>CM077079.1:224323589-225523589 GCA_039513925.1 Platanthera zijinensis
CCGGTCTCTCTCCCAATAGAATTCAAGCATAGATCATTATCAGTATCATATGTGTCATAACGAGGGGAATCTGAGAACTCAAGGTACTAGGTGGTGAGTTGGACCTCCTCGTCCAATAAGAAAGTGCAAACCTCCTCATCAGAACGGGTTGTTTGTTCATCCCACCTTTGTGCGTCATCATGTTCCAAGGAGTCACACTCCCCATCAGAGAGAATATCATCCTCGTCCCACTTTGGCGCAACCTCAGGCTCCAAATCAACATCCTGCATAACATCATCGACCAACTCACAAAAAATAGGAGTAGATAATTCTTGAAAAGAAGGCGGAGGAACAGAGGTATTAACATCATCAGAGAAAATGTGCACAGGTTCCTCCGGCGGTGGATCAAAAAAAGGTGACAATTGTGAAGGGAGAGGAATCTCCACCACGTCGTCACACCGATCAGTACAAAGTCTGATGGGAATATTCGCAGCAGTCCCCTATAGATAAGGTGGTACTGCAAATATATCATCATAATCAGAAGGGGCAACCAAATGAGAGGTGGATGGAACAAATCAGATATCCAGTTCATCATCCATCTCCATTTGGCGCTGAAATTTTGCGCAATCTTTCAACACGTGCTCAGTGCTACGACAACACGAACACCGTATTCTATTATACCTCGGTCCTTGGGGGGCCAAAGAGGAATTCAAAAACGATAAATGCGACGAAGAACAGTGACCATAAGTCTTGGGTATGGTGTATGAAGTACTGTAAGAGGACGGTGATCCATACACTGAATCACGAGAATTATGCACACAATCTTTAGTTGGTCATTCATCACTATAATGACTATAATCCCTACACCATCTGCAATGAATATTCAGACTAGCAAACATGGTGTAACGGGAGATAATTTACTAACAGAAATATTCTAAGCAAGAATTTACTACACACAAGTAAACTAAAATGAATATCTGCTTTTGAAAAATTACAAACTATAAAAAGAACAAAGAAATATAAACGTCAAATTATATGAATTAAAACAAAGAAGAAAATGGTCTATGCAAATGTTAAAGAGCTTCTAACTCACGACTTCCTCTCCAGAAACTCACATGACTGTATTCCCCGATAACGACATCAAAAACTTGATGCATTGACGGGAAGTGCACCGGTCACTCAAGTAATATAAAATGTGGAAGTTAATCCCTAAGTATCGATCTCACAAGAAATACAGTAAGGTGGAGTTAGCTTTCGAGGAAGCACTTGAGATTGAAGTCCTTAGGTTGTGGTTATAAAGGGGGGTTTGATTTGTGATGCGAAAACAAAATAAAAGAAAACTACACTAACAAACTACTTTGCAGGCCACTATGCACTACTTCGCAAGGCGGGATGAAGACTATGCAGACCGCTATGCACTGCTTCGCAAGGCGGATGAACGAGTAGACAAGCGGATGAAATGGTTCGCACCGGAGGATGGTTATACGGGCCGTTAGCACCGCTTAGCTTGGCAGATGGAAGAGTAGGCTCACAAAATGGGCGAACAGGCTCACGGAATGGGCGAGTAGGCTCACGGAATGGGCGAGTAGGCTAGTAGAATGGGGTGGAGGGTGATGGTGGAATGACGGCACACTTCAAGCACAACTAAACTAGCAAAAATTTCCATAAATATGAAATAAAATTACAAAACATAGTTTAGTGGCATACATCATCAAATCATGAAGATTACACTATCAACAACATTCCAAGAGAAGAAAAGGCAAGAGATACAACCGAATCCCGAGGCTTGTTGTAGATTTATGGTAGGAATCGCCGGGTCGTCAATCCGCGTCCTAGCTCGGTCCCAACTATCGTCCAGGGTAGAGGAGGGCTGTCACTTCCTCCAAATGGATCTGTCTTCTCCGGTAAACTACAATCGACCACGTCCGAAGCTAAGATCTTTTTGCTCGGCGTTGAAGATGAGTGTGAAATCCTCTCCTTGAAGCGCTTAGATGATGTGTAGCGGCCTAGGGCAAAGCCCTCATGGAAGGTTGAAGGATGAAGGAAGCGGAGTCGGAGCTCCTCCTGCGGCTGGAAATGGCGGACTAGATCGGGCTGAAGAGGATCTCTGAATGACCTAAAATCACGGCTTAAATAGAAAACTGCATTAAAAAATTTGGCACGCACGGTCGAACGCACAACCGTACGTGAATTGTGCGAAATTTAACGCACAAAAATCCCTCAGCCTGATACAGTAGGGGACCGTATGTTTTTGATCACGCACAGGAAAAACTGCCCGTGCGAGAACAAATCGCACAGTTAGTGACATAACACTGAAAATCAGGCAAAATAGGAAGATCGTGCGTTTTCCTTCGCGCACGGTTGAATCCAACTGTGCGCCAAGAAAATGAATCGGAAATAGAAATATGAAATTTTAGACAAAAGAACGAGGTTGTGTGATTTGGTCACGCATGGGCAAAACTGCCCGTGCACGAGCAAATTGCACGGCCCGAGGCAAATCACGAGAAAACGGAGTTGTAGGCATCACACAATCGCACCGTTCGTCCATGAAGAAAAACACACGACTGTGCGATTTCTACAGAAAAGACTAGAGCAACAATGAGGATCTGCCCACCTGCACAACAACATCACAGACTGGAGCACACCTCCAGCACATATAAACAATAGAAATAAACAACTTAAAAACAAGCTAGGGAGCACCACGTGCTTACCCCCAACAAAAGCACGCAGTTGCACACCATAACAGGCCTAAATGTGCACTTCATGTGAGAATCATGAACAAGTGAAATATACACAATAATGACCTGAAAGTGAAATGCATGTGAGTGAAAATGAGCATAGATTAGTCCAAAAAAGCCTATATAAATCGGACTGATCAATCCTCCTGAGAGGAAGCAGAGTGGTGGAAGGCATAACATGTCCTCGCCTAGGGAAGTGATGGTGATAGCCAGGTAGGGGTTTCAGCTCCAGAGAAGAAATTAATATTAGAGGGATCACCGCATGGATGTTCCTCTCTATTCTGAGATGCATCTAGTGGATGAACATGCAGCTGTGATTTGTCCGAAATTCTTGGAGGCGAGAAGGAGAGACAGAGAAAGAAGAGCACCCAAAGGAGGGGTGGAAGGACAGTAGCGTTGAGTTCCTGCTGAATGAGAGATGATTTAGGTGTCGGGCTAGAGATGGTGTGAAAACATGGTGGATTTTGGGACGCGCAAAGGAATCAATGTCATTCATGGGGGAGCTGGAGCAGGAGCCTTCCAAAAGGGAAATGAGAATCCCTTTCACGATGTTGTCGTAATTCAGTCAGCAATCAAAAACTGCACGTTTTCTCAGATCCTGGTGGACAATGTAAGCTCTGTTACTGTCGTCTTCAAGATGGCGTTTGATGTGATAGCAGTGGATACGAAGAGAGTGACATTTTCGGATGGCCTGTTGTTTTGTTTTTTTTTGGGAAGAGGAAAGAAGTTGTAGGAGTAGAACTATTAATGACTCTTGGAGGCACCTCCAAAAACTATCGTTTGTCATTGTGATGCTCCGAGCAGTTATATTTTCATCTTCAGAAGGCCTCTTATCACTGCTTTCTTGTTTGTACCCTCCTATTTTCATCAATATCTGAAGTACAATCATGGAGTGGTGCAGATCAAGGTTAGGAGTGGCACTAATGTAGCTCGGGAGTGATACTTAAACGCGGTTAACACCATCAGCTAAATTGAAAAAGCTGAAGGAATGGAGAAGGTGCCGGAGGGAATGACACACTTGGAGGTGGCCAAAGAGGTGGAAGAGGTGGATGTGGTAACTGTGGGTAAATGGCTCGAAAGTATAAAGATTAGCAGAGAGTTGAAGACAAAATTCAAAATAAAGCCCGTGGCGTATCTCTAGGTGAACATCGACGTCTTTGCATGGAGTGCCGCCAGCCGACATGTCGCGCATTAATGCTAATGTGGCGTGCCACCACCTAAATCTCAATCCTGGGGTTCGCCCCATCTGCCAGCAAAAGAGGGCGATAACCACTACTCTGGTGGAGTCTATTAGAGAGGAAGTTAAAAAACTGTTTGAGGTAAGATTTGTATTGGAGATTCAGTATCCAGGCCGAGTCTCCAATATGATAATGGTGAAAAAAGACGGAGGGAAGTGTAAGATGTGTATTAATTTCTTTTTACTTAATAAAGTTTACCCGAAAGATTGTTATCCCTTGGCTCGAATTGACGCGCTAGTTTACTGAGCCATCATTTTCTCTTTGATGAGTTTTCTTAATGCCTTTTCTGGGTATCAACAAATCAGGATACACCCTCCAGAGGGAATGACACACTTGGAGGTGGCCGAAGAGGTGGAGGTTGTAACTGTGAGAAAAAGGCCCAAAAGTATGAATATTAGCGGAGAGCTGAAAACAGAAGTCAAGATGAAGATCATGGCGTATCTTTAGGGGAACATCGAAGTCTTTGCATGGAGCGCCGCCGACTTGCTGCGCATTGATGTCGATTTGGCGTGCCACCGCCTAAATCTCGATCCTGGGGTTTGCCCCATCTGCAGCAAAAGAAGGCGATAACCATCACTCTAGAGGAACCCATCAGAGGATGGTAAAAAGTTGTTTGAGGCAAAGTTTGTATTGGAGATTATGTATCCTGACTGGTTCTCTAATGTGGTGATGGTGAAAAAGGTCAAAGGGAAGTGAAGGATGTGCATTACTTTCTCTTTACTTAATAAAGATTGCCCGAAAGGTTGTTATCTGTTGGCTCGAATCGACGCGCTGGTTTACTCAGCCATCAGGTTTTCTGCGATGAGTTTTCTTGATGCCTTCTAAGGGTATCATCAGATCAGGATACACCCTCTGGATCATCGAGAAGTCTCTTTCATCACAAACGATGGATGCTTCAGCTATAAGATGACGCCATTCGGGTTGAAGAACGTGAGAGCGACCTATCAGCAGATGATGAACCACCCCTTCAACGAGAATAAGGTGCAAAACCTAGAGGTCTACATAGATGACCTTATGATGAAAAACAAGTGCATTGGAGAACATCTTGAAGACTTGGCGGAAACCTTTGCAATGTTGAGAAGATTCAAAATAAGGCTCAATCCGGCAAATGTGTCTTCAGAACAAGAAAGGGAAAGTTCTTGGGACATCTTTTAGCTTCGGCAGGAGTAGAGCCAAATCCTGATAAGGTGAATGCCATCATAGAGATGACAGCTCCAAGAGATACTTTGGAAGTGCAATGCTTAACCAGGAGGTTGGCCGGTCTAAATAGGTTCTTGTCCAAGGTCGGGGATAGGTGCTCCCCGTTTTCAAGACTCTTTAGAGAAATCAAAAGTTTGAGTGGATGTAGTGCGATGAAGCTTTCACGAACTTGAAGTGTTAGTTGACACATGCACCATTGCTATAAGAGCTCGGGGAGGGAGAGGGCCTTTTCCTTTACCCGGGAGTGGGACCGGAAGCGGCGAGTTCAGTTTTTTGTTAGAGAAGAATTGAAGAGGCAACTCCCGATCTATTACGTAAGCCAAGGTCTTACGAAATGTCGAAATGCAGTATTCAATCCTCGAGAAGCAGACCTTCGCTCTAGTCGTCTTAGTTTTGAAGCTTTGGCCTTATTTTCAAGCACACTACATTCAAGTAGTAACTTCTAATCCTCTACGCAACAAATGGATAGAGTAGAACATTCAGTAGGTTGGACAAATGGTCTGTAGAACACAACGAGTTCGACATCTCATTCTCTCTCAAATGACTATTAAAGCCCAGCCAATGACTAAATTTTTGGCAGGCTTCTCCATGGATGCTGGGGAAGGGGCAGTTCCCTCATATTTCTTTTCATGAAAGATGTTCGTTGATGGAGCCTCGGGCAAAAATTCTCTCAGTGTGGGCATTGTTTTTGTGAGCCCACAAAGGTCTAGGATCGGGCAAGCAGTAAAAATTATGTTTCCCGCCATGAATAATCAGGCAAAGTATAAAGTCGTGATAGCAGACCTTCGTCTGGCTAAGGAGCTGATCTCGTGGTGTGCACAAATTTGTTGGTAATTGTGTCCCAAATCTGTGGAGAATTCGAAGTAAGAGATACTACTTATACCTAGTGAAGGTGAAGGGGTATCAGATCTTTCTTCGTTCTGCATGTGCCAAGGGAAGCAAATTGTAAAGTAGATTGATTGTCTAAGTATGGCCCGAGGGACGGACGCACGACAACTGAGTTGTTTTGGCCATCTATAAAAGAGAGTTAATGGGGATCAAACAATAAGTATCTTCGGTGATTTATACTTTTCTTACTACAAACCAGTTCCTAACAGAGGTAGAATACAGAAAGAAGTTTCGACGTAAGAGGGGCTACTATATGCTTCATGATGGAGAGTTGTATGAAAACATTTCTGGACCTTAATCTAGGTGTGTCACGGAGGTCGAGGCCCTGCATTATCTAGAAGAGATTCACTCCGGAAAGCGTGAGTCATTCAGGGGCTCACATTTTCGAACAAAGAATTTTAAGGTAGGGCTATGTTTGGCTGACCATCAGGAAGGATATAGAGTGATTTTTGAGGAAGTGTCAGAAGTGCCAACTTTATACCCCGCTCTAGTTGTATCCAGTCCAACAACTTCGATCAATCACGACCCCACGATTGTTCGCTATTTGGGGAATGGACTTGCTTGGGCCATTTTCTCAAACAAGTGTGCAATGGAAGTTCATTCTAGTAATGATTAACTATTTCTCAAAGTTGATCAAGGCCAAGGAACTAGCCAAGACCACATTACAGGTGCCAGGTGGTAAAGCACTTTATTTGGGGAGTGATCACTTGCAGGTTTGGAATAGCCCTAGCAATCGTCACTAACAATGGTCCACAATTGCCAGCCAAAAACTCACTGACTTTTGTAGCCAACTGGACACAAATATTAGATCGCGTCCATCCATCGCCCTCAGAGCAATGGTCAAGTAGAGGCTGCCAACAGACTCATCTTTAATCTTTTGAAGAATGTGAAAAATCTAAAAGGGAATTGGGCAGAGCAACTTCCCTCAGTTCTACAGGCCTTGAGAATTACCCCAAACTCTGCCACTGGGGAAACTCCTTTCAAATTGTCTCTTGACTCCGAAGCTCTCATTCCAGTGGAGTTCGAGGTCAGGATCCCAAGGGTGGTGGTGGAAAGAGAGGGAGATGAAAAATAACGTCTTGAAAATAAAGAGGCTCAGAGGCTCTCCCTCGACTTCATAAAAGAGCTCGGTGACCTAACATTAGCTCGATAGGAAGAGATCAAGAGATGAATGACCCTACACTTCAACAAGCATGTTCACATCAAATAGTTCCAAGTGGGATATCTTGTTCTGAAGATAGTAGACGTTGCAGGTCAACCCGAACTGGGAAGGTGCTTTTATAGTGCAAGAAACTCTTAAGACCAGATGATACTGTTATGGGTCTACTCAGATGGTTCAAAAGGAGTGGTCGGAGGTAGAGATAGCGGTGGTGAAGATACCATAGAGGTTTGACTACGTCTGCTTAAGAGGGACGTGCTCGAGAGAGAAAGATCTTCCAGGATCTCTTTAGGGTTTGGGGAAATAGAATTTCTTCATTCATACCAATACATGACCCACTTACTCCTTTAAATAAGACTTACAATCGATACAAAGAGGAAAGAACGCCAAAAGAAATAACGACAGACTCAGACATGCGACTAAAAAAGGACACCTCATAAAGACACGACATAAATAATGAAAACATTTAAGGACGTGACTTTAAGACAGAATAAAAACATATTAAGAAATAATTAATACTAAATAATGTCATAAAAGAACCTGTAACATCTCCTCCGTCCTTCAAATTAAGCTTGTCCTCATGCTTGAACAAGGCTTGCACTGCATGATCATCTGACCTATTGATTTCCCGCCAGAACAACTCTCGGTATCGTGTCGCTTTAGCGGGGCATAAAAGATGGTGGTGAATCGGCTGAATGAGGGTCCCTGATGGTTGCAGACAAGATGAGTGGGGTTGATAAGCAATGGCGGTGCCGACTTGGGTACGTTCAACTGAAGAAATGGATCCAGAGGGAATGACAAGGAAGTTGGCCACAGACTAGACGACAATGCTGATGGCTAAGACTGCAATGTGGAGCCTGCATAAGTTGGTGGTCGAAGGACAACCACAATGGAGAGTGATGGCGCGGTTACGGCTGGCGCGGTTACGGCTGGCGCGGTTACGGCTGGCGCTAGAAGCTGTGGATGGACGATCAGCAGAACGAACCTAATGGCGAGGTGGTCAGATGTACCGGCAGAGCAAGGGCCGACAGAGAAAGCAATGATTGTGCCTTGACGACCCGGAGTTGTTTGTTATAGAGTTCCTCAAACAACATTAGAATCTTAATATTGCGCGCGCCAAGAGCCTGGAAGCTTATGTTGTCTTCCATATTGAGAAAAAGAGCTTGAGTAATAATTGTTTAATTAATTAAAATGTGGCTTAATCAGGGAGCGATTAATGAAATTTCCAATGTTGGTCGTACAAAATTATGAGTTGATCGTAAGTAAATCCACCCGGTCGATTTGGAAACCCAGGCGGGCTGCGCTGGACTGGAAGAAATGAAATGAACCTTGAGTGTAGCTCGAATCAAGGAGCGACATCGAATAAAAACCCGTAGGAGACACGTGTGTCGGCTGTTTGACGTGTTGCGTAACTTAGGGTGTCTAACGGGCGTGTGATAGTAGACAAAAGCCGGATTAGGCGTGCAGAGATAAACAAAAGACAGATGTGCCCTTAATGATTGGAGGGATACAACTTTGATTGGCGAGATCGATCCGGTAGGTGTGTGTCCACGCTGCTGGGTCGAACGACAACATCTACTGGGCCTCCATTTAACGATGAAGACGTGCATCGAAGCTGTTGTTGTTGAATTCTGAGGATGCCGGGCTGGGATCGGAAAATCGAGAGTTGACGATGTCTGCAAATGGCTTGAGGAAGAGATGTGAGCAGACGAAGCTCTTCACAGAAGGGATGTCAACAGAGGCGGAAAGGGAACCTAGGCTCAGCAGAAGCATATGCCTGGGTCGCTCCTGGAACGAGGTGGGACAATCGGCGGATAAGTCGCCGGGCGGGACGTTGATGCCGCAGGGCTCGCGGGGTTAAGAATCGTCGAGGGTGTCGTCTTGTGAGGAAGTCGTCGACTGTGGCTACTGAGATGTTGCATGTTCTTCGACAATGAACGTCGATCGCAGACGATGTTGGCATGCGTGAAGGGAGGAAGGAGTGGCTCTGATACCAAGATGTTATGGGTCTGCTCATATATTGCTGGAGGAGTGGCTGAAAGTGGAAATGACGGTGGCAGTGATACTACGGAGCAGCCTTAACCGCGACTTCCTAATTGGGGCATGCTCGAGAGAGAGCTTCTAGGATCTCTGTATGGTTTGGGGAGATAGACTTTCTTCATTCATACCAATACAAGACCTACTGAGTCCTTTAAATAAGGCTTACAATCGATACAAAAAGAAAAGAACGCCAAATGAAATTACGATAGACTTGGACATGTGACTAGAAATAGACGTCTCATAATAACGCGACTTAAATAACGACGACATATGAGGACGTGACTCTAAGACAGAATAAAGCATATTAAGAATTAATTAATACTAAATAATGTCATTAAAGGGCCTGTAATAGATACCACCTATAAAACACGGATGGAGAACTCCTCGAGAATACTTGGAGCGGAGACGATTTGAAGCGATTTTACCCATAAATGTGACGACAAAAGAAAATTATCAACAAATTATATCCTCTGTAAATAAGCCTTTCAACTACTCAAAGTTAAATTATATCGAGGTGGAACCTGTGTTCATAAGTGGTTTAGAATATCCGACTTGACTCTTATAAGCCCTAGGTTGGTGATGGGACAATGTCTCGGAATAATAATGCACCCTCCTAATTTCATGTCTCTGGATTGACGACCGAGATCAACCCCTCCCCCCTTGCATGTTGACCGATGATCCCTCACATACACTTTTCATTCACCCTTGAAGTTATTAGAAGGGAGTTCAGAGTTGTCCCCTAAATCGACTTATAAAAGATAAATTCTCTCTCAACTACGAATTGTTCATGTTTGATAGCTAGAATGACTTCAAGAGTCATCGGCTTAATGAACTCCTACGCTAAACAGGGAAGCGAATAAATGAATCATCTTTCGTGTATTATATACTCTTCATGAATCAATATCGTAAAATCATTGACTCTTAAAGTAACAGGATGAGACCTCTCCAGAAATGGAATTTGTGATCCTCCTTTGATAGTATCCTAAAAAGCATCCTTGATCTAGTTATGGGACGATGCCTCAGGATAATAACGCATCCTCCTAAGTCCAAGCCTATGCACTGACAATCATGATCAACTCCCCCCTTGCATGATGGTTGACGATCCCACGAGTGACTCTCTCACCCACCCAGTGTGATGCAGGACGACGCGTAGGGTTTGCGCGCCTGTCGGCTTTTCTCTACCGGCCTTAAGTAATTGCATTTTATTTTGCAAATTCGATGTTATCAAGTTTAGTTCATTGCACTCCTGCGCGCGTAGCTATGTTTGTTACACGCCTGCGCGCGTATTTTTGTTTGGAGTTTTATTTTATTCTCCAATTATATACATATATATATACGAGTGACAGGCACGGGCCTCCGACCCGGGGGCATTTGTCGTGGGTGCAACATTTGTCGCGCGGGAACATTTGTCGTGGGGGCGGCACTTGTCGTGGGGGCTGCACTTGTCGTGGGGGCGGCACTTGTCGTGGGGGCGGCACTTGTCGTGGGTGCGACACTTGTTGTGGGTGTGACACTTGTTGTGAGGGAGACACTTTTCGTAGGGCGACAAGGGGCGACACTTGTCGTGGGGGCGGCACTTGTCGTGGGGGCGGCACTTGTCGTGGGGGCGACACTTGTCGTGGGGGCGGCACTTGTCGTGGGGGCGGCACTTGTCGTGGGTGCGACACTTGTCGTGGGTGCGGCACTTGTCGTGGGGGCGACACTTGTCGTGGGGGCGACACTTGTCGTGGGGGCAACACTTGTCGTGGGGGCGACATTTGTCGTGGGTGCGACATTTGTCGTGAGTGCGACATTTGTGGTGGGTGCGACATTTGTGGTGGGGGCGACATTGGTCGTGGGAGCAACAATTTCCTTCTTTAAGGACATTTGTTGTGGTGACGACATTTGGACCTATTAATCACAATTGTTGCACAATGAAAAACTATGTCGTCATTTGGTCATATGCATGAGCATGATCATAAAGAGAAGAGATAAAGTAATGTTGTGAAAAAAAAGTAAACACAACGTGAAATAAGAGACTTGCTACTTGCTTGCATCAATTAATAAAGAAAATACAACTGCTACAATACCTTGCAGTTAAAGTTGTGCAACATGTGCGAAAATCCAAATACACGCATCTGTTGATTGAGAAAGAAAAATGTAAATCAGCAAACTAACCGAATGATAGCACTTCATTAGTTGAGATCTGTGAAGAACTTGCACTGGGATTCAGATTTGAATAGTAATATGCATTAGATATATTTTTTAATTATGTAATGTGTTTATTACAAAAATGAAATAACAGCTCAAGGAAGAGCCATGTGTGCTTATGTTTCGGTTATATTTCAGACTGATTTAAATTGTATGCTAAACTAATTAGAGCAGAGTCTTGGAGCTAGCTCGAAATAGATTTCGAGTTTGAGTCAATTTTGAGCCAAGCCAAACTCAAAATTTTAAATTCCTGATGAGCCCGATCGACTATCTCTGACTCAGAGTTGATATCAACCCTACTTATGAAAACAACTATTTCAAAAAGGCAGAATAGACTCATACCTAGCAGCTATTTCAGAATAAACGCCTGCATGTTTCTCTCCATTGAGAAACTTCATTGAGACAACTCGTAACTGAAAATGTGAAGCAGCAGTGCTGAATAAAAATAAATATCGCAGAGATTGAGACAACAAAGGAAGCGCACAAATAAATCTGGAGCAAAAGCAGTAAGATGCGATGCGATCGGCGTGCAAAAACAGGAAGATGCCATGGTTTTCTGCAGCATTTTTTTAGGGGATTGTTAACCGCAGACCAAGAATGGCTATTCGCAGACCAAAAAACACATTTTTAAAATGCGTTAAATATTCCCACCGGTTTTTAAAATTCCTTATCCACAAACCAACCCTAAATCCTTTCATCTTCCCCGATCCTTTCCTCCACATCGCTGAAATCCGTTGCTTGCTGATGTCGCTCGCTCGCTCGCCGACGAAGACCGCTCGCGCATCGACGAAGACCGGCCGCTCGTCGACGAAGTCCGCCCGCTCTCCGACGAAGTCCACCTGCTCCGTCCCTGCCCTCTAGGTCACCGTTCGCTGCGCCTCCCCCGCTGTGAGTACATTTACCCTCTTCACTTTGTTCGAAGGAGCCAATCATTTTTTTGGACTGCAATGAGCGTTGAGCTTCTTCACTTTGTTGTAGGCGAAATGTTGGCATAGTTCTTGAAGACCAATGGATATCGTCCCAACTACAGAGACCAACGAAGAAAATGTGCTCGCGTATGGTAATGATCTAAATGTTTTCTCCAAATTTTTATGTGTTAGGAGCTAATATTTATACTCTGTTTTGTATAGATATGACTACAAAATTTTTAGAGATGAGTTAATTGCGTGGGTACGGAATGTTGGCAGAACACTTAGCTTTGTTGTCACCATACAGAGTTCTGATAAATTGGATGGTCGACCACGCCCTCGTGTTATTCTTGGCTGTGATAGAGCGGGATATGTTCGTGAAAGTCAGAATAAAAAGGGATGGTTAAGAAAAATTTGAGAAAAACCACCACTAAGAAATGTGGGTGTCCCTTCTCCATTAAAGGGCAAAAGGAGGTTAATGTTGAGGAATGTAGAGTAGAAGTTTTAAACGGTACTCATAACCATAGAGTCGTTCATTTGGAGGCGCATCCATATGCTGGGAGGTTGGGTGAAAATGAGGAGAAATTGGTTGAGGTTATGTACTCATCAGAGGTTAAACCGAGAAAAATATTAGCTGCACTTAAAAAAATAGTACGGAAAATACTACCACAATGAGAACAATTTATAATCAAAAAGTAGCACTTCAGAAAAAGGATTTGGGTGGCCTAAGTCAGATTCAATTTCTATACAAGTGTATTACAGATGCGGGATATGTTAATTTCAACATGGTTAAAGAGAGTACTAAGCAGTTGGAAAGATTGTTCTTTGCACATCCCACGACTATCAAATTAAGTTATAGATGATAATCATTCTGTACACTTGATGTTGCGCGACGGGTGTCCATTGTCACGTCTTGTCTCGCCATGGAGAAGGTTTCGGGATCCTATCGCCGAGTCATGGGAAAATATAGTTATTTCAAGATTGGAGAGCACTCAAATGCAAGAGAATACACAAGAGGAGATAGTCAATTTGGATGATTAGTACTTTTGAGGTATGTTAATGCTCATTATAATATTGAGTTTAGTTTCTTAATGAATTTTATTGATTAGTACCAACATGAGTATTAATAATTTGAAGATATTTCATTTACAGGTCGGTGGCAAGGTGCTGATGTTGTTCATTACTTGTGGTTTTGAGCTACTTATATAATATTTTGCTGTAGACGTGATATTTTTTGAGCACTTGTGGTGCTGGTACTTCATATTTTTTGATGCAGGTTATGTATATTTTGATGTACTTGATATTTTTTGAGCACTTACGGTGACGGTCTTTCATATTTTTTATGCAGGTTATATATATTTTGATGGTAATCAACTATGCACTTGTTGGTGCACTCCTTGATATTTTTTTTAAATTTTAATGTTGGTCTGCGGATAACAATAATTTCTGTGAATAACAATTTTGAGTATCTTTGGATCTGCGAATAGCCATTCTTGATCTGCGGTTAAAAATCCCCTTTTTTTACACCGAGATTGATAGGGGGACTATTTGATACTATTATTGATACCTTTTTGTAGGAGATGTGATGCGACTGGTGCGCCCTAGGACAAAGACGAAGGATTCAGTCAGGACGTCGATGTCGGAAACGACGAGGGCTTTAGGAGAGGCTGGTGAAGGCTACGGGTTAGGGGGAGAGCGAGAGGAGGGCTTCGGTCGTGGACATCGTGGATGCATCGGGTGGGGGGAGGGAGGGCCATCAACGATCGCGGTAGCAAAAGATGCGAAGGCGGCGTGCTGTGCGAGGGGTTTCGGGCGGAAGTAGGGTTCGAGGGGTTTAATATCGGAGGGCCTTGCTTCGACGCTGAAGAGTGGTGGAACGCCGGAGAACGACAGCGCCGAGTGGTGTGGATTCCGGAGGCGACGACCGCGGGTGAGAAGATGAGCGAGCGTGCAGTGGCGCGGGAGCGAGGAGCGAGAGATCTAGCGCACGGGAGGTGGCATCGGGTTTTATTTTTATTTTTTGTTTTGTGATCCGCTGTTTAGGGGCTGAGGATTATTTTGATTGTTTCGTGATGGATGGTTGTGATTATGCAGATGTCTTTTTTACCTTGTCACAGACATGTACTTGATAGTTCTTTTTAATATAGTATAGATCTAAATATACCTATATATTATATATGTATATATACAAATGCACACATATATATATATATAAATGGTTCAAATAGGTCAAAGAAGAAGTCGGTCCATCCTTTCCAGAATAATGCTTTTTCCCTAATCGTTTTTCCCGACTCAACCATGGCGCACTCGGCGTCAACTACTCCCAGTCGCCCCTTCTCTGACAAAGGCGCTAGCTCCCGCATAACCTCCGCCCCACGATCTGGCCACGACCTCCTCTGACAATTTTTGCTTCCTCCATGGCCACACCTTCCAGGTTTTAGGCCCACGTCCAACTCCTTCGACACGTCCGCGCCACGTCCGCCTGTTGTTGGCCGCTGCAACCCTATAAAGAAGAAAAACCAGAGGATGAGATGGTGACTGACGAAAAAGAAAAGAAAAGCTGTTGTGAGCGAGATTAGGAGAAGATGAACAATACTTCTGCCTGGCTGCTTGTTAATTTCTCCGTTAAGGAGAATGTTGATGTTGATGAAATTGAAGGTTGGACGTTGTGATTTACGTCCTGTTCGAGTCCTGTAGGAGTGATTTAGGTTTTTGTTAGTTGGAGTCCCGTTGAAGCTTCTGTGAGAGTTTTTAGAGAACGTGATCAGTAATCAGTTGATGTCACTGTTGTTAGTTATAGGTTGAAACATTGATGTTGAAAAATCGTTGACTGTTTGAGTTGCTATTTTGATTTTGCCCATTGGACAGTTAGGTTTATGGAATGTTGATGACAAACACGGTGCTAGTTTTTGTAACGTCCGTAAAATTTGACGCAAAAATTTATTTTAATTGTAGGATCGAGTCGCGGCGGATTTTGATCGAGACAGCGTGTCGTCGAGGTACGATTTCAGTATGGTCAAAAGAATCGCGTTTGTTAATTTGTGATTTATATCAGTCGTAAAGTTTGTGTGACACATTTTAATTTTATAAGCGAAGCACAACATTTTTTTTAGTGTCTTAAGGAGTCAATGAGGGTTGGCACGTTTTGGTGTGGGTGTATGGTAATCTATACTTCTTTGGGTGGAAATAGGGGTGCCAATAGCAAGTCTCACCCCCTTACCTGTAGCGGTTATTATCAAAACCGCATACCCGCAAACTTTTAAAACCCTTAAGCTTCACTTTTACGGGAGATAAACCGCAAGCCTACGCCGATTTCCGCGTCTCCCGTCTCCCGCTCACAACGTGTCGTCGCCTCCCGCTAGCCCTAGCGGCGCCCTCCCCCACTCCATTTCTCATCGTAAACTCTTCCTCTTTCCTCTGCGGGCGTCGGTGAGTGCTCTCCTTCCTTCCTTGGCCGTGGGAGAACCGGTTTCAACCCTAACCGATGGAATCAAGAGTGTTGGAGTTCGTTTTGGTTCCGGTGAGTTTTGTTCCTTTCTAGTCTCCATTTCTTCGTGGAAATCCTTCTAGTTGAAGGTTTATTCTATACTAATTTCTCATTTTTCCTCTTGCCCTAGTTAGGGTTTGGAGTTCGTTATCCACCGTGAATTTGGAGTTAGGCGCGTTGGAGCCTTAATCACTCCTTCGTAAAGGTACTGCACTATATTGGTTCCTCTTTTGTTTACCCTAGCCATTTGTGAGATTTTTCCATCGAAAACCCTTAAGGGAAAATATGTAATTTAGGGTTCTCTTGGATTGCAGATTGTTGGTGGCTTCGGGTCAAGATCCTGGAAGTCCGCAGTAGTCAGTTTCTCCTTCGGAAAGACAAATGTCGTCGCGCCGAGTGTACGAGCGCCACGCCACCACTATAAGGAATCCTAATTCTTTTTAGTTAGACATATCAAGAAATTATTTTATGCACATACGTGTAAATTTCGTACGAGCATCATAGTCATGCACATAAAAGTGTTGCGGTAGGAAAAGGTCGCAGAATTAGTTGTAGGGTAAATCCTTTTCCAAGACCCTAATAGCTAGATCACATATGTTAGCGTTAGGTACGAAACCTTACACGTTTACGCAAGTGTGAGAATTTATCTAAGTAAGGGCGTGAACGTCCTTTCTAGCCGACCACAAGAAAAGCAAGAGTCGCTCAGTAGTACAACAATAGAGATGTCCCAAGCAGAGTAACATTTGACCGAAAAGGGTCAGTAAGCACGCCTAAGTCTTCTCGTGCTAGGTAGATGCGCGCTACCTCTCTCATGGGGCATTCTGTATCCTATGAGTAGTATAGTCTTGAGAGTTGACTTCCCTTTGAGACAGTTAGTAGATTCGAGACCTTGTCCGCGCGACACTAGAACAATTGAGTTCTTAAGATGGTCTCGGGTCGTCAGTTTTCAGATGCGCGGTAGGAGCTACTCTGCCTATAGCCTTCCAAGTCAATGTGCGGGTTAGAAGCCACTTAGAACTCAAGTATAGACCTGACGTGAGTTAGTACACTAGGTAGTGAACGCCGGGACTTGGGTAAATAAAGTGGAAGTTCATAAATTTAGAACGAGTATGTCTTGACCAGGAAATGTTGTAAAGACATGCATAACATCTATCATAAAGGTTTTTAATGCACAAATCTTTTTTACAAAGACATGCATTCATCATATGAGAAAAGTATTTAGTGTCACTAGGAGGAGTTATTTTTTCTTACTCTGACCCCTCGTGGGCAATGTTTTTACAGGTGACCCAGGTGAGAAACTACGCCTAGGATGAGCGTTATGGTAGCGTCAGTTTGTAGTTGATTTCCCATTCAATTTTTCTTTACCTTCAGCATACACTTGTGATGTTGGCCACTCCCTAAATGGAATTAAAAACACTAGAAGGCTTAGGGATTCCTAAGGGGAATTTAAGCGAACACGTGGTATGCGCGCAAAACTCGAAATTTCGGCAGAGTTTTGTTTAAAATATCGCGATCTCACAAGGGGGAAATTCCCACCCAAACCTGCACGAACATACACATATACTAATATCATAACCTAACCATACATCTAGCATCACATCACAAACATTTTCCATCCACATGGAGAGTGATCCGGACTAAAGCTTCGATTTGGAAAATAGTCCAAATGCAACCCTCAAAACAAAACCATACGAGGATATACCAAATCCTCTTGATCCATTCGAGACCAAAGGCTAAACAAACCCCGGTTTGCAAATGTCCAAAGGGACCTACCCTTGCAAAATCTTCGCGGAAAATTCGGATGAACACAATACAAATTTCAGATTTTTATAAGTGCAAATGTGAATCAATAATTAGGATAAAATATGAAATCACAAGTCTCCACTAACTCACAAATTCAAGAAGAAGATCACACAAGTTTAGGGGAAGAAAGTCGTTACCCAATAATCTGAAATGAGAGAGGAGGAGAGGAGGAGCAAGAGAACTAAGGAAGAGTCACACTTCCACAAATTCACCGGAGTCACACCGGATGAGGGAGAACCGAACCGCCTTCTTCGGAGTCACACCGGAGGAGGTAGGAGGTCGCCGGAGCAACAACAGTACACCCAAAGAGGGGCGGCAACAGCAGCCGATCGGCGGTTTCCTGGAGGAGTCGGGTGCGGGTTTCGGCCAGGCCGAGAGAGGGGCTGGGGCAAACCGTGAGGTTTAGGGTTCTCTTTTTTTAATCTTCTTCAATTCCTTCTCCCACTCCACATACATATATATATATATATATATATATATATATATATATATATATATATATATATATATATACTACACCTCTCCATCCAACCCTTCATCACATTAAATTGAATCCTAGCCACTCCATTAAACTTACAAAATTAAAAACAACATAATAAAGAGACTTATGAAAATAACTTATGAAAATAAAGATAGGAGGATTATAATATTATTTCAAAATGAAATAATCTTTATAATCATAATGACGTGACGAAATGCCGGTGGCGGCGGTGGCGGAGGCGACGACGGTTGCGGCAACGACCATCAATGTCCACGAACATGTAGCGGCGGCGATCAAAAGAGAGATCCATGTGGTGGAGGCAACGACGGTTGCGGCAACGACCATCAATTTCCATGAACATGTAGCGGCGGCGATCAAAAGAGAGGTCCATGTCGGCACGAGCAAATGGCGGGGCATCCTCGCTATCAATCCTCCCCCGCTCGAAATTACTCATCCCTGATGAGTGGCCAGGTAGAGAATAACAAGGGACATCAGCATCCACAGGTGGCATAACAAGAGCGGGCAACCACAGGGTAGGACAAGCAGTGCGGGCGTCCGCAATAGAACAGAACTTTTCCTGCGCAAGTACATCAGAAAACCTCATAGATGTGTCAGCATAAAGAAAAGCAGTGCAGGTCTTACCATCCAATGTGAAAACCAGGAAAACCCAAATGGAAGCGTGACACGGAAAGAATCTCACCTCTAAACCCAAGAGACTCTGAAGTGGAAGAGAGAAACGTCGAAGAAAACCGCTAATGTGGAGACCAGATTTGCAAAATTAAATCCGAAAAATTGAGACACGGTGAAAAACCGATTGCATCGTAAAAACCCAAAAGAATTGCATTAATCCCAAAATTCTTGAAAATCATGAAAGGATCGGCGCTCCAATGTAATAATTTTGTTACGGAACCCGAAGGTATCCACTCGGGGGCTAACCAGACTAAATTAGAATCAACAATTCTACAGTCAGAAGCTCTCGAAGGTGAACGGACGTGAAAGTGATGCAACTCATAGACACTGGCATAAGGCAACGATATGTGTACATGCAGTTCGTACCAGGATGGACGAAAGATATGTGCAATTTGATTTGGCGGGTAACAATGTCGTGAGGACACCAAATCAATAGGCATAGTCGCCGTGAAATCATACGCAGTCGCAAATGAAAACATGCCCGCCGGCGGATACTCACTAATACATAGCCCACTAGTCATATCAAACGGAGGTGCTAATAACGGCGGTTTAACTAAGTGGATCGGACTAGGTAAAATCAATTCGTGTCCTAACAAGTCCGCTAATCGATCCAAAAGTACGGCTCCCTCGCAAGGTAAATCTTCCAACTCAGTAGGTACGTCAGCTAACTCTGGGCCATCGTACGGTTCCTCAACTATCATAGGAGACGGGCCTGAAATATGGTCGAGGGGAGGTGGGTTAATCCTAGGGAGGGATACCTCAGAGGAGACATCATCATCCAGGTCACTAGGATATCCAATCTCCTCATCGTCACTACAGTCGTCAGAATAATCGGCATCGCCATCAGTGGCGGGCTCAGACGTCGAAGCTAAAAGAGCCAAAGCCCTAGGCTTTGTGGGGCACTCCACGACATAGTGGCCAATCACTCCACAAGCATAACATGTAGCGTTCTCCTTGCAACTCTTAACTATTTGCCTAGGCTTGACCCGTGGTTTTATAGCATCCCTAGTAGAGACAACGACAGGTGGCGGGACAGAGGACCTAACCTTTTCCTTCTCACTAACGGTAGGTGTACAAGTGCTCAAAATAGTCAGATCTTGACGGAGCAAGGATCTAGCGTGAGGCATATAGTCACTCCTATAATCAGAAATGGGTCTAGTGCCCTGGCGGGGAGAAATAAAATTTGTGGACGTCCTAGTACGGGAGTACGTGGGGACGTATTGGTTCGATGTAGGCAAAGTCTTAGGCGGCGAATCACTCAGATAATAAGAAAACTGGGATCGACAGTAGGGAGGGTAATACTCATCCGTTAATAAATTCTTCATAAGTTGCCAACCTACACATGAGCCGACAAAGGACGGTCCAAAACGTCTCTTCTCATTGAGCCAGAAGGTCTGAGCTCGACCAAATAATTGTAGTTTTGCAACGGGAATCCTGTGGGGGTCCACAAGATGATATTGCTCAAAATAAAGTTCCATATCCTTCACGCAACATAAAAACACTCGCGGTTCTCCTAGCCCATCATAGGTCGGAGCAGGAATTCTAACACGCCTAGAGGTGCGCGGTGGAGGTGTCATAATTGCCTGACTAACCATACTGGTAGGAACACTCTCACCCCGCGGGCTCATGGCATTCCTAGCAATCTCATCTATCGAACTAGGAACAAGGGTCCTAAGCTTCTCCTTTCCGCCATTGGTAGGCACAGGTATCCTATGGGTAGCTCTACCAGCCTGGGGTCGCCTAGGGGCATCAGGATGAGGCGTCAGAAGCTGACCTTTAAGTTGTGCTAATAAACCCTTAAGGTCTTCACATTGGTGGTTCATCTCCTTGCGAAATGCATCAACTGAGGAAAGAGAGGGAAGGGAAATCCCAACGTGCGCCATGACAGACCAACGGAAAAAAACTCAAAATAACTAAACACGTAAAACATTTTTTTTATATAACTAAATAATAATAATAATAATAATAATAATAATAATAATAATAAAAGACAAACGAACGTGCCTAAGTGCAAATGGGGGTAGCTCGGAACGAGCGGATCATTGCTAAGTTGAGAAATTGGCAAACCTCCCTCTGATACCAAATTGATGTAGGCCACTCCCTAAATGGAATTAAAAACACGAGAAGGCTTAGGGATTCCTAAGGGGAATTTAAGCGAACACGTGGTGTGCGCGCAAAACTCGAAATTTCGGTAGAGTTTTGTTTAAAATATCGCGATCTCACAAGGGGGAAATTCCCACCCAAACCTGCACGAACATACACATATACTAATATCATAACCTAACCATACATCTAGCATCACATCACAAACATTTTCCATCCACATGGAGAGTGATCCGGACTAAAGCTTCGATTCGGAAAATAGTCCAAATGCAACCCTCAAAACAAAACCATACGAGGATATACCAAATCCTCTTGATCCATTCGAGACCAAAGGCTAAACAAACCCCGGTTTTCAAATGTCCAAAGGGACCTACCCTTGCAAAATCTTCGCGGAAAATTCGGATGAACACAATACAAATTTCAGATTTTTATAAGTGGAAATGTGAATCAATAATTAGGATAAAATATGAAATCACAAGTCTCCACTAACTCACAAATTCAAGAAGAAGATCACACAAGTTTAGGGGAGGAAAGTCGTTACCCAATAATCTGAAATGAGAGAGGAGGAGAGGAGGAGGAGCAAGAGAACTAAGAAAGAGTCACACTTCCATGAATTCACCGGAGTCACACCGGATGAGGGAGAACCGAACCGCCTTCTACGGAGTCACACCGGAGGAGGTAGGAGGTCGCCGGAGCAGCAACAGTACACCCAAAGAGGGGCGGCAACAGCAACCGATCGGCGGTTTCCTGGAGGAGTCGGGTGCGGGTTTCGGCCAGGCCGAGAGAGGGGCTGGGGCAAACCGTGAGGTTTAGGGTTCTCTTTTTTTAATCTTCTTCAATTCCTTCTCCCACTCCACATACATATATATATATATTACTACACCTCTCCATCCAACCCTTCGTCACATTAAATTGAATCCTAGCCACTCCATTAAACTTACAAAATTAAAAACAACATAATAAAGAGACTTATGAAAATAACTTATGAAAATAAAGATAAGAGGATTATAATATTATTTCAAAATGAAATAATCTTTATAATCATAATGACGTGACGAAATGCCGCCGGCGGCGGTGGCGGAGGCGACGACGGTTGCGGCAACGACCATCAATGTCCACGAACATGTAGCGGCGGCGATCAAAAGAGAGATCCATGTGGTGGAGGCGACGACGGTTGCGACAACGACCATCAATGTCCATGAACATGTAGCGGCGACGATCAAAAGAGAGGTCCATGTCGGCACGAGCAAATGGCGGGGCATCCTCGCCATCAACTTGTAGCTATGGATAATGTACCTTGTTAATGTTTTGAATGTCTTGTATTAGACTTATAACGTTATTTCAGATTTTCAGTCATTTCTCTTCTATTCATGTTTAATGGCTCTGTGAATTCAGTTTTCAGGTATGTGGTTACCCTTAGTTTACTTTCTTAGCTTCTGTTTTAAGTTTTAAATTCTTAGTAGTTACTTCTTTTTACCTGCTGTATAATAGTTTTGATACTGTTTTCTAGCTCTCTTTATATCGCTGACCCGACCGAATGACTGATTATTGTAAAACGGGGAAGGGATGTTACAAATTGGTATCAGAGTCAGGTTTAGGATCCCTTGAACCAAGAAAGATTCACAGATTCATAGGAAAGTGTAAGAGTAAACTATTGTTGGTAGAGTATTTAAGTTGCGTTTAAGCTCTAGTTTTCGCAAGGGTATGGGATTAACCGCTAAGCCAGATTTCACAGATGCATGATAAATAATCATATCTTTTATATGTTCTATCAGGCACCACGAGTCAGTGAATCAGGTGAATCTTCACGTCAGGACCCTGCTCCTAATGCGACCATGGGAGATGCTGCCATGCCACAGGTACCACCAGTTCCAGCAGCTCTAGAGGGCACTGACATAGCGTCTCAGATTGCCAAGGAGGTCACTGTTGCCTTGATGGAGTTTCAGAGAGGACTGGCTATAGGGTTTCCAGCTCCAATACAAGTACCAGCCCCTACACCAGCTCCTGCGCCAACACCTGTGGATATAACCCTGGAACGCTATTTGAGGAACTTTAGAGAGCTTCAACCCTCGAACTACAGTGGGGATGAGACCTCGATGGACACAGATGACTGGATAGCAAACACCAGAGACCTGTTGAACGTTATGGAATGCCCGGAGAACAAGAAGGTTCCTCTGACAGGTTTCCTCCTCCGAGGTGAGACAAAGGTCTGGTGGGACAAATTTTGGGAAGATGACCTTGCAGGTATTTCGTCATGAAAAATTTCCTCTTATTTTAGGACGTGATACGTTTATTTTAAATAGTATGACCATGCTTTTGGCCAGGTCGTACGTCGAACATGTTAACATGGGGCGAGTTTTCAAGAACCCTTACAAATTGGTTCGTGCCTCCTTCCGCACGACGAGGTCTCCAGGAGAAATATCTTAGACATTACCAGGGGACAAGACCATTACTGAGTACGAGAGAGAGCTTACCCATCTGGCTCGATATGCAGGCTTGATGCAGGGAGATCAGGCTGAGAAGTGCAGCCGTTTTGTGGATGGCTTGCATGACTTGTTGAGGCAGCAGCTGATGACCATGGTCAACGCTGATTACATGAGCTTAGTGGATACAGCTCGTAGGCTGGAGGCTGATCAACAGAAGGTTCAGAAGCGAAGTAGTTTCCGTACGAAGCGGTCTCAGGATTCGCATCAGCTGTAAGGCCCGCAACAGAGCAGACATGACCAAGGGAAGAACTGGAACAAGAAGCAGAAGCCTGATGCTAAGAAGAGTGGTCAATCTGGAGACAGGAACAAGGACTACCCCCCTTGTCCCAAGTGTGAGCGTCGACATCCCGGAGAGTGTTTAGCCAGCGCAGGCATGTGTTACAAGTGCCGACAATCTGGACACATAGCTCGCTACTGTCAGGAAGTTGGTTCGAATCAAGTAATCAAAACCTAGTTGTATTCATTACATTTATGTAATTACTGTAGATAACAAATGTAATTTGTTCCTGCAGTCGAAGTACGAGGTTGGTGGCTCAAGTAGAGTAGACAAGAGCAAAGCATTGATGATCACTGACGAGAGACCACAAAAGGGTCGAGATTTAGTGCAACCTAGAGCGTATGAGCTTGGTCAGCAAGAAGCAAAGGATCAGGAGGATGTAGTGACTGGTAAGTGTTTAATTTGCTTAATAAGTTTATTTAATCCTCCGTAGTGACACTCTCTTCATTTTTTATAAATCATTCATGTAGGCATCCTTATAATCCTTATAATTACATTTATGTAATTACTGTAGATAACAGATGTAATTTGTTCCTGCAGTCGAAGTACGAGGTTGGTGGCTCAAGTAGAGTAGACAAGAGCAAAACATTGATGATCACTGACGGGAGACCACAAAAGGGTCGAGATTTAGTGCAACCTACAGCGTATGGGCTTGGTCAGCAGGAGGCAAAGGATCAGGAGGATGTAGTGACTGGTAAGTGTTTAATTTGCTTAATAAGTTTATTTAATCCTCCGTAGTGACACTCTCTTCATTTTTTATAAATCATTCATGTAGGCATCCTTATAATTCGCAATTTACCCTCCAAGATTCTGTTTGATACGGGAGCCTCACACTCGTTCATCGCGGAATCTTTAGTGCGTAAGCTGAATTTAAAAGTCTTTATAGAGACAGTACCGCTAGAAGTCATGGTGCCGAATGGATCCCTTCTGCAGACTAGAGATAAGTGCAGGATACCGATGCGTTTTGGTGATACCGATATTATCGTGGAAGCTTTGCAGCTACCTATTGCAGGATTCGACCTGATCTTTGGAATGGACTGGCTTTCGGCAGTCAACGCCAGGATTGACTGTCGGACGAAGTAGATACAGTTTGAGGGCCCCAACCAGACTGCGTTTTCTTTTCAGGGCTTGAAGAGAGTAGTGAAGATGATCATCTCTTCAGTCCAAGCTAGAAGGTGCATCAGTAAGGGTTGTGGAACCTTCGTAGTATTAATGAACGCAAAGGCTAAGGCTGTCTTGTCAGAGGTACTAGTGGTGTAGGAATTCCAAGATGTTTTCCCGGAAGAGCTCCCTGGTGCCCCTCCAGATAGAGAGATTGAGTTCCCGATAGACCTACAGCCTGGGGCTACACCGGTAGACAAATCCCCCTACCGGATGGCTCCAAGGGAACTAGCGGAGTTAAAGAGCCAGTTGCAGGAGTTGTTTGACTTGGGATTTATACGCCCCAGTACTTCACCTTGGAGTGCTTCAGTACTATTTGTGAATAAGAAGGATGGTAGTCTGAGACTGTGCATAGATTACCGTGAATTAAACAAACTGACAGTAAAGAATAAGTACCTGATTTCCAAGATTGATGATTTGTTCGACTAGTTGGTGGGATCGTGCACCTTTTCCAAGTTAGATTTGAGGTCGGGCTACCATCAGTTGAAGATTCAGGACGTGGATATACAGAAGACGACCTTCAGTACCGGATATGGACACTTCGAGTTCGTGGTCATGTCGTTCGGGCTGACCAATGCCCCTTCAGTATTTATTGACCTGATGAACAGGGTATTTCGGGAGTACTTGGACCGTTTCGTTATCGTTTGTATAGATGATATCTTAGTGTTCTCAAAGAGTGCAGAAGATCATGCCGCACACCTCAGGATTGTTTTAAGCACCCTCAGGAAGAACCAGCTGTATGCCAAGTTCTCAAAATGTGAGTTCTGGCTTTCAGAGATTGCATTCTTAGGCCACGTCATCAGTCAAAAAGGGGTTAATGTTGATTCGAAGAAGATAGATGCCATTAAGAATTGGCCAAGGCCGACGACAGTCTCAGAGGTTCGCAGCTTTTTGGGTCTAGCTGGTTACTACAGAAGATTCATCAAGAATTTCTCAAAGATAGCCTTACCACTGACTTCCCTCACCAGGAAGGGTAAGGGCTTGGTTTGGACAGTTGAGTGCGAGTTGTCTTTTGAGGACTTGAAGGACAGGTTGATGACCGCACCGATCTTGAGTTTACCTTCAGGTTCTGACGGGTTTCACATTTATAGCGATGTGTCAGGTCAAAGTTTGGGTTGTGTTCTCATGCAGCATGGAAAGGTCGTAGCCTATGCCTCGAGACAGTTAAAGGTGTATGAGAGGAACTATCCCGTACATGACTTGGAGCTTGCAGTAGTCATATATGCTCTAAAGATATGGAGGCACTATCTCTATGGAGTGTGTTGCGAGATCTTCACTGATCATAATAGCCTCAAGTATATCTTTGATCAGCGGGAGCTCAATTTGAGGCAGCGCAGATGTTTAGAGTTTCTATCGGACTACGACGTAGAAATTTAGTACCATCCAGGAAAGGCGAACGTTGTAGCTGACGCCCTTAGCCGGAGAGGTTCGTGTTCTTCCCTTCTCACTCAGCAGGAGTTGGTGCAGGAACTGGAGAGACTGGACATCATCGTTGTGTCACGTTGTAGTTTTGGTTCTGCAAGGTTGAGTTGGATGGAGATTACATGCGATATTAAGGATAAAATCAGGACAGCTCTACCTTTGGATCCAAAGATGGCAGAGATTTAGATCTCAGTGCAGACGGGTCAGAAGGAGAGATTCACTATTCAGGATGATTTACTACTGCATGATGGCAGGGTGGGTATCCCCGATGTAAGTCACCTTCGCGAAGACATTCTATTTGAGGCACACAATTCCAGATATTCTATACATCTGGGTAGCACGAAGATGTATGCGGATCTCAAGAATGTAGTCTAGTGGCCAGGCTTAAAAAGTGATGTTGTTGTTTATATAGGGAAGTGCGAGACTTGCATGCTAGTTAAGGCCGAGTGCCAAAGGCCTGGAGGCAAGTTGCAGCCACTTCCCATTCCCGAGTGGACTTTTGAGGATATATCCATGGATTTCATCCATAGTCTTCCAAGATCGCAGGGTGGGAAAGATTCCTTATGGGTTATAGTGGACCGGTTCTCTAAGGTCGCCCATTTCATTCCTCTTAAGAAGACGGATCAAGGTTTGAAACTGGCACAGTTATACATAGACGAGATAGTTCGACTTCACGGTGTTCCCAAAACTATTGTTTCAGACTGAGATGGCAGGTTTACCTCCAGGGAGTGAAGATACATTCAGGAGCGGTTGGGCATCAAGTTACATTTCAGCACCGCTTTCCATCCCCAGACAGATGGACAGATTGAGCGCACAAATAGGACTTTGGAAGATTTTCTACGGATGTGCATACTGGACTTTGGAGGGAAGTGGGAGAAATATGTCACCCTTGTAGAGTTCTCCTACAATAATAGTTTTCAGTCGAGTATTGGGATGACACCGTTCGAGGCCCTCTATGGTAGACGTTGTCGGACACCGTTGTGTTGGGCTGAAAGTGAAGAAAGATCTACCATCAGAGAATCATGGATCAGAAGCACAGGTCAATCGAGTTCAGTGTTGGAGACTACGTTTATCTGAAGGTCAGGCCAGTCAGAGGAGTCTCTAGAATAAAACAGATGAAGAAACTGAGCCCCAGATTTGTTGGTCCTTTTGAGGTACAGGAAAGAGTTGGTGAGGTTGCATATAGGTTGGACTTACCTGAGGAAATGAGTGGTGTACATGATATATTCCACGTCTCTCTATGTTGTTAAAGGCGTGCCTCAGGCGCGCCTAAGGCTCCAGGCTCACCAGGCTCAGAGGTTTGCGCCTTCGTGCGCCTTTTTTGCGCCTTTGGACATTAAAGGCGCACATGAATGCGATTTTTGATGTAAACCTTTTGTTTTCAAAATAATGAAAAAAATGATGTAAGAACTCATTAATTTTTATACAATTTAGTGTTCTTGAAATATAATCGATCGTTGAGACTTAGATATGATTCAAGAGACCATTTTGATTTTTTTTTAAGAGATATAAATGATAGTAATGAATGACTAATGAGTGGAATATATAAAGAATCTGTTCAAAAAGATGAATTGATGTTTGATGTTGATTATTTAAAATGAATGTGGTTGCGCCTTGCCTTCTTCGGGCGCGCGCCTGCGCCTTGAGCCTTGCGCCTAGGCTCCAAGACTCTTTTGCGCCTTGGTGCGCCTTGCGCCTTTAATAACTAAGACGTCTCCTATCTGAGAAGAGCTTTCAGAGATTCCAGTCAGATCATCAGTACCGAGGAAGCACCAATCGAGACAGATCTTAATATTGGGGTTAGACCAGTCAGAATCGTGGATTCAAGGAGACAGAAACTCAGGAATAGAGAGATTCGCATGGTCAAAGTCCTTTGGATGAACTATGGCCGTCCAGAGTATACTTGGGAGCGAGAGGATGAGCTTAAGAGCAATGCAGACTATACTTTCCTCTTTGATTTATGTATGGTTACAATTTTTGAGGACGAAAATTTTTATTAAGAGTGGAGATTTGTAAAGTTCGTAAAATTTGATACAAAAATTTATTTTAATTGTAGGATCGAGTCGCGACGGATTTTGATCGAGGCAGCGCGTCGTCTAGGTACGATTTCAGTATGGTCAAAAGAATCGCGTTCGTTAATTTGTGATTTATATCTGTCCTAAAGTTTGTGTGGCACATTTTAATTTTATAAGCGAAGCACAACATTTTTTTTAGTGTCTTAAGGAGTCAATGAGGGTTGGCACGTTTTGGTGTGGGTTGCGTATAGTAATCTATACCTCTTTGGGTGGAAATAGGGGTACCAATAGCAAGTCTCACCCCCTTACCTCTAGGGGTTATTATCAAAAACGCATACCCGCAAACTTTTAAAACCCGTAAGCTTCATTTTTACGGGAGATAAACCGCAAGCCTCCGCCGATTTCCGCGTCTCCCGTCTCCCGCTCACGACACGTCGTCGCCTCCAGCTAGCCCTAACGGCGCCCACCCCCACTCCATTTCTCATCGTAAACTCTTCCTCTTTCCTCTGCGGGCGCCGGTGAGTGCTCTCCTTCCTTCGCCGTGGGAGAACCGGTTTCAACCTTAACCGGTGGATTCAAGAGTGTCAGTGTTCGTTTTGGTTCCGGTGAGTTTTGTTCCTCACTAGTTTCCATTTCTTCGTGGAAATCCATCTAGTTGGAGGTTTATTCTATACTAATTTCTCATTTTTCCTCTTGCCCTAGTTAGGGTCTGGAGTTCATGATCCACCGCGAATTTGAAGTTGGGCGCGTTGTGAGCCTTAATCACTCCTTCGTAGAGGTACTACACTATGTTGGTTCCTCTTTTGTTTACCCTAGCCATTTGTGAGATTTTTCCATCGAAAACCCTTAAGGGAAAAATATGTAATTTTGGTTTATCTTGGATTGCAGATTGTTGGTGGCTTCGGGGCAAAATCCTGGAAGTCCGCAGTAGTCAGTTTCTCCTTCGAAAGGACAAATGTCGCCGCGCCGAGTGTACGAGCGCCGCACCACTACTGTAAGGGATCCTAATTCTTTTTAGTTAGACATATCAAGAAATTATTTTATGCACATACGTGTAAATTTCGTACGAGCATCATAGTCATGCACATAAAAGTGTTGCGGTAGGAAAAGGTCGTGGAATTAGTTGTAGGGTAAATCTTTTTCCAAGACCCTAATATCCAGATCACATAGGCTAGCGTTAGGTACGAAACCTTACACGTTTACGCAAGTGTGAGAATTTATCTAAGGGCGTGAACATCCCTTCTAGCCGACCACAAGAAAAGCAAGGGTCTCTCAGTAGTATAACAAAAGAGATGTCTCAAGCAGAGTAGCATTTGACCGAAAAGGGTCAGTAAGCACACCTAAGTCTCCTCGTGCTAGGTAGAGGCACGCTACCTCTCTCATGGGGCATACAGTATTCTATGAGTAGTAAAGTCTTGGGAGTTGACTTCTCTTTGAGACAGTTAGTAGATTCGAGACCGTGTCCGCGCGACACTAGAACAATTGAGTTCGTAAGATGGTCTCGGGTCATCAGTTTTCAGATGCGCGTTTGGAGCTACTCTACCTATAGCCTTCCAAGTCGATGTGCGGGTTAGAAGTCACTTAGAACTCAAGTATAGACCTGACGTGAGTTAGTACACTAGGTAGTGAATGCCGGGACTTGGGTAAATGAAGTGGAAGTTCATAAATTTAGAACGAGTATGTCTTGACCAAGAAATGTTGTAAAGACATGCATAACATCTAGCATAAAGGTTTTTAATGCACAAAACTATTTTCTAAAGACATGCATTCATCATATGAGAAAAGTTTTTAGTGTCAATAGGAGGAGTTATTTATCCTTACTCTGACCCCTCGTGCGCAATGTTTTTACAGGTGACCCAGGTGAGAAACTATGCCTAGGATGAGAGTTATGGTGGCGCCAGTTTATTATTGTTTTCCCATTCAGTTTTTCTTTACCTTCAGCATACACTTGTAGCTACGGATAATGTACCTTGTTAATGTTTTGAATGTCTTGTATCAGACTTATAACGTTATTTCAGATTTTCAGTCAATTTTATTATATTCATGTTTAGTGGCTCTGTGAATTCAGTTTTCAGGTATGTGGTTACCCTTAGTTTACTTTCTTAGTTTCCGTTGTAAGTTTTAAATTCTTAGTAGTTACTTCTTTTTACCTGCTGTATACTAGTTTTGATACTGTTTCCTAGTTCTCTTTATATCGCTGACCAGGCCGGATGACTGATTATTGTAATACTGGGAAGGGGTGTTACTGTTTTGCTCTTATTTGAGTTCAGTTGTAATAGAAAGATTTAGAGTAGTGATGGTAGTTGAGTTGATTTGAGATTACGTGGATCCACCTTGAGTGTGAGAGCGAGTGGATATTATTTGTTTGTTTGTGGCTTCTCCAGAGTGAGTGATTCCGTGGAACCACTTTCGTCTGAAATTGAGTGAATTCTCCTGGGTGCCCGTGTGCGATAGCGATCGACTTCGGAGCGGAAAATCGAAGGTGACAAGTAGTTCCTCGCTTGATCGCCATCGACTTCAAAATACGGAAAGACGCCTCTTTCCATGGTTAATTATTTATATCTTTCCTTTGTGTGTGCCTCTATATTTTCTCGTAGATAATAGACTCATTATTGGATATTTGTCTGAATTTTGTCAGCAAATGTTATGTCGAAAATTCCAAATGAAAACGTATTTGGAATTCACGATTTCCGTTTTGCTACGACAAGGGGAGCGGAACGAAAGCTGCGAACTTCCTTCCCCGGATTTAAATTTGAACCATTTGTGAAGTATTTTTTTGAAATGAAAGGTAATTTTATGCTTTTCAAAAATCTAAGCTGCGTGATTTCTTAAGTAAATGCAACGCCCGCTCTAATTTTTATTAAAAAAAATCCATTATGCATCGCCTGCATTTAGGGTTCCTAGAGAAAAGCTGACATGCGCGCAAACCCTACGTGTCGTCCTGCATCAATTTGGTATCAGAGGGAGGTTCTGAATTTTTTCTAAGTTTCGAGATCCGCCCTGCTTAGAATAGGAACCCACATATCATTTTAAATTTTTTCAAAAAAAAAGAGAAATTTTTTAACATCATCATTGCATTTGACTTGTGTGTTCGCATGCATCGACGAAGTGATAGAATGCATCGAGTTGAACGAGATCAACCGAGTCGTGGAAACGAAGGGAATGAACCACCACTGTGGTTTCTTCCATTCACCCACCAAATAGCTGAGTTGAACATGGTCATACGAGAAATGTTAGACAAATTTAGAGGTAGGGTGAATAGTTTAGAAATACTCACTCGAGTGTCAATGTCACCTCAAATTCGAGATGAGCATTCTGTCCGTCCACATTACAGTGTTCCACATCATTACGTGGAAAGGTCTACACTTAGGAGGATTCCTTTATTTGAGGATCACCACTTCACTTACACACACTCCCATAGTACCCTATCATAGAGATCTGTGTGATACTTCAATGATTATCCTCGATCACAGTACATCACTGCCCGAGAACGTGTTAACCCACCAACACATTCACACTATGTTAAAGACGATCAGTACGATGACTATCGTCGTTATTATCCTCGTACCCGAGTGGATTCTATGGGTCCTTCGACACCATGTTATGAGGATAGAGTTCATTGTCACTCTTGTTATCGATACTACAGGTCTCCTTTATATGAGGACTCTGAGTCTGTATATGTGCGACAACCACCACATGTTCGTAGGACTCACGTCCACACACAAACACGTCATGATTATGTTATGGATACTCATCATAATTATCCTTGAAATACCCATAGAGGTCACTATCGTCAAGAGTACATCACACCTAGTGATTCTCCTAGTGTTCCGAAGACGAACATGCCGATAATCATTAAGGGTCAGCATGGGCATTCCATTGCCCAAAGCAGGGAGACATCACCCACTCTGTCTGATATTCTAATACAGGATGTGTGGAGTCAACCATCATGTGAGTCTGCTCCACTTAGTGAACCCACCCTTGATTCTATATCTACTAGCTCTCTTTTGAGTGTAGATTCCTTGCACACTTCACCTGGTGGCGCACCGAGTCACATCACCACACCCGATGGCGCACCGAGTCACATCATCACACCTGATGGCGCACCGAGTGACATTACGATCGGGAGCCGAGAGCTTAGTAGTGATATCGAGGTAGTCACCCCTACCCTTTTCGGGAGTACAACTCCTGATGGTTTGCTACTGGAGGACCATCACTCTACTGTTGGGTTCTTTGACGACCCTTCAATTGAGCCTCCAGATGAGCCACCTCGTCCATGTGTGGATGAGATTCATGTTGTTAACGCACTAGCAAATTTTAAGAAATAGATATCTGCTCCATTTTGTCTCTTGATGTCGATAATGCTTTGGAGGAATGATTTTGATAGTAGCCATCTGATCACTCTCCCTCTAGATGAGTTTTCAGATGTCCCACCTGGTGAGCCACCTGATGCCTCACCTTCCCTTAGTAAGTTTATCACGAGTGACACACTTCATGGACATTGTCATTTATATGAGAACACTCCATATGTTTTTGGAGCCAACGTTTGTACGCGTCGCATTTGCGACATTTTATTATACCCCTCCCAGTGAATCCCCAAATCAACCACATATGGGTTCACCACACATTTGGGATATATCTATCCTTAGTATCATCATCGAGTTTGAGGATGCACTCGTTGATTTGTTGACACTTATCACCCGCACCTGCAGAGACAGTCCGCACACCATGTTGACACATCTAATCACTGATGTCCCTGATTTGCATTTAAGTGTTCATCGCCCCCGCGATGAATTCTTTTATAATCCACCCTCTGAGCCTTCTGATCATGTACCTGTCTCAGGAGTTGCTTTTAGTATCTGAAACCATTAGTTTGTGACATTAGTCGTGTTAGTAGTCATCTTTTGCATTTGCATGATTTGCATAAAAAAATTTTGAGCGAAAAATTGCATAATAATACTTATGACTTCTATGCAACTCAAGCTAAAAATCATAAAAAACTACTAGTTTTAAAATGGATGACTTAGTGATAGTTCGGTTAAATCCGGAACGGTTATCTTCGGGTACCGTAAAGAAGTTAGCTTACCATATGACTGGACCCTTTCGAGTAGTAAAGCGGATTGGGCTAAATGCGTATGAACTTGAGATGTCTTCCATTTGGGGAGCAAATCCTGTTTTTAACGTAGCCGATCTGACTTTATTCCACAATTGCCCACATGAGTCGTTAGATTTTTCATTGCCTTCTCCTCCTTGATTCTTCTGGGTTGGCGAGTGAGAGTGAGAATCCACATTCATGACACACGAATTTTCATTCCTCTACTGACACACCACCCGCAGTTCTACCATTTTCTACTGACAGTTTTCAGGTTGAGCATGAGATACCAGATGAGTCCACTATACCAGTTCCCCGAGCTACTGATTGACTTCCGCGACAGATCTTAGTTCCCGAGTAGTTATTGGATGACAAGACAGTGACCTCTATTAATGGAAGTTTTCAGAGATACTTGGTTCGTTGGCATGGTAGACCAGAGACTGAGACCATCTGGGTCTTGACCGAGGAGTTACATCGTATGGATGAATATATTCCACTACACTACCACTCAGAGCACTCACCAGAGATGAGTGATTTCGGGAGGGGGAGAGTTGGTGGAGACCAGCCCCGATCAGGTCAACGCAAAAGTGCCCGACGCCGCACCCGACCGGATCTCTACCGGCCTTAAGTAATTGCATTTTAATTTTATGTTTTATTGCATTTTATTTTGCAAATTCGATGTTATCAAATTTAGTTCGTTGCACGCCTGCGCCCGTAGCTATGTTTGTTGCACGTCTGCACGCGTATTTTTGTTTGGAGTTTTATTTTATTCTCCAATTATATACATATAGGTATATATAAATATACATATACAAATGCACATATATATGTATATATATATAAATGGTTCAGATAGGTCAAAGAAGAAGAAGCCGGTCCATCCTTTCCAGAACAGTGCTTCTTCCCTAATCGTTTTTACCGGTTCTGCGAAATCCGCACACAGCAAGAAGCTATCTCTCCCGACTCAACCATGGCGCACTCGGCGTCAATTACTCCCAGCTGCCCCTTCTCCGACAAAGGCGCTAGCTCCCGCACAACCTTCGCCCCACGATCCGGCCACGACCTCTTCCGAAATTGCATCAATTTGGTATCAGAGGGAGGTTCTGAAGTTTTTCTAAGTTTCGAGATCCGCCCTACGTAGAATAGGAACCCGCATAGCATTTTAAATTTTTCAAAAAAAAGTGAGAAATTTTTTTAGCATCATCATTGCATTTGACTTGTGTGTTTGCATGCATCTGCGTAGTGATAGGATGCGTCGAGTTGAACGTGGTCAATCGAGTCAAGGGAACGAAGGGGAAGAACCACCCCAATGGTTTTTACCTTTCGCTCACCAAATGACAACATTAACTGAGGGTGAAAAAAACTTGTGATGAATGAAAGATATGAGTGTGTGATTGATGAGATTTCCTGTTAGGAAATTAGTTTGGCTGTTCTCCTTAGGAAGAAGGTGAATAATGACATTTAGGTATTGGTTTGTTGTCTATGTGCGATAGGAGATAGAATGTTGATGATAGTAGTAAGATTTCAGTGGGTATGCTTATGTTGAGAGAATGATTAATATTGTGTTGATTAATTTCCTGTTTACAGCCTCTGTTTTTCCGTTAAAGGAAGATGCTGAACAGTAATAACAAAGTTAATGTGCTTTTATATTCAATTGTTGATACTCGTTTACAGTAAGTGAAATTGTGCTTTGTTGCTTCCTTTGAGTGGGGGTTGGCTGTAATTTTTTTTAGGAGAGGAGATAATGAACAATGGTTTGTTTAATATAAGCTTGTTGCTTCGATTAAAGATTGGAAGATCAAATAGTTAGAGTATATAGAGATTACGTGGAGTCACTTTGTGCGGAGAGTTAGTGAATAGAGTGATTTAGGAATAGTAGTCTTGCTCCTTTGTGAGGAGTTAATTTACTCTTAGTGCTTAGAGATTTCGTGGAACGTCCTTGAGTGTTTGAGATTTCGTGAAACCACTTTGAGTGTGAAGAGAGAGTGAATCTTAGATTGTTAGTTTGTGGCTTCTTACATTGTTGAGTTATTCCGTGGAACCACCTCGTGTGAGAGAGCGACTTAATTCTATGATGCCCGTATGCGATAACGGCCGACATCCGAGCAGGAAATATAAGGTGATGAGGAGTTCCTCGCGTGATCGCCATCAACTTCGAATATGGAAGAAGCCTCTTTCGTGGGTAATTGTTATATTTTTCTTTGTGTGTGCCTCTATATTTTCTCGTAAATAATAGACTCATTGCTGGGTTTTCGTCCGAGTTTTGTCAGCGAACACTACATCGAAAGCTCCAAGCGGAAAGTATTTGGAGTTCACGATTTTTGTTTTGCTACAATAAAGGGAAAAGAATGAAAGTTGCGTAACTTCTTTTCCCGGATTTAAAATTGAATTATTTTCAAGTGATTTCTTTTTTTTGAACGAAATAGTGAATTTTGTGCTTTACAAAAAAATATATCAGAGTTGTTTAATTTCAAAGTCTGTGCAACGTCCGCTCTAATTTTTTGTAAAAAAATTAATTAAATTATCGTATACATTTATGGTTTCTTAGAAATAGCCGACAAGTGCGCAAATCCTACGCACTGTCCTGCATCAATTTGGTATTTGATGCAGGACGGCGGGTAGGGTTTGCGCGCCTGTCGGCTTTTTCTAGGAAATCCTAATGCATGCAATATTCGATGAACTTTGCGCAACGAAATTTGAGCGAAATTTGCACGAATTTTAAGAAATGAAGCAACTAAAGTCTTTGTAAAACATAACATCGCTATTTTGTTTTAAAATGATTTTTCTTAAATAAAATGGTTCACTAAGTGGAGCAGACTCACGTGGGGGTTGACTCCACACATCCGATATTAGAATTTCACACAGAGTAGGGGATGTCTCCCTGCTTTGGGAAGTGGAATGCTCTTGCTGACCCTTAATAGTTATCGTCATGTTCATCTTTGGAACATGATGTAGACTCGATTAGGGGTTTTCAAAATTAATCATTTTTCAAACAACTTAATATATTTATTATAAAATAATAATTAGGGTTTGAAAATTAGTTATTCTAATCAAAGAAATATTTTATTTTAATTTAAAATAAAATTATGGAATTTTTATAAAAAATGGTGGATTTTAATTTTAAAGGTGAGCCGAGTGGCCCGAGTTGGCCAAATCAAGAGATGCACGCGATATCACGATCAACGTAATGAGCTTTTATTGATTCGTTGAAATTGTTAGAGGTGGATCACTTGAGTGCTATCAAATTGAATATTCCACGTGGATTACACAACCACAAACATATCACAATAACAACTTATGAAATGCGGTAATAAGGGCATATCGAACGTTCGAAGCAAGCATAGCAATATTTAGATGAGTCACATAAAATTAATTTGATATTTCTAAAGTTGCGAAAGAGTGCGTTACCCAGGCCGGACATTGGCTTTCCAAATCCCACCCTGTAGAAGAAGGCTAGGTGTGTCGGATACCAAATTACCGCAGAATTGAGTCCCGAACCTTATTGGTCCCGCACAGGACAATGCCAAGATGATTCACGACCGGATACGAATTCGAAGTCGACAATGTAAACAGAACTGGACCGTCAGAAGCGGGGTTCGAAGTCGACGACGACCCGACAGTGGTCCTCCCAGGCCTGCTCAGGAGGTTCCGTCGCGGGCTAGTAGGATTGACAGCTAGGTCTTCGGTGCGGACGACGTGAGCGCGGGGCTTCCAGGCGGTTTCCGTCGGGGAGGAGAGGCGCGGGACGGAGGCGAGCTTCTGTTGGTGATTTCATCGGAGGAGGGGGGGGAGTTGGAGGCGGTGGTGGTGGTGTTGGACCGTGAACAGGGCGGAGGCAGGGAGTCGGCTTGCAATAGAGGGGGAAAAAGAAAAGACTCATTTTCACTCTTAATTTTCCGGTCTCCATCCCTCTTTTGAACAGGGACTTATAACTAGTAAAAAAACAATTTCTTTCCTTTTTTTATTTTCATTAACAATACAACCCCTTTCCTTATCATGCTAATGATAATTTCTTCCCAACTTAAAATGATATCTTTCCAAGTTTACAACATTAGATTTCCCCAATGATATCTTTCCAATAGAACCGGGCCATTTTCTGGGACTTAATTTTATGCGCCGCTAAATATTTTAAGCTTTCCCTTAACATCCTTACTACTCAAATTACCAGACCTTTTATTTAGGGTCTCACCAACCGGTCACACTGATGAGCCAACAATAACAAAGGGTACATGGGAAAGAAAAAAATACATGTAATAAAAACTGCAAAGTAAACGAAATAAAATAAAAAGTAATGAAATGGCGCGTGATGGAATCACGCGTCCTCAGAGGTGGCGAGGGCTGCATCAATGCCCCCGAGATTGACAGAGCTCGACCCCGACGAGAACTCACAGAAACGGGTACTATAGAGATCGGGCGTCGTTGCTGGTGCTAAATCAGGTGAAATGTCTGGGGCCTCGATGTACTTCGGAATTTGGAAAAAACCAATCCTCCTGTAATAAACAAAAACCCAATCTTCCTTTGAAAAGTATAACTCATGGCGATAACGACCGACCGTTAGTTTGTAATGTTCAAAGGTTGCTTGCAAATTATCAGTATTAATTTTTCGTAACTCTGTTAAATGATTAGCATGAGCTTGCACATCGAATGAAATATGCTCATGGAAATGGATGGGGTGGCGGTCATGAAGATGGTGTAACAAAAGAAAACACAAAATCTCGAAAGGAGATTTATTATGGAGATGATTTTTAGAATTATTATATGTGAGTGGTGCTCGTGGATGTACAGGGTCCCGTTGCTTTATATTCGATCCAGTTTGACGCTTAAGAAGACCTCTCTTACTATCTTTAACAACCTTAGACAACCCATTAGTTAGAGAGAGATAAGCGATGCTATCCTCGAGTTTGGTTCTCAGTTGACCACATAATATGTTCCACCAATATGATGAGAAACTTTAATATAATGATATAAGTCCAGAGATACGTGTATACCCAAGTGATAGTGAGGCAAAAAAGTGTATCCGCTAAATATGAAATCGACCGAGTATGGTGCGCGAAGTGAATGACTGTTGGATAAAGTGTAAGAAAACGGCGAAATATCAAGTGGCACGTCGTGCAATGAGTAGTAACGTAGTGGAGGTAACAAAAAGTGAACCAGGTGTCGTGTAGGTCCTCCCGAGCACAGTTCTTCTGGGGTAAAAGGACAATCTTGTGCCTGTGGCGTTCAAAGGAATGAGAGTTCCTCGTGCTGTCGTGCATGACATGCCGGTCATATTGCCAAGCTCTCCCTAGAAGGATATGACAGACATCCATAGTAATGACATGACGGGATACTCTATCCGAGTACGTGTTCCCTATAGAAAACTCTACTAGACAAAAATGAGTGATGTGCATAGTCAAATGACTATTGACTCCAAATAAGCTGAAGGGTTGTTCTAACGGGTGCACCTCAATCCCTAATGTGTCGACCATGCGATGAGAAATGAAATTGTCCATACTACCGCTATCGATGATGATGAAACAAAACTATTCTTTGATGCGTGCTGCAGTGCAAAAAATATTGTGTCTCCTATAATCTTCCTCAGTAGACTCACTAGAGGTGATCAGGCTATATCGTAAAATGCAGACTAAGTGTTTGGCGTGTTCGCCTTCCACTTCTATGACATCCTGAGTCTCGTGTTTGGGCTCAGGTTCAGGGTGAGACTCATTCACGTAAACTCCATACTCAGGTTCGTGTCCATCGGTATAATCGATGATAGCGACGAAGTGGCGTCGCGGGCACTCAGATGATTTGTGCCCCGGCTCCATACACTTGAAGCATTGGAATACTCCAGTGTTGGGCTTAGCCCCAATAATATCATTACCCTTGGAGTGGCTAGTGGACGGGTCTTTGTTCCCGACAGTGATAGGAGGGTGAGGGGAATCAGAAATCCTAGCAGTAGTGGTAGTGGTGACACTTGTGGTGGATCTATCAGTAGATCTAGCTCCGGATGACCGTTTTTGTGAGACCTCCACTCTCTATGCACGACTAGATATTTCTCCTAAGTCCTTGTAATCAAATAACTCTAGCTGGTCTCTAATGGAATAGCTCAACCCGTTCAGATAACGAGATACAGTCATGTCATCATCCTCTCGGAGATCGAGGCGAGACTGAAGGACTAGGAATTCATTCGTGTACTCATCTATCGTCAATTTGTCCTGCCGTAGGTTGTGGAGCCTACGGTAGAGGGTCTGCAAGTAGTTCGCAGAGACATACCACCTTCGCAGTTGAATTTTAAACTCATCCCAAGTGGTAAGCAGGGGCTGTCCTAAATTGAATCTAAACCGCTTTAGCCGACCCCACCAAACCAAGGCAGAACCCTTCACCCTAAGGATAGCGTACTCGACTTGCCTAGCTTGGGGAAATTGTTTCCAAGCCAGAAAGCGATCCATTTGATCACACCAGTCTAGACAACCCTCGGGCTCTAAATGTCCCTCAAAATCACCAACGTCTAATTTGACTCTTACATCCCATCGGGGTGGATCCCTGACATTGTGACGCTCTTGTGCAAGTTGTCGTGGATTAGGGTTGCCATTTTCAGGTTGCTTAGAGTTAGGACCTTCTTCATTTTGGGGTAGGATAATTCCTAATTGTTGATTGGCCTCCAAGGTGTTTACACGCGTGCGTAACCCATTTACCACTTGCCCCATATCTCACATATTCGCAGTAATATTCGTACTCATCGCCTCAATTGTTTTAGTCAAATTCTTAATTTGTGCGCTTAGATCGTCCACTTCATTCTCTAAATTGACCACACGATTTTCCATTTTAAAATGATTTGAATATATATTTTTTAAATTAAAAGACAAACTAAATTTTTTGTTTTTTTTAGAATAAAATTATAAGCATTTAAAATAGATTTTTTTAAATTTTGGAATGCGGATCGCGTGATTCGCGATAGGAGCGAATCACAACCTTTTCTGATACCAAACTGATGTAGACTCGACTAAGAGTTTTCAAAATTAATCCTTTTTCAAACAACTTAATATATTTATTATAAAATAATAATTATGGTGTGAAAATTTGTTATTCTAATCAAAGAAATATTTTATTTTAATTTAAAATAAAATTATGAAATTTTTATAAAAAAAGTGGATTTTAATTTTAAAGGTGAGCCGAGTGGCCCGAGTTGGACAAATCAAGAGTTACGCGCGATATCACGATCGACGTAATGAGCTTTTATTGATTCGTTGAAATTGTTAAAGGCGGATCACTTGAGTGCTACCAAATTGAATATTCTACAAGGATTACACAACCACAAGCATATCGCAATAACAACTTATGAAATGCGTTAATAAGGGCAGATCGAATGTTCGAAGCAAGCTTAGCAATATTTAGATGAGTCACATAAAATTAATTGGATATTTCTAAAGCAGCGAAAGAGTGCATTACCCAGGCCGGACAGTGGCTTTCCAAATCCCACCCTGTAGAAGAAGGCTAGGTGCGTCAGATACCAAATCGCCGCAGAATTGAGTCCCGAACCTTATTGGTTCCACACAGGACAATGCCAAGATGATTCACGACCGGATACGAATTCGAAGTCGACGACGTGAACAGAACTGGACCGTCGGAAGCGGGGTTCGAAGTCGATGACGGCCCGACAGTGGTCCTCCCAGGTGGCTCAGGATGTGCCGTCGCGGGCTAGCAGGGTCGGCGACTAGGTATTCGGTGCGGACGACGTGAGCGCGGGGCTTCCAGGCGGTTTACGTCGGGGAGGAGAGGCGCGGGACGGAGGCGAGCTTCTGGCAGTGGTTTCGTCGGAGGAGGGGGGTGCTGGAGGCGGCGGTGGTGTTGGACCGTGAACAGGGCGGAGGCAGGGAGTCAGGCCGACAACAGAGGGGGAAAACGAAAAGGCTAGTTTTTCCCTCTTAATTTTCCAGTCTCCATCCCTCTTCTGAACAGGGACTTATAACCAGTGAAAAAATAATTTATTTCCTTTTTTTCCATTAACAATACAACCCCTTTCCTTATCATGCTAATGATATTTTCTTCCCAACTTAAAATGATATCTTTCCAAGCTTGCAACATTAGATTTCCCTAATGATATCTTTCCAACAGAGTCGAGCCATTTTCTGGGACTTAATTTTATGCGCCGCTAAATATATTAAGCTTGCCCCTAACGTCTTAACTACTCGAATTACCGGACCTTTTATTTAGGGTCTCACCAGCCGGTCACACTGATGAGCCAATAATAACAAAGCGTGCATGGGAAAGAAAAAAAAGTACATGTAATAAAAACTGCAAAGTAAAAGAAATAAAATAACAAGTAATGAAATGGCGCGTGTTGGAATCACACGTCCTCAGAGGTGGCGAGGGCTGCATCAGAACACTAGGAGGATCACTAGGTGTGATGTACTCTTGACAAGAGTGACCTCTATAGGATTCGTGAGTGTAGTCGTGACGATCGCCCTTATCATAATCATGTCATGCTCGTGGATGATCTGAGTCCTACAAACGTGTGATGGTGGTCGCACATGTACAGAATCAGATTCCTTATATAGAGGTGACGTGTAATATCGATAACTAGAGTGATACTGAATTCTATCCTCATAATATTGTGTTGAAGGTCCAATAGGATCCACTCGAGGACGAGGATAAAAATGACAATAATCATCATACTGATCGCCTCTAGCATAATGAGAACGTGTTGGTGGATCAACACGATCTCTGGAATTGGTATACGGTGATCGAGGATAAACATCAAAGTGTCGTAATGATCTCCTTGATGGATCTCTATAGGAGTGATCCTCATATAGTGGATTCCTCCTAAATGTTGATCTTTCTACATAGTGGTGTGGGACTTCGTGACGTGGACATGCTCATCTCGAATTTGAGGCGGCATTGACTCTTGAGGGGATATTTCTAAACTATTCACCCTACCTCTAAAGTTTTCTAACGTTTCTCGCATGACCATGTTCAACTCGGCTATTTGGTGTGTGAACGGAAGAAACCACGGGGGTGGTTCATTCCCTTCGTTTCCACGACTCGGTTGACCTCGTTCAACTCGACGCATTCTATCACTACGCTGATGCATGCGAACACAAAAGTCAAATGCAATGATGATGCTAAAAAGTTTCTCTTTTTTTTGAAAAAATTTTAAATACTATGCGGGTTCCTATTCTATGCAGGGCGGATCTCGAAACTTAGAAAAATTTCGGAACCTCCCTCTGATACCAAATTGATGCAGGTCGGCGCGTAGGGTTTGCGCGCATGTCGGCTTTTTCTAGGAAACCCTAATGCATGCAATATTCGATGAACTTTGCGTAACGAAATTTGAGCGAAATTTGTACGAACTTTAAGAAATGTAACAACTAAATTCTTTGTAAAGCATAAAATCGCTATTTTGTTTTAAAATGATTTTTCTTAATAAAATGATTCACTAAGTGGAGCAGAGTCATGTGGGGATTGACTCCACACATCCTGTATTAGAATTTCAGAGAGAATAGGGGATGTCTCTCTGCTTTGGGCAGTGGAATGCTCTTACTGACCCTTAATAGTTATCGTTATGTTCATCTTTTGAACACTAGGAGGATCACTAGGTGTGACGTACTCTTGACAAGTGTGACCTCTATAGGATTCGTGAGTGTAGTCGTGACGATCGTCCAAATCATAATCATGTCCTTCTCGTGGATGATCGTGAGTCCTACGAACGTGTGGTGGTGGCCGCACATGTACAGACTCAGATTCCTCATATAGAGGTGACGTGTAGTATCGATAACTAGAGTGATACTGAACTCTATCCTCATAATATGATGTCAAAGGAACAATATGATTCACTCGAGGACGAGGATAAAAATGATGATATTCATCATACTGATCGCCTCTAGCATAATGAGAACGTGTTGGTGGATCAACACGATCTCTGGAAGTGGTATATGGTGATCGAGGATAATCATCAAAGTGTCGTAACGATCTCCTTGATGGATATCTATAGGAGTGAGTGTAAGTGTAGTCGTGATCCTCATATAGTTGATTCCTCATATAGTTGATTCTTCCTAAATGTAGATCTTTCTACATAGTGGTGTGCGACTTCGTGACGTGGATGAACATAACACACATCTCGAATATAAGGCGACATTGATGCTTGAGGGGGTATTTTTAAACAATTCACCCTACCTCTAAAGTTTTCTAACGTTTCTCGCATGACCATGTTCAACTCGACTATTTGGTGGGTGAATGGAAGAAACAACGGGGGTGGTTCATTCCCTTTGTTTCCACGACTCGGTTGATCTCGTTCAACTTGACGTATTCTATCACTACGCCGATGCATGCAAACACAAAAGTCAAATGCAATGATGATGCTAAAAAATCTCTAAATTTTTGTAAAAAACTTAATTAAATTATCACATGCATTTATGGTTTCCTAGAAATAACCGACAAACACGCAAACCTTACGCGCCGTCCTGCATCACAGTGCATTGTTAAAAAATGCATGTGACAACGCCTCGAGCTTTGTGAGTCCACTTAAGTCCCGACCTCTACAAGTTCGGTTGAGATCAGCTTACCACTTGTATGTTGGCCTTCGGCCCCCTCGAGAAGCCTCTCCCTCCGGTTTACATCTCTTAAAAGTAGGGCATGGGGCAACGCCTCGTGCGCTGCGAGTCCAATTAGGTTCAGACCTCTACGCGGTCAGTCGAGATTAGCTCACCACTTGTATGTTGGCCTTCGGACCCCTCGAGTGCCTCTCCCTCCCATAGATTTAATGGAGAGATCAGTTGTCCCAAGAGCCTAGCGAGATCTCGTCTCCTTAGTTCCTAAGAGTCTCACGAGACCCCAACTCACTTGTCCCGAAGAGCCTATCGAGGTCTTAGATCGCTCGCTCCTAAGAGCCTAGCGAGGTCTCACGAGACCCCCCGTTGTTTAGAAATACCCCCTCAAGCATCAATGCCGCCTAGCGAGGCGTCGTCTCACTCGTTCCTAAGATCCTTGCGAGCTCTCGACTCCCTTATTCCTAAAAGCCTAGCGAGATCTCATTTTTCAAAACTAAGATGCAAAAGAAACAATCACAGTAAATCAAAAATGTCTCTTTTCACTATCATCTTTTTGCAAAACATTACATCAAAAAGATTGATGGTTCGTCGTAGACTTCACTTCGTGAATAATCGAGGACAATGCCATCCTAGCGAGAAGGGGACGAAAAGTACCCTTCTGAACTCAATGTCATTCCAGTACTCGCGACAATAATCTCGGGCAGAAGATACTCCGTTGACTTTTTCAATCCCGCCTTGGTGAGGAAGCCCTGTTCCTTCAGTTTGGCAAGAACCAGATCGCCAGTACAACCTTTGATCTCTTGACGCATTGTGGTAAGCTTTATATTGGACAAATGGATATCTTTTCCGCCAGCAGAAGTCCTCACCTCAGGTACTTGTTGTGGTGCGGGCTAAGACTCTAGCTTGGTGATTCAGATATGGGCCCCCTCAAATGCCCCTTGGCCATCTTCTAAATCTATCTATAGCTTGGATAGTTTCTCCGTCGCAAGGAGATGGCCTCTTGCAAATAAAAGTTTATCAACAGTCAGGAAAAACTTCTAAAAACGAAGGTATAAGCGATTTTTTTAAAACAAAATCTCACCATGGCGACAACATAAGACTTCTCCTCGAACAGCTTTGCCTCGGCCTTAACTTGCCTTGCTTCGGTGGCCGCTAGTTTCTTTTTCATTTCCGTGAGAACTCCCTGTAGCTTGTGGTGAATAGATTCGTGCAGACGAATCGTTCCATCTTCCTTGAAGAGGTTCTGCGAGGTCTGATGAGTGAGTTTAGGGCTCAGTATGAGTGATCTGGAACTCAGATCCACCAAATATTGAGGCGAAGACTCTCACAAAACTCCAGTGTCATCTCGCCCATTTTAACCGAACGTGACATTAAATGCGTCGTCGTTCAATTCACCATCCTCTGACCAAGAGGGAAGGCGTGTGCTGAGGTGGACTTCATTCTTCTCTTTAGCCCAAGCAATCATAGGATCGGCCGATATATCGGTGCTCCCACGCTATAACCAAAATTAGGGTGCGAGTTAGGATCCTCATGGGAGTCTCCACTCTACTCTTCTTGTTGCTGCCAGCAGGCTATTTCCTTAGGATGTCTCGACATTGAAAATTCTGCCTCAAGTTGTTTTAGCAACGTCGAGGGAGCCTCCTCAAGAATGTCGAGGCCAATGAACTCGTCTCACTGACCGGAGGTATCCTCTCCATGAGGATCAGAAGAACCTTCACTTCCTTTCCTCGGAGGGTCCTCACTAGATGCAGGTGTGGTCGCTTCACCTGCAGGTGGGAGGACGATCACGGGGACCTGGAGAACTCATGCAGCAAACCATGTGTAAAGAAGAGTTTAGAAAATCTCATCCAAAAAGGTGAGATTTAAAAAATAATTCGCTAAAATATCGCTTCGCCAGAAAATGAATTTGATTGCAGTTACCTTCGATATGCTTAATGTAAGCGAGTTGATCAACTCGTCGGCCAAAGAGAACTACATCAAACTTCATTTTCTTTATGATGAGTTTAAGATCTAGCCGGTGCCTGCTCGGGGGGGGGGGGATGAAGAGTTCAACTCCCGCCTGCTAAGGCCGATGCAGGACATTGCTGGGGTCACCTTGAATGAATAGGAACCTCTCATTCCGTCGGTGAACCTTGTTCGAGGTCCTCACCAATGTGCAGGTTTGACTGCCAAAAAGACGACACCCTCTTTGTCGCTTGCGTGATGAAGACCTTGCGAAACCTCGTGAGGTCGAACTTGATTCCCTCCTCGTGGAATAAGTAGAGGTACCCCCACGATAGACGCGATGTCGTTGGAGTTGATCTGAGTCGGGATCAATCCATAGTATCGAAGATCTTGGCAGAATTCCGTCCACAATGGTATCCATAACCCCACTTTGAAGTGAGATAACGGGAACACAAGCTGATCGGAGAAAAATGTATTTGTGTACTCATGTTCCCTAGGTAGCCTTGCCTTGGAACTAATAAGTACCGATTTTTAAAAGCCTCCAACTCGTCCTTAGTAGTTATCGACTTCTTAAAACAGACAAAGGAAAACTTCGCTGCACAGTGCAGATGTCCCACATCCTCTTTTTCTTGGATAGAAATTGCTAGCTAAATGACTTAAAATGTGCAGTCACTTGAATTAGCTCGCTAAGAAATAGTCAAAAGAAAAAGCGCATTTAATTTCAGTCCCAGGCCTGTCTATTTATATACTAGGCTTGCTGGCTCTTCACGAGGCAAGGGTAGAAGGGGGCTGATACCTCAATGTCTCTTCAACGATAACGCCTCTCGAGCTGAAAACCCGGCTCGCGCAAAAGCAGGTCATTATCATCAAAATGCGACACGAGTTAATCATGTCTAACTTCGCAAAAAAGTAAATAAAATAATAGCAACATTCAAACAAAAATAAACACCAACAAATCAGCTCTCCTACGAGCGAGTTCATCCTACAAAATGAGGTTAAAAGAAGTCCAAAGATCTCGGCATAGCTATATTATTCATGATACAACAAAATATAAAAAAAACTTTACAAATGTTTGATCATAGGCGGGTTTCCGTGACGTTGCGAGGTCTTCGAAAAACCTTACCAGTCCAGCTCGCGAGCCATGAGAAGCTCTTCATTTGCCCTTGTTGTGTTCCTCGCTCTGGCGAATGTGGTCTTCTATTCTAGAAAGTGTGTTGATGTAACCCTTGCTCGCAAGAAGCTCGCTGATATCATCTTAAAGCAAATCCTGCATATGTTCTAGGTCGGCAGCTCGCCAATCCAGGTCATTAATAGCATAATATTTTGCCTTTGCTCCCTCCAAACGATGCTCAAACTCTTAAGTTCTTGCCACTCAAACTTCCAGCCATGCGAGTCGCCATTTGATTCTCATGCTATCAACCATCTTATTTGGGTTCGAGGGAGAGGTAAGACGAGGTGAGGCGGGTCTTGAATTCGCCTAGTGGGGTGCCAACGAAGTCTTTTAAATCAGCACCCGAGGATATGATGCGACCTGTAAAATAGTTGCAGTGCTATAAAAGTCTTCTTTAAAACCCTAATTTTTCCAAGGAGCTATACCTGGACGAGGATCAGCTGGCCTCGTCTCACAACTAGGCGAATCGGGATGGTAACTTGTTCGATCATAGTGGTGAGAGCAGTCTCGCGGTGGAGATCGGTCGCGAGAACTCTCTCCTCGTGCCCCGGTATCTGCAGGCGAGCCCATGGGTGATTTCCATCAAATGAGTGATTTCCGATAGGTCTCGCCTGCGGTTATTTGTGTCCTCGAAGATCTTCCAGAGTTATGTATAGGGGGAGCATGGGCCACAAAAGAAGACCTCGCAGGAACTTGTGCAGGTGGGCGACTTGGGGGATTCATCGACAGAGTCGATAGTAGTTGGCTCGTTGGGTCACGGCTGGGTCACGACTGGAGTAATAGTCGTCCTCGTAGAGGGGTATCCCTTCTCCTTGCCAGATCTCGGGCTACGTCGGAGGGTCCCGAAGAAGAAGAGGCCAGTACTTCCACTAGACCAGTTGGACGAGGAGCTTGATCTCTCGGTAACTCATCAGAAGGGAGAGGAATGTTCGCCTCGACTGATAGAGGCCCACTAGACGAAGAACCCGTATTTGTCTCGCCAAGGGAGGGAGCTGCACGAACTCAAAAGAGATCACATGAATAACCAAAAACAGTCGAACGCTGGAAGAAAGAAGGCGATACGACTTGTTGAGGTGAGTTCTGGTTGGACTTGAGTTCGAAAGTTGCTTGATGGAGTCGACATAAAGTCGATCCTCAGTGTGGGAGGGATAACCGTCAGTGGAGATGTTGCCATAAGATCCAAGACCAGCGAGGTCCAGGGCCACACGAGATGATTCCAAAAGACTTGGCTCGCTGCTCTCCGAAGGCCCACCTTAGTCCAAGGCATTCTCCGAGGGCATACGAGACTTCTTTCTTTTTTTATGGCCCCTCTTCTCTCCCCTCTCATGATGGCGGTCGAACCCTGGAGGACGACACTTCAAAACACTCATAAGACGAGCAGTTTTCTCAGCTGCTTCAAACGAAGTGGGTGTCATCTCGCCAGTCAAACACTAGGGGTGCATCTACAGGGAAACCCTTCCCCTATTTATAAGCACTTGAAAGCTCGCGACGCGTTACCCAATAGATGCACTCCCTCGCCCCGGCTTGCTGAGTAAGGGCTAGATGTTTTTTTCCAATCTCTTTAAGAGCTCGCAAAGAGCGGGGATAATGTACAACCCTTATTCGTCGTGGGTGTGTCCATCCCAGCCATGTCAGCAAACCAAAAAATCAATGAACTTGGGAGAAGCCCCAACAAAGAAAATCGAAAGGCAAGTATCGAGGCGTGACCCCTCTGGAATTTTCCTATAGGTGAGTGCCCCCTTATCCTCTCCCATAAGTGTGGTCTCTCTTTAACTCACCCGTAAGCGAGACCTTTTTTGACTTTACCAATAGGCAAGGTATCCTTCAAAGTCATCTATTTGCGAGTTCCCCGACACCTCAACAGAATCATCTCGCGAGACCAGTTTACCATTGGAGAGATCCGTTTTAGTAGCACCAACATTTTGCCGAGGTCTTCTCACCCGTTAGACAGGTCAAGAATTTTGCAAGGCTGGCTATTCGTAGACAATATCCCCCTTCGATTGCTATAAATAGAACCCCAGGGGTACAAGAAAAGACTCGTTGTCCCTTCACCCCCAAGCATCTTTTTCCAAATCTGTGCCTTCATTGTTCCAAACACATCTTTTGGTTTTGGGAGGGGAAGTTCCTATAAATTTTTGAGTATGTGGCAGGACCATTCGCTGCACCACTCAGGTCGTGTTTGTAGACAGTCCGATTCTCTCTCTCTTTCTCTCTTGCTCTAGCCATTAGATTTGTGGTGTCAGACCACAGGATCAGTAGCCTCGGGCTACCCTTTGGCTCGAACTCTTGTGAACCGATTCCCTGGTTCCAACACCAGGATCGAATGTGAATAATGATTGCATAATCGAGGTTTTGATTTTATAAGATTAATTTGACGAATTATAATATAATTTGATTAATATGATTACAGATTTAGGTTGGATTGAAGAACTTGAGTAAATCTAATTTAGAAATATATAAATGGTGTCACGTCTAATAGAACAGTCTCTTCCTAAAGAACCAAATCGGTTCATTAGTTAAATATCCTTATGAGGCCGAATCTAAATTGAAATAGTATGTGTTTTGTCACACTTACATTTAATTGTAAATATGTGATGAATAACATGATTATGAACGACAAATATGAAGATGATTAATTCTCTTGAGAGGGTAGAGTAGCCTGTTGACTGCCTCCCTTAGTTGGTAATGAATTATAATGTACTCTACCCATATTATATGACAATGCATGTGAATGTATGTGGTGGGTCAACTGGCCCTCTGTCGGCGGCACACACCGAAAGGTTATGCTAGTGACTCATGGATGACATCATGGTCGAACAATAGCGTGTCATTGCCTAGTTGTTCGTTTGTATTAGACACCTGGAGTTCGACAAGAGCTATAACTCGGTTCTTTTGGTTACACTGTCAGTATGAGAGAAGAATGAGTATGGGCTCGGACAGCCATACGTAAGGAACGAGCATGATTGTGCTTAAATACCCTAGAAGTGACCAGGACATGACACTGCCACTGTTTAGCCACGACGCTGGTGCCCGTGGGACTAGGTAGTTCACGAATAAATGATTACAATTGTTAATATGCACTCGATTACGATCAAGTGATTGCTTCTGAACACCGTCCATGATGAATCTATGTCGACAAAGTGTGTATGTGTATGTGCACGCTTGGATGTGACGATAGCAATGCGTTTTGCTTAGTGTGGCTCAGATGATTCATGTTGGTTATGAGTTGTGACACTCCTTTGACAAGGATGTGCTTGCTTTATCATGTATTTGTTGCAATGATAGATCATAATTCTGTTTATACATAACAATGTAGTTCAGACTGTACAAGACCCCAATCATATTAATTTGTATGAGTTTTTTATATGATTGGTTACTTTATGTTGCACTATTATTTATAACATTCAATATGCTACGAGAGTGCATGTGTTGTGGGCATCGCTAGGATAAAAACAATGATATGTCTACTTACTGTTATTATTTATTACCACACTCTTTTATACTCTATTACTGCACTTCTTTAAAATATGCAATTCTTCATATTGTTGCACATTGCGTATACATATATATTGCACTGTGTTAACACTTACTGTAGAACAATTTACCGCCTCCGAGCATGTTAAGGGCTCAAGGGGAGAGGCATAATCACTTAGCAAATATGTATAATATTGTTAACCCTCACCATCGGTTGACACCCCCAGGTGTTCTAGGCTATGTTGTTAAAGGCCTGAGGCACGCCTAAGGCTCCAGAATCAAAGGTGTGCGCCTTCGTGCACCTTTTTTGCGCCTTTGGAGCATAAAAAGCACGTTTGGGTGCGATTTTTGTTGCAAATTTTTTTTCCAAAAGAAAGAAAAAAATAATGTAAAAACTCAATAGTTTTTACATGATTTAGTATTTATGAAACATAATCAAGTTTTAATACTTAGATATGATGCAAGCGAACATATTAATTATATATTTTAGGAGATATAAATGATAGTAATGAATGATTAACGAGTAGAATAGATGAAAAATCTGATCAAGAAGATGAACTGATGTTTGATGCTTATATTTGAAAATGAATGTGGTTGCGCCTTGCCTTCATCAGGCGCGCGCCTGCGCCTTGAGCCTTGCGCCTAAGATCCAAGACCCCTTTGCGCCTTGGTGCGCCTTGCGCCTTTAATAACTAAGGTTCTAGGAGCTATGACGTGGACTTGACGTAAATATGATGTGGACTTGACGTGAAGATATAAGACTTACAGAGGATTGTTGCTACCCTTAGCAACATCATCAGTCTTATAATTATCTTAGTAGGTCTATTAATTTACAATATTTTGTATATTAGTGTTTATCCGTCTTGATATATTTACTTGTGAGCTCTCAGACTTTCTATAGTATTTTGTACTTGGACCGTAGGTCCATCGTGTCGTTGATTTGGTTGCTTTCTGTCTTCTTTTTTTACTTGTATGTTTCTGTTATCTACTACGTGGTTGTTAGTCTTCCGCTAGTATGTCTTCTGCTACTGCTTATAATGTATTCAATATGTGGTGTGATGGTTATTTGCTTATCACCATTGTCAGCTCGTAACGTTAGGAGAGAATGACGAGAGAGGATTGAGACGTTCATACCTCTACTCTTTTGTTATCCTTGCGGATTGGCGGTGGTGTGCGATAAGATCTCCTCATCGTGCCTAATTTCCAAGGGGAGTCTTTCCACAAATCCTTATTTTGTCTCAAACAATCACCTTATGCCTATTTTGAGAGGTTTAGTCTGGTTGTCAAGGTATTGGTTTTTGACAAAGTGCATCAAAATTTTCTCTCCTTACCCATCACCGCTAGGGGGCAGCGTCATCTTCTTTGATGTTATTATTTTTGTTGAGAGAGCACAAAAACTTGTATGCATTGCTTATGTATGCAAATACAAAGAGAGAATACAAATATATAGGAGGAAGAAAGAGAGAGAACAATCATTTACATGATGTGGGACTAAAGAAGAGAGAAGAGGGAAAACAATAATGGGCTTTTTACATGGGCTTTTCTAATACTCTCCCGCAAGCTGGAGCATACAAGTCGTATGCGCCAAGCTTGGACAAGCACTGATAGAAGAAGGTACTAGATAGAGCCTTTGTGAGGACATCCGCAACTTGTTTAGTTCCTGGAACATGCTTTAGGTCGAGCTTCTTCATTTGAACCTTTTCCCGGATGAAGTGACTGTCGACTTCGATATGCTTTGTTCTTTCGTGGAAGACCGGGTTCTTGGCTATATGTATAGCAGCTTGGCTGTCACAGAGGAGGAGAGCTAGTGAAGGTTGCTTTACACCCAGATCGGTAAGAAGACTTTCAAGCCACGTAAGTTCTGACACTACAGATGTCATTGCCCGATATTCTTCCTCAGCTGACGATCGAGCAACGACCGCTTGTTTCTTGCTTCGCCAGGTAATCAAATGTCCTCCAAAATAAGTGCAAAAACCACTGGTTGATCGTCGGTCATCAAGGGAACCAGCATAATCAACATCAAAATATGCCACCAATGTTGGAGCTGAAGAGGAGGTTCTGTAAACTAGTCCTTAGCCAGGAGCTGTTTTAAGATATCTGAGAATGCGTTCAATAGCCTGAAGATGAGATCTTCGAGGGGAGTGCATATACCGACTGACAATACCAACAACGAAGGAAATATCTAGTCTGGTTACCGTGAGATAGATCAATTTTCCAACGATGCGACGATAATATTCTGGTTTCTGGAGTAGGGGATCCGAGTCAGATGCCTGGGCACACAAGTTGTGGTTTACATCCATTGGAGTGTCACTCGGCTAATAACCTGGATAGCCCGCATCATGAAGGAGGTCGAGGCAGTACTTCTATTGTGAGAGGACAAGCCCATCTGGCCGTCTGGCAACCTCAAGACCCAATAAGTATCGTAGGGGCCCCAGATCTTTTGTCTGAAAGACGGAACTCAGATGTAGTTTGACCGCCTGTATCCCTTGTGTGTCATCTCCTGTAATGATGATATCGTCAACGTACACTAGCAAAAGAACCGTTCCTGTTGTTCGGTGACGAGTAAACAACGAGAAGTCGACCGAGCTCCGAGTAAAACCAATATCCCGAAGGGCTTTACTGAACTTGTCAAGCTATACCCGTGGGGATTGTTTGAGACCATACAGAGCCTTCAAAAGACGACATACCTGAGACTCCCCCATGGTCTCAAACCCGGGTGGTTGCTGCATATACACCGTTTCCTGGAGATGACCATGTAGAAAGGCATTCTTGATATCTAGTTGGAGTAAGGGCCACTGGCGATGGACAGCTACGAAGATGAGGACACGAACGGTGTTGAGCTTGGCCACCAGAAAGAAAGTTTCCTCATAGTCGAGCCCCTGTTGTTGGGTGAAGCCACACGCCACTAGACGAGCCTTCAGACGGCCAATCATCCCATCAGTAGCATGTTTGATGACAAAGACCCACTTACACCCAATCGGTTTCTGACCCGGAGGAAGGAGTACAAGAGTCCATGTCTGGTTAACCCAGAGAGCAGTCATGTACTCCTCCATAGCGTCCCGCCATCCCGGATGTTGGAGCGCCTCCTGCACAGAGTTAGGAACAGAGACCGTGAAAAGAGAAGTAGCAAATATGTGAAGGTGGGGAGAGATGCGATGGAGGGAGACACAGTTTGCCAGTGGATAAGCAGTGGATGGTGATACCTGATCAGCAGGACGCAGATTAGCCGTGGTTGAGGCCGACTGTAGAGGGGCAATAGAACTGGGAGGGCGACAAGTGTAGACACGGATAACGAGTGGTTTGGAGGGAGAAAGAGCCGGTGTAGGTTGAACCGGTGAAGGTCGTGCAGTAACGGGGATAACAGGGAGTGGGATGGATTGTGGGAGAGGAGCTAGTGGTAGATGAGCGGGTAAAGGAGCAGGGAAAAACGGCTGATCCTCCCGGAAGGTAACATCAGTAGATACCGAGATCTTTCAGGTAGCTGGAGAATAACATACATAGCCCTTCTGGGTGCGCGAATATCCGACAAAGATGTGTTTAGCCACCCGGGGATCCAACTTGTCCGAGGACGGCCCTAGACGGTGGACATAGCAGGTGTTGCCGAAGATATGAGGCGGGAGAGGAAAGGCCAGAGTAGAGGGAAACAGTAGGCTGAATGGAGTAACATAGTGGAGGATGGAGGAAGGGACACAGTTGATGAGGAAGCAGACAGTGGAGACCGCTAAGTTTCAGTAAGGTTTGGGAACATGCATTTGAAGCATGAGGGAGCGGTCCACATCGAGCAAGTAACGGTTCTTCCTTTCGGCAACGCCGTTTTGCTGGGTTGTGTAGGCACAAGATGTTTGAAGAATAATCCCGAATTCAGAGCACAAATCTGTCAAGCCGTGACCGGTGTATTCGCGAGCATTATCAGTGCGCAATGTTTTTAGGGTGGTGTGGAATTGTGTACGGGTCTCAAGGACAAAGGCCTAAAAAATACGGGGAAGCTCGGAGCGATCACAAAGTAAAGCCACGTTGTGCGAGAGTAATCATCAATAAATGTGATAAAGTATCGAAACTCAGAAATACTAGTAATCTTGAAAGGACCCCATACATCGGAATGTACTAAATCAAAAGGAGCAGCGCTCTGGGTGCAATGTGCAGGAAAAGAAGAACGCGGCTGCTTGCCGAAGATACAAGACTCACACTGAAATGGATGAAGAGAGATATCAGGAAGAGTCCGCTGGAGGATCGGCAGAGGGGCATGCTCAAGACGTCGATTCCACTCGCTAGAAGAGACAGAGGAGAGGATGGTAGGAGAGTCATCGAGAAGGTAGAGCTTGTTCCGCAGTGTGCCTTTACCAATGGTAGTCCACGTCCGCCGATCCCGTATGACAAAAGAAGATGTGAATATGACAGAGCAATCAAGATCACTAGTAAGACAACCAACAGAAAGTAAATTGAACGGGGAGCTCGGAACATGAAGAGCCGAGCGAAGGGAGATCGACGAGTTGAGAGAGAGGTCCGCCGAGCCGGAGACGGGAACCTTCGCCCCATTAGCCACAGTGATACACTTCGGATAAGGAGAATCTGAGTACTAGGCAGGCCGTCGCGAGGTAATGTGATGAGTGGCACCTGAGTCCACGATCCAACACGGACTGGTGGATAAACAAGCATTACTTGTGTTGGAGACGGAGGCAATGTAGGCAGATGGAGGGTTGAGTAACCCCTGGAGTTGTTGGTGCTAGAGACGAACTGCCTCAAGGTCAGGAGGGGCGGCAGAGGAGGCGTCAGCATCAATAGAGGCCGTTGGACGAGGAGGATAACCAATCTTCCGGTAGCAGGTCGCCTCAAGGTGGTCGTCCTTCCCGCAGTAGGAACACTTTGGCCAACCCCGGCCACCGCACCCACAACCCCGAGATCCCGAACGTCCGCTACGAGCGGAGGTAGGTGGGGAAGGTAGGTGTACGAGGCCTGCTGAAGAAGGGCCGGGGAAGATGGTGCAGAAGTATCCGGAGGCGGTGACACACAGAGGAGAATGGAGAAAATATCCCCGGCTTCCTTCTGAGCGCGCTGAGTAGCATGATCATTGGTAGACGGCTGATGCTGGATCCGGGCCTCAGCAAGGGTCTTGGCTCGAGCGACAAAGAAGGTCATGTCCGAAGCCCTCTAGTGTCGAGAGCGAGAAGATCAGTGAGTATGTCGTAGAGATGCTGAAGGCTGTCTCGGCCTGAGTATAAGGAATGCAACTCATCCCACATAGCCTTGGCGATTTCTTGATACATGGCCATCTGATAAGGTTCACCATCCAAGGAATTGAGGAGCCAAGTCTGAACGCGACCATCATTGCGGAGCCAGTCATCGGTAGGAGGAGAAGGAGGTGTCTGAGTGAGGTGAGGCAAAAGGCCCTTGGCCTGAAGAACCCATCGAACAGAATGCACCCAAGGGATAAAGTTCTTCTTCCCAGAGAGAGAAATGGTAGTTATCCGCAGCTCATTGCGGATTTCAGCAGGACAAGTCAGGCGGTCTGCAGGACAAGCCGGGCAGTCTGCAGGCGGACTAGTCGCCGTGCCGGTGGAGTTGACAGAAGAGCCCATAGAAGCGGGAGAGAGACCATTACAAGTCGGACAGTCTGCAAGTCGCAGCGACTAGAGATTGTAGTGGATGACGAAGACCATTGCGAGAAGAACTCGAGACCGCTCGACAGGCAGTCAAGGAGAATACCGCGGCCACAATGCGGGGAAAAACAAACCGCACGGTCGCAGTGTGGACACCAGTGGCCAGACGGGCCACCACCAAAATGCGGAAAGAAGATAGACCGCACGGTCTCAGTGAGCACACCAGCTGTCAGAGCAAAAAAAGGAAGGAGGTCGCGAGTAGAACTTGAGCTGACAAGAAGAGGAAGCCGCGAGTAGAAGAACTCGAGCGGGCAAGAAGAGGAAACCGCAAGTAGGAGAACTCGAGCTGTGAGAAGAAGAATCTGCGAGTACTCCAGCCGGGCGAGTACTCCAGCCGGGCGAGTACTCCAGCCGGGCGAGTACTCCAGCCGGGCGAGTACTCCAGCCGGGCGAGTACTCCAACCAGGCGAGCTGGGCGGGTGCCGGCCTCCCGCCACACCCACTCCCTGAAATGGGGCCGGGGCGAGTGCCGACCTCTCGCCGCACCCGCCCCATGAAGAGTACACCAAGCATTAGCAAGCTAGACAAATTTTTCCTCCCCCTACTAGTATATCATGTAGATCAACAATAAATTGGCCTCCAAGAGTGCAAATACCCCATAAAAGCTTACAAATGTGTAGCAAGTCTTACGCCTTGCTTTGGGGCCCCATTCCGCGTATACAGGGTTGTACAAGGACCATATAAAATTTCTAGTGTTTATGGTTACCGTTAGTTTGTTACACTTATTGATCACTACTCGCGCGCAATCTGGTTGTATTTACTTTGCGATCATTCTGAAATTCCCTTATCTTTCGTGTCTTTATTACTGAGACTTGTACTCAGTTTTCCACCACCTTAAAAGTAGTTCACACAGATAATGCGTGCAAATATACCAGTCGTACCTTCTCAAATCTATGTACTGAGTTTGGAATTATCCATCAAACTTCGTGCACTTATACTGCTCAACAAAATGGTGTGGCTGAGCGGAAAAATCGTCACCTTCTTGACGTCGTCCAGTTACTCATGTTTCAAGTCCAAGTACCTACACTATGTTGGAACTTCATAGTTTTGCTGTCTGTCATCTCATAAATCGCATGTCCTCTTCCATGCTCAACTATGAGACTGTTTGATCTTCTTTTTCTTTCAAAGACTCCATTCTCCCTAACGTCTCATGTTTTTGGATGTACATGTTATGTCCATACTCTTGGTCTTTCTATTGACAAGTTTGCTACTTGTGCTACCAAATTTATGTTTGTTGGATATTCTCGCACTCAAAAAGGTTATGTGTGTTACTCTTCCACCGATAGCAAACGGGTCGTTTCGGCTGATGTAACCTTTCTTGAGGACTAATCGTTTCACTCTTCTCCTTCAGCCCCTCTTCCCCCTCCTCATATATCTCATTTTACCTTTCCTGTCACGTCTCCTCTTCCACAACTTCTTCCCACACCAACCACACCAACCCTAACACCAGTGCTACCCAAAACATCTCTTCCTATATACACTCGCAATCCTCACAAATCTGATGACCTACAATAGTTACCCTCTACGAGTGCTATCTCGCGGCCTATTGATCCGGCATCAACCTCTACGACTCACCCTTGGCAAATTATGTATCCTTACATCGTCTATCCCAACCTCTCCTCAAATTCGTGCTCTCTCTATCCTCCATTTCTATACCTAATTCTTTGCAGGAGGCTCTCTAGCATCCAGGGTGTCGTGCGACCATGAACTAGGAAGTGACTGTCGTTTGGGCTAGCCAGACTTGAGATCTTGTCCCTCTTCCTCAAGGTCAGACTTGTGTTGGCTGTCAGTGTTTGCAATCAAACATGCTCCAGACGGGACAGTTGAATGCCTAAAAGCTTGGCTTGTTGCTCGGGGATTCACTTAGCAACAAGGCCTCGACTATAATGATACTTTCTCACCCGTTTCCAAGTTAAATATCATTCAGGTCCTGATCTCCGTAGTTGTTCATCGATAATGACCCGTACATCAGTTAGATATCAAGAATGCTTTTCTCAATGAGGAGTTTCTAGAAACTGTCTATATGCACCAACCTCTCGGGTTTGAGATCACGGAGGAGTCTCTTGTCTGTCATCTCAAAAAATCTATTTATGGTCTCAAATAGTCTACTCGAGCTTGCTTTGACAAGTTTACTAAGATTGTTTGTGAAGTTGGATTCACGCGAAGCTCAACTGACTTTTCTCTCTTTACTCGTCATCTATCAACCGACACAGTTATTTTCCTAGTTTATGTTGATGATATTCTTATTGCTGGTAATTACTTCATGGGGATACAACTAATTTAACAACACTTAAACTCGGCCTTTCAAACTAAAGATCTGAGAAATCTTCGGTACTTTCTTGGACTTGAGGTAGAAAGATGACCTGATAACCTTGTTCTATCACAACGGAAGTATTGTCTTGATCATCTTCAGGATACTGGCTATTCGGGATGCAAACCTGCTGACACTCATATAGATTTCAACCACAAGCGTTGTGCTTATGAATCTGACTGCGATCCACTGCTTACAAATTTAGAATATTATTGATGTCTTGTAGGAAAGATGATATATCTAACTATTATAAAACCTGATATCTCGTTTGCTGTTGGAGTTGTTAGTCAGTTTATGCATACTCTACGGACCTCGCATCTCGAGGTCGTTGAGCGCATCCTCAGGTATTTGAAGACTGCTTCGGGACAAGGACTTGTGTACAAACCGTTCTCCTCTATCTCTGATTCCATATTTTGTTGCGTCTCCCAGGTACAGTCTGCCGCATACCCTTGCCGCTGCCCCCCCCCCCCCCCCCCCCCCCCCCCCCCCCCCCCGTCCTTTGATTACGTCTACTCTCCCCTTCCTTATTTAGGACAAACCTGTCTCCCCATACCCTGAAACTCTAGGAACAACCTGCATGCACCTCCTTATTTCCTTCCTTTTGGAATGTATTCCTTGTGCAACCCCAACCCCAAAACAGTCAATTAATTCCTTTGGTCACAATTCAGCACCCAACCAGTCCCTCCACAGCCTTTGCCGCCCCTATCCAGGCACCCAAAACTACTTTATAGCATCCGGAAAATCCACTTCAGGCCTCTGAATCCCTTCTATAGTCCGGATTCAGTCCATCGTTGTTCCTCCGGAGTACCTATGCCATATTTGCAAATGCATGTTCTCCAACTCTTTGTCCTCGGCCCCCGATGCTTGATGAGTCCACATTTACTTTCAAGTTCATTACATTATACGGATGCATCTTATTTTTCTTGTAATATTTAGCTTAAATAATGTCGGCTGAATTTTCTTTCATTTTACTTTTCTTTCTTATTCACTTTGCATTTTAATTTCAGTGCACTCTCATTTAGTTGCAGTTAATATCTAGTTATTGAAATTGTGGTAGTTACGATCAATTGTGACCCATGCTCGAAATTTAAAACTAATTTTATTTAATTAGTTGCGCGTTAGAGGTAATTGCATGAATGAGATATTGCATTCGCATTAGGATTAGAGTTTATGTTGCGAGCTTTCCATTCAATGGACATTCGGACGTGTTTTGTATATTTGTTCATAGTTGTGTTATCATTTTAGGATTTGTCTTGGATCTTTGCATTTGTTTGTGGTTGCCTGCACTGCATATTGTCTTAGAACATCGCACATCCGTTGCCTGCTGATTTGCCCGATATCAGGATGTTGAAATGTGAGAAAAAGGAGAAAAGATGCATTCCATTCATAATATTTGGGTATATATAGCCAACCCATACAACATTTTGTTACACAAAAATATTAGAAATATAACACCAACTCAACACCCCCCCTCAAGTTGGGCGTGTGATGTCAGCCATGCCGAACTTGCCGATTAGATTAGTAAACATGTTGAAGCTCAAACCCTTCGTAAGAACATCTGCCAATTGTTGATCCGATGGAACGAACGGGATGACCACTGTTCCCCTATCGATATTCTCCTTAATGAAGTGTCTGTCAATCTCAATGTGCTTTGTGCGATCGTGTTGCACTGGATTGTGAGCGATAGAAATTGCCGCTTTATTATCGCAGTACAACCTGATCGGCTCATTTTTCTTCAAACCGAGTTCCCCCAGGATGGTTGATATCCATAGTCCTTCACAGATGCCATGAGCCATTGCCCTAAACTCGGCCTCAGCACTCGACCTAGCAACTACATGTTGCTTTTTGCTTCTCCAGCTAACCAAATTGCCTCCAATCATAGAACAATATCCTGATGTAGATCGTCTATCAGATGGCGATCCAGCCCAGTCTGCATCAGTATAAACATCGATGTTCAACTCCGTATTTGGGGAAAAAAGGATGCCCTTCCCCGGTGATGCCTTGAGGTACCGGAGGACACGATGCGCCGCGTCAACATGGCGGGCCTTTGGAGAGTGCATGAACTGACTGAGGACCCCCACTGCATAAGAAATGTCGGGCCGGGTGTGCGATAAGTAAATCAATTTTCCAACAAGCCTCTGGAAACTAGGTATATCCCCAATCATATCCCCATCGTCCCTGCCCAACTTGTGATTGGTCTCGATTGGAGTGTCAGCAGGTCGGCAACCACTCATCCCGGTGGCATTAAGTAGGTCGAGCGTATATTTCCTTTGAGATAAGAAAATGCCATACTTTGATCTTGCAACCTCAATGCCTAGAAAGTATTTTAGGTTCCCCAGATCTTTCACATCAAACTCCTTAGCTAATTTGTCTTTAAGAGTTTGAATTTCTACATCGTCGTCCCCAGTGATGATAATATCGTCCACATAAACTATTAGGACTGTCAATTTCCCTTCGCTGAGTCTAACAAACATCGTATGATCTGCATTACTCTGGGTGTATCCAAAACTACGCATGGCTTTATGGAACCTCCCGAACCATGCTCTGGCTGACTGCTTTAGGCCATATAACGGTCTCCGCAGTTTGCACACTTTCCCTGTGGATCCACGTGGGGTGAGCCCCGGAGGGAGAGTCATGTACACCTCTTCTTCTAGATCGCCATGAAGGTAGGCGTTCTTCACATCTAATTGGCAGAGTTTCCATCCTTTGCATGCCGCGCAAGACATAAGGATCCTGATCGAGTTCATCTTGGCTACCGGAGCAAATGTCTCTTGATAGTCAATGCCCTCAGTCTGAGAATAACCCCGCGCCACTAATCTTGCCTTATATCGTTCCACAACCCCTGATGGGTTCTGTTTGACAGCAAACACCCATTTGCATCCAACTACTTTCTTTCCTGGAGGTAATTGAACCAGATCCCATGTGTTGTTCTTCTCCAGGGCATTCATTTCTTCAAACATGGCTAACTTCCACCTGTCGTCGGAGATAACATCCTGCCACGAAGTTGGGATAGAAACAGAAGACAAAGAGGAAACAAAAACTCCATGGGAGGCCGTTAGAGAAGTGTAAGACACGAATTGGGAGAGAGGATGCTGAGTAGAAGTACCTTCCGACGAGTCAGGTGGGTGGTCAGATATCCAGATGAAGGGCCGCGTGTTCGAATCCTTTGGGCGACGAGAGTAAACCTGTAGTGGTATATGGACCGGGGTCTCTACAGGTGGGGTACATGAAGTAGTGGGAGTAGGCTGAGCAAGCGGAGTGGGATAGTATGCTGGAGGGATAGGTAGAGGGATGGTATCCAGAGAAGATGCTAGGGGATTCACTTCCGATGTAGAAGGAGGCGCCCCCTGAAGTGAGGACCCATAATAGCTCTCAGATTCACGGAAAGTGACATCCATAGTGACGAAGATCTTCTTGCGGACAGGATCATAGCATTTATACCCTTTCTGAGTAGGAGAATATCCGATGAAGACACACTTGTGCGCACGGGCATCAAGTTTCGAGCGGTGGTAGATGTGGACAAAGCAAACACAGCCAAACACACGAGGCTGTATAGTAGTAGGTGGTACACCAAGCGTGGTAAGAGGGGTTTTAAAACCGAGGACGCGGGAAGGCATACGATTGATGAGATACGCCGCGGTGAGCACAGCATCACCCCAATAATACTGTGGGAGACGCATATGAAGGAGAAGACATCGGGCAACCTCCAGGAGGTGGCGATTTTTCCTTTCCGCCACTCCATTCTGAGCAGGGGAGTAGGCACAGGATGTTTGATGGATAATCCCGTGATCAGCCAAGTATTGCTCGAAAGCAGAATCCACGAATTCCCGACCATTATCGGTGCGGAGGAGTTTGATAGGAGTTGCGAACTGGGTGGAGACCATATTGTGAAAACGGCGGAATAAGGGGAACACTTCATTCTTAGCCTTCATCAGGTAAACCCACGTAGTTCGCGAAAAACAGTCTATAAACGTCACAAACCAACAACAACCAGAAATAGACGCAACTTTGCAAGGGCCCCACACATCACTATGCACCAAATGAAAAGGAGCAGAACTGGGAGAAGAAACATGCTGAAAAGAGGTGCGATGATGTTTACCAGTATCACAAGCGTCACAATGAAAATTATCAAGGACAACAGATGAAAAACGAGGAAATAAACGTTTCATAGAAAAGATAGATGGATGGCCCAGCCGACAGTGCCAGGTCTCCAGAGTAGTAGCCTGATCCGCATGAAGAGCCCGGGGTGGTGAGAGCGGGGTGGAGGAATCGAACACATAAAGCCCATCCACCAGTTTACCAGTTCCAATCACCGTTCCCGTCTTCAGGTCCTGAAAAATGCAGGAAAAAGGAAAAAAGGTTACTGAACAGTTCATAGAATTAGTAATATGACTAATGGAAAGGAGATTGCGTGTGAAGCTAGGAACATGAAGAACCGAGGAGAGGGTTAGGGAGGAGCATGGTATGGAACCCTTCCCGGCAATCGGAGAGAGAGATCCATCCGCGATGCTCACCTTGTCCCGACCCGACAAAGGAAGGTAGGACACAAAACCTGAGGAGGAGCCGGTCATATGATCCGTAGCTCCGGAGTCAATGATCCAATGAGTAGAGGGACGTGTCGAAACAGCATGAGCACCTGGAGGCCCTTGATGGGCATAGGAAGACGAGGGAGCAGGAGGCGCAGGTGACTGTCCTTGCATCAAGCGGCGGAAGGCAAGAACCTCATCAGCAGACAAAGTCAGTGTAGGGCCAGGCAAGGCAGGTGGAAGCTGTGGCTCTTCGAAACCATCTGATAGGTGCGCGGAGCGATTCTGAGGCGAACGAGCGGAAGGGCGGCCAGAGCCACGGCCTCCACGAGAGGGAGGTCCACCACGGGGTGCAGGGAACCCATGAAGACGAAAACAAGTCTCCCGGGTATGGCGGGTCTTCCCACAATAGTCACAGAGCAGGTGATCCTTGTCACTGGGCCTGGGTCTAGAATCGCGAGGCCCCCGAGGACCAACCTGGGCCGCCAAAGCAGAACCATCTGGAGGAAGATCAGGAGCCCAAGTTTGCCGGCGATCAAATTCCTGCTGAACCAAACTGAACACCTCGGGAAGAGAGGGCAAAGGGGGGCGGCCAAGAATCTGCACACTAATCTGGTCGAAATCCCGATGCAAACCATGAAGAAACTCAAAAACTCTATTCCGATCTTCCCGTGCGCGAACCAGGATTTCATCTTCAGGGGACACCAGGGTGAGCGAATCAAAATGGTCGTACTCCTGATATAACTGAGTGAACTCGAGATAGTAGGCCGACGGAGGACGATCGCCTTGCCGGAGGAGGAAAATCTTTCGACGCAGTTGAAATATCTGGGCAGCATTGCCCCGGCACGAATAAGTAGTCTCGGCTCGTCGCCAAATAGCAGCAGCAGTGTCCAGGAACAAATAGTTGCGGGCGATGGAGTCAACCATGGAGTTCGTCAACCAAGACATGACGAGAGAATTCTCCGATTCCCATTGCACCCAATCAGGGGAATCCGAGGTAGGGGTAGGTGTGGTGCCCATGACATACCCAAACAACCGGCGGCTCTTCAAAGCAAGGGTAATAGCCCGAGCCCAGGGTAGATAATTAGTACCATCCAGACGGATTGTCGTAATCTGAGGAGTATTGTGATCATGCCCAGAGCGGGAGAAGGCACTTGATATCCCAGAGGTCGGGGGGACACCGGTGGCGGAAGACACGGTAGGAGAGCCATCATGATCGGCCATGGGAACCAGGAAACAAGAAAAGAAAGCCTAGATAGAAACTAGGGCTGCCTCATAGAAAGAGGAAGGAGGGGAAGAGAAAGAGAGACACCGGAAATGACATTTTTATCGCATCGCCGGTGCCAAGGAAGCAAGAGCACGAACTGAGGGGAAGAAGGAAAGAAGCCGGAAGAGGCGGGAGAGCGGGCGGCCGAACGGCCGAGCGGAACGCGCGATGCGCGATACGCGAGGGGCGAGCGGGACGGAACGCGCGACGATCGACGCAGGCCGGCCGACGGAGCACGCGACGTTCGACGCAGGCCGGCGGAGGGAGGAGCGGGGCGGAGCGAGCGGCGGCGGTGGTTAGGCGGAACGAGCGGCGGCGGAACTCGCGAGGCAGGCGCGCAGTATCGGGAAGCCCTAAGGCTCTGATACCATGTTGAAATGTGAGAAAAAGGAGAAAAGATGCATTCCATTCATAATATTTGGGTATATATAGCCAACCCATACAACATTTTGTTACACAAAAATATTAGAAATATAACACCAACTCAACACAGGATTTAAATGCAAATGATGAAATGTGGGTTCAAAAGTTGTATGTTAGGTTTATGAATTCTAGACTCATTTTCATGGTTACTACGTGATACTATTCATAAACTGTTGTTAGGGCTCATAAGTAATTAGATACTGATTTTAGCATGTATATCGCAGTAGCTTATCCATTGATGATCATTATCAAAAAGTGTAAATTGAAAAAATATCTTTTGCATGGCATAAAGTATAATAGTGAAACACAAATAAAGTTTTGAATTGTTATTAATCAACCGTATCTAGGTTTATCAATGCTTAGTAATATAATAACTTAAAATCGATTGACTAAAGTTATCCATGTCTCCTTCATGGCAAGTAGCAAGCAATGCTTGATTCTGGATTGAAAGTTAGCTTGTTGTCTTTGTTGGAACACCCTATTACTAATTTGGGTCAGGATCACTATGTCTATAGGATTATTGCATTGACCTTATTGTATAGAGTAAAGGTCAACTAGTTAAGGTCTAAGACTTAGGACTTAGGTTTGAAGCTTTCCCCAAGACCTCCTAGTTCAGATGAGAAGCCCAGATGAAGAGTTCAACTTATCGTCGAGCTCAGATCGACGAAGCGTCGAACCCAATTCGACTATCTCTGAGCTCAGATCGACGATTATCTTTTGAGATCGACGATTTCTTTAATTCTGCCAGTTTGTTAAGGATTTCAAATGTCTTCAAGTCAGAGCATTCATTGAAGAAGATTTTTAGCCGTTATATTAAATCTGGAGCAAGTTTCAAGGAAACAAAGAAGGAATGTTATTTAGGTTTTTCCTCCAGAGACAGTTGACATTTAAGGAAAACATTTATGATTTTGCTAACGGCTATTTAGAAGATTTGAAGACTGGATTTCATATTATGATTCAGAGAAGAAGAATTATATAAGAAGAAAAAAGAAGAAGATCAATAACACAGAGAGGAGAACAAGCTTCTATTCTTTCTGATTCCTTCTGATTCAAAGTTTCTCAAGTTTTCATCATTCATATTCCAGACAACACACATTTCAGTTCTTGCTGAAATCATTTTTTGCTGGAGCATTCTTTTCATTGAAGACCTATCACCCTTTCAAAGCTTCTATTCCTGAACTCTTGCTAATCTCCGGGGGAGCTTTGACAACATCAACATCCACTTGTGCTTCTCTCTGATTGTTGACAGAGAAGACAACCTAACCTTTTTCTTTTTCTTTCCTGTAAAAGGGTTCTTTAAATTCCCTTCAAAAGTTTTGTTTTGGTTTCTGAGACCTGATCAAAACTCAGTGGTGGCAAGACACCTGATCAAAAAGTTTGGTTTGGTTTTTGAGCACCTGATCAAAAGCTCATTGGTGCTTAGGACACCTGATCAACTCATCCTGCAGCGGATTCCTACCAAGGGTGGTAGAAGAGTGGATGTACCCAGGTTTTGAGGAACCACTATAGTTCCTTGTGTCTTCTGGTTGCTTGTTATTTTGTTTGCCGTGTGCTGTGGATTTGCTTCTTGTATTTTTTTTATTCTGATTACTGTTAAGCACTCTACACTAAGTAAATTAAGTCTTCCACTGCTAAAGTAATTTTTAAATTTGCAGAATTATTTTAAAACACTATATTCACCCCCGTCTAGAGTGAAGGGTTGATCTTACACTCACTTTCAATTGGTATCAGAGGGAGGTTGGTTGTTAGTACAGGCTAACACCTGAACCAAACGATCTCTCTTAAGATCCATTCTTAATAGAGGGTTATTTTTTTATTATATTTATTTTAATCTAAATTCATGACACAGAACAAAGATTATGCTAGCACCAGACCTCCAGTGTGCAATCTCTCCAAGTTTGCACTTTGGAAGGCAAGGATCAGATTATACATGAATTCCATTGATGAAGATATTTTTAATTCTGTTTTGACAGATTGCCCCAAGCCTCGTGCAGACACAAGCACAAATGCTGTTCCACCTCCTTCAGGAACAGATGCTGACATAAAGAAATGGAAGGTTGCTGATGCTAAAGCTATGCACTTACTAGCTCAGACAATGTCTGATGACATCTTCCAGAAGGTAGCTGAATGCAACTCAGCTAAAGAGATTTGGGACAAGCTATCTGAGCTTTTGTCAGGATCAGCTGATGAGAGAAAAGATAGGAGATCTCATCTCATCACTCAGTATGAGAATTTCAAAAAAGCAGAAAATGAATCAGTAGCTGACATGTATAACAGATTAAGTCTGATTGTCAGTGAACTCAAGACATTGGACAAGGAGATCTCTCTCATAGAGATAAATGACAAAATCCTAATGTGCTTCCCCAGCACTTGGGATTCAAGGATCTGGCCCATCAAAGATGTCAGAAGTCTAAATGAAATCACTACAGAAGCTCTATTGGGCAAGCTCAAATCTTATGAGCAGCTCATCAAGAATAGAGAAGAAGAGCAGAAGACAACTTCTCCAGCAGTCAGGAAGGAGAAGTCAATTGCTTTCAAGGCAACAGAAGAACAGCCTGAAGACAAAGTCACAGACAATGAAGAACTGATGAACCTCCTAGCCAAGAGGTTCTACAAAATGGCCAGGAAGGACTTCAGAAAAAGGTCATCCAGAGGCCAAGAAAAGCCAAGGTATGATAAATCAAATAATAAAGAGATTATTTGTTATGGTTGCAGGAAACCAGACCACATACTGCCTGATTGTCCAGAAAGTCAAAACAAGGACAAGAAGGACAAGAGGGAAAAGAGAAAAGATAAAGACTCCAGAGAAAATCACTATGACAAATCCTCTTCCAACAAGAACAATCACACAAGGAAGAGATTTGTTGCTGAAACATGGAGTGAAACAGAAGGAGAATCTGATGCATCATCAAGTTCAAGTGATGATGAGGATGATGCACAAGAAAAAGATTTATGCATGATGACAATCAATGTATCTTAAGAACAACACTGATTCAAAACATGAATCTGAATATGAATCTGAACCAGAGCTAGAAGAAGAGCAAGTAATTGATTCATTTGATTTTAATTCTGAGGACTTCAAGTCTGAATTTAAAGCATTGTGTTTAGATTTACTTAAGTCTGAGAAAGAAATTATCTCTCTCAGAAATCAGTTATCTGAATACAGTTCCTTACGTTCAGATAACCTCAAACTCTCAGATGAGTTAGAATATTGTAGGGAGCAGATAGCTTCACTGAAAAGTTAACTATCTAAGGCCAAGAAGTTTGAAGAATCCCTCAATGGGAGAAGTATCAAACTGATGGACATCATAAGCACAGTGAACTCAAGATTCAATAGTACAATGGGCTTGGGTGCTTCATCCAGCCAACCTATTGTGTTAACAACTCCCATTAAATTTATCTCTGATAAAGGAAAATGAGTTGTGGAGGTAGCAAGAAAAAATTCTGATCTACCCAAAAAGAACAAAGTTCAACAGAAATCGTCGAACGGAGCTCGACGATCTCCGAACGGAGCTCAGCGATTTCATGCTGAATCGTCGAACTCAGGTCGACGATCTCTGATCTTTGAACACAGACAAGATCGATCGCTGAACGGAGCTCGACGATCTGACCCAAGATCGTCGAACTCAGGTCCACGATCGTCGAACAGAGCTCAGAGATATGACCAGTTCTCAAGGGGTACATCAAAAATTAATTCTAGATATCCTACATCTCAAGGGTTCAACCCTTATACTGAATGGATAATTCCTCTTAGGAGATATCATCCTGAAGGTTATAAGAATCAACCTGGGATGTCTTATATTTCTGATTTCAAAGGTTGTCAAGCTAGACCCAAGGTAAACTGGGTCAAAAACAAATGAACTGTTATTTGTGCAGGTGAAGACCTATCCAACCATAGACCAGCACTGGTATCTGTATAGTGGGTGCTCCAAGCACATGACTTGAAGCAAGGGTAACCTAGTATCCTTCAAGGCTAAGCATGGACCCGAAGTGATGTTTGGAGATTCAAACTATGGACAGACCAAAGGATATGGTGTAGTCAAAATTGGGTCAGTGAAATTCAAAAAGGTAGCATATGTGGAAGGACTGAAGCACAACCTTATTAGTATCAGTCAGTTATGTGATGAAGGTTACAAAGTCACATTCAACAAATCTTCATGCTTCATCAAATCAGAAGACAACACAACTGTGTTGACAGGTAACAAAAGAGGTAACATCTATCTAGTAAATTTTCATTCAACCAAGGTAGATATCTGTTTATTTAGTTCTCTTAGCAAACCTAATGAATTATGATATAAGAGATTATAACATGTTAACCTTAGAACCATTGCTAGGCTATCCAAGGACAACCTTGTTAAAGGACTACCTTCTGGCCCCTACAAGAAGGAAGGACTCTGCAGGGCTTGTCAATTAGGCAAGCAAACTAAAAAGAGTTTAAGTCACTTAGTAAGAGTGATTCACCTAGGATTTTGTACTTGTTACATATGGATCTGTTTGGACCCATTACTGTACAAAGCTTAGGAGGGAAATCTTATACTTTAGTAGTTGTAGATGACTTCTCTAGATTCACATGTGTGTTCTTTCTGAGAAAGAAGTCTGATAACTTCAAATGTTTGACAGAGTTTCTCAAATGTGTACAGATTGAGTTCAATACTCACATAGCCCTGATCAGAAGTGATCATGGGACAGTTTGATTCTCTTCTTATGCAAGAGTTCTGTTAGAAGGAAGGGATCATGCACACTTTCTCAGCTCCTATAACTCCTCAACGGAATGAGGTAGCTGAAAGGAAGAATAGAACCCTTATTGAATCTGCCACAACATTGTTGACAGATGCTCACCTTCCTCTATCCTTTTGGGCAGAGGCTGTGAACACTTCAAATTATGTTCTGAATAGGAGTTTGATACATAAGCTAAAGGGCAAGACTCCCTATGAATTACTCAAAGGGAAGAAACCTAAAGTTGATTATCTTATAATTTTTGGTTGTATTTGCTACATTCATAACAATGACAAGAAATACTTAGCAAAATTTGAAGCCAAAGATGATGAAGGAGTGTTTCTGGGATACTCCATGATCAGTAAGGCCTATAGGGTTTATAATAAATCATCTCATAAAGTTGAAGAAACAGTGCATGTTTCTTTTGATGAAACTAATATATCTTATAAGGAGAAGAACACTTCTACCATAGACCCTTTGCAGGTACATTCTCTATCAGAGAATTTGGACAGGCTGAATATCATTGAAATAAATCCATCACCTTCATCCACTTAACAAGAAGCTGAAAGTAGTGAAAATGAAGATTATAGTCAGATTTTAGCAAGTCATGGTGACAATCAAAATGAAGAGTCAGTTGTTGTTCCACAAGAGAAAACAACAACACAGGTTGGTGAACAATCAACACCCATTGTTGATTTAGTAACAACAAAAGATCATCCAATCTCTCAAGTGATTGGAGACATCTCAGCAGGTGTTCAAACCAGAAATCAGAACAATCAACATCTGATACACACTTGCTTTCTTTCTCAAATTGAGTCTCAATCCGTACAAGATGCAGAACAAGATCCAAACTGGATCATTGCAATGCAAGTGGAATTAAATCAATTTGAAAGAAACAAAGTTTGAGAGCTAGTGCCAAAGCCAAAGAATCATCCCATTGTTGAAACAAAATGGGTATTCAGAAACAAGTTAGATGATCAAAGAGTCATTGTAAGAAACAAGACAAGGCTGGTTGCTCAAGGATATTCTCAAGAAGAATGCATAGATTATGACCAAACTTTTGCACCAGTTGCAAGGTTAGAGGCCATAAGAATCTTCTTAGCATATGCAGCTCACAAGAAGTTCAAAGTATATCAAATGGATGTCAAAAGTGCATTCCTCATTGGTGATATCAAGGAAGAAGTTTATGTAAAACAACCTCCAGGTTTTATCTCTCTAACTCACCCTGATTTTGTTTATAAATTGCATAAAGCATTATATGGTCTCAAACAAGCTCGTAGAACATGGTATGAGACCCTAACTTGCTTTCTCTTGAAAAATAATTTTAAAAGGGGTAGAGTAGACCAAACTCTTTTTATTAGAACCCATAAGTCCAATATCCTACTAGTACAAATCTATGTCGATGATATTATTTTTGGTTCTACTGATTCAAATTTATGCAAAAGGTTCTCCAACCTAATGCATTCCAAGTTTGAAATGAGTAGCATGAGTGAGCTATCCTTCTTTCTAGGATTGCAAGTCAAACAACATGCTGATGACATCTTTATTTCTCAAACCAAGTATGCAAAAAAATTGGTTAAGAAATTTGGTATGTCTGATGCATCCTCTATGAAAACATCCATGCCTACTAATGCTGTATTAGATACTGATGAACATGGGAAACCAGTTGATCAGACCACATATAAACCAATGATTGACTTCTTATTGTATCTTACAGCTAGTAGACCTGATATAATGTTTGCTATATGCATATGTGCTAGATTCCAAGTCAGCCCTAGAGAGTCACACCTCACATTTGTTAAGAGGATTCTTAGGTATGTGAAAAGTTGTCCAAATCTAGGTCTCTGACATCCAACTGATTCAGGATTTGATTTAACTGGATTTTCAGATGCTGATTATGCTGGATGTAGAGTAGACAGGAAAAGCACCAGTAGAACTTGTCAGTTTCTTGGTGACAGATTTGTCTCCTGGTTTTGTAAGAAACAAACATCTGTGTCCACATCAACTGCTGAAGCTGAATATATGGCAGTAGGTAGTTGTTGCTCACAGATATTGTGGATTCAAAATCAGCTCCTGGATTATGGCTACAACTTAGTGAAGTCTAAAATATTTTGTGATAATACTAGTGCTATTTCCATAACTCAAAATCCAGTCCTCCATAGTAGGTCCAAACACATAGAGATTAGACATCACTTCTTAAGAGATAATGTAGAGAAAAGTAAAATTGAACTAGAATACATCCCAACTGATTTACAAAGGGGAGATATTTTCACCAAACCCTTGGATGAAAAGAAACACACTTTCTTCCTTATTCAGTTAGGAATGTTTGATGGAGGCATTGTTGTCAGAATCGAGATCCTAGATGAGATCGTTTCGAGGTAGGATCGGATCTGATAGTAGGGTCGGATCGAGGATCGCTTTACAAAATTAGGATCGATTTACAAAATCTGGATCGTAAGATCGTAAGATCCTATGATCTGGATCGCGATTCTAACAACCTTGGATGGAGGCAGTCTTAATTAAGTTCCAAGATCTTAAAAACCTAAAAATTGACAAATACTAGGTTAAAAATTTTGAGTTTCCTAGTGTCTGTAGGTTTTCTCTGAACTCTGAACTGCGCTCGACGTTTTTTTTCATGAAGATCGTCGAACGGAGCTCGGCGTTTCCAGATAGTGCTAGACTATCCTTCTCGGTCAGCGATCTCCAATATCGTCGAACAGAGATCGACGATGTTGAGACCCTTCAGTTTCCCCTAGAGCTGTAGATCGTCGAACTGAGTTCAACGATCTTTCCTTTTCTGCGTCGAACCCTAATATAAAATCATTTTTCAGGCTTCGTTCTCATTTGCACTTTCATACCTTCTGCAAGAATTTTCTTTCCCTTCAAACTCTTCTACACTTGATCTTGTTTGTTTTTGCAGGAAATATGTCGGTCTCAGTCGCCGTTCTAGCCGCAATGAAGTTCGACACTGGCTTTGATATTGACATGGAATCTTTCAAGGGGACTGATCAGATATTTAAGGACATTCTGGAACTCTTCAAGGAACAACTTGTAAATATTATGACTAGCAGAATCAAGTTAGCAGCAGATGAGATAAAAGAATTAGTCTATACTGCCCATAATCTGGATCAAAATACAGTTGTTGGAACCATCTCAGGGACACAGGTATCCCTAACCCTAGGTATTCTTGCAGAGGTTTTTGGATTAAGTACTGGTAATGATAGCATAGAACTATCAGGAGTAGAATTTTCTACAATGTTAGATAGAATGAGTCATAATTCTGAGAACCCTAATAAGCTGCTGAAGAAGAATCTATCCATGGAATATAGATTTCTAGCAGATGTTGTAGGAAAGGTCATTTTGGCCAAGCATTCAGCCCATGATACAATTTCCAGGTATCAATTTTGTTTAATGGCTGCAATAGTGGATAAGAAGCACCTGGATTGGGGAGCAATTTTATTTGATTTGCTTAAGAAAAAGATAAATAAGAATTTTGTAAACTTTGGAAGGATTTTGGGCCTATTCCTGCAGAATAGGTGCCCACAGTTGTTGGTGTCCAATGGGATGCATATCAATGCATCAAAGAGGCTTTCTTCTGCCCTATTTGGCAAGTGGGAGAGACATATTGTCAAACCTAGCAGGGCTCCTGCAGCTAAAGCTTCTTCAGGCACAAGGACTGAAACAGTCACTCCTCAGTCCACTTCCCTAGTAGAGATTTTGCCATCCCCTTCCATATCCTCTCCTCCTTCTCCACATCCAGTTACATCATCCATACCTTCACCTCCAATAGCTTCTCCACCTCCTCCAGCCACCCATCAAGAAGATTTCCATCCACTACATTAATTCTCATCCATAGATTTAGAATCATCCCCCCATCTTCAATCATTCAACCTTCTAGATGATTCCTTCATGGATGCTTCTCCATCTTCACCTCAAGTCATTCCATCCACCTCAACATCCTTACAACAAATCCTACATGGTATCATATCTCAACCATCCATACCACTTCAATCTGTATCAACTCCATCTCTCTCTGCAGCTACTTCCTCTACCTCTACTCAAGTTAATCTTGAGCAAGTAGATCTTATTCCCCTAGCAGACAAGCTATATGAATTATTTGCCCTAAGGCTAACTCTTCTATTGGATGTCACCTTGGCTCCTTTAGTTAAGACTTTACATGAGTTATCTGCTAGGATCTCTTCCTCCTTCATTCTTCAGGCCATCCCTTCTTCTGGGGGCCTAGATTCAGTTCTCACTGAATCTAGGCAGGGGGAGATGCCATATGAAGAAGTGCTTCCCTCAGAGATTTCAGAAATGCAAGTATTTGAAGTTCCAGCTTCAGAGAAAGTTCCAGTTCCAGCTCCAGTTCCAGCTCCAACCATCAGTCCTGCAGTAGACCTCCATTCATTATTGTCATTATTTGATTCATTTTATAGCAGTTATCTTCCAGCACCTCTCCCTGCTGAAGATTTAACCAAGGCTATAGTTCCCTTCTCCTGCTGTGATCCCAATCTGCTACAGATGTATATCAATTCTGTTAAGACTGTGGAAAGTGTTCCTTTGGTTCATGCTGCTGCTGGTGTTCCTTTGGTTCATGCTGCTGCTGCTGCTGTTGTTTTCTCAGAGGCTGTGATAGAGCCAGTTTGTTTAGTTTCTGAGCCTACTGCTTCAGTTGATGCTCCTGCTGTTTCAGTTGCTGCTCCTCTTTTTTCTACTACTGCACCTCCTGCTTCAGCTTCTGTTCCTGTCTCCATTTCTAAAGAAGTGTTAAGGCAAATAGATGCTTTATATGATGAGCCTCAGAGCTCTGATGATGATGAATTCAGAACAGACTCTGATGACTCTTCTGCAACTATTGCAAAGAAGAGAAGAGCTAGAAGTAAAGCTATGAAAAGAGTCCCAATTGAAAAGACTATTTCTGATCATGATATTCCATATTATATTCTGCACAACTGCCCTATAACTGAGCACTGGATGCAATATTCTAAAAATCAGTTGAAGGCCATGAGGAAGAAAAGGAAATGTAGTAAGAGAACCTCTCACTATGATCCTCCTCCTCCTTCTCCAGGTGCAGGATCCAGTGGAGACTCAGCTCCTCAATCCTCCAATATCTCTTCTCAAAGATCCTCTCAATCCCAGTTTCAAGGAAGATCTCAATCTAGAGGATATCAGCAAAGAGGTAATCAGTCAAGAGGCAGTCAGTATAGAGGCACTCAAAGAGGTTATCAGGTTTATTACAGAGGACAGTCCAGACATCAACCTTATCAAAGGAAAGGACAAAGCCCAAGTGATACCACTTCTGGTCCTTTTCCTTATAAGCTCAAAGAAGGTTGTCATCAAAAAGCTCCTCCCACTGACACCATCAATAAGTATGAGCCATCAGTTCCATTTGAAGATACAGAGAATAACCCAGTCTCCTGGACAGCAAGACTAAAAGAGATGGCTGCATTAGATCAAATCAAGAAAGCCAGAGAAAAAGGCCAAGATACCTCAAAAATTTTTACTCTGTCAGATCAAAGAAGACAAGAACTTGAAAGGTACAGCTCCAAGAAATTTTTCAATACTGAGAAGTATATGCAGCTACATCTTGAAGCTGTAGTCCCTAGAGGCAGAAGCCAGAAGACTCTTGGTGCTGCTGATGATATGAGATCAAAGAAAGAATTTGAAAATCCTAACAGGGAAATTTTGTTTAAGAAAGGTATTGACAAGGAAAGTTAATGTAAGCTGAACAATCTCATCTCTGCTGAACTATTTGCTGTGATATATTTATATATCTGTGGTTCTGCAATGTTTTATGTATTTATGTTTTTGTTGATTTTATTTCCTATAATTCATGTAAATACTAATCCTAACCCAAATAGGGGGAGATTGTTGTAACCCCCTATTACTAATTTGGGTCAGGATCACTATGTCTATAGGATTATTGCATTGACCTTATCGTATAAAGTAAATGTCAACTAGTTAAGGTCTAAGGCTTAAGACTTAGGTTTGAAACTTTCCCCAAGACCTCCTAGTTCAGATGAGAAGCCCAGATGAAGAGTTCAGCTTGTCGTCGAGCTCAGATCGACGAAGCGTCGAACCCAGTTCGACTATCTCTGAGCTCAGATCGACGATTATCTTTTGAGATTGACGATTTCTAGAATTCTGTCAGTTTGTTAAAGATTTCAAATGTCTTCAAGTCAGAGCATTTATTGAAGAAGATTTTTAGCCGCCATATTAAATCTGGAGCAAGTTTCAAGGAAACAAAGAAGGAATGTTATTTAGATTTTTTCTCCAGAGACAGTTGACATTTAAGGAAAATATTTATGATTTTGCTAACGGCTATCTAGAAGATTTGAAGACTGGATTTCATATTATGATTCAGAGAAGAAGAATTATATAAGAAGAAAAAAAAAGAAGATCAATAACACAGAGAGGAGAACAAGCTTCTATTCTTTCTGATTCCTTCTGATTCAAAGTTTCTCAAGTCTTCATTATTCATACTCCAGACAACACACATTTCAGTTCTTGCTGAAATCATCTTTTGCTGGAGCATTCTTTTCATTGAAGACCTATCACCCTTGCAAAGCTTCTATTCTTGAACTCTTGCTAATCTCAGGGGGAGCTTTGACAACATCAACATCCACTTGTGCTTCTCTCTGATTGTTGACAACCTAACCTTTTTCTTTTTCTTTCCTGTAAAAGGGTTCTTTAAACACTCTTCAAAAGTTTTGTTTTGGTTTCTGAGACCTGATCAAAACTGAGTGGTGGCAAGACACCTGATCAAAAAATTTTGTTTGGAGTTTGAACATTTGATCAAAAGCTCATTGGTGCCCAGGACACCTGATCAACTCATCCTACAGTGGATTCCTACCAAGGGTGGTAGAAGTGTGGATGTACCCAGATTTTGGGGAACCACTATAGTTCCTTGTATCTTCTGTTTGCTTGTTATTTTGTTTGCTGTGTGTTGTAGATTTTCTTCTTGTATTTGTTTTATTCTGATTACTGTTAAGCACTCTACACTAAGTAAATTAAGTCTTCCACTGCTAAAGTAATTTTTAAATTTGCAGAATTATTTTAAAACATTATATTCACCCCCCTCTAGAGTGAAGGGTTGATCTTACACTCACTTTCAGTCTTGAAGAACAACCTTAACGGTCATAGTGTGAATAACATTAAGTTGTTTGTAATTGATGATGCAAGCTTCACATATAACAACATATTGCCACATGATAGACATGATTGTTGTTACTTTATGAAATTAGGTTTGAAATCTTGATGAGGGAATTTATTTCGATTCCTTTTCATTTGGGAGAAATTGTGAGGTAAGAGCAGTGTACGGGATATCATCCAACATGGATAACATGTCATCCAACATGGCTGACATGTCATCCAGCATTAATATTTATGGAAAAAACTATACGCTTCTGATTTTTTTGCAATATATCCTTTGGAATATATCCGCCGATATATCAGCTATCATGTAACATCCCTACCCAGTTTAACATCAATTCATTTGCCTGGATGACACTTGTGATATGAAGCAACAAAGCAATAGTTTATAAATCAGTATATAACATGTAATATCTAAAGTACACAACGGAAATTTAAAAAAACTGGAGTCGAAAGGGCGAGGATATAAGTACATCCCTTGATTCTTGATCCCTATTGAAGTTCTTAAGACCACAACCTTTAGAGTCTTCAGCGAGGTCTTGATCATGCCAATCTCTGGCTATGGTTGATCGAACGAGAATTCCCGAGATATTAATAGCCAGGGTTAAGAAGAATGAGACTAAAGGTGAACCTTTAGTAGAATGCTAGTCTTTAAATATGTTAATATTCCAGGCTGAGAAACTCAGGAAAGAAGACCTTGCCATACTATCTTAACAAGAACAACAAAAGAAAATGATGGTACAAAATGACTGGATCATTCATGATCTTCAGGATTTACCTTAGAAAGAATCGGAAATGTCAGAAAGAGTTAGGATATTAACATATTTTGACCATTGGGCTACTGAAAGTAGATAAAATGGATGAAACTAGCCCAATGTAAAAATCGAGTAGTTAGAAACAGGGTATTTAGAAGAAATGAAAAAGACCGAATTATCTCATGAAGATTTGATTCAAATTCAGATATTTTAGCTAGACTAGAAAATCAAACAGAAAAGTTTGATGAGTTGTCAGTGTATAATAGTGCTCAAAACATTAGAGGCAAAAGTGATCTACCAAATGCTAGGGATTATCTCAAGTCTGTCTTAGTCAACGAAGAAGATGTGAAATTGATTTCAGTGTTTGGAGTTTATACAATTGAGGCATGAATGAATATTCATGTATTAAGTCAATTATCTCACTCAAGAGGTTGAAACCCTTTCATTCGTGCAACAACTCTGATAGATAGACTCGAGACGTGTGGGGATCCTTTTGTGTCTTTTGTTTACTTAACCCATAGAGGCCGTTGGGATTCTTATGAGAATTCGGCGGGCCGTCTCCCCTTCTCCTACGGTTTCCCCCACCGACCAATAAGATACCAAGCAAGGGGAGGAGGGATCCGAAGTAGCGAAGCAGTTGTAGTTTTCTCGCTCCTTTCTCAGCAAGAAAAAAAGAGGCGAGCGGAGCGAAGTTGTTACATTATAAGACATCAAAGCGCCTTAACATTGAAAAAAGAATCAACAGATGGCGAAGGATAACAGACAAAATGGAAAGAGTTCGAGAAGAATGTGCTTGCTTCCACAAGAGGCCCCTCGCTACCTAGCCTAAGCAGATGCATCACTCAAGACTGCATAGTTGGGAAGAACGTGAAAAGGATGCAATACCCAAAATGCTCGGGCTTACTGCTTGCTTAGATTGAGAAAAAACCTAATCAAAGAAAAGAAAAAAAGAAAGTTAGTAGTGGAATCCAGAGAGTGAGGTTTCAACCACTAGTGGCCAAGATTCAGTCACTGAAGTGAGCTGGGATTCTATCTGAGATATCTCTTTTGGGTTCATCCGCAACTAGAATGGAACTCCGCCTTTTCTCTCTTTGATAAGTAAAGTCGCTTTGCTTCGCACCTTTTCTTGCATGCAAAGGATTATATTCAGCCTGGTCTCTCGGTCAACTTTCTGTCCAACCCCAATTTTTCTTCTTTTCTCAAGAGAAACATTTTCTAATCCAAGCGTCTTGCTTTTCGCAGATAGTGCGGTAAGAGCAAGCTGTTATTCGGTGGTACGGTAGGAAACAACTGTAAACTGTTTACCGGTTAGCTGTTGGCCAAGCAGCGGCAGTGAAAGGAATAGAACCATTAAGATTCCTAACGGGAAGAAGCGGTACGGTGAAGCAGAAAGAAATGGCGTGAGATAGAGAACCGGGTCAAAACCCCATCCACACGCCCAACGATTTGACTCCGTCAACCTGGGTTGGGTGTCTCGAGTTCAGATGGATCAGTCTCCTCTATGAAACTTATGCGTGCCTGACTCCATCCATCCTATCCAACTATAGACCTTTCTGCCGCTAAAGAAGAATCAGATGTTGGGTTCGACCCTTGGTCATATGGTAAAAGAGTAGTCAGACAATTCCGGAAAGTGGTCTCAAACCTGAATCGGAGTACGGGGAGGGGTCGACTGAAAGGATACCGAGTTGTTAGAAACTTTCCTTCCCGTATCTCAACTTGGCGATAGGTTAAGGCGCCTAAAGAGCCCAATGAAATACGCGGAAAACATGTGATAAAGGCCCTATTGAACGAGTTCGAAGGAGACAAGCTCAGAGTCTAAACGGGAGATGTTCCTATTGAAGCAAACTATAACTGATGAGCATCTTAGAAATCTTTCTTCTTTTGATTTTTTGGGTTTAGGGTTTATGGAATCGACCATTGAGAATGAGCTACCTTTTTCTGATATTGTTTTGCCCCCTACTGCTAGGGCCCAGTGGTTCAGGCAGTATGCCCACAAAGCGGTGTGATGGTTGTTATCTTTAGTTTGGTCTGGTTCCTCAGTTAGAATGAAAAAGAAAATGATCACACTAATGATAGGAATTAGCACACTTTCCCGGAGTTTGACTCAAAGTCTTCTTTGACTAGATCATTTAGTATTGTAGAATATTCACTTGCGCAGTTGTGTGCTGATATTGACTAGATCTAGAAAGATTTTCCAGAATATTTAGTCTGTCTCGCTCTCAATTAGCTGTTATGAAAGAACAACTGGTTTTAGGTTTAGACGTTTTATCTCCGTTACAAAGACAGTTCATAAAGAAGGTGGATTACACTCATTTTTGACTTGAGAATCTCTCTCATTATCCTGATTTGGATGAGCTCAGATACAACTCATCTTTTTGTGATGATGGCTACTAAGAAAGGGGAGAACTTGTTATTCATTGGATTCTTGTTGATGTTACGTCTTTATTATGGTTCATTGCCAAAAGATAATTATCGATTAGTAGATAATCTATCTTTTACCTTACGATGTTCATGACCAATCGGATCCTGACGTACCAATAGGTACCAGAGGAGATCACTATGCTCGTTACTGTATCCGTATCGAAGAGATGCGTCAAAGTGTTCGGATCATTGTGCAATTTCCTAATCAAATGCCTAGTGGCATGATCAAAGTCGATGATCGTCAGCTATGTCCTCCATCACGTGGTCAAATGAAACTATCCATGGAATCGTGCGCCGTGTTAAACGTCGATCATCGCCATTCTTAATCGAGACTCAGGTTAAGATCTGTCTCGGAACCGTCGTGGGGTTAGGAGTAAAGCATCCCGAGGTTGGTGCATCTCATTGGGCGTGGAGAAGCATTGGGAACCCCAATCTCTTTCAGTGGTCCGCCGGTTCTGATCGCAGTCTCTCGTCCTAACATCAGAGATCTCCCAAAGAAAGAACTATTCTCTAGGCTTTTAGTCTTGTGTAGGGTGGAGATATTAGTAAGTCGAATAGCCGGAGGTTTTGTTTGGACGTTGTACTATATTGAAATCCTGAAGCACCATCACGAAGGCTGCTAGAACGGGGGTATATGAAGTATACCAATGGTTGGAAGCACTACAACTGCAATTAGATCTCCTTTTGAGATCTCAAGGCATAAACTTCAACTTCCATGAAATCACGAGGTAGGATTTGAACCTACGTCAATTCACAGCCGACCGAGGCACTCCCATTTTTGATTGAATACAAACAATGGATATTCGATATTCAGAGAAAAAGGAATTCTATTCTAGTGGGCTTAGATGAGCTTATGAATCAAGGTCAGACTTTTTCACTATCTCCTTAACCTTAGTCAGTATTGGCACTAGAAACTACTAAATCAATGGCACGTGACACTGTAAAACCTACCTCTTTTCTGTAGGGCCCGCTACTATCCAATAAAGTCACCCCTCCCCTGTAGGCTGCTCCGAAGAGAAATAGATTCTGAATCCCGCTTGTTTACTAGCTTCACTTCGCTTGCCTTTCTATGCCTTCCCCAGCCCAATCCTCTATAAGCCAGACCAAATATGTTCCTTTCAAACCTATCTTTGTCTATTTCGTGTTCTGCCGTCATCGGTTATACCGGAATTTCCCTATCTCTTCTCGGATACTAGTTCTTTTCTCCGAGGTCCGATAGCACCAGTCAGTACCGTGCGTGTCTCCCAGGGCATTCACTCTTCCTATTTGAAGGGTTTAGTTGAGTCTCTCCCCGAGTGTTTTCTACCTTCTTTTAGCTCCAATCAAAGACTTTCTTTGGATGTGCATTATTAATAGCGGAAGTGGTTCTTAAGCGTAGATAGCTGCAGTGACCTCTTCTCTTTTATATGCTTACTTGACACATTCCCATCCACATAGCTTATGAGAAGGGGAGAAAAGAGGATTTGCAATGGACTGACGGGTCAAGAACTTGAGTCAGAGCCTTGAGAATGGGATGTCAGATGTCTTTGCTCTTCTCATCATCGTCTTCTACTTTGGTAAGGGTACTCTTCATAGCAAAAACAAAGGCGGGTAGCGAAGAGGCCGGTGTTATGTTTCCTGGTTTGAATTCTATCTATATCATCCTCATTTAGATAGGATGGCCAGAAGAAAACTAGTTGGTGTCTCCATATTCTACTCACGCTCCTCTTCTCTTGTCCTCCCTCTACTGATGATGTGAACTAAAGAGAAAGACTCTCAAGGCTCCAAGCATGCGAACTGGCGCTACTGTTCTCATGCTAGGGGAAGGAGCAAATAGTTTGATATACTAAAATTTAAAAGATTCGGATACATCTGAATTCATAATTAAATGATACAACAATTTTAAAGGAAAACAAACTAAAAGTAGACATACTTGAAAGCTTATCCTCGGCGTATCTACCTACCTGTGATCCTGAAAAGAAATGTCTGAAGATGAGATCAGCCCAACTAATGAGTAAGAAAAACTATTCTTTCTAGCGACACTAAAAATAACTTGAATAGAAATATGTGTGTATGCTTTTAAAATAATATTTTATATTAAATAAATGTATGGTATGGTTCTATGCATGCTTTTCTAAAAAAGTACTTGAACATGAATTTTTTTTCTACTACGTGATATTAAATTGAATTTTCTTTCCAATGTAGTTAAATTATATGGATTCTAGATTTCAGCGTGTATTTGGAATTGAGATATCTTATATCTTCTTTTCTCAAGTTCATCAGCAGTGAAAATTGTAGAGGCGTGGAGTGGTAAAAGTCAAGATGGAGATGCGGGGATATGAGAGTCTTCTTGAAACTCGGTTGTATAAGCAGCATCACCAGATCGTGACCTTAGTTGTGTCCCGAATTCCCCCTTTTTGGCCCTTGACCACGCCCACGGATTTCAGGCTCGGAGGTGCAAGGTGAGGATGAAGGTGAAAACAAAAATTGTGAACATGTCCTCTCTTTCCACAATAATCGTACAAAAGAATGAAAATGCACGGTTTTCAACGAGCTAAAGTAGTCAGGGAAGAAATATCAGGAGTCATGATTGAAGTTAGGGAAATCCGACAGTCTTCATCAACTTGCACTGTATTGAGTGCCTCTCTGAGAGGAGGTAGCGGGGAGCAATGGAGGATATGAGTATGCACAATTTCAAACTCCATCTTCATACCCATCAATAATACATGCACTTTGAAGCGCTTTCTTTCTTTTGCAATTGGATAGCATCGACAGTGCATGTGGGAGTGAAATGCTCAACATAATCCACTTCTTGATATAATCTTTCTCAAACTCAGAGAAGTAAGATGAGGCATTTATTGACCCTTACCAAAGTTCAAGAATTCGACGAGTGAGTTCATACACTTGAGTAGAGCTGACAATCTGGGAGTATGTCTCACGACCACGAGTCCATATCTCATACGCAGAATCCTTACGTATATAGCTCCAAAAATCTTTGAGACAGAGTGAAGGAGTCATGAGACAACATGAGAGTTATCATAATCCATTTCTTCCAAATGGGCTCACTCTTTGGTGGCTAAACCAATGTTCCATTAATGTAGCAATATAACTGATGGAGCTGAATAGCATGTTGAGCGGCGCGAGACCATTTGAGATAGTTGATCCCATCCAGAAGCACGGTAGTGATCTTCAACGAGCTAGAATGGCTATGGTCCTCTGAAGGTACTCATTTGTGTCTCCTGAATACTGGATGTTGAAACTGAGTCCCCATAGTAACGGCGGTCCGAATGAGTACCAGAAAAAACACTTTTAAGCAATCACCTCAACATCTCTTATTATCCTAGATCTTCATTACCTGATAGGGAAACATGTTGAGGATGTCATGAGACGACTTCGACAGTATTCAAAGTAGAGGAAACAAGCTAAAAAATTGATCAAGATCAAAGAATTCATCTGTATATCGGGCGTGAATCAACATTGCACAATGTTCGATCACTGGACACAACTGCTGAAAAGAGGTCGGCATTGAAAACATATTGATCACTGGACAGAGGTCGGCACATGAAATAAACAACAGAATCAGCACATCTGACGCTGGAAACGGTGAAATCTGATGTTGGAACCAATCGTTGGAATCGGATTTGGAGGAGATCAGAGCGGGAGCGTCTCAACTTTGACGGCCAAGTGGTATGACGTGCATGATCGCGAGTGGAAATATGAGCGACTTGATTTGGTGAAGGCTGATCATTAGCGAAAGAGGGATTATGAGCGGAACTGGACGTGCGGAACCGGAGTGGAAGCGGGGCGAAGGGGATCAGGCTGAAATATTGCATAAATATCCTCGACTTGCAAAATATTTCAGCTAGATTCATATAGTGCATAATATTTGCGTTCTATATCATGTGACTCGCAAATCTCAAATGTGGAGTGCTTCCCGACAAAAGTTGGTTTGAAAAATAATTGAAATAAAGTAGAACAGCTGTTCAGTTGTGGAACTACACCTTTTCATGTTGCGAATTTTCTGGTGTTGCTTCAGATTTACATATTCATTTGTTATTGTAACTATTATAATCTCCAGCCTAATTAAGCCCATTTTTATTGACATTCAAATGCATAGAGTGCATTCACAGATTACCTTTATAGCTATCAACATAACATCACAGACTCTCTTGGCATTAATCTGATGGTTGTGATGAGTTTGATGTTGCCACACATAACTATAAAAATTGTCTTAATTTATAGTATGTATAAATGAAGCTAATTATTTTGCAGAATTGTCTTAGAAGAGTTCTTAATTTGCAACTACATAAATTAGAAGTAATTCTAAGTTATGAAAATCACCTATGAAGCACCGACACTTCAAAATGCCCAGCGTGTCAGTGTCGGAGAGTCCGACACTCGTCCGACTCTCCGACACTCGAGTCGGAAATCCGACACTCGAGTCGGAAATCCGACACTCGAGTCGGAAATCCGACACTCGAGTCGGAAATCCGACACGCTGGCTCACGCGGGACTCGCGTGTCCCGCTCAATCGGACACGCGTGTGTCGCTCAATCGGAGACGTGTATCCCTAAGTTAGCTACTCATGGTGAGGCAAGTGACAATTTATCTTGGAAGTGCCTTTACCCCTTTCTAGCATTTCAAATAGTGAAAGTGGATCTACTAGTGACGTAAATATTTTCTCTAGAAAAAGGAAGATTGAAAGTAGGGAAAAAAGTTTGCATGTGATTCCATTATTTTTACTGATAATATATAATGGTAATGTGTTAATGTTCTATCATTTTTTGATCATTTGTTATGTTTTGCATTTGAATATTTGATGAGAAATATTTAAACATGACTTAATTTATTTAAATATTTGTTAATTGTTAATTTTTTTATTTTTTGTTAAATGTTTTAGGATTTTCATAATTATAAAAAATGAATATTTAATATACGTGTCCCAGCGTGTCGGAATATGGTATTTTTTGAGAATTGACGAGTCGTGTGTCGTGTCGTGTCGTATCGCGTGTCCCGTGTCGGTGTCGGTGCAACATAGAAAATCACAATAGAAAATTTCATGAGCTTGTTAACTAATTTCTAAAAACTTACCTTTATTATAAGTAGCCAGTACAATGTTTTCCTAAAGAAGAATGTGTTATAAATGAGGATGTAATTTCTAGAATTATGGTGTGGTGGTAGAGAAATATCTTTGTAGTACTATGTGATAAGAGAATCATGAGATTTAGGCTCCATTTGGCACAGTAGTGCTGGCCGTGAACGCGGGGTTATGAACAGTCGTTCATAAACGCCCGACTTCAACTAAGGAACTTCATCCACTTTTATGTTCAAAATTAGTTTTCTTTTCTTTGTGGTGGTCATAACCATTGTCTTGCCAAACATGCATTCTATGATGGTGGCATTTTTGTCCAAACTCACCGGAGCAAAAAAGCCGCGCCACATCCTTAAATGGTCTTATCCCAACTATTAGCGTTAGACTTTTTGAATCGTCATTTTACATTGTTATCAAGTTAAATGTGGGAACGGTTCTGTAATTGTGTCAAAATTAGGTATGGTAAAATATTTGATATCAAGTTAAATATGAGACCTGTGATGTTTCATGGATGTCAATGTTGGAGTAGAAAAATATTTTATATCAAAGTTAAATATGAGAATGGTTCTGTAATTGTGTCAAAATTAGCCAATTAGGTATGGTAAAATAATGAACAATTAGTATTAGACAAGTTATTTATTGACGATCTTCTAAGATAACTAAAAATTCAAATAGATTGTTTGTACATTTACAACAAATGGTAGAAATTACACCTATTACAGGAGCAGATAAAATCAGTCTAATGATTAGGAAGAAGAAAAGATGATAGCTTCAAAATGATTTACTAATATATTAAAAATGTCTGGAGGCGCCGCTCAAGGAATGAATTCAAACTAAGGAATGCAAATCCGACTCCAAATAGTTGGGATAAGGTTGACGATAATGTTATTAGTTCATACGAATCCCATTTCTGTACTGAGTTTCAATCATATCCGATGATACCTAATTAATCCATCTCGTCTAGTCACCGAATAAACATATAGCTGCTAACATTTTCGTTGTAAATCTTCCTAAATCTGACACGCAAATCTCAAATGCAGAGTGTTACCTGACGAAGATTGGTTTATCGAAAGTGGCAATAGTAGGATGGGAAATGGAGTGAGGGAGCTCAACAGCCCGACAGCCTCCGTGTCCGCCAATTCTATGTCATCGGTGAAATCACACGGGAGCTATTGATTTGTAATTTTTCTCATGTATAATTCGCTTTGATTTCTTTCATTCAATTTCTTCAAAAACGGAAATGTTACTTTTTTAAGGTTAGGTCTTGATTTAATACTTGATCGAGCATAGTTTCAGAAATTTTCTCCTTGTGTTTGTAAATGGTAAGCTACACACCTGGTTTAGACTCCAGTGTACCATTAAATTATTTGTCTTCAGTCTTCAGCACAAGGGATTGATTTTCTGAATATGTTCAATGATTCCAGAACCACTAACTTTTACGGGTGGAAATTCTTATGTTTTTTTCCTGAATATTGAGAATAGTCTGTGATTAATTATTTCTCGTCGAGTCAATGACAGCGAGTTCCATTTGAAGGAGGCTCATGATACACTAAGTGTTAAAATTTGATATAGCAGAAGACGGGAAATCTGGCGCAGGAACACTCAACCTATTCGAGCCCAAATAAATCAGATGCAAAGCAGAAGAGTAAGAATCTTGTACTAAATAATCTTTACAAGACGAGACATACATGGCGAGATATGATTCGCCAAAATACCCAAAGGAAAAGCAGAAACAATACAAGGCAAAACTAGCCGCACGGATTGATGAAGTAACCGCCGGCTCTACTGCTATCCACTACGGAGTCCGCTCAACCCGCCTAGTCGTCAGACCACAACCAAGCCGCGCGGACTGCCCGTTATTCCAATGTTGAACTCTAACCGCTGATCTGCAAGCCGCCTAATCGCGAGATCGCTTAGCTGCCAGACCGCGCGAGTTGCTGCCGAACTGAACAGGCCGCCAAAAACGGACAGCTTATTGAACCGGGAAACTAGTTGCAGAAGAGAGACCGTCTAGCCGCAACCCGCGATCTGTTGTTAACCGCTGGTTGCTATCCGCTGAGTCCGCACTATCCCTGACCGCAGTCAGAATCAAGTTTGGCCTTCCAGCGCTATCCGCACAACCTGCACAGCACAACCCGGTCAATCTTCTCAAACCGCACGGATACAAAATCCAGTCCGCATCAACTATCCGCGAGTTCACTTGCTGTTCATTTGCTTATAATTGATGTGACAAGGGGTCCTATTTATAGGCACGGTGAGGAGTGTGGTCACCGTCCTAGCCGATAGGATAACCGTCCCATCCCGCAACAAGAACCAAGTGTATCCGCAAGCCGCGGATACACAGCCAGTCCGTCGCGACCCGTTGAAATTGTTGAAGTGTAAGTGGCTGTTCAGGAAAATCGCGCGGACTGAGTGGACTGGAAGCCATAATCTATGCGAGCTGCGGTGCGGCCTTGTGTATAGAGGATGTCGTGTAGTTCTTGGCGGACTTGGCGGACTCAGCGGTCTGTTGCGAGCTGGAGCAGTGTCCGCAGGTGTTGCGGACTTGGCGGTCTGATGTCTTGTTCACTGTCTCGTTGTATACTGCCTTGCCTACCTGCGACGATCTTGGAGGACTTGGCGGTCTTAGCGATCTGTTGCGAGATGGTGTTGTGTCCGTAAGTGTTGCAGACTGGCTCTTATCCAGGAGTGTTGTAGGCGTGTTGTAGACCGACCATGTCCAAGCGGACTGAGCGGACTGGTGATGGCAGATTGCGAGCTGGGGGAGGTGTTTCTATCAGTTAGGGCGGTGACCACATCTCTCTTCGTACCTATAAATAGGACCCCTCGCTGACAACATAATTATCGAAGAACAGTAAACACAAACTTGCGTTGGAATCTGCAGACTGTTTTTTTCTGACCGCGCGGCTTGCTGAAGTAACTTGTCTGTGCAGGTTGTGCGGACATGACCAAACAGCTCTTCTTCTAGCTGGCGACTTGGGGCAGTTCGCGGATAGCAATCTGTTGAGAGCAGTTCTGAAGCGGCGGTCTGATTCTGGAGGTTGCGGACTGCGTTTGTGTTCGACCGGCTAGTGCAGTGTGCCGGTCTCGGCGGTCTGACGGACAGCAGTCGCGGACTGTGGCGGTCTCGGCGGACTGTATTCCCAGGCCACAGTTATCTTCCTGTGTTTTTTGTTCTGTTGGTTTTACATACTGGCGAAATCATGTCTCGCCATGTATGTCTCGCTTTGTAAGGAGATTGCCATTATCAATAAAGAACTCTTGTTGCTGCATGTGTCCTTGGATGTGATCTAACTTTTAGTTGATATAACTCCTGCTCATTCCAAGATCCAAAAATTTTACATGGTACTAGAGGGAGGTTGGAGTGGTTAAGCAGTGATTTTCTAGAAGTTTTTGTTGCTCTTGTGAAGAGGAAACCAGTGTTAGTGCCATGGAAGCAGGATATGCAAGAGGTCTCGACATTGAACTCCTAACACAGACTAACTTCAAGAAGTGGAAGTCTTGTATGGAGAGCTATCTTCTGGGTGAGGATCTCTGGGAGGTGGTCAGAGGAGATGGTATTCAGGAAGTAGTTCTTGTTGGTGATAATGCTCAGAAAGTGAAGACTTGGAAGAGAACAAATGCAAAGGCAGAGTTCACTCTCAAGAGAGCTATCTCACCTGAACTCTTCGATCACATCATTGGTTGCAAATCAGCTGCTGAAATCTGGATGGCCTTGGATGGCCTTTTCAATAGGAAGAATGTAGCTCGGCTACAATTCTTAGAAAATTAGTTGGTGATGGCCACTCAAGGAGATTTACCTGTCTTCACTTTCTTTCTTAAGATGAAAAATTTCTGTGCAGAGATTTCTGCTTTGGACCCCGATGAGCCTATCTCTGAGGCGAAGCTGAAGATGCATATTATCCGCGGTTTGCGAAAGGAGTACCTCGCCTTTGTGACGTCTGTTCAGGGTTGGGCAAATCAGCCATCTTTGTTGGAGTTGGAAAATCTGCTTGAATCACAAGAGAGCTTGGCAAGACAGATGGTGGGGGTGTCTATCTCAGAAGGAGAGAACGAGGTGCGCTTTTTTTGGAAGAAGAAGTGGGAGAAGAAGAAGCCTTCTGGAGGCAATGGGCCTTCATCTTCAGGTCAGAAGGAGAGGATCTATGCTCCTAAGTCTGAGGGGAAGAACGAAGGACTCAGGTGTTACATGTGTAACAAGCTAGGTCACTTCAGAAGGGACTGCAGAGTTAATCTTCAGCCGGGACATACTGCAGAGAAGGAGGAACCTCATGCTAGGGAGGATGTTGGTGGTTGGGGAGGAGCCTTCTCGACTACTCTTTGTGCTTCTACTTCTATAAACTATCAGGAGGATTGGATCGTGGACTCGGGGTGCGGTCATCACCTCACTGGAGACGAGTCAAAGTTCTCTTCATTGCAGCCATACTCAGGTAATGATTCTATTATCACCGCTGATGATAATGTTCACGCAGTCGAGAAGGAAGGGATTGTATCCATAGGCAGTGATAGAGGACCACTCACTCTAAGGAGTGTATATCACGTGCCTGGTATGGAAAAGAACCTCTTCTCCATGACCAATGCTGTTGACATTGGGTATCACGTTTTGTTTGGTCCAACGGAAGTGAAATTTCTTCGAAATATATCAGCCGTAAAAGCTGATGTTGTTCACATTGGGAGGAGAGCAAAGGACTTGTACGTTTTGTCTACAAGTTCTTATGTTGATAAGATGAGATAGAATGATAGCGCAGCCATTTGACATGAGAGGTTGGGGCATGTAGGAATGGACAAATTGAAGGCTATGGCGGTAAAGGGCTTGGTCAAGGGCTTGCCTAGCTTGTCCTCCTACGGAGACAGTCATGTTTGTGTGCGATGTAAGTTTGGTAAGTCTCATCGACTTCCATTTGATAAATCATAAAGCAGAAGTAAAGAGCTATTGGAGTGCATTCACGGGGATCTGATGGGACCAACTATCACCCCAAGCCTCGGAGGCAGCAAGTATATACTGGTGATAATGATGATTACACCATATATGTCTGGGTGTATTTTCTGAAAGAAAAGTCAGAAGCATTTGGGAAGTTTGTAGAGTTCAAGGAGCTCGTAGAAGGTCAACTAGGTCTGCGGATTAAGAAGTTGAGGACTAACAATGGTGGAGAGTTCATCTCTGCTGAGTTCTTTAATTTTTGCAGGAAGAGCGGTATTCGAAGAGAGCTTACTTGTGCACATACCCCACAACAGAACGGAGTTGCAGAATAGGAAGATCCGTCATCTGACGGAGACCTGCAAGTACTGGTTATATGCCAAGAGTATCCCAAGGTCCTTCTGGGCGGAGGGAATGTCTTGTCCAGCCTATGTTATTAATCGAATGCCTCTAAGTCCAATCAACATGATGACTCCTCATGAACTGATGTTCAAGGAGAAACCAAGTGTTTCTCACCTTCGGGTATTTGGGTCAACCTGCTATGTGCATGTTCTTAACACTCTTCAAACGAAGCTAGATGCGAAAGCAAGGAAGCTAGTCTTCGTAGGGTATGATGACAGGAAGAAGGGTTGGAAGTGCATGGATCCAGAGACATGGAGATTTGTTATTTCTCGGGATGTTGTGTTTGACGAGCTAACATCTTACAAAGGGAGTTCAGAAATATAACTACCTGAGAGTAGGGTTGACGAACAAGAAAAAGCTGCTATGAATCTTCAAGTAGAGCTGCCTGTTTCACCAGGAGCTCCAGCCGTGTCTAACTCAGAGGCAGAAACTTCTGGTTCTGGAAGTAGGGGGAGCGATGCTCCAAGCGCGTCTGGAAGAGAAGCTAGTACAGAAGAGGCAGCTGAGGAGGTGGTCAGTAAATCACAACCTTTGAGGAGATCAAAGAGGACTATCAATCCACCAGCTCGTTACATAGAAGGAAACATGGTGAGGTTCGTCTCATGTTTCTTTGTTGGTCCTCTGGATAAGCAGGATCCATCATATTTCGAGAAGGCCACAGGACTCAAGGAGTGGGACTGTGCTATGGAAGAGGAGATGGCTGCTCTCAAGAAGAATGAGATGTGGTCACTTGTACCTAGACCGGAAGACATCACTCCAGTGACTTGTAAGTGGGTCTACAAGTTGAAGAAGAAAGCAGATGACAGCATAAAGCGGTACAAGGCTCGCCTTGTAGCTCAAGGATTTTCATAATAGTATGGGGAAGATTATGAGGAGACATTTAGTACAGTTGCTAAGATGACTTCAGTACGGATGGTTATTTCCTTAGCGACGTTCAGTGGATGGGAAATTTGGCAGCTCGACGTGAAGAATGCCTTCCTGTACGACGAGATTGACAAGGATATCTTTATGATACAACCACCTGGGTTTATCCCTGAAGAGCATCCGGACCACGTTTGCAAGCTGAAGAAGGCCCTTTACGGGCTGAAGCAAGCGCCACGAGCATGGTATGGGAAGATTGCATAATATCTCTTGTTCTGCGGGTTTCTTGCTTCAGACTCAGACTCAAGCTTATTCGTCAAGAAGAAGGGGGAGCTTCAGGTCATCGTAGTGTTGTATGTGGATGACATGATTGTCAACGGAAATTCAAAGGAGGAGGTAGCAAGGCTGAGGGCCGAGCTTGCTATCATATTTGAGATTAAGGACTTGGGTGAGCTTCACCATTTCCTTGGACTCGAGGTTCAGAAACGAGAGAACGGAGTGCTTGTGTCCCAGACTGGCTATGCAAAGCGGATCGTACAACGATTTGGCATGGAAGGGGAGAAAAACAGTTCTACACCTCTAGAAACTGGTCTGAAACTTCGACGTGATGAGGGGAGAATTCTTTCTAATCCATTGGTGTTCTGAGCTTTGGTTGGAAGCTTGATCTACCTAACAATCACTAGGCCGGATATTGCATATGCAGTTGGCAGGGTGAGTCGGTACATGGCAGAACCACGAAAACCTCTTCTGATGGCAATAAAAAGCTTCTTGAAGTATGTGAAGTCGACCTCAGATATGGGTCTCCTTTATAGCAGAGGCACGGATTTCTAGTTGCATGGCTACATAGATGTTGATTATGGGGGAGATTCGAATGATCAGAAGTCAAAATCTGGATACGTCTTTATGGCAGGCCCAACAACTGTATCCTGGTGCAGCAAGAAGCAGGACTCAGTATGTGTCTCTACCACAGAAGCAGAATATAAGGCTTCGGCTTTGGCAGCTCAAGAAGCCATTTGGCTGAGGAGATTGGTAGATGGCATCCATATGAAGGTTCGAGGTCCTACTCTGCTCTACGGTGACAATGAGAGTGCTCTCAAATTGGTAAATAATCCAGTTTGTCACGCGAGAACCAAACATATAGAGATCGAACACCACTTCATTCGTGAGAAGGTGTTGGAGGGATCTCTCATGGTTAAGCATGTTCGGAGTATGGACAATATGGAGGACATCTTCACGAAACCTCGCGGATGTCTTGTTCACTATCCCACTTCAAGGGGGAGTGTTGAAATTGTTGAAGTGTAAGTGGTTGTTCAGGCAAACCGCGCGGACTGCGCGGACTGAGCGGTCTAGAGGCCGCGATCTATACGAGCTGCGGTGCGGCCTTGTGTATAGAGGATGTCGTGTAGTTCTTGGCGGACTTGGCGGACTCAGCGGTCTGTTACGAGCTGGAGCAGTGTCCGCAGGTGTTGCGGACTTGGCGGTCTGATGTCTTGTTCACTATCCCGTTGTATACTGCCTTGCCTACCTGCGGAGATCTTGGCGGACTTGGCGGTCTTAGCGATTTGTTGCGAGATGGTGTTGTGTCTGCAGGTGTTGCGGACTGGCTCTTATCCAGGAGTGTTGTAGGCGTGTTGGCTTGTGGACTGACCATGTCCAAGCAGACTGCGCGGACTGGTGAAGACGGATTGCGGGCTAGGGGAGGTGTTCCTATTAGCTAGGACGGTGACCACATCTCTCTCTGTACCTATAAATAGGACCCCTCAGTGACAGCATAATTATCAAAGAACAGTAAGCACAAACTTGCGTTGGAATCTGCAGACTGTTTTTTTCTGACTGCGCGGCTTGCTGAAGTAACTTGTCTGTGCAAGTTGTGCGGACAGGACCAAGCATCTCTTCTTCTAGCTGGCGACTTGGGGCAGTTCGCGGATAGCAATCTGTGGAGAGCAGTTCTGAAGCGGCGGTCTGATTCTGGAGGTTGCAGACTGCATTTGTGTTCGAGCGGCTAGTGCAGTGTGCCGGTCTCGGCGGTCTGACGGACAGTAGTCACAGACTGTGGCGGTCTCGACGGACTGTATTCCCAGGCCGTAGTTATCTTCCTGTGTTTTTTATTTTGTTGGCTTTACATACTAGCGAAATCATGTCTCGCCATATATGTCTCGCTTTATAAGGAGACTGCTATTATCAATAAAGAACTCTTGTTGTTGTATGTGTCCTTGGATGTAATCTAACTTTTAGTTGATATAACCCCTACTCATTCCAAGATCCAAAAATTTTACACAACATGAGTAAGATAGCCAGCCCTCCAATACATAACTAAGGCCGGATAGCAACCTATATCCTCCCTGTTGCCAAAGGCCTAGCCAGGACGCTGCCACCAGTCGAACACTGCAGCAACACCTTGCATGTCCGCCTATCAGAGGACACTGCTCCAGTCCGCATGCCCTGCATACTCACCTCCAGTCCGCGTACCCCTAGCCCATAGCGAAGACACCAACATTAACTATCGGGCTCGACGGACAAGGAGAATAGTTCGCATGCCTAGGCGGACACAACACCAGCCCGCTTTCACCAAGCTTGCAACCAAACCACAAGGCAACTAATGCCGAGCTTGGTGGACCCGGCTCTAGTCCGCATGCCTTGCGGACTCAACTCCAGTCCGCATTCCACAAGCTCGCAACCAAGGCACATGGCACTGCTGCCGAGCTTGGCGGATAGAGAAGCAGTCTGCGCTTAACTGCGCGATCTCGCCGGATTGAGGCAAACCTGGACTTGGTTCAGAACTAACCAAGTCCACACCATCGGCCATAAGGGCCAGTCCACGCTTACTGGCGGACACTGGATCCAGTGCCAATCCCAGCGACCTCCAACTTCAGTCTGCTCTAACCGACGATCCCTGCGGCTTCCACCAGCCGTATCACCAGAACTAGCCCCAGGCATCTGACATGATGGTCTGCCGAGCTCTAGCCGAGTGCGCATCTTATCGGACTCCGCAGATAGAGAAGCTATCCACCCGGTTACCTTTTGGGATCCAATTGCCAGCTGATCATAAGCCGGCCTGGCTGGCCGCCGCCTCTCTCCGCACAGTCCGCGCGAACAGACAGCCCAGGCCGCCAAAGAACAAGCCGTCTACAATAGCTCTGCCGACCTGGCTAATCGCCAGTCCTGTCCGCATATGCCACACGGACAGGTCACCCAATCACCCACTTTCACTTCACCATTTTCAACACTCCCCCTTGAAGTGAGAAGTGGTGAACAACCCCAGCAGTTCCCGTAACCTTGCACCTGGTCCCTCCGATAGCGCCTTCGAGAAGATGTCTGAGACATAGTACCTGCCCCGCATATCCTGGACCATGAGGGATCCCTCCAGCATCTTCCAAAGGGAGTCATACTTCCCTCTTCCTTATTCTTCATCTTCGACCTCCACTTGTGCGTCACGAGAGTATCACCAACGATCTTGGGCACAAGGACCCAAGCCTCATTTCCTCTGAGGATAGTCACCTCAACCTTGGCGTCATTCACCTCTTGACTCCAGTGGTGTCATCACAGCTAGAAGACACTCGCTCGATCTGAGGGCCTGTAAGGAAACATGAGACCAAGCTCACAGTGTTTCCTCCACAATATTGAGCTGGTGGGTTGGTGATCCTCTTCGATCTCTGAAGAGCTTGATCACGGCTAACCACCTCCGCTGCTCCTTCTGAACCAGCTCCGTTCCCGGGCAACCCCAGAACAATGCTCTCCTTGCTTCCTGAACAAGAAGCCACCGCACTGGAACCAAAAGCACCTGGAGCAACGCTCCCCCTTCTACCTGAACCAGAAGCCTCCGCTCTTGAACAAGAACTGCTCGGAACATCGCTCCCCTTGATACCTGAACAAGAAACACCTAGAGAAACGCTCCCCCTACTTCCTGAACCAGAAACAACTGTCTTCGAGCCAGAAGCACCTGAAGCATCGCTCCCCCTGCTTCCTGACCCAGACGCCTCTGCCCTGGAGCAAGAACAACCTGGAGCTCCTGGTGACACAGTCAGCTCCATCTGGACCTTAGCAGCAGCCTTCTCCAGCCCACCATCTGATCTACTGACCTCTACCTCCCCATCTGAGCTACCATAATATGACGTCAGCTCATCGAAGACAACGTCTCTCGACAAGATGAACTTCTTCGTCGCAGGATCCATACACCTCCATCTCCTCTTCTGCTCATCATACCCAACGAAGACTAGATTCGTCTTGAGAGCATCCAGAGTGTGTACAAAGCTGGTAGATCCAAACACCCGAAGGTTCTACCCGAAGGTTCTTCATGCTGGGATTTATCCTGAACATCAGCTCATACAGAGTCTTCAAGTTGATCAGACTCAGAGGCATCCGATTGATGACATGAGCAGCGCAGGCCATCCCTTCTGCCCAAAAGGCCTTAGGAATGCCTTTGCACAGAAGCCAACACGCGCAGGTTTCCGTCAAAAGATGGATCTTCTGATCTACTACTCCACTTTGCTTTTGAGTATATCCACAAGAGAGCTCCCTTCGGATTCCATTCTTTCTACAAAAGTTAGAGAACACAGTTGAGCCGAACTCACCTCTATTGCCCGTCCTAAACTTTTTGATCCGCAGACCAAGCTAGCCCTCTACAAGCTTCTTGAACTCCACAAACAAATGAAATGCTTTCGACTTCTCCTTCATGAAGGATAACCATGTATACCTTGAGTAGTCATCAACCAATATCAGCATGTACCTGCTGCCTCCAAGATTGGCGGTGAGGTTGGTCCCACCAGATCACCATGGATAACCACTAATGGTGCCTTACTCCTGGACTGCGCCTTATCAAACGTAAAGCAAAAAGCTTCACCGTGTTGACGTCCCGCGCAAGCTTGACCGTCGCCGAAGGATTACATCCTAGGCAAGCCTCTCACAAGGCTTCTCACCGCCATTGCTTTCATCTTGTCCATCCCCACGTGCCCCAGTCTTTCATTCCAAATAGCTACATTATCACTGTCCTTCAACCGATCAGCATCTGAACTTGTTGACAACCCAGCCAAGTTTTTCTCCTTACTCCCAACATGAGCAACAATCACCGAGTGTAGGACAACCTTACACTCCTTCTTGAGGTGATCAGGTTGCTTGCAATTATAGCACCTTGGTCCTTCCTTCCTCTTTCCATCACGCCTAGGAGAAACACTCCTCTCTTATTGATCAGAAGTAGAGGGACCAATCTCGACAGCCAACTTCACCTCCTTGTTGAACAACCTATCGAGGGAAGTCCAAATCTCCACAGCTGACCGACATCTGCTGATGTGGTCCAAGAGTTCTGATGAGATCACATGCTTGAGAACAGACTTTACTTTCGTGTTTGTCTCATTCCAAGCTCTCATCACTTCAACATTGCCAGCAGTAACCTCTTGCCTTTCATCTCCGCAAATCACCCCCCAAAGGTCCTCGACAAGAAGATAGTGTTGGGTACACTAGAAACTGTGTACCAGATTTGGAGAAGCCTCACTTAACTCAATTATATAGATCACTGTGTATTTGATGGGATGTTGAGTTTCAATGTGCATGTTAAAGAAATGCAGGAAAATTTTCTAAGTACAAGTGTCGACACTTGTGAGGGAAATGTGTCGACACCAGAAGCAAGATTGTGTCGACACATAGGACTTGTGTCGACTCACATAAATTCTGTCAGCAGTAGTTGTGTCGACACACTGGACTTGTGTCGACACACACTCAACACCAGCTATGTTGAAGACCAGAAGTAGTTGTGTCGACACACACTCAAAGAAATCTGTCAACAACAGATATACTGAGACTGGAAGGCTTGTGTCGACACACACTCAAAGAGATCTGTCAACAACAGCTATACTGAGACTGGAAGGCTTGTGTCAACACACAGGACTTGTGTCGACACACATGACTTGTGTCGACACACACTCAAGAAATCTGTCAACATAAACTGTGTCAAGACTAGAAGCAGTTGTGTCGACACACAGGACTTGTGTCGACACATCCAATAGAAGCTGTGTCGAGAAGTTAAAGAACGACTGTGTCGACATATTATGAGTTGTGTCGACATCAACAAGATTTGTGTCGACACATGGTCTATTTGTGTCGACACATCTGAAGTGTTATGCTGACAGTTCTCTGCTATGATAGAAGTTCAAGGAGGAGTCAGTTGTCAAGACTGAAGACCTGACAACTGTCATAAGTAACAAAGCTGACACATCTGTCAGAGCTGTCAGAGCTGTCAGAAGGCCGTTATAAACCAGATCAGCCGGTAACCTTGGATTGATTCAATATATAGACCTATTCTATCACAATCAGAAGCACGGTAATAAAAATAAGGGGGAACAAGAGACAAACCCAGAAGAAGGCAGATCCTGAAGAGTCTGCAAAAAAAATTCAGATCTGATTCTAAATTCAAGAAGGAAGCTGGATTGAAGACTAACTCCAACTCCAATTGAAGATCAACCTTACTTGGTACAAATTCAAGAATCTTTGAAGAAGCTAAGATAGGTTGGATCTAATGTAATCAGTTCAATCAAGAACTGATCAAGAAGCTTTCACCCTATTCTCTTTCTATCACGGTGAAGATTTTTTTTTATTGTTTTAAACAATTAATTTCCTTGTAAGATCTTATATAGATCTGAGTTGTAAACCTAAATTTATAAAGGCTGAGGTAGGGCTGAGAGCCTGAGGTAGGACTTGAAGAAGTCTGAGTTGTAGGCCTGGTGATAAAGGCTGAGGTAGGGTTGTTGCCTAAGGTAGGAGTCTTGGGAAGATTCTGAATCTTAGGACTTGAAGAAGTCTGAGCTGTAGGAACCAGTTGGGTTCTGAGTTGTAAGATCTGAGGATCTGAGATAGTGGAAGAAAGTTTGGCCGAATCCAGTTCTCTACTGGATATGTGAAGGGGGAGAATGGACGTACCCAAAAATTGGGGAACAACTATAAACCATTGTGTGCTGTGGTGTTTATTTTCTGTGATTGTTATTCTTTGTGCTGTGATAATTGTGTTGTGTATAACTTTATTAATTTGTTAAGTTGTTAAAAAGGATTAGAACATATTCACCCCCCTCTAGGTGTTTAGCCTCTTTAAACCAAATCTTTCAAGTGGTATCAGAGGGAAGTTACTCAAATATAGACGTAACAGTCTGAGTAGATTTCCAAGGCAATTAACTGTTAGCCAGAATGGGTTCAAGTGAGAATCAGAAGGAACTTGGATCCATGAAACTTCCTATTGTAGGAAAGAAAACTTTGGCATATGAAAAGAGAGGGTAAGATTGTTCATAGAGGCATCTGATCCAAGAATTTACATCACAGTTCAAGAAGGTCCTTTGATTCCAATGAACATATCAGTTCTTGATACAAATCTCAAAACTCCAAAGAGCTATTCTGAAATGACTAAGGAAGAGTGTTGGGTCTTGTATCCACAACTACCTGAAGTTGAAGAAGCCTCCTGTCAAGCTAAGATGAATTCACATTGTATTTGATGATACGTCTTCAAGTTGTGCTTGCAGTTATTCTACGCTAAGTACACACCAATGTCAGGGTGCAGTGGGTCAATATACACGGGTATGTGCAACGTAATCTCTCGTTGAGCAGATTAGTGTGTTGGCTTACGTGCACTCTCTCTATTGGAGTGTACTTATTTTCAAGTACAGGGCTGAGATAGATCAAGAGTAGAAGAGGAGCAAAGATGGGTCAAAGACCAAGTGCAGAGGAAGGAAGAAGAAATCTTCCAAGGAAAATTTGACGGGAATCACCAAGTGATTCTCGCCGATTCGACGGGAATCACTAGTGATTCTCGCCGAATCGTCGAGAATCACTCGCCGATTCCCGCCGATTGCATCCGTCTAACTCAACGCCTTCAAGAATTCTGCTAAGGCAGAATCGGCGGGAATCACCAAGTGATTCTCGTCGATTCGTCGAGAATCACCGCGCATTCCCGTCGATTCCCTCCGGATGACCAGAATTCCAACTGGAATTATACCAAGGAAAGTTCGACGGGAATCGTAAGTGATTCCCGCCGACTTCGACGGGAATCACCAGCGATTCCCGCCGAATTTGCCTTAGGCGATTTCTACTTGCTCACTGGCCTGAACCAAGATTTCAGGCGCTGTTTGGACCGGGCTTAGGGCTTCTCCTTGTGGGGCCCACAACGGTCATTTAGGGTTGGTCTACAATATATATACTCGCTTATTTCGAACTTGAACAGTAGCGCTTCACGAGAAAAAGAACAAGCCGCCGGGCATGACCTAGCCGATCGCGGAACTCCACCGCTTGCTGTTGCCGCTCGCAAGTCGTCGCCGCCGCAGATCTTAGATCCTCTTTGATCGTCCGGCGACAGGACCGAGGTAAGCCTAGCGTCTCATGCTTCTATCTCGAGATCTCTTGTCTCTCGATTTGTTGAACGAGGATAACTCTTCATTCCGAATCGATTGAGATGACTGATCCGATTGAGATCGTTGGTAGACCTTGCTTGCTTCGTCAAAAAGTTTGGATCTACAGAGCATCGCCACCGCATTCACTTGCCGCCGTCGATCTTGGGAAGATCTTCTCCAAGAGAGTGCTCCGATCGTGGACTCTTCGTCTTCATCAAGAAAGCTTCATTGAACGAAGAGGGACATCGGGTTCTCCAAACGTAATTTGTATTTCTTGTACATTCTATTTTAACTTTGTTGTAAAGCAACTTTGTTTCCTCGTTGTAAGGGTTGGGTGCAACCCTTGGTGGAGGAGTAGTGACTCCTTCGGGTGGAAAGGTTTCTTCCATAGTGTGAGGATTGAATTTCAATCCGGTTGGTGAAGTGACCGAGTCGTCCCTTGTTGGGAGACAGGTCGAAGGGGGAAAGTGGACGTACCCAAATCGGGAAACCACTATAACATCCTGTGTGTTTCTGTGTTGTGCTTGTTTTGTTTCTTGTGCAGGTTAATTATTAATTCCGCAAAAAGACTGCAAATCACCTATCCCCCCCATAGGTGAAGCTAGTTGACACTAGATTGACTTTCAAGTGGTATCAGAGGGAGGTTACTCATCAAAAAGGTTAACACCTTGAGTAAAATCCTGCCTCTAGTGTCAACAAGAAAATCAAACTCAAGCATGGAGCTGTATTCTTATGTCTCTCCTCTGAGACTCTCTGCATGTACAAAGAAGTATTATCCAGTCTGGAAGATGAGAGTTTTGTTTCATCTGGAGGCCATCGACCCTCGAGCATCACTCATTTTGGATGAGGGTCCCTTCATTCTCATGAAGGCGTCCGGCTCAGGAAAAGATCTCCAAATCCCCAAGAGTCCCGAAGAGATATCTGAGACTGAGCTCTCTCTCTTCAACTTGGACAAGCTAATTCGTCAGATCATCTCTGACGTCTGGTCTGGATTATCTCGTTCAAGATTGGACAAGTGCAGGACTGTCAAGTCTATGTGGCAAACTATCTCAGACCTCATGGAGGGATCAGAGACAGCATGGACTAGTTGCCAGCAGGAGGATGAAGCCTATGTGGGGGTCCTCATTTCTGAAGATGAAGGTAAAGACCAATCTCTCAGTATCAGAGCTCCTGTGTCCTTGTCTGAGACTGAAGAAGAGGTTGAGAAAAGCAGTTCTGATGAAGCTGACACAACAATCTCTGTCGATCTTAACGCTGACCCTGAACATCAAAGTCAGGATCAAGTAACTTCTTCATCATGCTCCTCTCCCCTTGGATTTCCTGAAGACAGGAACAGTTCAGAGGGTTGTCCATCTAGTGATGCAAGGGAAATGGATAGCTTCAATCAAAGGATTGAAAATCTTGATTCCCTTGAGAGTGCCCTTCAGATGAGCAACTTACTTGTTGAGGAACAAGCTAAGGAGATTGCTCAGTTGAGGACCTTGATGAATCTCCAATTGGAATCCATCAAGGTAAAGGACTCAAAGATCTCGGATCTAGAGAGTCGTCTAGAGACCGAGAAGAGGATAGTTTCTAACTTTTCCAAGATAGATTCTATCAAAAGAAAAGCAGAAAATGGGTGGATCTCCCAAATCATTAATTCATGGAGAAATGGGGAAACTGTATTCAGACCCCCCCACCCCGAGTAGGAAGGGCACACATCATGCTTTCAGGTATGACCATAGGAACAACCTTGGTCACTGCAAGAGTGATCGGCCCTCAGGTGGAAATACCCACAGTGCAAGAGCTGTCATGGCTACCCATAAGAGAATACCCAAGGCTCGTCCTGAACCCTTTGTATTCTCGGCCTCAGCCCCAACTCGTCATGAATCTGCAGGAACCAGCTCTCACTGCATCTCTTACCACCCCAAGACACAGAAAAGGGGGGTTGGGAAACATGTAGTAAGTACCCATGGGGCCCCCAGATGTGTGTTGACTGAAAGGAAGGTACCACCTCCCCGACCTCATGACACTCACCACATGCTCTCTATCCACCCTCCCTCGTGTCTCGGTGGAAAGGGAAAATTTGTGAGCAGAACCTGCCCGGTCTCGTTTAGACCCAAGATCATGACTACCTCAGTCAGTAGATCAGGTCAGAAACGGCGATACAACATTCATGATTGTTGGTGTTGTAGCAAGGTGAGTCACTTTGCCATAGATTGTTGCACAATCCCTCTGTGCCAAGGGCAAGGGTATGTCCACCTCCTCTGGGCAGAGCTAGCCTCCCTGACAGGATTTCTGTAGGAAGGCATTCAATATTTTATGCTGACAAGAACCTAGGACCCAATACATATTGGGTTCCTAAGGTAAGGTAATTCTTTTTCGCAGGATAGTCTAGGTTCCCGTAAATATGATGGGAACTAGACATGAGATATTCCAAGAATGACATGGAACACGTATATGGGATAAGAGCAATGCTACCTACAATGGCTTACTCCAATTGGACACCTGGTGGACCTCAAATAGAGGATCTGAATGATCAATTTAATGATCCCAGGTACACGCGTTCAGTTTCAATACTTGAGTCGTATTATAAAGATGCTTACATATATATATTTATATCCACACGAATTTGTCAATTCTTCTTCTAAAAAATAAATGTTGATATATATACATATGCACATATATGTTCACATACCTAGTAAAAGGACGAAATATCTGAAGAATTATGTGCATTTACATATATATATATATATATATATATATAATCGATAATATATTTCAATGGGTGTAAATCAGTCCACTTGAATTTCAAGGAGAGTGTGCCAGAGGCTATAACGAAAACTCTACATTTTTGAATCACCTAGAATTACTCAGCATTTATTTCTAGGGTTAATTTACCACTCAACTCAACATAGGTTTTGTGACCAAGAAATGAAAAAGGGGGCTAAGATTCCACATCACACTGTACAGTGCAAACTCCCCGTACAGTGAATTAGCGGCTAACCATCGGTAAGTATAAATAGCGTAAAAAAACCCTTTTGACTCTTCACCTTCGTACTCTCGCAAGCATCCCGCCGACTCCCCAAGAAATCTCGCCGAATCTGTTGACCGTGCGGAAGCTGCTCCCTTGCCCGGTCGCCTGGTGCTCTCCGTCACTCCTCCGTGCTCCCGTCGACAACATCCTCAGGACGCAAGGATCGTGCCGTGCTTCCGTCGTCTCCCTGTAACGTCTCTAGCCACTCTCTGTTCGGCGCTCATTCCAGTCGCCAACATCCCGCCGCTAGCCGCTCTCTGTTCGGCGCTAGGGTAACGTCTCTTCATCCTTGAAGTATCTTGTCTAGTGTAGCTCCTAAACTAGAATTTCTGGTAAGGTTTAGTCACTTGAACATTTCCTGTTTAGGTTTGCAATGGCTCCTAGAACCACAGTAGGGCTCCTCACCGGGAGTGAACTGGTAAGGACGGGCTTCTCTCATGCCTCCGATGAGTTCAGAAATATCATCCTCATGTTTGAAGAAGCCGAGCTTTCCTTTATCCTGGAGCATCCTTGCAAGATCCTGGATAAGGAAGTGCTGGAATTCTTTGCAACGGCAAAGCTACGTCGTGAAGATACAATGATTAAGAGTAAGATTGCCAGTGTACGGATCAAGGTGACTGCAGGAAAATTGACATGATATTTGCAGCTCACCAGTTCTGATCAAGAGGACTATCTGGAGGAAGAGGATCGAGCCAGGACTCTCCTATTCTGTAGACTTGCTCGAGGAACTAAATCGATCAAGCGAAGGGAAATGAATGAGGAAGGGAAGCTCCTGTCGGATATCATTGGGAAAGTACTGATCTGCAAACCAGGCTCCCACGATCACATCTCTGGTGATATGTTCAAGATCTTGGTGGCCATAGTATGTCGAAAAAGATACAACTGGGGGGCTATGCTATTTGAGAAAATTAAAGATACTCTCCGAACCCCAAATTTTGGAAGAATCATTAGCCTGTATCTCAACCAGCTTGATGGAGATATGTTCGACATGAGTAAGGGAGTTCCTCTCCATTACTTGAAGAAAATGGATTCAAGTGTATTTGACAGATGGGAAAGAAGGATTGGTCAAGCAGCTGTAGCTGAAGCACATGGTGAACCTGTGGCTGAGGCCCATGAGGAGGAAGATAACAGAGCTTCAGAAAACCGAGATCCCTTGGATATACCCAGTAATGTTCCTGACTTGCTGCATGTAGGAACTGAGGGGGAGTCTCTATCCGTTCCTACTGAAACTCACATGACAAATATCTCAGTCCCAGATCATGCTGATGTAGTTTCTGACATCTCTCAGATTGCAAAAGATGCAGTTGATATCCTTGCCACTGATCAGGGTGATGAGGAGGAAGACGAGGAGGACATGGACGATGCTGCAATTGACAATGAGGATATGGAAGATGAGGCTACAGAAGAATGGGATGATGTGGTTGAAAATGAAACAACCTTGAGGGAGATAGTGGAGATGGAGGAGCCACAAGATGAAGTTGAAGTTCCATCTGAGGAACGGGCTCCAATGGTAGCTCATGAGAAATCTGGTGCAACAATGGAGGGGGAGTCCTCTAAGCAAAGGATGATAAGCATTCCTGAGAAAACTACAGAGGGTGCCCCTATCCCCCCATTGGAGATTGTGCACGTATCAAGCTCCCCCAGTTATTCTGCTGAAGAAGAAGACCAAGGCATGCCTCAGGGTTATCCACTACGACCAAATCTAGCAAATCACACCGTGAACATCATTCAAGGGATAGTGGATGAACTCAAAGAGTCTTTTGAGAAATCACACAACAAGGTATTAAAAAGAATTAAACAATCTGAGGAGCTAATGCTGAAGAATATTGTGGAAATCAATCACAAGATGGATCTGATGGAACAAAAGTTTGATGCTAAGTACACAGAGGCCGGCACTACTGTAACACTTCTCATGCAAGGGCTTCAGAAAAATACGACCGATCTGGCAGTAGTAAATAAGAATGCTCATGTTGTGGCCGACAACATCCAGAAATTCGATGCCAACATGGTGATTCTAAATACAAATCAAAAAACCATGCTGACTGAGTTTACAAAGACTGTGAAGCACATCGATGAGTCACTGCACACTTATGCAAACTCAACTGCCCAAGAAGCCAAAAAGGGGAGGAAGAATATAAAGCTAAGATGGCAGGGCTGGAACAGATTATGGTCGACAACCTCAAACAGTCAAATAAGTATGTCTTTGATAGCTGCCACTGGCTAGTGCAGCAAGCATCAGGTATACAAATCCCAGTTCCGGTTCCTTCTCCTGATGAGGTTACCATTGCTTCTGATGAGGGTGCAAATGTTGAGGAGGTTCCTCTTAGTGAAGCTGATGTTAAGAAGGCTGCCAGGGCTGCTGACAAAGCTACTCTCAGGGCCATGTTTGACCAGGAAGCCATAGCAAGAGGAAAAAGGAAACTCCAAGAAGGGATATCCAAAGAAACTCCAACCGAAAATAAAGTAAGATTGAAGGAGGATGAAGTGAGAAATGAAAGATGAAGTCCTGTTTCAAGGAGCATTATTTTGGATACTTTTATGCTACAGTAGAGGGGGGAAATCAATCAGAATGATGTATACAATCAGTATGAGTGGGAGCTGCATAAAGAATATGAAGCTAAACGAAACATCTTTTTCAGGACTAACAAAGTGGAATATAAAGATCCTCCCCCCAGATACTATCTGAAGTCCAAGGAATATTTTGAGAGGCAAAGCAAGAAGTACTTGACTCAACAACAGAAGGATAATTTAGGTAAGGAGAAATAGCCTTAGGATTTTGGCTTGTCATTTCCTTCATGCACGTTTATCTCTTCATACTTCTATATGAACAATTTTAATTTTTGATATATGTATATATATATATGATCTCTTGTTGACTCAAGTATTGTTTTGTATGCTTTTAACATTCTGTGTGTTGTCTCTCTTAATTTGTCATGTATATTACTCTGGTTGATGAAATTCATCTTAGCTAGTAGGATTTTGGCTTCTTCAAATAGGGGGAGATTGTTGGGTATTGTATCCACAATTACCTGGAGTTGAAGAAGCCTCCTGTCAAGCTAAGATGAATTCACATTGTATTTGATGATACGTCTTCAAGTTGTGCTTGCAGTTATTCTACGCTAAGTACACACCAATGTCAGGGTGCAGTGGGTCAATATACACGGGTCTGCGCAACGTAATCCCTCGTTGAGCAGATCAGTGTGTTGGCTTACGTGCACTCTCTCTATTGGAGTGTACTTATTCTCAAGTACAGGGCTGAGGTAGATCAAGAGCAGAAGAGGAGCAAAGATGGGTCAAAGACCAAGTGCAGAGGAAGGAAGAAGAAATCTTCCAAGGAAAATTTGACGGGAATCACCAAGTGATTCTCGCCGATTCGACGGGAATCACCAAGTGATTCTCGCCGATTCGACGGGAATCACCAAGTGATTCTCGCCGAATCGTCGAGAATCACTCGCCGATTCCCGCCGATTGCATCCGGCTGACTCAACGCCTTCAAGAATTCTGCTAAGGCAGAATCGGCGGGAATCACTAAGGGATTCTCGCCGATTCGTCGAGAATCACTGCGCATTCCCGTCGATTCCCTCCGGATGACCTGAATTCCAACTGGAATTCTACCAAGGAAAATTCGACGGGAATCGTAAGTGATTCCTGCCGACTTCGACGGGAATCACCAGCGATTCCCGCCGAATTTGCCTTAGGCGATTTCTACCTGCTCACTGGACCGAACCAAGATTTCAGGCGCTGTTTGGACCGGGCTTAGGGCTTCTCCTTGTGGGGCCCACAACGGTCATTTAGGGTTGGTCTACAGTATATATACTAGCTTATTTCGAACTTGAACAGTAGCGCTTCACGAGAAAAAGAACAAGCCGCCGGGCGTGACCTAGCCGATCGCGAAACTCCACCGCTTGCCGTCGCCGCTCGCAAGTCGTCGCCGCCGCAGATCTTAGATCCTCTTTGATCGTCCGACGACAGACCGAGGCAAGCCTAGCGTCTCACGCTTCTCTCTCGAGATCTCGTCTCTCGATTTGTTGAACGAGGATAACTCGTCATTCCGAATCGATTGAGACGACTGATCCGATTGAGATCGTTGGTAGACCTTGCTTGCTTCGTCAAGAAGTTTGGATCTACAGAGCATCGCCGCCGCATTCACTTGCCGCCGTCGATCTTGGGAAGATCTTCTCCAAGAGAGTGCTCCGATCGTGGACTCTTCGTCTTCATCAAGAAAGCTTCATTGAATGAAGAGGGACATCGGGTTCTCCAAACGTAGTTTGTATTTCTTGTACATTCTATTTTAACTTTGTTGTAAAGGAACTTTGTTTCCTTGTTATAAGGGTTGGGTTCAACCCGTGGTGGAGGAGTAGTGACTCCTTCGGGTGGAAGGGTTTCTTCCATAGTGTGAGGATTGGATTTCAATCCGGTTGGTGAAGTGACCGAGTAGTCCCTTATTGGGAGATAGGTCGAAGGGGGAAAGTGGACGTACCCAAATCGGGGAACCACTATAACTGCCTGTGTGTTTCTGTGTTATGCTTGTTTTGTTTCTTGTGCAGGTTAATTATTAATTCCGCAAAAAGAATGCAAATCACCTCTCCCCCCATAGGTGAAGCTAGTTGACACTAGATTGACTTTCAAAGAGACCATCCTAGCAACCTTAGACAAGAGAGCACAAAATATAATTGTGAGTGCTATCGATGATTCTACATTCCAGAATCTGGTACATTGCAAAAGCTCCAAGGAGATGTGAGACACTTTGATTGTCTACATGAAGCGATCTGAAGAAGTAAGAGAGGATAGAAAGTTCATGTTAAATCAAGAATATGAGAGCTTTAGACAAGCCAAGACTGACAACATAGCTGAATGTTACAAGAAATTCTTTAGAATTGTAAATGAGCTAATGACCTATGGAAGAGTCTTTAGCACCTATGAACTGAATGACAAGTTTCTCTGATCACTGACCAAGGATTGGGATACAAAAATATGTGCTATCAGAGAGGTGACCACGCTTGCTGATACACCTCCACCAACCTTGTTTGGAAAACTGTTATCTTATGAGATGCAGGTCACTGTCAGAAAGGAGGAGGAGATAAGCAATAGGTCTGAATATAAAGAAAAGTCAGTAGCCTGCAAGGCTGAAGCCACAAGAAAGGGTAGGAAAAAGTCTCCTTCTCCACCCAGGAGAATTGCTGAGGCTGAATCAGAAAATCCTGACATCAACACTTCAGACAGTCACAACTCTGATGAAGATTTTGCTGCATTTACAAGGCAGTTTCAGAGAATTATGAAGAAAAAGAAATGGAGAACAAATCCATCTACATCCTTCTCCAAAGATGACTATTATAAGAAGAAGAAACCTTCCAAGGATGACAAGTATGACTTTAATCCTAATAAACAAACTACTTCTAAAATTATTTGTTATTGCTGCAATAGGCCTGGACATGTCATAGTTGATTTTCCTGACAAGAGAAATGAGTCAAAAGATAAGATGAAACATCAAAATAAGAGAAAGAAGGAGAAGTCCCTTGTTGCCCAGAAGTAAAAGAGTTGGACTGACTCTTCATCATCAGAATCAGGAGAAGAGGATGAAGTAGGAGCCTATATATGATTGTTCACTACAGAAGAGGATTCTGTGGAAACAGAATTCTTGCAAATGATGGATTCCATAAATGGAAGTGAAGATCATTATTGCAGAGGGATGATGACTCTATCTGAGGAATATTAGTGTCAGGATCAACCTGGTCCCAGTAAGGTATACAATCCATCCTTGGTATCTGAGTTTTATACTGGATCTGAATCAGAAGCATCTACATCAAGAGATGTGGATGGTTCTGAATCTGAAGGGGATGTTCATCAATATGGTGGTCTGTTGCAAGCTCTTAAGAGAAAGAAATTCCTTGTCAAGAAGCAGGCTGAGGAAATTGAATCTCTCAAACTGGCTGCATCAGATTCAACAAAGATGTTGGATTTGAAATTGAATAAGGTTGTCAAACTGAAAAACATAACTGTTATTTAGATGGGTACAATCACTTTCAAAAATAATCACATCAAAAATCTGGAAGTAAGACTTCAGAAAGAAATGGATCTAGCGGCTAAATTCTCTGAGCCAAAGTAAGTGTTACCCATAATTGATAATTTCATCTCCCAAAAGGGTAAGACAGGATTAGGCTTTAAGAGAAGAACAAGGGCAGCCAATTCTCAAAGAAAAGACAAAGCCCCAGTTCAGCCACTAGCCTTCAAACCCCCTATTTCTTTTAGGAAAGTGATGCAGCCTACTAACAGGTATGATCATGATATTACTCATGATCACTGTAAGTATGGTGATCTGAATGGCAAGGGTACAAATGCTAATAGGGCACCCCATGAGCAAACCCATCAGTTTCTTAAGGAATCCTTAGTATTTGCTGCTCCAGCACCTGCACTTAAAAGGACTGCTGACAACAATATTGTTAAGCCTGTACTTAAGAAAAGGTACAACAGATTTGAGTGCTTGTATTGTGGCAAGGTGGGTCACTTTGTCATTGACTGATGATTCAATTCTAGTATTCAGAATAAGACCAGCTTACCTGTCAGAAAAGCTGCAGGTAAGCATGTCAAAAATCAAACTAACCTGAACCTAGGACCCAATAACTATTGGGGTTCTAAGGATAGGTAATTTTATTTGATGCAGGTGAGTCCAAGTGGCCATTCCCCTATATGGTACTTGGACAGTTGATGTTCCAGGCACATGACTGGAACAAGAAGGATGATGAAGGACTACTCCCCTATAGAAGATGGAACCAAAGTGATCTTTGGTGGATCTGAAAAGGGAGTCATCAAAGGGTTTGGTAACATTTCCAATAACTCCCTTACCATCACCCAAGTGGCTTATGTGAAAGGTCTAAAACATAACCTAATTAGCATAAGCCAACTAAGTGATCTTGGTTATGACACTTCTTTTCACAAGGGCGTGTGCCAAATAAGAAGGTCAAATGATCAAAATATCATTTTGACAGGCACTAGGAAAGGAAATGTATACTATCTTAACTTTGATTGTGAGAATAAGTTCTCACCTATCTGTCTAGTTGCAGATGAGAAAGCATCTCACTGTGTCCAATGACACAAAAGGCTGGCTCACCTGAACTATAAGTCAATAGGCCAATTCTTTAGTATGGAGTTAGTGAGGAATGATCCTCAGGTCAAGTGCATTAAAGAGGGTGTATGTTCAGCTTGCCAAAAGGGCAAACATACCAGGACCTCTTTCCATGGACATGATACCAAAGATTCTGTAAGATGTCTATATCTTCTGCATATGGATTTATTTGGTCCTATGCCAGTTCATAGTCTAGGTAGGAAAGCTTATACATTTGTAATTGTGGATGACTATTCTAGATTCACATGAGTTTTCTTCTTGAGTCAGAAATCTGAAACCCCTACTGTCTTTCAGAATTTTGTTAGGCAAATTCAGAATGAACTTAACAATTCAGTGGTCAAAATCAGAAGTGATCATGGAACTGAATTTCAGTCTGAATGCATGACAAAGTTCTGTGAAGAACTTGTGATTCATCATGAGTTCTCCTCATCTAGAACTCCTCAGCAAAATGGGGTTGCTGAAAAAAAGAATATGACTCTTATTGAGGCAAGTAGATCACTACTAAGTGATACTTCTCTCCCAGAATATTTCTGGACTGAGGCAGTAAATACTGCATGTCATGTTCTCAATAGAGCATCCATCAATAAAAGACACAAGAAGACACCCTGTGAGATTATGAAAGGCAGAAAACCAAACATATCCTACTTTAGAATCTTTGGTAGCAAGTGTTATGTTCTAAATAATGGCAAGCACTATCAAACTAAGTTTGCTGCCAAATCCCTAGAAGGGATATTTGTTAGGTACAACAATAACAGTAGAGCTTACAGGATCTACAACTTGACTACACAAGTTGTAGAAGAATCTGCCCATATAGTCTTTGATGAGTTTAAGCTACTTAACAGTGAACTGTCTAACACTTCTGTTAGTCCAACAGGTTTGAAGGAAAGGATGGACAAGCTAACAATTAGGGAAGACCATCCCTCAAGACAGAATGAAGAAAATAATGGATGCGTCCAGGGGGAGTACAAGACTCACTGGATGAAGATGAAGACAATGAAGTGCTTCCAGATGAAGAAAATGAAGAAGACCAAGATATGGAAAGATTTCCTCCAGCAAGAAGACATTTGAAGGATCATCCAGCACACCAAATCATTGGTGATGCAAGTCATGGAATTCTGACCAGAAGCAAGAGCATGAACACAGTTCTATGTTCAAGCTTCCTGTCCCAGATGGAACCTAAGAAGTTTGAAGAGTCTATACAAGACACAAATTGGATTGATTCCATGTAGGAAGAACTGAATCAGTTCAGAAGATGTAAAGTCTGGGAGTTGGTTCCTAAACAAAAGAATCACAATATTATAGGAACTAAGTGAATCTATAGAAACAAGTTAGATGAAAATGACACCATAATCAAGAACAAAGCCAGACCAGTTGCAAAAGGCTACAGACAGGAAGAAGGGATAGACTTTGACCAAACATTTTCCCCAGTGGCAAGGTTGGAAGCAATAAGACTATTCCTGGTTTATGCAGCTTATTAAGGGTTCAAAGTATTTCAAATGGATGTAAAGTCAGCATTTTTGAATGGTGACTTAAAAGAGGAAGTTTATGTTGATCAACCTTCAGGTTTTGTAGATCCCCTTTATCCTAACTATGTATATATGCTTAAGAAAGTTCTATATGAATTGAAACAAGCCCCTAAGACTTGGTATGAAACTTTGTCTACCTTCTTTATTAAGAATAAATTCTCAATAGGGAAAATTGACAAGACTCTATTTTTTAGGGAATCAAAAGGCAAGATCATTTTAGTCAAGATATATGTTGATGACATTATCTTTGGATCAACTGAAAATAACCTTTGTAGAAAGTTTGCCAAACTTATGCAAGGGAAGTTTGAGATGAGCAGCATGGGTGATCTGAAATTCTTCTTAGGACTCCAAGTTAGACAAACTGATGATGGATTGTCCATATCTCAGTCTAAGTTCACCAAGAAGTTAATTAAAAAATATAGTATGGAGTCAGCCTCCATCATGAAAACTCCAATGAGGACAAGTATGCCCCTAGGTAAAGATGAAGCAAGAAAACCTGTTGATGAGTCTTTCTATAGAGGGATAATTAACTCCCTACTTTACTTGACTGCTAGTAGACCTAACATCATGTATGCTACATGTGTCTGTGTTAGGTACCAAACCTGCTCTAAGGAATCTCATTATTCTGCTGTCAAGAGAATTTTGAGATATCTTAAGGGCACACCTAATCTAGGTCTTTGGTATCTTAAGAATAGAGATTTTTCACTAACACGTTTTTCAGATGCAGACTTTGCAGGCTGCAAAGAAAACAGGAAAAGCACCACAGGTACATGTCAGTTCCTAGGTGGAAGGTTGGTGTCATGGAGCAGCAAAAAACAAACAAGTGTAGCTATTTCCACAGCTGAATCAGAGTATATAGCTGCAGGCAGTTGTTGTGCTCAGTTATTGTGGATACAACATCAACTTGGAGACTATGATATCAAGGTAAGTAGAATTCCATTATATTGTGATTCTACTAGTGTTATATCTATTGCTAGAAATCTTGTTTCACATAGCAGAACTAAGCATATAGAAATCAAATTTCATTTCATCAGAGAGCATGTTGAAAAAGAAGACATAAGTCTGGAATTTGTCAACACTAACAAACAAATTACTGATATATTTACAAAACCTCTGGATGAAAGTAAATTCAATAATTTTGAAATTGAATTAGGTATGTTGAACCTAGAATAAGATGTTAGGTCAGCACATAATTTCTCAAGAAATTTTGTCTAAGTTAGAAAGTTTGTGTCGACACAAGCTAGCTGTGTCGACACTCTCAGTAAGTTGTGTTGATAGGAAAAATTTGTGTCGACACAACTCTGTCGAGACCTTGTTTTAGAAGATTTTTTTTGTGTCGACACACAAAAATCGATGTCGACACATATCTGTCGAGAATTTAATAGAATTTGTCGACACTGGCAAAAGTATGTCGGCACATAGATATGTCGACTTCAACAAAGTTTTGTCGAGACCTAGGTCATCTATGTTGACACATGTAAAATTTTGTCGACTAGTAAATTCTTAAGTTAGGCACGTCTTTTGACCTACCTTTTACAAGTACACTATAAATAGGAAAATACAAAATCTGGCCGACTGTGTTTTCAGAACTCTCGACTCTAGACTTTGTGTCGACGAGAAATTCTCCCGTCGAATCTCTTCTCTCTCTTTCACCAATGGCGCCACAACAGGAAGACAAGATAAATGAAGGATATAAACTGGTACGCAAGGCGTTCGAGACTGCCTCGCCAGAAATCAAGGGCTTGATAACCCTAATCACGGAAAGTGGATTGGAATACTTGGTCTCTGAACCTTCAAGGATATGAAAGAAAGAAGTTCTTGAATTTTACTCTTCCGCAAAAATGGACTCTCAAGGAAAGAAGATAAAGTCCTCTGTTAATGGTACTCGAGTAAAACTCTCACCAAAGAGTATACGAAAGTCTCTTCAGCTACCCAAGATTGCAGAAGAAGATGATATCACATCCTCCATGACAAGGGATGCACTCCAATGGTGTGGGCTGGATCCCAATACCAAGATTGGATCTTCACTAACCAGGAAGGGAGTGAATTACCAGGGTAAGTTTCTATCCGAGATAATGGACAAAGTTATTCTCTGCAAAATAGGAGGACATGATAGGATCTCTGCCTACATGTTCAAACTCATGACTAGAGTTATCTTCAAAGTAAAAATAGACTGGTCCGCTGTATTTTTTGACAAGATCAAAGAAAGTGCCAAGAAGCCAAATCTGGGTAGAATATTGAGCTTGTATCTGGCTTCCACCATCCCAGAAGTGATGAATCAAACTTCAGGAATCAAGATAAATCACATGAGAAGAATGGATTTAAGAAAACTATCCAAATGGGATAGAGTTTTGACCAAAGATGTTTCTACTCCACAGAAACCAGTGAAGAAGGATAAGAAAAAGAAACCTATCACCCAGGAAGAAGAATCTTTCAGTGATTCTGAAGAACAGGTTGTCTTCAGCTTAGATGAAGAACAACAAAGAAAATCACCTACACCATAACCGGATAAGGAAGCTTAAGCCCAAGGGGAGAGCATTGAACTATCAGAGAATCAGATGGTCTCCACTCCAGGGGGAGATAACACAGAGATTATAAATGTTCAAGAACCTGAACAATCACAACTGCCTGCCCAAGGGGGAGGTATTGCTGAAGTTGCACTGGAGAGTGAGTATGCAACTGATACTGTTATGAACATAGTATCAGAAATCAACAATGCAACAACAGTCAACACTGAAAAAGAAGCACAGGATGTGCATATGCCAGATCCAGATCAAGATGAGCACCTCCACTCCTCCAGCTTAGAGAAAACCCTGGACAACAATCTTGATGTTTAGGGAGAACTATTTATTGGACAAGAGAACATTATACCTCCTATTCAAGTGCAGCAGGAGATAACTTTGGAAGAGTTATTCCCTGACCCCCAAGATGCAAGGACTGAGGGGGAGCTGCAAAGGACTGAGGGGGAGATGCCACTGCATGCCTCTAGTACTGAGGAAAATGTGGATATACAAAGTTCATCAAATTCTTCTGATGATGAAGAAGCTTCCAAGGCTAAGAAAAAGAAGCTGATGACTCTGAGGAAAAGGAGCACATGCTATAAGAAAGCCTTACAAACTGTCCCTCAAACATCTACTCCAGGAATAGACTTCAGTTCACTATTGGTGCAACTGCAAGTGAAATTTGATGAGCAAAGACTTGCTTTGGGAAAGTATGTGGATGAGTCCCATAAAGAAGTGCAGTTCCAGCTAGCTCAAGATATCAAATCCATCAGATTTGAAGTCAATCAGAAGAAAAAAAGAGATGACAGATTGCCTCCATAAGGGAGGTAATATTGTAGTATATCTGGCCACCCAACAACAAGAAATGAAGACTACAATAGGTGACATAGCAGAAAAACAAGGATATATTCTAGAAAATAAATTCAGAACGAATGAAAATCTCAAGGACTCACATAATGAAATTCTCACAAAACTGAGAGGTATTGCTACTGATTTGAAAACTGAAGTATCCAGGCAAATACAAGAAGATTTAGCTGCTGTTCAAACAACACTTCAGGCATCCCAAAAGACTATTTCAGATCAACTGGAGAAGTTGAGACTCTACTACAAAGAGTGAATAGATTATTTGGCTGATCAAGTAAGGTTTCAGAAAGATGATCTAAGAGATCATGTGGCCAGAGAAGTCATAAAGGGGGAGAGAGTGTTAGTAAAAGCCAGCTCTGATCATGCTAAATGGGTATCTAATACCTTCAGAGCTACTCTTGGATATCCACCCCTTTGTGATGAAGATAACACTACTGAATCTGGTATTCAACCTGCTCACATTGAAGGGGTTCAGCAGGAAGTTGCACAAGTCATCTATACTCCATCAGATTTTGAAGCTGTACAGCAGGAAGTACATAAAATTTATAACCCTCTACAGGAGGCACATAATGTTATTATTGAAAAAATTGAAATGTCTGAAGCTGCTAAGGATTCTCAGAAAGAGGCTCAACTTTCTAAGAAAAGATTCAGAGAACAGGCAGAATTAAAGTCTGATTTTGAGCAATGAAGTCCAACCTCCAAAAATATCATTCTTACTGCCTAGAAAGATGTGAAAGATAATATGCATGATAGAGGTAAATGGTATTCTGAACAAGAGTAAGATAAATATCAGAAAAGGCAAGATGTCATACATCAGTTCAGAAGGGATATCAAAGCTGGGAAGTTACCTACTAACTCTGTGGAGCCTAGCAAGTACTTTTCAAAGCCTTATTATTACCTTGAAAGATAGAAGATCAAGGCAGAAGTGCTCAAAAAGAAAGATCTGAAAGGGAAGAAGCCAGATGATGACACAGAATCCAAAGTACAAACTAAGATTCATCCTGACAAAGGAATAGTTATCAAGGAGCCTGATCAATCTTAAAGATAGATGGCTAGACTTTGAACTGTGTAAATTTTGTTCTAAACAATCTTGTAAATCAAACACTTATCACTGATTAATGAATTTTATCATATTCTGTGATGATATAAAATGTTATTTGTGTTTATAAGTTACCATGCCTGTGAAATGATTTTATACATCTTAATCTTTATTTTATTATAAGTGGTGCATATCATTGACTAAGGGTTATGACTTCTCAAAATAAGGGGAGATTGTTGGGTACACTAGAAACTATGTACCAGATTTGTAGAAGCCTCACTTAACTCAATGATATACATTAATGTGTATTTGATGAGATGTTGAGTTTCATTGTGCAGGTTAAAGAAATGCAGGAAAATTTCTAAGTACAAGTGTCGACACTTGTGAGGGAAATGTGTCGACACCAGAAGCAAGATTGTGTCGACACACAGGACTTGTGTCGACTCACAGAAATTCTGTCAGCAGCAGTTGTGTCGACACACACTCAACACCAGCTATGTTGAAGACCAGAAGTAGTTATGTCGACACACATGACTTGTGTCGACACACACTCAAAGAAATCTGTCAAAAACAGATATACTGAGACTGGAAGGCTTGTGTCGACACACAGGACTTGTGTCGACACACACTCAAAGAAATCTGACAACAACAACTATACTGAGACTGAATGGCTTGTGTCGACACACAGGACTTGTGTCGACACACACTCAAGAAATCTGTCAACAGAAGCTGTGTCAAGACTAGAAGCAGTTGTGTCGACACACAGGACTTGTGTCGACACATCCAACAGAAGCTGTGTTGAGAAGTTAAAGAATGACTGTGTCGACATATTAGGAGCTGTGTCGACATAATCAAGATTTGTGTCGACACATGGTCTATTTGTGTCTACACATGGTCTATTTGTGTCGACACATCTGAAGTGTTATGCTGACAGTTCTCTGCTATGATAGAAGTTCAAGGAGGAGTCAGTTATTAAGACTGAAGAGCTGACAGCTGTCATAAGTAACAAAGCTGACACATCTGTCAGAGCTGTCAGAAGGCCGTTATAAACCGAATCAGCCGGTAACCTTGGATGGATTTTATATATAGACCTATTCTATCTTAATCAGAAGCACGGTAATAAAAAAACAAGTAAGGGGGAACAAGAGACAAACCCAGAAAAAGGCAGATCCTGAAGAGTCTGCAAGAAAAATTCAGATCTGATTCTGAATTAAAGAAGGAAGCTGGATTAAAGATCAACTCCAACTCCAATTGAAGATCAACCTTACTTGGTACAAATTCAAGAAGCTTTGAAGAAGCTAAGACAGGTTGGATCTAAAGTAATTAGTTCAATCAAGAACTGATCAAGAAGCTTTCACCCTATTCTCTTTCTATCAGGGTGAAGATTTTTTTTACTGTTTTAAACAATTAATTTCCTTGTAAGATCTTATATAGATCTGAGTTGTAAGCCTAAATTTATAAAGGCTGAGATAGGGCTGAGAACCTGAGATAGGACTTGAAGAAGTCTGAGTTGTAGGACTGGTGATAAATGCTGAGGTAGGGTTATTGCCTGAGGTAGGAGTCTTGGGAAGATTCTGAATTGTAGGACTTGAAGAAGTCTGAGCTGTAAGAAACAGTTGAGTTCTGAGTTGTAAGATCTGAGGATCTGAGATAGTGGAAGGAAGTTTGGCCGAATCCAGTTCTCTACTGGATAGGTGAAGGGGGAGAGTGGATGTACCCAAAAATTGGAGAATCACTATAAATCATTGTGTGCTGTGGTGTGTATTTTCTGTGATTGTTATTCTTTGTGTTGTGTATAACTTTATTAATTGCCTAAGTTGTTAAAAAAGATTAGATCCTATTCACCCACCTCTAGGTGTTTAGGCTCTTTAAACCAAATCTTTCAGATAGCATTCCATACATGACTTCCACTTTACAAAGTTAGTCCATGTAAGAAGGTCTATTACAATATCCCTTGCAAAACCACCTTTCATTGCACTTAACCCTGGTTCACTTAGACTCAAAGAAGCACTGAAGCAAGCCGGTTGATCTAATGCACAAGCCTCTGTTCCCTCTGATACCATGCTATAATTTGATATAGTGGAAGGTGGGAAACCAGACGCAGGAACACTCAACCTATCTGAGCCCAAATAAACCAGATGCAAACCAGAAGAGCAAGAATCTTGTACTAAACAATCTTTATAAGGCGAGACATACATGGTGAGACATGATTCTCCAAAAGACCCAAAGGGAAAGCAGAAACAATACAAGGCAAAACTAGTCGCGCGGACTGATGAAGTAACGACCGGCTCTACTGCTATCCGCTACGGAGTCCGCTCAACCCGCCTAGCCTTCAGACCGCAACCAAGCCGCGCAGACTGCCCGTTATTCCAATGCTGAACTCTAACCGCCGATCTGCAAGCCGCTTAATCGCGAGGTCACCTAGCCGCCAGACCGCGCGAGCTGCTGCCGAACTGAACAGGCCACCAGAAGTGGATATCTTATTGAACCGGGAAACTAGTTGCAGAAGAGTGACCGTTTAGCCGCAACCCGCGACCTGCTGTTAACCACTGGTTGCTATCCGTAGAGTCCGCATTGTCCCTGACCGCAGTCAGAACCAAGTCCTGGCCTTCCAGCGCCATCCGCATAACCTACACAGCACAATCTAGTCAATCTTCTCAAACCGCGCGGATACAAAATCCAGTTCGCAGCAACTATCCGCGAGTTCAGTTACTGTTCATTCGCTTATAATTGATGTGACAGGGGGTCCTATTTATAGGCACGTTGAGGAGTGTGGTCACCGCCCTAGCCGATAGGATAACCGCCCCATCCCGCAACAAGAACCAAGTGTATCCGCAAGCCGCGGATACACAGCCAGTCCGACGTGACCTGAGTAAGATAGCCAGCTCGCCAATAGCATCACCAAGGCCGGATAGCAGCCTCTATCGTCCTTGTCGCCAAAGGCCTAGCTAGGACGCCGCCACCAGCCGAACTCTGCAGCAACACGTTGTCTGCCTATCAGCGGACACCGATCCAGTCCGCGCGCCTTACGGACTCACCTCCAGTCCGCGTACCCCGAGCCCGCAGCCAAGGCACCAACGTCAATTGCCGGACTCGGCCGACAAGGAGAACAGTCCGCATGCCCAGGTGGACACAGCACGAGTCCGCTTTCACCAAGCTTTCAACCAAACCACAAGGCGACTGCTGCCGAGCTTGGCGGACCCGGCTCCAGTCCGTATGCCTTGCGGACTCAACTCCAGTCCGCATTCCCCAAGCTCGCAACCAAGGCACACGACACTGCTGCCGAGCCTGGCGGACTGAGAAGCAGTCAACGCTTAACTGCGCGATCTCGCCGGACTGAGCCAAACCTTGACTTGGTTCAGAAACAACCAAGTTCACACTACCGGTCACAAGAGCCAGTCCACGCTTACTGGAGGACACTGGATCCAGTCTGCCAATCCCGACGACCTCCAACTCCAGTCCGCTCTAACCAGCGATCCCTGCGGCTTCCACAACCCGCATCACCAGAGCTCGACTCAGGCATCTGCCATGACGGACTGTCGAGCTCCAGCCCAGTCCTCTTCTTGCCGGAGTCCGCGGATAGAGAAGCTAGCCGCCTGGTTACGTTCTGGGATCCAACTGCATGCTGAGCATACGCTGGTCTGGCGGGCCGCCGCCTCTGTCCGCACAGTCCGCGCGAACAGACAGCCCAGGCTGCCGAAGAACAAGCCGTCTGTAACAGCTCTGCCGACCTGGCTAACCGTCAGTCCTGTTCGCATAGGCCGCACGGACAGGTCGCTCAATCACTCACTTTCACTTCACCATTTTCAACAGTAAGTATAGGAGTAATACCTGAAGTAGGGAATGTGAGGCTTAGCTCTGAGTTCTCGCCAATGGCTAAGATGACTGACTCAAAACCGGTGGGCATGAGTTCGAAAAATCGGTCCAAGAATGGTGTGAGAAATAAAAATGTGAGGTTTTTTTTTATTTTTTACGATAAATGACTCGGAATTCAAGTAGCTCATGCCTGATTAATTGTGTTAGGAAGCTCTGAAGTGGCTATTTTTATTGCTATTTGTGGATTTTTGTGTGGTTTGTGGGGGTGTATTATCCTACAACACTGTTTGGAGGGTTGAGATTCTCTCAAATGTTATGTTTATTAATCCGATCCATGCGATTCATTTTGGAAGGTCTTGATTAACCATCTCAGTTTGCTTGAGTATCACTGGGTTTTCAAACTCTGAATTATGATAGTCCAGAATGGATGGAGGGCTTGTTTGATGCGGATTCTGCAAAGTCATCGCCATTGTCGCCATAAATCGAACCACTTCCATGCAGCGAAAGGTTGATGGGCCTGCTTTTTCACTCTGAGCACTGGTTACTGTTGGGCATTGTGTGACTATAGAAATTATTAGTAGTATACTGATGAGGGCTCCGGGGCACACAGTCCCAACCGGGCTCACTGGGCTGCTCGCAGGGCCATCTAACCCAGGATCCATAGCCAGCTCCCAGTCCCCTCACCAGGCCCGCGGACCGTACACCCCAACCCTTCTCCGTGCGCTATCATTCCGCACGGCGGGGTGTTGAGGCTGGGGCTCGATACCCAGACCTCCTAGATAGAAAGCGCAGCGAAGCGCTTCTATCACCAACTGATCCGCGGATCAGTTGGTGATAGAAGCGCTTCGCTGCGCTTTCTATCTAGGAGGTCTGGGTATCGAGCCCCAGCCTCAACACCCCGCCGTGCGGAATGATAGCGCACGGAGAAGGGTTGGGGGGATCAGTTGGTGATAGAAGCGCTTCGTTGCGCTTTCTATCTAGGAGGTCTGGGTATCGAGCCCCAGCCTCAACACCCCGCCGTGCGGAATGATAGCGCACGGAGAAGGGTTGGGGTGTACGGTCCGCGGGCCTGGTGAGAGGACTGGGAGCTGGCTATGGATCCTGGGTTAGATGGCCCTGCGAGCAGCCCAGTGAGCCCGGTTGGGACTGTGTGCCCCGGAGCCCTCATCATATACAAACCAGAAGAAATTTATAATTATTATGTGTAGATACAAATTATTAGTAATACAAACCAGAAATTTAAAATTATTGTGTAGATACAAATTATTAGTATATACAAACCAGAAGAAATTTAAAATTATTATGTTGCAGATAGAATTGTTATATAATCAGTTCAAAATAAAAAAGGGCGCTGCTGTCCGCACCGCAGTTTTGGCTATTCGCATCGCACTTTCTCCTAATTTTTCGTGTCTTTTGAAAATACGTCTTGTACATGCATTTTTAGGAAATGTGTTCAACACGAAAGTTGTAGATCTCGACGACATCAACAACTTTCGTGTTGAGCAGTTTTCCTAAAAATGCATGTACAAGGCGTATTTTCAAAAGGCGCGAAACCTGAGGGTTTTTCAAAAGTACGCTTTGTACATGCATTTTTAGGAAAAGTATTCAACATGAAAGTTGTAGATGTCGAGATCTAAAACTTTCGTGTTGAACACTTTTCTTAAAAATGCATGTACAATGCGTATTTCCAAAAAGCACGAAAAATTAGGAAAAAGTGCGGTGCGAATAGCCAAAACTGCGGTGCGGATAGCAGCGCCCAAAAAAAATAGATTGTGCGGGATTGAGTGTCTCTCTTGATTTACACGCCAACATGGCTCTAGTCCACTTAGTCTGGTTTTGCATGTAGTACTAAATATTTCTAATAATCATGTATTGTTTCTCGCATCTAAATATAGTGTTTTTAAGGTTCGTAATTCTCGTCAAATGCTTGAAAATTTCATTGATCTATTAACTCGTCAGCGGGCACTCAATTTTTGGGCGAGCAATAAGTTTTGACACTTATTTACTCAATGATCGAGCTTATTAAATAGAATTCAAAATTTGTGGATTTCTCAACATATTGAATGTTAATTAATTGCATATCAATGTAGGTAAAGGATATTTTTCATTGGGTCAATTCTTTCCATCTCAAAAATCAAGTATAATTGTCAAAGTAGGAATCAAAGTAATCAAGCTACATCTATAATGCACCAATATGGAATATGAGAAGCTATGTATATTGATAGGAATGTAAGACGGAACCAATCGAACTGCTAAATCAAACCGAATAAACCCAAACTGTACAGTCCGGTTCAATTTTAGTAGCCCACGGTTCAGTCAGGCTTCCATTTTTTGAAAAACCATATACTTTGGTTCGGTTCACGGTTCGTAATGTCAAACCGAAACAAGTCGAACTGAATTAAACCATATTAGATGTAATAATATTCTATTATATTAGGAATAATTTATTCAATAAGCTCAGCTAACTCTAAGCTATTAAAAATAAACAATATATTTATTATTAAGACTAAATATTATTATTCATGGCTGAGCGGGACTGGAGTTCTGCGAAGGAATTGCTATTTTTTCAGAGGTTATATCCCTTATGGAGAACACTTTCTCTTGAGATCATAAAAGAAGGCACCTACTCTACTTCCTTCTTATCTCTCTTATCATGCTATTTGAGAATGTTAGTTATGACAAATTGAATCTTTGACTTTAAGTTTCACAAATAACCTTTCAAGTTATTTAAAAACTCAATTACTCTTTAATTTATGTTGTTTTAAATTGACTCTTCAATTAATGCAGTAAAGTAAAATCACAGCACAACACCATCGAAAATAAGTCAAAAACAAAATCACAGAAGACACGGAGATTATAGTGGTTCTGTTGAAAATTGTGAAGTGAAAGTGAGGGTTGATCAGGCAGATCGCGCGGCCTGGGCAGACTGTCTGGCGGGCTGGTGGTGTGGCCTGGACGGACTGATGGTGCGGTCTGGACGGCCTTGTTGTTATGGCCTGGTGATGGTGTCCGTCAGTTTGGCTAGTGGTCTTGCAGTTGGCTGTTCCCTGGTGTAACCTTGCGGATAGGTGGAGTATCCATGGAAGGGCGAACTCACTCTGAGTCCGCGGAGTTTGCTCTATGCCGACTTCTCTTGGAGCTTGCGGTTTCGGTTGTTGGCCTCGCTCTGGTGGAGCGGATTAGTGAACCACAGAGTTCGTGTATTGGTGCACTGTCTTGGGAGCTGGCGGACTGGGTCCTTGTCCGCCGAGCTCGTGTCAGAGTTTGGTTGGTTTCTGGTCTTGGTCACAATCTGTGACAAGTCCAGGGTGATCGCAGAGTCCGCAATGTACACTGGTTGATTGGGCGATTTGTGCATGTTGGTTGTGAACTTGTGTTGCAGGCTGGTGCGGTGTCCGCGAAGTGTGCGGGTTATTGTTATGTCCGCGTATAGTGTGCGGACTGGTGCATTGTGTGGGATGTTTGTTGTGTCCGCGTGCTGTGCTGCATGCATACTGGTACGGTGTCCGTCAGGTTGCGGACTGGCTTCTTGCCTTAGTGCCTAGAGGATTGGCTTGTGTCCGGTCTTGTCCTTGCGGACTTGCCGGACTGCCTTGTGCTAGCTGCGAGCTAGGGTGATGATTCTAACCACTAGTGCGGTGACCACACTCCTCTCCGTGCCTATAAAAAGGACCCCCCGTCACATCAACAATAACTGAATGAACAGTAAGTTTAGCGTGAGTTTATTTCTGCGGCCTCAGTTTTCTTGTCCGCACGGTCTGAGAAGGTTTAACTTGTTGCTGTTTGTAGGTTGTGCGGCCAGCACTGTGAAGCCAGGAATTTAGTTTTGACTGCAGTCAGGAATCAATGGATCTTGCGGTTTACAATCGGCAGTTTGCAGCAGGTCGCATTTGCGGCCAACCAGTCTTCTCTCCTTCAACAATTCCAGTTCAATAACCTGTCCGCCGGCCTCGGCAGTCTGTTCTTTCAGTTTGGCAACAGCTTGTTCGCGGACTCTAAGAGCTAGGAGACTTCTAGTCAGGCGGCTTGTAGAGAGCGGACAAGGTGTTCCGCAGAATAACGGATTGTCCGCAGAATTCGCGGACTCCGTAGTTCAGTTGGTGCAACAGCTGCTTGGCGGTCTCAGCAGACTCGGCGGTCTCTGAGGCAGTTCGCCCGGCTTGTTTTCTTCTTATTTGCTTGTTTGCTTCTCCTTCGTACTTGGCGAAATCATGTCTCGTCGTGTATGTCTAGCCTTGTAAAGAAGATAGTTGATATTATAAGACTTGTTGTTGCCTTCTGTTGTCTCTGATTTACTTAACTCAGTTTATGGTTGGAGTGTTCCTGCGCCTGGTTCCTGCTTTCTGCTTGATCAAGTTGTCAGCTTGATAGCTCTAAAAGTTTTACTTGATATCAGAGCTATCTCCTGATCAGCTTGTGAAATTTCAACATGGTATCAGAGGGAATAGTAGCTTGAGTAGTGATCAACCTCAGTTATACTCGGCGCTTCTGGAAGCTATTAGATCAGTAGTGTTACAATGGATGGAGATTTCACAAGGGGTCTTGGTATTGAACTTCTTACAACGACTAACTTTAAGAAGTGGAAATCGTGTATGAAGCACTATCTTCTTGGTGAGGAGTTGTGGGAAGTTGTCGTTGGTGACGTCAAGTAAGAGGTGACTGCTGCAACTGGTATTGCTGAACAGGTGAGAGCTTTGAGGAAGACCAATGTTAAGGCAGAGTTTGCTCTCAAGCGGGTTGTCTCACCTGAGCTCTTTGATCACATCTTAGGATGTGAGTATGCTGCTGAGATTTGGACAACCATTGATAGTCTGTTCAACAGGAAGAATGTAGCGCGACTACAGTTCTTAGAGAACGAGTTGGCTAAAGAAACTCAAGGAGATCTGTCCATCTCAAAGTTCTTCCTTAAGATGAAGAACCTGTGCGTTGAAATATCAGCTTTGGATCCTGATGAGCCCATTTCTGAAGCTAAGTTGAAGAGACACATAGTCAGCGTGTTGAGAAAGGAATATGTGGCCTTTGTGACTTCTGTTCAAGGATGGGCGACTCAACCATCCTTGCTCGAGCTCGAGAATCTATTGGCCTCACAGGAGAGCCTGACTAGGCAGATGGCCAGGGTTACTATCTTTGAAGGAAGTAGTGAGGCTCTCTTCACTGATAAGAAGAAGAAGAGATGGGAGAAGAAGAAGAAGCCTGCTGCTGCGGATGAGCCTTCAAATTCCTATTAGCAAGAGATGTGTGCTGCTCCTAAGAAGAACTGGAAGAAGGAGTTGAAGTGCTACAGGTGTAATCAGTCGGGGTACTTCAAGCGTGACTGCAAGGTCAAGATGCAGTCTGGGCATGTTGTAGATAAGGAGGGAGCTGGTTCTATTGCTGAGGAAGCCGGATGAGGAGGAGCCTTCTTGACGAGCACGTGTGTTCGTGCTCTTTCTACCATCAACTACCAAGATGACTGGATAGTTGACTCGGGGTGTGGTCATCACCTTACTGGAGATGAGTCGAAGTTCTCATCGCTGCAAACATTCTCAGGTAATGAAGCTATTATTACAACTGATGATTCTGTTCATACTGTAGAGAAGAAGGGTGTTGTTTCTTTGGATAGTGATTAGGGTCCACTCACGTTAAGGAGTGTGTATCATGTACCTGACATGAATAAGAACCTTTTCTCAGTTACCAATGCAGTTGACTTGGGCTATCACGTTCTGTTTGGCCTAACAGAAGTGAAATTTTTCCGCAATGTATCAGCAATAAAGGCTGATGTTGCTCATGTAGGGAGAAGAGTTAGAGACTTGTTTGCGTTAACAACAAGCTCTTATGTTGATCAGATGAGGGCCAACGATAACGCTGCTATATAGCTTGAAAGGCTAGGGCACGTAGGGATGGACAAGCGGAAAGCTATGGCGATGAGAAACCTTGTGAAAGGCTTGCCGAAGTTGTCATCCTACGGAAATGGCCATGTTTGTGCTGGGTGTCAGTTTGGAAAGGCTCATCGCCTTTCATTTAATAAGTCATAAATAAGGAGCAAGACACCATTGGAGTGTATCCATGGTGATCTGATGGGGCCAACTATTGCCGCTAGTCTTGGAGGCAGCAGATACATGCTTGTGCTGATTGATGATTACTCAAGATACACTTGGGTGTATTTCACGAATGAGAAGTCAGATGCTTTCCGGTTGTTTGTGGAGTTCAAGAAGCTTGTGGAGGTCTGGCTTGGCCTGCAGATCAAGAAGTTTAGAACGGACAACAGAGGTGAGTTTGTTTCATCCGAGTTCTCTAAATTCTACAGGAAGCACGGGAACCAGAGAGAACTTACTTGTGCTCATACTCCACAACAAAATGGAGTGGCTGAGAGGAAGATCCGTCATTTGATGGAAACATGAAAGTGTTGGCTTCATGCAAAGGGCATTTCCAGGTCCTTTTGGGAAGAAAAAATGGCATGCGCAACTTATGTCATCAATTGGATGCCTCCGAGTCCGATCAACATGAAGTCTCTTCATGAGCTGATGTTCAAGGAGAAGCCCAGTGTTGAACACCTTCAGGTGTTTGGATCAACCTGCTATGTACACGTTCCGGATGCTCAGAGGACCAAGCTTGATGCAAAGGCAAGGAAGCTTGTCTTTGTGGGCTATGATGAGCGGAAGAAGGGATGGAAGTGCATGGATCCTGCGATAAGGGAGTTCATTATATCAAGAGACGTTGTCTTTGATGAACTGACATTATATGGAGGTGGCTCTATTGAGCTGTAGGAGAGCAGGGTTGATGAAGGGTAGAAGGAGGCTACTGAAGTTGTTCAGGTGGAGCTTCATGTATCACCAGGAACTCCAAGTGTTTCAAGCTCTTGAGCAGAGGCTTCTGGTTCAGGAAAAAGGGGGAGCGACGCTCCAAGTGTGCCCGAGAATGGAGCTGATTCTGAAGAAGCATTGAAGGTGGTGAGCAAGGAGTAGACTCTTTGGAGATCGAAGAAGACCATCAAGCCACCAGCTCGTTATTGCGAAGGAAACACGGTGAGCTTTGTCTCTTGTTTCTTTGCAGGCCCCTTGGATGAGCGGGAGCCTTCTAGATTTGATGAATCCACTGGAGTCAAGGAGTGGGAAGATGTCATGGATGAGGAGATGGCTTCTCTTAAGAAGAATGAGACCTGGGACCATATGCCCAAGGTTAATGACATTACTCCTGTGACTTGCATGTGGGTGTATAAGCTCAAGAAGAAGGCAGATGGGAGCATCGAGCGGTACAAGGATTGCCTTATAACTCGAGGATTTTCACAACAGTACGTCGAAGACTATGACGAGATGTTTAGTCCCGTGGCGAAGATGACTTCAGTACGGGTGGTGATGGCCTCGATGACTTGTCAGGGCTGGAAGATGTGGCAGCTAGACGTAAAGAATGCCTTTCTTTAGGAGAAATTGATAAAGACATCTTCATGGATCAGCCACTGGGATACGTATCAAAAGAACATCTGGACTACGTCTACAAGCTCAGGAAAGCCCTCTATGGTTCGAAGCAGGCTCCTCGAGCCTGGTATGGGAAGATTGTAGAATACCTCCAGTTCTACAGTTATCTTGCTTCAAATTCAGACTCGAGCTTGTTCATCAAGAAGAAGGGAGAGCTTCTAATCTTGGTGTTGTTGTACGTGGATGACATAATCATCACGGGAACTCCAAGGTGGAGGTAGCTAGGCTCAGGGCAGAGCTAGCTATAAGATTCGAGATAAAGGACTTGAGTGAGCTTCACCACTTCCTTGGACTCGAGGTGGAGAGGAAAGAGAGTGGAATACTCGTTTCCCAGAAAGGCTATGCAGATCGAATTGTTCAGCGATTCAGCATGTAAGAGGGGAAGAGTAGATCTACTCCTTTTGATTCGGGCATCAAAATTCGGTGAGATGAGGGGAGGATTCTTCCTGATCCTTTGGTGTTTCGGGCTCTGGTTGGGAGTCTTATCTACTTGACGATTATAAGGCCAGACATTGCGTATGCGGTTGGCCGAGTAATTCGGTATATGGCAGAACCCAGGAAGCCTCATCTGATGGCGGCATGGAACATTTTGAAGTATGTGAACTCCACTTTTGATATGGGTCTCCTTTATAGGAGAGACATGTGTTTTACGCTTCAAGGAAACTCGGATGCTAATTATGGGGGGAGATTCAGATGACCGGAAGTTAACATCTGGTTATGTATTCACATGTGGATCAGCCAGTATCTCTTGGTATAGTAAGAAGCAAGACACAGTGTCCGTCTCTACTACGGAAGTAGAGTACAAGGCTTTGGCCTTGGCAGCTCGGGAAGTCATCTAGCTCAAGAGACTAGTAGAGGACGTCTATGAAGAAGTGCGCGGTCCAACTATGCTATGCGGTGATAATGAAAGTGCCATGAATTTGGTGAATAATCCAGTTTGTCACGCACAGACCAAGTATATAGAGATTGAGCACCACTTCATTCAAGAGAAGGTGTTGGAGGGATCTCTTATGGTGGAGCATGTGTGGAGTGAGGACAACATCGCAGACATCTTCACGAAGCTGCTGTCGAAGTTTCCATTTACTCGGTTATGGGGACTACTGGGCTTGGTCACCACTTCTCACTTCAAGGGGGAGTGTTGAAAGTTATGAAGTGAAAGTGGGGGTTGATCAGGCAGACCGCGCGGCCTAGGAGGACTGTCTGGCAGGCTGGTGGTGCGGCCTGGGCGGACTGATTGTTTGGTCTGGACGGCCTGGTTGTTATGGCATGGTGATGGTGTCCGTCAGTTCGGCTAGTGATCTTGCAGTTGGCTGTCCCCTGGTGTAACCTTGCAGATAGGTGGAGTATCTGCGGAAGGGCGGACTCACTCTGAGTCCGTGGAGTTCGCTCTATGTGGACTTCTCTTGGAGCTTGCGATTTTGGGTGTTGGCCTCGCTCTGGTGGAGCGGATTAGTGAACCACAAAGTTCGCATATTGGCAGACTGTCTTGGGAGCTGGCGGACTGGGTCCTTGTCCACCGAGCTCGCGCCAGAGTTTGGTTGGTTGCTGGACTTGGTCACAATATGTGACAAGTCCAGGGTGATCGCAGAGTCCACAATGCCCGTTGGTTGACTGGGCGGTTTGTGCATGTTGGTCGTGGACTTGTGTTGCGGGCTGGTGCGGTGTCTGCGGGGTGTGTGGGCTGTTGCTATGTCCGCATATAGTGTATGGACTGGTGTAGCGTTTTGGGTTAGAATGATTTGAGTTAGAATGATTCTTCTATTGGTGTCCTCTCTTCAGAATTCTGAGGATAATTAATGACGATCTCTGTAATTCTGATGAATCTCTTAATATCAAAATATCAAAGACAATGAGTCCAATCTCCAGATGATCTTTCAAAATCTTTTCTTAATCTGATGTAATTTCCTCTCGAGAATAAGTATTAATTCTCTAATCAGACTTAGCAACTATCAAACCAATCGACTAATATTGGAAGAGATTCAATTTATGATGATGATCTTCCAAGCTTTCTCTCTCAAATTCAATCTTCCCACGATCTGATATATATTTTCTTGATTGTTTGCTGATTTATAATTAATTTGATAAACTATAATAGATCTCTTCTCTGTATGTTGTTGTTTCTTTATAACTCATCATATATATAGATCGACTTCCTCTAACGTATCTAAGAATCTATTATGTAAACCCCTTGTTGATTTAAATTAGATTGAAATCACAAAACAAATTCTGTTATGAAATCCAGTCGACATAACATCGAGTTTTAGTTGAAGCAACATCGATTTCTGACTGTCTGTATGAAAATCTCTGTAGTAAACGTTCTGTTGATATCATGTCGAAGCTTACGTTGATTTAATCTTTAAGTGTCGTCGACTTATCCAGATTAAGTTGCTCTGACTTCTATTCAAAGTAACGTCAAATTCCAATCGACGTTGCGTCGAGATCTGATCGACGCATATTGGCAATTCTTAATTTTTCTCTTCAATTCAGTATGTCTTGTATATGTCCTTTATATCAATGACACCCTAAAACTTCTAAGACCAAATTACCCTCTCTATACATCATGGGTAATAGAACAATGATGTAAAATCACTAAATATAATTTGCTAAGCTAAATCATAAGGGTTTTTCCTTACATTCATGATCACCTCCAAGTTAGTTGAGTTCATAGGTTACCGGTTAATTACACACCGGTTCTTATATAAATTATACTGGGCACCATTAAGAGTACTTTGTTCAGATGTCTCACAAAATGTGCACGCATGTGCTCAACTATGCTTAAATGATTAGCAACATTTGAGGTCGAATGTTTAGGAACCCCGCAAATCCTGTTTAGTCCTATATCAAACATGAGAGTATTACATTGATGTCTCTAAGAATGTGCACACATGTGCTCGTCAGTTAAGTGTGAATTTCTAAATGTATATGGTGGTGTAGAAGCTCATATTTTCGGTGGTCCAAATACCTATATACTTCAACTTTTTTATTAAATATAAATTGAAAATGTATAGTTGTTTACCTAAATCACCTAGAGGGGGGTGAATAGGTGAGTTCTGCGTCTTTTTGCGGAATAAAAATTGTACAAGAGATGCGCAAAAAATATACAAGGATTCCACAGACGACACCAAAGATTATAGTGGTTCCCCAATCTTGGGTACGTCCACTCTCCACCTCACCAATCTAGCACCACGCTAGACTCGGCTACTTCACTATTATCTCGGATTGGAAAACAATCATACAACTCGAAACAACGTTCATACAACTCGGAGAATAACTTCTACAATCTCGGAGAATAACTCCTACACAAATAAAATGGAATTATAATAAAATACACAAACTTGTCTTCATAGATCTGATTGATTCTCGGCATCTTCCTTCTTGAAAAATTGTAAAGCTCTGTCAGAAAAGTCGAGGAAGAAATCTGAGAACACTTCGATCTGAGAACGTAGGATTACCACGATCAAGGAGAAGATTTGCAGATGTTGAAAATCTTGATCAGTTGAATCCTTCTTGTCTGAATTTCTTGATCGAGAAGTTTGACGATGAAGAACACGTCCGGTCGGCGGCGGTGCTTCCCAATTTAGAATCTTGAAAATGATTCAGAATTCTGTAAAATTCTTCTTAGGGTTTGTCGATTCTGACATGACCTTTTATAGGTCTTACATAACAGTCTGATTTCATTAATTACAATCCATGTGGACCAATCAAGAGTTAATCACATTTGAAATCAAAACCCGTCAGACACTTAGCGAAATTCAGATTCAGAACTCCGTTTCTCGAGAGATAAGAATTACGCGAGTACGAGTTCTGTTTCTCGAGAAAGGATATAAGATTCTCGAGAAGAAACACTTAAGGAAAATATAGAAGATGAGTTCTGGTTTCTCGAGAATGGATAGACTTACCCGAGAAATTTTTTTCTGTTGCTCGAGAAAAGATTTCTGTTTTTCGAGTAAAAACATCTGGTTCCCGAGAACTAACCTCAAACTTCTCGAGAAATGTCTTTGGCTTTCTCGAGAAGAGACTTAGAAATATTCAGAGCTTAATTTTAAGGTTACTTGAGAAAGTTAAGACCTACTCGAGTACTGCATGGCTTTCTCGAGAACTACATTCGGCTTTCTCGAGAAAAAGACTTCTGATACTCGAGTACCAGACTAAGCTAACTCGAGTAAAATACTTTGAAAAAAATTTGTTAACTGAAAAATGATTTTCTTCTAAGAAACCAGCAACCAGCCTTTCTCCCATAACTTTAGTACTTGAAAATGAAGTGTGTCCCAATAGAGAGGTTACACATGAGTCAACACAATGGATCACACAATGAAGGATTACATTGTATGGTCCTGTATTTGGTGACCCATTATAAACTGATATTGGTCAACACTTAGAAATAATAACCTGCAAGCACTCAACTTGAAAAGGGCATCAAAAAAACTTAATTCATCTTAGTTCAAGGGTGACTTCATACAAATCTAGGTTATTGTGGATACAATACCCAACAATCTCCCCCTATTTGTAGAAGTCAGAACCATCTACACTAAGGTGAATTACATCAAGATAAACAAATAAAATAACTAATAAATAGAATAATAGGAAGAAATGCTATGTAATAGAAGATTTAAATCATCAAAATTTAAAGATTTATATATATAGACATTGTACAGGAAAAAGTCCTATTCTACAAAATCTTATATAGGAAACTTCTGATCATCTTCAATTACTTCTTAATATATTGTTGATGTTGCCTCTAATATTTCTCTTCTTGTCTCTAGAAATACATGAACGGCTTTGGAAAGTACTAGGATAGTCTGGGAGGAGCAGTAGGGTCTTCACGACTATACTTTTTATTATGAAGCCTTCTTAGAGTCATAGATTTTTCATACTTTTCTAATTCAGAGTGAGAGTAATAGGTATCCTTGTTCTCTCTAAATTCCACCACTAAACTTAAAGTATCCAGAATAATTGATTTAGATATAGGGCTCCAGACTTCAGCATGTTCCCTTCCTGTATGTTCTGGCATAGGAGTGGACCTGCTTGTAGAAGCACCTTCACCATAATTTCTTCTCTGGGGTATCTACACTTCAGGAGGAATATCAGATTGAAGGTTCTGAGAAGATTGTAGTTGATCTGAATTCCACATCCGAGAATACTGAGCAGGAGGAGCTTCATAATAGGAAGTTTCAAAAAGTTCTGGTCTAGGTGAGAATGAGGGCTTCTGGACTATTGGATTTAGCTGAGGAGGAGGAGCCACATTTAGATCAACTTGAAATTCAGGAAAGATCATGGTTGTGCATCCAAATTATTGTACCATAAGTATGAAATTTAACATCAATAATTTGAGTTTGAACATCAGTATTTATCTCGTTTAGCTTTGCTTCCCATTGGGTCTTTATGTCTTCAGAGGCTTTTGATAGATATTCTTTGACTGTCCTCCCCCTTTCTGACTTCTACAGTAAGGGTTGTTATGGCATCTTCTTTGAATTTCTCAACTTCCTCACATGTTTTGAAATTTTGTTCTTCAGTAGATAGATCTGATTGTTGGCCACTGTTTCTGCCTGGTCCATAACTTTACCAACACTTGTTATAGTGTAGTCTATAGCTTTGCCTCCAATTTGTAGCAGCCTTTTGAATTCATCAGTATTGCTCTGGATTTCTGCAAATCCTCGGCTCATTTCCTTTTCTAAAGCAGAGACCTTATTTGTGACAACTTGAATGGAGGTATCAAAATACTCTCTTTGCTTAGCCAACATGGCTTCTATTTTACTTAAGATATTGTCTTCAGTAATGTCTTCAGTCTGAGGAGGTAGAGGAAGCAGAATTTGAGCTGTCTAGGGAGCTACTTCTTCAATGAGCACAGTAGATGTGGAGGTCTATTTTCTTTTAATAGTTGTTATTTCATCTTCAGCATCATCACCCATGAAAGTGGGAATGTCGAAGTATAGGCTTGGGAGAGGTGGTTCAGCTGCTTCAGGAGATAATTCTTCAACATCAGAAATTAAAACTATCTCTTCATCTTGAACACCCTCAACAGGAGACTGGGGCTGAGAAGATTCTAGTTTAGATGGATTTTCTAGTTTAGATGGTTCTGGTTGAGATGGATTTTTTAGTTGAGATGGATTTTTTTGGTTGAGATGGATTTTCTTTAGGCAGAGAGGAGAGAGGTTCTTTAGAGGTTAGCTCCTCTATCATCCTATCAATGTCAGCTTCTATAGATATTACTTGATCATTTACCTGGGCATCAGTAAGAAGTTCTTGATCAGATAGGTCAGCAGTAATAAGACCTGAGCCATCTTCTTGGACAGAAGTGCCCTTTGCAGCAGCAGATGGAGCTGTAGCTTCTTCTATGACTATATGTTCAACAACTGGTGGAGTTGTTATTTGGGCTTGAATATCAGTTTGGACTGTGGCTAGAACTGGAACTTGAGCAGACTTCACTGTCACTTGTACAGATGGAGCAGGCTCCCCCTCAATAACTGGACCAGATGTGCCAGTTATTTAATGAGAGAGGGGAGATTGGGTACTGACTTCATCTATAATTGTCCTTGGAGCTGGAGGGGCTTGGCCTGGCCTTTGAAGTTTGATTTCCCATCTCTGGATGGAGGTAATTGAAACCTTCTTCATGTGATGAATGGTCATGCCCTTATCCAAGGTAAAGATATCTGGCCTCAACTGATTTAGATAGAGAGACAGAATTCTTCCATAGTTGGGGCTTTTTATACTGTCTTTGATCTTGTCAAAAATCATCATCCCCCATTGAAATTTCTTTCTACAGATTACTGCAGTCATCATGTCAAAGAAATCTGTGGTGATGTAGCTTATTGAACTGGTGTGGTAGAGAAGAAACTTTCCCAGAATATCGGGAAGTAGTTTGCTCTCTGCATTCATGTGCTGTCGGAAAATTGTGAGGGTTGAGTCGGGAAGGCCACAAAAGCTGAGAGCCCTATCATAGTCTAGGGCTTCTAGGCCATATTTCTCATCAATCACCGGCAGGCGCCGAAGTTGAGAAATAGATCTTGATGTCATCTTGACTTTGATGTCGCGTACCTTGGTTTTCAGAACTTTTGTAACACCCCAAAAACCATAAGTCCCAAAATGGGGTCAGGCTGGGTGACACGGCCTGGGACACGGGCATGTCCCAGGGTGTGTCCAGTGCACACGGCCTGGGACACAGGCGTGTCCCAGGGCATGTCCTTTACGGTGGGCGTCGAGTCGAGTTCTCGAGATAGCACGGTCGATGATCGTCGAGAGGCGACACGGCCTGGGACACAGGCGTGTCCCAGGGCGTGTCCTGCTCGGGTGAATAACCGGGTAGCGTTGAGTGGCGAGCACGGCCTGTGACACGGGCGTGTCACAGGGGCGTGTTTGGTACATGGCTAAGGACACGGGCGTGTGCCTTAGCCGTGTTCTTCTCGGGTGATTTGGTCATGTGTTAAAAGGGTGACACAACCAGTCACACAGCTGTGTCAAGTTGACACGGGCGTGTCTACCCTGTGACATGGGCGTGTTAGAGCTCGTGTTCTAGTCTGGTTTGAGTTGGTTCTTGCACCGCTTGGAGTACACGGCATGTGACACGGGCGTGTCACAGGCCGTGTCAAGTAAAATTTGGACTTTTGGGCAGATCTTAGCCATCCAATTATTTTTATTTGGATCCAATAGCCTAGGTGCTTTCCTACAGTGATAAGACTGGGGGTTGGCATCTTCTCTCATTCATATCAAGAGAGAAAAAGGGAGAGCTTGGAGGAAGGATAAGGAGGAGAAGGGCAAGCCATTGGTGGAGCTCCCGCGGTCCGATTCGAGATCCGAGGCTAGTTCTGTGGAGGCAAAGCTGATGCGGTGCTTTCCATTGGGCCAGATTTTCGATGGCTCCCAAGAGATTGTCAAGGGTAACGATATTCCTTCTTGGACATGTAAAGTCCTCCTTTATGCATGAGTAAGGAATCCTATCCACCAAAAGGTGGAAAGAGTGAGTGATTCCGGTGGGTTGATAGTTACTATCCCTTGTTGAGTCTACATCTAGACCTGAAAGTGTGTAGTACGGGATAGACATGCTGTGTGAAGCCCATATGGACATGTTGGTATGGATTGGTGATGTTGCATTTACGCACCGGAGAAGACTTCGCATATACTCGTGTAGTTAGTGGGGTCGATGGGTGGTGCATGTGAAGGGGAGTAGTAGGAAGTACTGGAATGTGGAGTTCCAGGAAAATGCCCTTATGTTGTTTGTGCTATGGCTACGGTGTAGCCAGTCCTTGATGGACAATGCAGCTAGTCCTATTTGGACAGTGTGGCTATTGTGAAGCCATTCCTATTTGGATAGTGTGGTTATTGTGAAGCCAATCCTTGGCGGACGTTATGGCTAGTGTGAGATGCGAGCTCTTAAAAAGGCTTTGTGCCGAACAGGAAAGGTGAAACTGACCCGTGCCTTTAGTGTAGCCTCGAGTACACTGTACTTAGTGATGGCAAGGCGATTTGAGAACCGGGGGGTGGTTGATCTGTACCTGCATTATGTCCGTCCGACAGGAGGACCTGAGTGATGGTCATGTTGGAATGCATAATGAGAGTCTTAGGCATACGCTCCATTAAGACTAAATGCTCAATACCGTGTAAACGGTGGTGTTGACCCTGGTTCGCCGGTACACCAAGAATGTGCCCTGAGTGCACGGATCATCGGGCCGTATAGCTGGCATTTGTGTTGGCTTGAATGTGCGTAAGAGAACAATATATGATATATTGATGATGTATGGCTTTGCAGGGAAGGAATGCTACTCCCCCGGGAAAGGGGTAGGATTGTTATAAATTGGTCAGCTGAATGCTGACCGTTGCCTTATTTGCGACCTTCTGGGTGGATTGTCCCTGTGCAGGTGCTGGAGAGCCGAGCGGGAAATGAAGGGCTGATGCCCCTGCTACTGCTGTTGTCGCTCTTGCTATTGCTGTTGCTACTAGCCCTTGAAGGCTAGCTAGTTATGTTTTCTTTTATTCATGTATGGCCGGCCTGCGCGCCGATGTCTATAATTCATATTGTACAAAGAGGAACTGTAAGGCCTTAAGGCCAAACTGTGGTATTTAATATCCCCTCGTTTGAGTGGTTGTATATATAACTTTGGTAATATATATAGTGGATATTCCTGGTATGAGTTCAGCCTACTATTTATTATTCCGCTAGCATGCTCTGGGTTAGGATGCGTTGGTGGTATTAACCTATGACCTCACAGTCTGTTTGTGGCATATAGTGTGGGGCCCCGGCCGGACCTTCTATTATATGTTGTTTAACGGGTGGAGTCGTTACATTTTGGTATCAGCTTATCTCGGTCTTCCTCTTTCAAATTCGTGGTCGAATTCTTTTGTGGTGTGGCGAGCACGTGTTTGTGCGAACCGCTGTAACACTAATAAAATCTGGAATATCCACTAAGGAATGCAAATACACTTGTTTGAGGAATCTGCGCATTCCTACTTTGTTGTTATTACTTATGTATTATCTCTAATGTGTGTCTTGTCCACCCATAGATGACTCGTAGTGGTGCTGGGCAGTCTGAGCCCCAGCGCTCTGATGAGAGTGCGACACCAGCTGAGGTGCCAACACCTCCTCCATCTGTGGAAACTGTTCGATTATTTGCGGAGGCTCTATTTGCGATGATTTGGCCAATCGGGAAGGCGCCGCCGGCAGTGGTGCCAGATCGTGTTGGTGTCAGACCCGAACCGGTTGAGGCTGTGGATCCGCGAGAAGCTGAATGACAGTTGAAGCAATTCATGAGCTTCAATCCGCCTACGTTCACAGGACTGGGATCCCCAACGCAGGAAGAGGACTGGTTATCGCGAGTAAAGCGTATCTTGACGGCGATCAGGACGGAGGAAACTCAAAAGGTCACTTTGGCCACCTTCTTGTTAGAAGGAGAGGCGAGGTTATGGTGGGACGAGGTTGAGTTACACCATTTTGTGGGCAGGCAATTGACTCAAGTATCGATTGAAGAGTTCTCTCGTATGTTTTTGTCAAAACATCTACCAGCAGCACAATACATTGCTATGGAGAACGAGTTCCAGCAGCTAATGCAAGGAGAAAATAGCATTGATGCGTACTTGCATGAATTTACAAGATTGGGACGGTATGCAGGATCAATCTTCACCGATGAACAAAGAAAAACGAATCAGTTCTATGAAGGATTGCAGGATGAGTTGAGGTTCCTACTTTCTAGTTCAGTGAACCAAGGATTTCAGGCTTTGGTTGATACGGCGTGTGCGCTGGAGAAGGACATGAAGCGGGTGCAAGGCAGAAAGGACTTGGTTGTGGCAAAGCCCGAGTTCAAAGCACCCCGCTCTAGCAAATCATATTACCAGAAGAAGTGGGGGCAAGAGGTCCAAGCCTTCTGGGCAAGCTTCTATGACGGTTACATTGGGAGCAACGTCGAGGCTGGAATCTCGTACATGCTTTACCTGTGACAAAGTGGGGCATATAGCCCGTGATTGTCGGGTTGCTCAACCCAAAGGAGAAAAGAAGACAGGTGCGTCTTATGCTGAGAAGGGCAAAGCAGTGGTTGATTCCTCTGCATCCCAGGCGTAGCCCAGAGTGTACAATCTTAGCCAACAGGAGGCTATCAAGCAAAGTGATGTCATCACGGGTACGAGTTAAGATAATGATTGTTTTATTGATTGCATATTTTGTATGTAGCTTGTGCATGATGTGTGGGATGCAGGCTTTGTCCTGATTTGGAACAATCCGACGAGAGCCCTGTTTGATACGGGTGCTTCACATTCTTTTTTGTCTAAGAACATCGTAGCTCGAATTGGAGTACCGAGTCACGTGACGACAGATTGTGTAAAAGTGTTATTACCGAATGATTGTGTCATGCTTGCGGATAGGACTTGCGATGTGGAAGTGCATATAGGAAATCGGGATTTCGGATTGAGGGCATCTGTACTACCGCTATCAGAGTTTGATGTGATCTTTGACATGGACCTGCTCTCAGAGCAGCGTGCCTTTATTGATTGCAACTCAAAGGAGATCACATTAGGCCAGAATACCGAGCTTGAGACGAAGTTCGCTGGTATGCAAGGAGTAGGCGGGACCTTGTTGTCTGCTCTCCAAGTCGTCAGTGCTGTTCGGAAGGGCACAGAGTTATTCTTCACGCTTATTAAGGTTGTTGAGACAAAGGCCAGTGTAAGTGAAGTTCCAATTGTGTTGGAGTTTGTCGATGTATTTCCTAAGGATCTTTCGGGGTTACCTCCCCAGCGGGAGATTGACTTCTCGATTGAGTTGGTGCCAGTACGAAACCTGTGGCCCGCTCACCATATCGTATCGCGCCAAAATAAATGGCTGAACTTAAAGTCCAATTGCAAGAGTTGTTGGAACAGGGATACATATGGCCAAGTATGTCACCTTGGAGCGCGCCTGTTTTATTTGTGAAAAAGAAAGACGGTAGTTTGCAGTTATGTATTAACTACCACAAATTGAATAAGCTGACAGAAAAGAACAAATATCCGATTCCACGGATCGATGACCTATTCGATCAGCTAGCGGGGTCAACCGTCTATTCAAAGTTGGGTTTGAAATCAGGATATTATCAATTGCGGATTCGGGAAGGTGGCATTCCCAATACAGTGTTTGGGACACGCTACGGTCATTATGAATTCACGGTAATGCCGTTTGGCTTATGTAATACGCCTTCGGTATTCATGGATCTAATGCACCGAACGTTCCGAGAGTACTTGGATCTATTCGTAATTATATTTATTCATGATATTCTCGTGTACTCTCAGTCGGAAGATGATCATGCAAACCATTTACGGTTGGTATTTCATACCCTACGGAGGAATAAGCTTTATGCCAAGTTCTCAAAGTGTGAGTTCTGGCTATCGTCAGTGGCTTTTCTGGGCCATGTGGTAAGTGGAGAGGGCATAACAGTAGATCCGGCAAAGATAAGTGCCATACGGGATTGTCCAGTGATGTCTTCAGTGGCCGAAGTCAGGAGCTTCCTTGGACTAGCGGGCTACTACAGACGGTTTGTGGACAACTTCTCACGGATTGCTTTACCTCTGACCACGTTGACGAGAAAAGATCAGAAGTTCGTTTGGACGCCGGAGTGCGCGCGAGCTTTTGAAGAACTGAAGAGTCGTTTGACCACGGCGCCTGTGTTGACATCGTCATGTGGTGCAGACGGCTATGAGATCTACGATGATGCTTCAGGGAATGGCTTAGGCTGTGTTCTTCTGCAATTTGGTAAAGTGATTGCTTATGGCTCACGCCAGTTAAAGGTGCATGAACGGAACTATCCCGTCCATGGCTTGGAGTTGGCGGCGGTAATCTTTGCGCTAAAGTTGTGGCGGAACTATCTCTATGGCATTAAAGTGGATATCTATACAGATCAAAAGAGCCTAAAGTATTTGTTAGATCGGAAGGATCTGAATATGCGATAACGGAGGTGGATTGAGTTCCTTGGGGACTACACTTTCGATATTCACTATACTCCCGGAAAGGGAAATGTGGTCGCTGATGCTTTGAGTTATAGGACGCCAGTACGGGCAACCTAGTTGCAGAGACATGATGAGCGGCTAATCCAAGAGATGGAAGTGTTAGAGATATCTTGTGTTGACAAGGATGCTACGGCCGACGCATGCTTGAACTGGATGGAGGTACAATATGACCTTGCGGACAGAGTTCGGCGAGCAACGGAGCTTGATGAAGGTCTCCAACGCTATGCAAAGGATGGTTCCGGTGACCAATTCTCCTGGGATGATGGCTTGTTATAGAAAGATGGTCGGTTGTGCGTCCCAAGTACGGGGAAAGTAAGAGAAGAGTTGATATACGAAGCGCACTTTGCCAAGTACTCAATTCACCCTGGAAGCACAAAAATGTACAGAGACATGAAGAAATTGTTCTGGTGGCTCGGACTAAAGAAAGATATAAAACGTTATGTGGCGGAATGTCACACTTGTGCTTTGGTGAAAGCTGAATGCCAGAAGTCTGGTGGTTTCCTGAAGCCATTACCGATTCCGGAGTGGAAGTTTGATGATATTTCAATGGATTTCATGCACGGGTTGCCGAGATCTCAACGCGGTCATGATTCTATCTAGGTGATTGTAGACCGGTTGACAAAAGTGGCTCACTTACTTCCAAATAAGAGGGATGATTCAGTGGAAACCTTGGCAAAGCTCTATGTGGAGCAGATTGTTTGACTGCACGGTGTTCCTTGGAGCATTATCAGTGATCGTGATGGGCGATTCACCTCAACTGATTGGAGGCTAATTCATCAAATGTTGGGCATAAAATTAGCATTCAGTACGGCCTTTAATCCCTAAACGGATGGCCAAACTGAGAGAACCAACAGGACGATGGAAGATATGCTCCGTATGTGCGCCCTGGATTTCGGTAAGAAATGGGAAGAGTATATTTATCTAGTGGAATTTGCCTATAATAATAGCTACCAAGCGAACATCGGTTTGGAACCGTTTGAAGCTCTATATGGTCGTAAATGTCGTACACCATTAGCTTGGGCAGAAGCAGATGAATCCAAGCTGAATGGGCGAAAGGAAGTCGAAGAAGCTACCTCGATAATACGCTCTATTCGGGAGAGGCTATTGATAGCCCAGGATCGATAAGCAAAGTACTATAACGCCAAGCATCAGAACGTAGAGTTCGCGGTGGGCAATTGGGTCTATTTGAAGATCAAACCCTTCAAGGGCATATCTAGGATTTGGCGTTTAAAAAAGCTATGTCCGAGATACCTTGGTCCGTTTGAAGTGGTGGAGCGAGTCGGGGAAGCTGCCTATCGGCTAGCGCTTTCAGCAGAGTTGAGTGGATTGTATGATGTATTCCACATCTCAGTACTTCGCAAAGCCGTCAAGGATCCAGCTCAAGTAATTGAAAATGATCGTGTACCGGTCGAGTATGGGCTAACGATGAAGGTTAGACCCATTCGAATCGAGGATCGAGCCTAGAAACAGTTGAGGAACAAGATGATCGGGATGGTCAAAGTCTGGTGGGACAATTGTGGCCGTGAGGAGCTAACATGGGAGCGAGAGCAGACTATGCGAGCTGAGTTTCCCAAGCTTTTTGTATAAACTGTTGACCGTGTACATTCTGTTGTAACAGATCTTTTAGCGTGATAACATTATGATGCTTGTTCCCTTACTGCGTACAAATTTCGGGATGAAATTTATATTAAGGAGGGTAGGATTGTAACACCCCAAAAACCATAAGTCCCAAAATGGGGTCAGGCTGGGTGATACGGCCTGGGACACGGGCATGTCTATTCACCCGAGGAGGACACGCCCTGGGACATGCCCGTATCCCAGGCCATGTCGCCTCTCGACGATCGTCGACCGTGCTATCTCGAGAACTCAACTCGACGCCCACCATAAAGGACACGCCCTGAGACACGCCCGTGTCCCAGGCCGTGTGCACTGGAATAACCAGGTAGAGTTGAGTGGCGAGCACGGCCTATGATACGGGCATGTCACAGGGGCGTGTTTGGTACACGGCTAAGGACACGGGCGTGTGCCTTAGCCGTGTTCTTCTTGGGTGATTTGGTCCTGTGTTAAAAGGGTGACACGGCTAGTCACACGGCCGTATCAAGTTGACACGGGCGTGTCTACCCTGTGACACGGGCGTGTTGGAGCCCATGTTCTGGTTTGGTTTGAGTCAGTTCGTGCACCGCTTGGAGTACACGGCCCGTGACACGGGCGTGTCACAGGCCGTGTCAAGTCAAATTTGGACTTTTGGGCAGATCTTGGCCATCCAATTATTTCTATTTGGATCCAATGACCCTGGTGCTTTCCTGCAGGTATAAGACTGGGGGTTGGCATCTTCTCTCATTCATACCAAGAGAGAAAAAGGGAGAGCTTGGAGGAAGGAGAAGGAGGAGAAGGGCAAGCCATTGGTGGAGCTCCCGCGGTCCGATTCGAGATCCGAGGCTAGTTCTATAGAGGCAAAGTTGTTGCGGTGCTTTCCATCTGGACAGATTTTTGATGGCTCCCAAGAGATCGTCAAGGGTAATAATCTTCCTCCTTGGACATGTAAAGTCCTCCTTTATGCATGAGTAAGGAATCCTCTCCACCAAAAGGTGGAAAGAGTGAGTGATTCTAGTGAGTTGATAGTTGCTATCCCCTATTGAGTCTGCATCTAGACCCGGAAGTGTGTAGTACGGGATATGCATGCTGTGTGAAGCCTATCTGGACATGTTGGTATGGATTGGTGATGTTGCATTTACGCATCGTAGAAGACTCTGCGTATTCTCGTGTAGTTAGTGGGGTCGATGGGTGGTGCCTGTGAAGGGGAGTAGCAGGAAGTACTGGAATGTGGAATTCCAGGAAAATGCCCTTGTGCTGTTTGTGCTGTGGCTACGGTGTAGCCAGTCCTTGATGGACAATGCAGCCAGTCCTATTTGGACAGTGTGGCTATTGTGAAGCCAGTCCTATTTGGACAGTGTGGCTATTGTGAAGCTAGTCCTTGACGGACGTTATGGCTATTGTGAGCTGCGAGCTCTTAAAAAGGCTTCGTGTCGAACAGGAAAGGTGAAACCGACCCGTGCCTTTAGTGTAGCCTCGAGTACGATGTACCTTGTGATGGCAAGGCAATTTGAGCAACGGGGGGTGGTTTATCTGTACCTGCGTTATGTCCGTCCAACGGGAGGACCTGAGTGATGGTCATATTGAAGCGCATAATGAGAGTCTTAGGCCTGCGCGCCATTAAGACTAAATGCTCAATACCTTGTAAACGGTGGTGTTGACCCTTGTCTGTCGGTGCACCAAGAATGTGCCCTGAGTGCACGGATTGTCGGGCCATATGGCTGACGGTTGTGTTGGCTTGAATGTGCGTGAGAGCACAATATATGCTATATTGATGATGTATGGATTTGTAGGGAAGGAATGCCACTGCCCCGGGAAAGGGGTAGGATTGTTATAAATTGGTCAGCTGAATGCTGACCGTTGCCTTGTTTGCAACCTTCTGGGTGGATTGTCCCAGTGCAGATGCTGGAGAGCCGAGCGGGAAATGAAGGGCCGATGCCCCTACTGCTGATGTTGCCACTCTTGATGTTGCTGTTGCTACTAGCCCTTGAAGGCTAGCTAGTTATGTTTTCTTTTATTCATATATGGCCGACCTGCACGCCGATGTCTGTAATCCATACAGTACAAAGAGGAACTGTAAGGACTTAAGGACAAACTATGGTATTTGCTATCACCTCGTTTGAGTGGTTGTATATATAACTTTGGTAATATATATAGTGGATATTCCTTGTATGAGTTCTGCCTACTGTTTATTATTCAGCTAACATACTCTGAGTTAGGATGCGTTGGTGGTATTAACCTGTGACCTCACCGTCTGTTTGTGGCATATAGTGTGGGGCCCCGGCCGGACCTTCTATTATATGTTGTTTAATGGGTGGAGTCGTTACAACTTTGCCATTGCGCTTGACCTTGGCATTCTGGAAGAACTCTTCCACATCAATAATAAGAACTTTGCATAGGTGTTGAAGGACAAAGGTCAGTCAAGTGGTGTCGAGCAATATAAGAACATTTCTGAAGTCATCAGAAATATCGGTGATTCCAATTGAAATGAGTTCACTACCGATGCCTATCTTTGATGTGGGAGCCATTGATTGAAGAACTGAAAGTCTGCTAGCTGGTAATAAGAGGAACATGGTTGTTCGCGGGAGGAGCGACGAAGATGAAGAAGATGAAGGGTTTTCTTGAGAAGGAGATTTTAAAATCCGGGATTTGGATTTTTCTGGACTTATTCTATTTATATAAACCCTAAATCTTGATGACTAAGGAAAGAAATAATAATAAAATACCTGAAGTATGGTGGTTGGAGTGCCCGGGTGCCAATATAAAAATTGAACCTTGAGAAAATTCCGTATTTGATTTCTCGAGTGAAAGACATTTCTCGAGAAGAAGCTCACATGTTCTCGAGTAAAGATATCATTTCCGAGAAACAAACATGATGTTCTCGAGAATAAATTAAGTACTATAGTAATGAAGTTGTTCTCTAGAAGTGAAGTCCTGACTTAGAATTTTCTTGATTTTGAAGGGTAATCCGATTCTTGAACTTTGCTGTGAGGTCGTATTCTTCAGCATTCCTAATTGAGCATGACAAGTTCTATTTTGAAGAACGAGAACTTGACCTCGTCCAATGGCTTCGTGAATATGTCTGCAACCTGCATGTCAGTGGGAACATACTGGAGATTGATGTCTCCATGCTCCACATGCTCCCTGATGAAATGGTACCTCAGCTCTATGTGCTTTGTACGGCTATGAGGGACTGGGTTGTTGGCTATTGTAATTGTACTGGAGGAGTTACAGAACAGTGGGATGTCCTTGACCTTCAAGTTATAGTCTTCAAGTTGATTCTTGATCAAGAGTAATTGTGCACAAATGCCAGTGGAAATGTATTCTGACTCGGTTGTTAAGATTGCGACACAATTTTGCTTCTTACTGCTTCATGAGATTAGTCTCCTTCCAAGGAATTGGCAAGTCCCGGAGGTTCTCTTTCTATCATCTTTACTACCTGCAAAATCTGCATCTAAAAATCCAATTAGATCGCTATAATTAATTCTTGGGTAACATAAGCCAAGATTTGGTGTACCCTTAAGGTATCTCAAAATCCACTTTGCAGTAGTGTAATGAGATTTCTTAGAGTTCACCTGATATCTAGCGCACACACATGTTGAAAACATGATGTCTGGCCTACTAGCAGTAAGGTAGAGCAAGGATCCAATTATGCTTCTGTACTTGGTTTCATCACAAGCTTCCCCTTTCTTATCCTTGTCCAGAGACATAGCTGAACCCACTGGAGTTCTCATAGATGTTGTGTTCTCCATTCTGAATTTCTTAATCAACTCATTGGTGAACTTTGTCTGAGAGATGAAAATTCCATCCTCATATTGTTTCACCTGAAGTCCTAAGAAATACTTCAGCTCTCCCATACTGCTCATTTCAAACTTCTCTTGCATAAGTTTGGAAAACTTCTTGCAAAGGTTGTCGTCAGTAGAGCCAAAAATGATGTCATCGACATAGATTTGCACTAGCAAAATCTTGCCTTTTACTTCCATAAGAAATAATGTTTTGTCTATCTTTCCCCTTGTGAACTTGTTCTTAAGAAGAAAGTTAGACAACGTTTCATACCAAGCTCACGGAGTTTGTTTCAAACTATATAGCACTTTAAATAATAAATAAACAGATTCAGGATGTTCAGGATCAACAAAACCTAGAGGTTGTTCTACATATACTTCTTTCTTTATGTCACCATTAAGGAAGGATGGATTCACATCCATTTGGTAGACAGTGAAGCCTTTGAGTGTAGCATATGCAACGAATAACCTGATTGCCTCCAGTATTTCCACTAGAGCATATCTCTGATCGAAGTTGATCCCTTGGTCTTGTCTGTACCCTTTGGCGACGAGTCTGGCTTTGTTCTTGATTATGGTTACATCTTTGTCCATCTTGTTCTGGTAGACCCACTTTGTTCCAATCACATTCTTTCCTTTGGGTCTTAATACAAGCTTCAAGATTTGGCAACGTTTGAACTGATTTAGTTCTTCTTCCATTTCCATTACCCAAGATGCGTCCTTGTTTGCTTCCTCAAACTTCTTTGGTTCAACCTGCGAGAATAAACTCTAATACAAATTTTCATTAGTTGTACCTCTATGAGTTCTAACACCATCACGAGGGTCTCCTATCATTTGATCAATTAGGTGATCTTTCAAGTGTCTGAGCTCTAAAGTCCTTGCATCTGGAGCTTCCTCTATCACTGGAGTGACTTCATCATCTTGAATTACATCTTCATCATGGTGATCAACCTCTCCAATTGGGGTTAGAGTGGTGATATTGATGAATTCTTGACCTTTTTCTTTAACTAGCTCATCCAAGCTTAATTACTTTAGTTTTGAACCTGCATCTTCAACAAACACACTAGAAGAGTTGCTTCGTAGCAAGCTCGTCTCATCAAATACAACATTAATAGATTCTTCTATGACTAGGGTTTTCTTGTTAAAAATCCTATATGCCTTACTATTGATACTATATCCTACGAAAATACCTTCAAAACTCTTTTCACTGAATCTAGTTGTGTGATACTTCCCATTATTTAGTATGAAGCATTTACCACCAAAGATTCTAAAATATGAAATAGTTGGTTTCATGCCCTTTAGTAGTTCGTAAGGTATTTTATCATGGTTCTTATTTATGAGTGCTCTGTTTTGCACGCGACAAGAAGTGTTGACGGCTTCAGCCCAGAAGTATCCTAGTAGTAAGACATCACTCAACATGGTTCTGTAGGCCTCTATGAGTGTTCTATTCCTTCTCTCAATGACTTTGTTCTGTTGAGGAGTACGAGGGGAGGAAAACTCATGAAAGATACCTAGGCTTTCACAGAATTTTGTTATGGCCCCAGATTTGAACTTTGTTTCATTGTCACTTCTGATTTTGACAACTGATCAGCTGTGTTCATTGAGGATCTTCCTGACAAAATTAGTGAAAATATCAAAAGTATCCGACTTGTGTTTTAGAAAGAACACTCATACAAAACGAGAGTAGTCATCTACAATAACCAGTGTATAATCCTTACCTCCCAAACTTCAAATTTGCAGGGGACCGAACAAGTCCATATGAAGTAGGTGTAAACACCTATTAGAATCTTTGCCAATAATGCTCTTAAAGGTATCCCTTGTTTGCTTGCCTTTTATGCACGCGTGACACGGTTTATCTTTAACGCACTTAACGTTGGGTGCATCACGTACTAAATTAAGAGAAAATAATTTATTAATAGTTTGTAATTTATATGTGCTAATCTCTTGTGCCATTGGTCACCAAGAGACGCACTATCTTTTGCCAAAAAGCACACTGGTGTAGAAGAGTCTATGCAAATAAAATTTAAACAAAATATATTTCTACTATGAGTGCCTGATATAATCGTTTCCAAGTTATCGACTGATTTTATCAAGCACTTGTCTGCCTGAAATTCTACTATGTATCCTTTATCACAGAGCTGGCTTATGCTTATAAGATTATGTTCTAATTCTTCAGCATAAGCCACATCTGAGAGGGATACACTGTCGTTAGTGATCATACCATAGCCTCTTGTGATTCCCCTGTAAAAACGTCCAAAGATAAACTTTGGACCATTCACAACTAGAGAGTATTTCTGAAGAAGGCTTCTTGTCCCAGTCATGTGCTGAGAGCATCCATGGTCCAAATACAGAATAGGTGATTTGTTAGTCTTTGGACATACCTGCAAAAATAGAATCAGTTTACCTTTGGAACCCAAATGCATTTGGGTCCTTGGTTATTTTTCAGCATGCTCCCCCTAGGAGAGTTAACATTACGAGTGGTCTTCCTTATATGATTAACTAGAGGAGTTTTATAGCTTCTGGGATTAAACCAGCAATCTACAGCAAAGTGACCAACTTTGTCGCAACACCAATAGTCAAACTTGTTGTATCTTTTCCAAGTCTCTTGCTTGACCTTTTGAACGCGTGGTCTTGCAGGGGCGGTTTATCTGGAGGTAGAGGCCTAATGATGATGGCACTCACAAGGCTTTTTCACCTCCTTTTACTTTGGTACAACTGGCTTGGCCTTAGGTTCCTTCTTAATATTATGACCGTGAATGTATGGACCGTAGTATTTCATCTGTATTTCCTCATAAGGTGCCTTAAGCACACTTTCACATAAGTTTCAGGGACGGGTCCATCCTTGGTACCGTGACTTTGTCTCTATATAAGTAGGCCTGGCAAAATGACTGTAGGATGAATCAAAATCAAACTTGTTTGTTGGGAAGATGACCTTCTTAAACAAAGTTTGATCTAGAGGAGCTTTTCCCTTCTCCTTGGCTAAAGCTTTCTAAGAAGCCTTATTTATTCTTTGAGCTTTATTCCTCCTAAAAGATTTACTAGGAGCAGCCTCATGGCCTAAGCCAGCTCCTTTAGCCTGAGCAGAGAATTCAGCAATAAATGGAAGGACTGTCTTGGGCTTGGAGAAAGTTTCAACAAGTTTCTTTTCAGCGGCAAGTTGTTCTTCCAACTTCTCGATGATTTTCTCTTTCAAGTTTAGGTGCTCGAGATCTTTATTGTATTCTTCGATTGCGGCATGGAATTCCTTTTTGAGTGAGTCCATCCTTGCGACTTCCTCCCTCAGAGTGCTCTCCTCAGCCTTAAGAGATTTGATCTCTTTGGCTTGAGTTCTTGCGACTTTTCGACATTTGTCATAAGCCTTGATTAATCTTTGTATTGAGTCATGATTTTAGACTCATCATTAGAAGAGCAATCCTCATGATCATGGTCTGAAGCATCAGATTCTGAGAGAGAGGTGTGAGAATTTACCTTCCCAGTGTACTGGAGTTATTCTTCCTCGTCTGTCTATGCCATCAGTCCAAAGTAGGCTTCCTCTTCCTCACTTGACTATGATGAGTCAGTGTCACTGAGAGTCTTGGCCTTCTTGGCTACTAGGCTTCTTTCAAATTTCTTTTTACTATAAGGATACTTCTTTTCTTCTCTTCTTCCACCCTCTTTCTTCTTGTGCGTGCAATCGACAATTACGTGACCTTGCTTATTACAATAGTAATAAATAATGTCAAATAAGATATGTTTGTTCGGTTTGGAGTTATACCTGTCGTGGCTACTTGAGCCTTTCTTATGATGATCACCATCGTGACGTGATATTCTGGAAGAAAAGTCTTTGCCTTTCCATTGCTTCTTCTTACTCAGGAACTTTTTGAATTGTCTAGAGAGTAAAGAGAACTCTCCATCTGATAGCTCTGAGCCCGTGGTGCTCAGCTCCGAGTCTTCTTCTTCACTTTCTTCCTGTGCAGGAGAAGGAGATGCAGTTTTAACCATCCTTGAGCTGTCTGTCTTTAGTGCGACAGACTTCTCCTTCGATGAGGATCTGCTTCCCTCTTCTTCAGCTTTTCTTGTATTTATTTGAAGATCATATGACATCAGCTTCCCGAAGAGGTTCTGAGGATCAGTCTCAGCTTGCTTTCTAAACTCCCTTATGGTACATATTTTGTTGTCTCATTCCTTAGTTAAGGATCTTAGGGGCTTGTCGTTTAATTCTCCGTTAGTGAAGACACGACCATAGTTCCTCAGGCCATTGATGATCTTGAAAATTTTTTCATAAGTGTCTGCTATAGTGTCTTTGGGGCCTTGCCTGAAGGCCTCATACTTCTGGTTCAAAAGGGATCTTCTATCATCGCTTACTTCTTCGGTGCCCTCCATCAACACAATTAACGGCTGCCACATCTCTTTGGTAGATTGGCAGTAGATGAGATTTTGTAGCATCGAGTCATCGACTGCACTTGCGATGATATTTTTAGCCTTCTTGTCTAGAGAGACAAGTGGAATATCATCTTTATCTGGATCCATCAGCTTCTTTGGTACTTGTTTTGAGGAATCAATAGTGGAGGCCGTCATAGGAATGTAGGGGCCTTCTTCCACTATCATGAAAATCCTTGGATCCACTGCTTCCATGAAGAACTTCACCCTTTCTTTCCACGTGGGGAAGTTCGCCTTAGTGCATACAGGGAGCTTAGAAAAATCCTTGACTCTGACCATGTTTGTACACTCTTAAGATAACTAGGAGCCGATCTGTTCAAGGTGTTAACCTTTTGATGAACAACCTCCCTCTGATACCAATTGAAAATGTCTAGTTGTTTACCTAAATCACCTAAAGGGGGTGAATAGGTGAGTTCTGTGACTTTTTACGGAATAAAAATTGAATAAGAGTGATGAATAAAATTTAGGATTGAAAATATTCCCAAATTCTACGAACTATAGGCAAGAGCACCTATTATTCATAGTATAGGATATTTTAATAATATCAAGTGTCGTATTCATTCGGGTCTGTTGAGTACTTCTACTCACACAAGTTTATATTATTTTATTGAATATTAAAAATAGTGAATAATTAAACTAAATGAGAAATTTTTACGAAATGAAAATTAACACTTGATTTAGAATCACTTTGGATTAAAATAAACTTTCATGAAATGATAAAAACAAAAGCTCCTAATTACTTTCTTCGACCATGGAGGTTCCCAAAATACGAAAGCATCTCTCTCGAGCTCATGCTTTTGACTAACCTTAGGTTGATCGATTAAGACCCCTCGGCCAGTCGAAACCCCTAAGCTTGCATTAAGCGGTGAACCCCACTATTGGATTTGACTCAAATCCGAGAGATTTATGTTGTCCTCTATCGAGGAGTGCATGCAACTCCTTTTATCTTTGAGCGATCTACTCGTATCCGCAACCTCTCGGTCATTTGAGATACGGATCTAAGATCGAAGAACATATCCGCAAAATATGAATTTTACACAAAATAATTCAAAGATAAACGATATCGACAAAAATAGAGAGCTTGACAATTTTGAGAAAAATAAAGAAAGTTTATTTCATTCCAAAGTTAATCATGATCAAGTGCTTATGTAAGTTTAGCTACTCATAATTGAAAAATACATTCTATCACTATGAAATAAAAGAGTACAACTGCATGAAAAGAAAAATCTAAACTATATTACAAATAAAATAAAATTGCATAAAATAAAACTAACTTCAAAGATATCCCGAAAATATGCCACCCAACCTTATTTTCAACCCCAATGGTGGACTCCCCTCATAATTCTCCCTTGGCCATTATTTATAGGAAAAAAAGAAAGATGAAAAGCACATGAAAGGTTGGAAGGCCAAATTAAGAGGAGGAAAATAAAGTGGAAATATTAATTAAATATTAATGAAATATATGAAATGGCAAAAAAATAAATGGGGTAGTTTCGTAGGTTGTAAAGAGGAGATGAATGGTGGCCATAATTATTAAAATTAAGTTGGAGTTGAAACATCAAATATTTGTTAAATATTTAAGAGGAGATAAATGAAAGGAGGAGATAAATAAAGAAGAATATGAAGATGGCAGTTTCATGGAATGAAGAGGAGCTGGCGGTTTCATGGAAAATTTAAGAGGGGAAGTAAAGGGTTATAGTAATAATATTAATAAAGTGCATGTATTCAAAGGTGACGGTTTTTAGAGAGAGAAAGGGGCGGTGATGTAGGCTTCATGATGAGGTAGCGGATTTGATATGTAAAGGTGACGGCGATGGCATTGTGCATGAGAATGATGTGAATGAAAATAGGTGAATGTCATAGACTTGCATGGCGCCGACCATATTGAGTGTGCGTGTAGCATGAATGCATAATAATATATTTGTCATGAGCTTGCATGAGAAGAGTTGAATGGGTGGTTGCGACGTGAAATGCTTGATCGGCTTGAACGAGTGCAGTGAGACTTTGACTTGGTTTCATGTAGACTGCATGAATTGCTCGTCCAACATGACGACTGCGGTAAATATTTTTTCTGCAAATGTCAGGAGCGTGACCTCGATAATAAACCTACCAAAATAAATATATATTAAATTAGTAAACTAAAATATAAAATAAATGATTTATAAATAAAAATACATAATTTATTATCAATTTTATATTAATTATTAAACTAAAATAAATACTAAAAATAGGTATAAATCCTACAAAAATAAATAAGACTTAAATTATTTAACAGATATCAAAAAGATATTATTTATTAACCAGAATAAATAAAATATGATTAATAAAACTAAATATTATAGTAAAAATACGCGTAAATATTACTTATCAAATACTCTCATACATAAACTTTTGTTATTCCAAAGCAAAATTATGAGAAGTACTTATAAGACATTAATATAATTTTTAATCAAACTAAAAATTTATTAAATCAAAAGAAAGTTAAAAATAAACTTTAGGGATTCAAAATAAAGTCATATAATATGAAATTAAAATGAGAAGAGGAAAATATTTAACAAAAAATTCTCATATAAATTAATTAGAATTAAAAATTGAGTAATTAGTAAACAAAATTAGATTAGAATTATTAACACCTTTAACTTAAAAGAAACTTAAAGGAAAATTCAAAATACTACTTATGCTTTCTAAAAATTAAATTTAATTCTAAAGCGATTATATTGGGTATTAGGCTTTGGGAACAAGATCCTTGAAGAGATTTTGGATTGGAGGTGATGGATTTTATCCTCTCACCCCACACATTTTTTTTCTTTTTTGATATTTTCATATGTTTACCAAGAAAATAATGAATTTTATCATCTCATTTTTCATGACATGTGAACAAGAATTTTTTCTCTCTTCAATTAAAACAAAATAATAAGGAGTAATGAATTTTATCCTCTTACTCCATCTTTAATTTTTGGGGTTGTAAATGTGTACCAAGGAATGCTTGTTTCTCATGACATATGAACTAACAATAAAAAAAATGCATATGTGTATCAAGGGATAATGAATTTTATGTTCTTATCCCCATGACATATGATCTAACAAGAAAGTTTAAAATGAGGGAAAGACTTAACAAAATTTAGATTAAATTAAAAAAAATTGAGAGAGCAACTGTAGTGAATTAAGCTTTTCTAAGAATCTTAAAGCATAAAGTGAAGATAATTAAAATCTAAAAATTATTAATCTAAGTGCTACAAAATTTAAACTAAGTAGAATAAAAAAGAAAAAGTGCTAAACAAAGCACTCTAACCAAATTAAATTCATAAAGTATTCCTTATAATTAAATAACCTAAAAATTATATCTAACAAACCATGATAAAATAAAAGATTAGTAAATCAAACATTTATAAAAATTCATATAAATAAACTCAAATTAAATTTCCGAAAATAACAAAAAACCTAAGCATTGGGTATCATATTTTTGGGTTTTTTTAACTAAAAATTGAAAATTAATTCCTAATTTTTTGTTAATACTTGGACTTCCCAAGGACTACCCAGTGAGTAGTGACGGGTTGTCAAGGTACTAGACAGTTTTATGTGATGAAAGCCCACCACGGCCCTTTCCAAGAAATTAAATTTTGTAGATTTTCTAACTTTTTGGATTTTGCAAATATTAAAATTTTTAAATAAAAAACACAATATTTTTTTAACTCTCTCGAGCTCATGCTTTTGACTAACCTTAGGTTGATCGATTAAGACCTCTCTGCCAGTCGAAACCCTTAAATTTGCTTTAGTATTTGAACCCCACTATTGGATTTGACTCCAATCCGAAAGTTTTATGTCGTCCTCTCTTGAGGAGTGCATGCAACTCCTTTTATCCTTGAGTGATCTCCTCGTATCTGCAACCTCTCGGTCATTTAGGATACGAATCTTAGATCGAAGAACATATCCATGAAATATAAATTCGATAAAATATAATTCAAAGATAAATCGTTAGTGAGCAAGATTAAGAACAAGACATTTTTTGATAAAAATCGAAAAGTTTATTTTATTCCAAGGTTCATCATGATCAAGTACTAAATGAGATTTAACTACTCATCATGATTAGGGAATTATAAAACTAGGTAGGGAAAGACATGCTTGAAATAAAAACAACTAGAATTAAAGCATACACAATATTAATCTAGACTAGGAAATAGAAAATACAACAAATAAAGCAGCAAAATACAAGACTCCAACTCCCAAAATTTGACTCCTGAGCATCTGAAGCTGTCTGGAATTTATAAAAAAAAAGTGCTGGTTAGACACGCCCCTAGGTCACGCCCGTGACCTAGGGCGTGTCAGGCTCAGTCTTAAAACCCCAAATTTCTAGGGTGGCATATTATTACGAAGTTGCATCTGCCAGAGCACAACCCTGCTGGAGTCAGGAGAGCGCGCATGGAAGCCCACGTAATATCTATTCGTGTACTTGATTATTATTCGTTAATTAATTAATATTGATTAATTAAATATTAATTAATTTAATTAAAGTATTTTGTAATTGTGTTGCCCTCCCTCATCTATATAAGGGGGAGGGGTATGTGTTTTAGGGATCTTTTGGATCCCTAAAACGCCCGCGATCTAGGGCATGCCAGGCTCGGAACCGTCGTCTTAAAAATAGTGAATAATTAAACTAAATGAGAAATTTCTATGAAATGAAAATTAACACTTGATTTAGAATCATTTTAGATTAAAATAAACTTTCATGAAATGATAAAAACACAAGCTCCTAATTACTTACTTCGACCATGGAGGTTCCCAAAATACGAAAGCGTCTCTCTCGAGCTCATGCTTTTGACTAACCTTAGGTTGATCGATTAAGACCCCTTGGCCAGTCGAAACCCTTAAGCTTGCTTTAAGTAGTGAACCCCATTATTGGATTTGACTCCAATCCGATAGATTTATGTTGTCCTCTCTCGAGGAGTGCATGTAACGCCTTTTATCTTTGAGCGATCTACTCGTATCTGCAACCTCTCGATCATTTTAGATACGAATCTAGGATCGAAGAATATATCCGTGAAATATGAATTCGACACAAAATAATTCAAAGATAAATCGATAGTGAACAAAATAGAGAGCTTGACAATTTTGAGAAAAATAAAGAAAGTTTATTTCATTCTAAAGTTAATCATGATCAAGTGCTTATGGAAGTTTAGCTACTCATAATTGAAAAAAACATTCTATCACTATGAAATAAAAGATTACAACTGCATGAAAATAAAAAATAAACTATATTGCAAATAAAATAAAACTAACTCCAAAGATATCCCGAAAATAAGCCACCCAACCTTATTTTCAACCCCAATGGTGGACTCCCCTCATCATTCCCCCTTGCCATTATTTATAGGAAAAAAGAAAGATGAAAAGCACATGAAAGGTTGGAAGGCCAAAGTAAGAGGAGGAAAATAAAGTGGAAATATTAATGAAATATATGAAATGAAAACTAAGTAAATGGGGTAGTTTCGTAGGTTGTAAAGAGGAGATGAATGATGACCATAATTATTAAAATTAAGTTGGAGTTGAAACATCAAATATTTATCAATTTAAGAGGGGATATATGGAAGGAGGAGATAAATAAAGAAGAATATTAAGGTGGCGATTTCATGGAATGAAGAGGAGCTCGCGGTTTCATGGAAAAATTAAGAGGGGAAGTAAAGAGTTATAGTAATAATAATAGTAAAGTGCATGTATTCAGAGGCGACAGTTTTTAGAGAGAGAAAGGGGTGGTGATGTAGGATGCACGATGAGGTAGCGGATTTGACATGTAAAGGTGACGACGATGGCATTATGCATGAGAATGATGTGAATGAAAAAAGGTGAATGTCATAGACTTGCATGGCACCGACCATATTAAGTGTGCGTGTAGCATGAATACATAATAATATATTTGTCATGAGCTTGCATGAAGAAGAGCTGAATGTGTAGTTGCGACGTGAAACGCTTGATCGGCTTGAGCGAGTGCAGCAAGACTTTTACTTGGTTTCATGTAGACTACATGAACTGCTCGTCCAACGTGACGACTTCGGTAAATATTTCTTTTGCAAATGTCGAGAGCGCGACCACGACAATAAACCTACCAAAATAAATATATATTAAATTAGTAAACTAAAATATAAAATATATGATTTATAAATAAAAATACATAATTTATTATTAATTTTATATTAATTATTAAAGTAAAATAAATATTAAAAATAGGTATAAATCCTACAAAAATAAATAAGAGTTAAATTATTTAACAAATATCAAAAAGATATTATTTATTAACAAGAATAAATAAAATATGATTAATTAAAACTAAATATTAAACTAAATATTAAACTAAATATTATAGTAAAAATACGCGTAAATATTACTTATCAAAGAGATGCGCAAAAAATAAACAAGGATTCCACAGACGACACCAAAGATTATAGTGGTTCCCCAATCTTGGGTATGTCCACTCTCCAGCTCACCGATCTAGCACCACGCTAGACTCGGCTACTTCACTATTATCTCGGATTGGAAAACAATCCTACAACTCGGAGAAAAACTCCTACAATCTCGGAGAATAACTCCTACACAAATAAAATGGAATTACAATAAAATACACAAACATGTCTTCACAGATCTGATTGATTCTCGACCTCTTCCTTCTTGAAAAATTGGAAAGCTCTGTCAGAAAAGTCGAGGAAGAAATTTGAGAACACTTCGATCTGAGAACATAGGATCACCACGATCAAGGAGAAGATTTGCAGATGTTGAAAAGATTGATCGGTTGAATCCTTCTTGTATGAATTTCTGGATCGAGAAGTTTGACGATGAAGAACACGTCTAGTCGGTGGTGGCGCTTCCCGATTTAGAATCTTGAAAATGATTCAAAATTCTGTAAAATTCTTCTTAGGGTTTGTCGATTCTGACATGACCTTTTGTAGGTCTTACATAACGGTCTGATTTCATTAATTACAATCCACGTAGACCAATCAAGAGTTAATAACATTTGAAATCAAAACCCATCAAACACTTAGCAAAATTTAGATTTAGAACTCAGTTTCCCATGAGAAATAAGAATTACTCGAGTATGAGTTCTGTTTCTCGAGAAAGAATATAAGATTCTAGAGAAGAAACACTTAAGGAAAAATATAGAGGATGAGTTCTGGTTTCTCGAGAATGGATAGACTTGTGAAAAAATTTTCTGTTAGAGAAAGCAGCTCGCGAAAAGATTTCTATTTCTCGAGTAAAAACATCTGGTTCCCGAGAACTAACCTTAGCCTTCTCGATAAATGTCTTTGGCTTTCTCGAGAAAGAGACTTAGAAAAATTCTGAGCTTAATTTTAAGGTTACTCGAGAAAGTTAAGACCTACTCAAGTACTGCATGGCTTTCTTGAGAACTACACTCAGCTTTCTTGAGAAAAAGACTTCTGCTACTCGAGACCTAACTAAGCTAACTTGAGTAAAATACTTAAAAAAAATTTGTTAACTAAAAAATGATTTCCTTCTAAGAAACCAGCAAGCAGCCTTTCTCCCAAAACTTTAGTACTTGAAAATGAAGTGTGTCCCAATAGATAGGTTACACATGAGTCAACACCATGGATCACATAATGAGGGATTATATTGTATGGTCTTGTGTTTGGTGACCCATTGTAAACTAACTTTGGTCTACACTTGGTAATTATAACCTGCAAGCACTCAACATAAAAAGGGCATCAAATACAAACTTAATTCATCTTAGTTCAAGTGTGACTTCGTACAAATCTAGGTTATTGTGGATACAATACCCAACATAAATTTTGTCCTAAATGTGTCTCACTTCTTAGTTTTCTCTTTTTACATGCTAGAGTTGATGGTTCAGCTGATATCAATTATGAAAGTAGTTTGGTTGGTGTTGGTTGAGTTTAGGCATAGAGAAAACATAGTACTGTTGGGGTCCTTCCCCTAAAGAGAAGAAAATCAGATAAGATTATGGAACTATGCTACTAAATGAATTCATTGATGTAGTTTTATTGATACTGGCACTACCACCAGGCGGTAGGAAGTTACCGTTGGAAGTAGCATGTCACCGTGATGATAGTTGCGCGTCAACGTGACTATTTTCATATCATTGTGACCAGGTTCATATCATCCTGCTGACTCCTACTTGTTGTATGTCATAGAGGACCTTCATATCATCTAGATGAGTCTCTGATATCGTTGTGACGACTCATTATATTGTTGAGTTGGTCCATGCGGATTAATGGCTACCGCAGGGCGGTCACACTACTACCTAGTGGTATTGGACGTTAATTGTTTCATAAATCCCATGATTTCAACCGTCTGTTATTCTTGGGACTTGATCCAAATGGCAAGATAGGTTCGTCTATTTGCCCAAAATAGGTAGTTGGGCTTGGCAGAAGTGACAACTCCAGATTTTGAGCCGTCATTAACATCAACCTTAGAAGTTATCCTTTTTTGGAAGAAGGCTTGTTGTCATTATTATCAGAGCGTGTTCTTGAAGGAGGAATAACAGTTTTCTCAGATCAGTTTCATGTCTTCACTGTAATGGTGTTTTTGCTCATTCTTGTCTTTGTTTACTTGAGGAAATATTTTGAGTATATGACCTTTTTCTGAAGAGAGGATTTTCACAGTGGGTTGAGAAGGGGATTCAATCTGTGAATCCAAGGAGATGTAGGTTAGGCAAACCAAGAAGGTCTTGTTATAATCCATATTGTTCTTTATAGTGGACTATTAAGTTCCCCGCCCCGTATTTTTTCCATCATTGGTTCAGAGAGGTTTTTCACGTAAAATATGTGTGTCCTCTATACATATATTTTATTATTTTGTTATGAAATTTTTCATTTTATATGTACCCGTTTGCTCAACTGCAAGTGATATATTTGTTCCCCCCAATAGTGGTATAAGAGGGAGGTTTGTCTTGGATCGTCAGGCTATTGAAGAAGATGGAGCTGTTGAAATTGTTGAAGTTGAAGTGGGCGGTCTGATTGGGCAGACCATACAGACCACACAGACTGCATGGGTATCTCAGATAGAGTTGTTAGTTCTAGTTCTCTATTCTTGCGGTCTGTTTCAGCAAGCATCCTAGGATATAATCGGGCAATTAACATTTGCTAACCATGGCTATCGCGGTCTGGATTGTGAGAGTGTAGAGTCTCCTAGAGCAAGCGGGTTCGCTTGCATGGGGCATGCAGTTAGGCATGGATAGCTGTGGTTTACTGCAGGACTTGCATTGGTTGTTCGTACGGTCTACAACCAGAGACCGCTGATGTTGTGGACTTAGTCACAGTCATGTGCCAAGTCTGGTTGTTGCCTAGTTTACGGAGACCGCATGTGTAACACGGTCTGGTTGTAGAGTTTGCGGAGACCGCAGATCATCTAGGCGCGGATTAGCTCAAGTCGTATGGCTATCAGATTTATTGCTCAAGTCCACGCAAATTGAGGTTGTTATCCACAGATCTATGCAAACTAGTGGATCTTACCGTGTGAGCGGTTTGATGGTTTATTGCATGCATCCTGGTTTTGGTATCGACACTCTTATGCAGATGGTTCTAGCCACAGGTTGAAGGGCGGTAACCCTATCTCTATGGATGGTGACTGCACTTCCCTATCACATATAAATAGGGGTCCCCAACTCGTCATAAATAATGGGAATAGTGAGAACTCAGTTCACTTTTTGAACTTGTAGTTAGGTTTTTATTAACCAGGTGAATAAGTGAAGTTTACTTGTGTTGTGCAGGCTCTACGGCTAGCACCGGGCAACTAGGAAACTAGTTGGGAAGCTCAATGTGGAATATTTCACAGATAACAGTTTGTGGTATACAATAGGTTACGGTTAGTATGACCAATAATCTTCTTCCTCGGGGTCATGGATAGCTCAATAAGCAGTTCGCCCAGTCTCAGCGAGAAAGTTATTTCCCAGGTCAGCATTTATGTTCACGGGCAAGCTTCAACGGTCATGCGACCTAGCGATCAGGTGACTAGAAGTAGCAGACATAGGTGTATTTTTGCATTCAATAACAAGTAATCTGTGTGGCTTGAGTTGTGGTTTGGTGACTTGGAGGATTTGGTAGATAGGCTTGGCAGTTAGAGGCTTGGGCGGTTACTGGCATCAATCCGTCAATTTTCCTTTTATTTGTATTTTTGCTTCCATCCTGTGCATTGTGAATCTTGTCTCGCAATATATACCTTATCATGTAAAGAAGATTATTAATTCCATAGTGGCTCTTATGCTTCTATTATTACTGGTTATTACTTGGCTTTGGTTTGGTTGAGTGTTCCTGCAACCCTACTCAGCTTTCGAGAAATTTTCACATGATATTAGAGGGGTGTTGAGGAGTGAGCAGTTGATCAACCTCAGAGGTCGGCTATCCTTGGAAATTTCAAGTGAATCAGGGTTAAGCAATGGAAGTTGGTTATGCAAGAGATCTTGGGATTGATATCTTAACGTAGACCAACTTTAAGAAGTGGAGGTCTTGTATGAAGAGCTATCTTTTTGCTGAGGACCTTTGGGAGGTTATCAGTGGAGACAATATGCAAGAGGTGATTGCTCCTACAGGGAATGCCGATGCGGTGAGAGATTGGAGGATGAAAAATGTTAAGGCAGAGTTCACTCTAAAGTGGGCTATCTCACTGGAGCTCTTTGACCAAATCATTGGATGTCGGTCTGTTGTTGAGATTTGGAAGGCCTAGGATGGTCTGTTCAATACGAAGAACGTAGCTTGGCTACAGTTCTTGGAGAATGAGTTGGCGAAGGACACTTAGGGTGATCTGTCCATATCATCCTTCTTTTCAAAGATGAAGAACCTTTGCACTGAGATATTGATATTGGACCCGAAAGAGCCTATCTGTTGGGTATTGTATCCACAATAACCTAGATTTGTGTGAAGTCACCCTTGAACTAAGTTGAATTAATTATGTATTTGTTGTTATTCTTTAGTGTAGTGCTTGTAGGTCATTATTGCTAAGTGTAGACCAATGTCAGTTTACAACGAGTCACCAAACACAGGGCCAAGCAATGTAATACCTCATTGTGTGATCCATGGTGTTGACTCATGTGTACCCTCTCTATTGGGATGCACTTCATTTTCAAGTACTAAAGCAATGGAAGGAAAGAAGGGTTGTTGGTTTTTCAACAAAGAAGAATTATTTTTTTCAGTGAATTTGCCTAAGTGTATTTCTTGAGAAGATGAAGTCTGTTTCTCAAGAAGTCTAAGTAAAGTTCTCGAGAAAGCATGGTTGTTCTCGAGAAATCTTAAGACTTCTCGGAAAATTGTCAGAAACATCTTCTAAGTCTTTTTCTCGAGAAAGGCCAGAAGAATTCTCGAGAAGCCAAGTACAGTTCTCGAGAAATCTAAGTAGTACTCGAGAAGTCTAAATTCTTTCTCGAGAGACTAAATATCTTTTCTCGAGACATCGAGTTTCTTCTCGAGAAATCAGTATTTCACTTCAAAGAATTTTCGTTATGTCTTTTGTCGAGAAAGCCATGTCATTTCTCGAGAAAACAAATTCTTCTCGAGAAATTATATGTCTTCTCGAGAAATGATGTTGAAGAAAAATTTCTTTTGCAAATAGACTGACGGGATTTCGATATAACTTAAGTCTCTCATGATTGATCTACATGGATCTTTCCTTAATGATTTCAGACCGTTACACGAGGTATTATAAATAGTCCTTTCAGAATCACTAACCCTAATAATAAGAATTACAACATTCTGAATCGCAATCGAATTTTCTAAATCAGGAGAAGCCGCGCCATCAACATCGTTTTTCTTTGTCACTCCTCTCTCGATCCATCGATTCCAAGAAGAAAAGATTCGACTGATCGCAGATTCAAAGTTCCATAATATCTACTTTGATGTTTTTAGTTTTCTACCTAAATCACCTAGAGGGGGGTGAATAGGTGATGTCTGTGTCTTTTTGCGGAATAAAAATTGAACAAACGAAATGCAAAAAATAAGCACACACAACACAGAGAACACCAGATCTATAGTGGTTCCCCAATCTTGGGTACATCCACTCTCCACCTAACTGATCTAGCAACATGCTAGACTCGGCTACTTCACTATTATCTCGGATTGAAAACCAATCCTATAATTCGGAGTAACGCCCCTATAACTTGATCCACAACACAGATCTACACTCAGAAGAAATACTTCCTATAACACTCGGAGACAAAATCTCTTACAACATAAAGATTTTGTAAATAAAATTATACAAACAGAATATCTCAGATCTGAATATTCAGCCTTTCTTCTTTCTTGAATCTTTGAAGCTTTCTAAGAAATAGGTTGAAGAAGGCAAGCCGAAAACTAGTCTGGATCTCAAAACCTAGACCAGCACGATCAAGATGAGGATCTTTGAGAATAAGAATGCCTGGATTTGTTGATCTAATCTAGCTCTGAATCTCTGGAATCAGAGAAGGAGCGGTGACGAGATCGTCGATGAAGAGCGGCGGCGGCTTCCGGATTTGGAATGAAGAAAATCGATTCAGAAAACTTTATCTCTCTGTTAGGGTTAGTCAAATATGATAAGACCTTTTATAGGAATAGTCTAACGGTCTTAATCATAAATTACATAACACATGGACCAATAATCATGGAGATTAATTTGAAATCGGGTCCCGTTAGACTTAACAAAATTTCAGAATAATTGTCTGCATTACCCGAGTGGAATATGACTACTCGAGTAATCACTTTGACTTCTCGAGAAAAGGATGTAAAGTTCTCGAGAACAATCCTTAGAGAAAAAAATCTGGAAAAAACTTCTGTCTACTCAAGTAATATAATTGACTTCTCGAGAAGTAGCTGGACTTCTTGAGTACTAATGCTTCACTACTCGAGAACTAGATGTACTTCTCGACTACTCGACCTTTATTACTCGAGATAAAGTCTTGTATTACTCGAGTAATAGCCTTACCTACTCGAGTATTAGACTTAGAAGAATTTCTGAGTTAGATATTTCAGATAACTCGAGAACAAGTAGAGATGTACTCGAGTACTAAGTAGTTTCTTGAGAACTAACTTTAAATCATCTCGAGAACTACTTCAGTTAATCGAGTGCCAGACTTAGCTTACTCAAGAACTTACTATAATTCTACTCGAGTACTTAAGTTACTACTCGAGTAAAAATTCTTAGAAAAATTCTACTTTCTGAAAATTGTCATTTTTCAAGGAAATATGCAGCTAGTCTTTCTCCTACAGATTTAGTGCTTGAAAATGAAGTGTATCCCAATAGAGATGCTACACATGAGTCAACACCATGGATCATACAATGAGGGATTATATTGTATGGTCCTGTGTTTGGTGACTAATTATAGACTGATATTGGTCTACACTTTGGCAATTAAGTCATGCAAACACATAACTCAAATAAGACATCAAATACAACTTAATTCATCTTAGTTTAAGGGTGACTTCATACAAATCTAGGTTATTGTGGATGCATACCCAACAATTTCCCCCTATTTGTAGAAGTCAAAACCCCCGACACTAAGGTGAATTATATCAAGATAAACAAACAAAGTGACTAGCTACCACAAAGATAATAGAAAATGAAATGCTAAGTAATGAAGAGAAAATCAGATCATCAAAATTAAAGATTTATATCTATATAGAATTTTCCATGAAATCCATTTCAACACAATCTCAAAACATAATCTAGATAATTTGTCATTCCTTGCTCTGTTGTTGTTGCTGTTGTTGCTATTATTGTTGCGATCTTTCCTTCTTCTCTTGCTGTCTCCTCTGATAGCTGAAGGGTTTAGGATAATACTTTGGGGGTCTAGGAGGAGCATTTGGATTGTTCCTTCCATACTCTCTATCATAAATTCTTCTCTTAGTTAAGGATTTTTCATACAGTTCCCACTCAGAGGAGCTATAATGATTAATCATGCTTTCATTGTAATCCATAACTAGTTTGAGAGTATCAAGGATTAAAGACTTAGAAGTAGGGCTCCAAATTTCAGGAAATTCTTCTACTCTCCTCTTTTCAGCTTCTGTATTAGGGATGTACTTGCTTGTAGATGCTCCATCACCATACTTTCTTCTCTTTGGAATTTGTACTTCAGGGTGTTCTTGAGGCTGTTCAGTTTCCCAAACCTGAGCTTAAGTCTCTGGAGGAGGTACTTCTGAGCCTTCAGGTCTTAGAGAAAAGGTTGGCTGTGGAACTAGATGATGTTGAGCAAGAGGGTTAAGATGATGGGGAGTCACATTTGGATCAGCTTTGAAATCAGGGAATATTTGATTATGCAACCACACAGTTGTATCATAAGTATGAAACTTTACACCATCGATTTGATTTTGGAATCAGCATGAATTCCCATCAACTTTTCTTCCCAGAGAGTTTTCATGTTTGCATCTGATTTTTATAAGTATTCTTTTACTAAGCTCTCCCACTTTCTGACTTCTACAGATAGGGTGGTAATAACAGCTTTGTTGAAGGTACCAACTTTTTCATAAGTTTTGAAGTTATGTTGTTGGGCTTTCTTTTCTAACTGGATTTGATTATTAGCAAGAGTTACTGACTGTTCCATCACCTGACCAATGCTTGTTTTGGTGTGGTCCAGAGCTTTCCTACCTATTTGGAATAGATGTTTCAGCTCATCAGTGTTATGCTGGATCTCTGCAAATCCTCTGCTCATCTCTTTTTCAAGAGCAATTACTTTATCAGTCACAACTTTTAGAGATTCATCAAAGTACTTTCTATATTGTGCTAGAAGTAATTCAATCTTACCCAAAATATCATCAATAATAGGAGTTTGAACTTGAGGAGCTGGAGGAGGATGAGGAGCAGTCCATGGAGCAATTTCTTCAATGACAATAGTGCTCTTGGCTCTTGTATTTTGAATCAAAATATCACCTTCCTCACAAAGAATTGTGGGAAGAGAATAATCCAATCTCTTGAGAGGATCCTCAGCTAGTTCTGGGGTGGCTTCTTTCTCATCATAAATAAGAACTGTTTATTCCTCTTGAATATATGCAGCAGGTGATTGATGAGGAGATTCTTGTTTAGAATGATGATGAGAGGGAGATGGATCTTGAGATGGCTCTAGAGATGGATACTTCTCTGTATGAAAAGGGGAAAGAGGCTCTTTGGAAGACAATTCCTCTATCATTTGTTTAATGTCTTCCTCTGTAGATAAAATGATCTCTTGTACTTAGGCATCTGAGAGTGGCTCTTCTGGGGTAGCAGGATGGAGTGCAGCAACTAGAGGAGGGGTAGAAACTCTTTATAATATATTTGAAGGTGCAGGCTTCCCCTCAGCGGCTGCACCAGATGTGCCAGCTACTTGAGGTAGAGGAGGAGATGGAGTCATGTCCTCATACTCTAGATGATCTTGTGCCTTAGCAATTGATATTTTGACAATTAGGTGATCCTTCAAGTGTTTGAGCTCTAGGTTCCTTGCATCTGGAGCTTCTTATATCTCTCGAGTGACTTCATTAACTTGGATGACGTCTTCATCATGGTGATCATCTTATCCAATAGGGGTTGGAGTTGTGATCGTGACGAACTCTTGATCTTTTTCCTTAACTTGCTCATCCAAGCTCAATTCCTTCAGTCGTTAACCTGCATCTTCAACAAACACACTAGAAGAGTTGCTTTGCAGCCAACTCGTCTCATCAAAAACAACTTGAATAGATTCTTCTACAACAAGAGTTTTCTTATTGAAAATCATATATGCCTTACTATAGCTACTATAACCTACGAAAATACCTTCAAAGATCTTTTCACTACATTTAGTGGTGTGATACTTGCCATTGTTAAGGATGAAGCATTTAATACCAAAGATTCTAAAATATGAGATAATCGGTTTCCTGCTCTTTAATAGTTCGTAAGGTGTCTTATTATAGTTTTTGTTTATGAGTGATCGATTTTGCATGTGGCATGCAGTGTTGACAGCTTCAGCCTAGAAATATTCCGGTAGTGAGGTATCACTCAACATGGTTCTGCAAGCCTCTATGAGTGTTCTATTCCTTCTCTTAGCTACTCTATTCTGTTGAGGACTACGAGGAGAGGAAAACTCATGAAAGATACCTAGGCTTTCACAGAATTCTGTCATGGCCCCAGACTTGAACCCTGTTCCATTGTCACTTCTGATTTTGACAAAGGAGCAGTTGTATTCATTCTGGACTTGCTTGACAAAATTCATAAAGATATCAAAGATATTTTACTTGTGTTTTAGAAAGAACACCCATGCAAAGTGAGAGTAATCATCAATAATAACCAATGTATAATCCTTACATCCCAAACTTCTAATTTGTAGTGGACCGAACAAGTCCATATGAAGTTGGTGCAAACACCTATTATGAAAGTGAGGGGATAAGTTGTAAACTACTCTAGAGGGGGGTGAATAGAGTATTCAAATTTTATGAACAACTAGTCAGCTCCCTTGGAGTTTATTTGCGGAATAAATAATCTGATACTTGAACCCTAAGAGCCTAACACAGTGAAGTGCACAAGTGAGAGAGTTAACTGAAATTTCAGTTTAACTATAAGCCTATCACAACAACTAGCAATCCTAGGTAGTTCTATCACAGCCACAGAATAGACAATTAAACAAGATAGCCAGAGACACAGGATATATAGTGGTTCCCTCTAAATAGGTACTCCACTCTTCTACCACCTTGGTAGGAATCCACTGCAGGTTTTGCTAAGGTGCCCTGCCACCAATGATCTGATTCAGGTAGATCAAACAGACCCTTTGAGCTTTTGATAAGGATGCTCAACCACAGGTTGTTGATAAGGTGCCCTGTCACCAATGTTCACTTTTGAAGAGGTGTGAACAAACTCTTTTACAAAGGGGTTGAGAGGGTTAGATTATCTTCTCTGTTGTAAATACAGATTAGAGAAGACTTGTGGATTCTCTAAAGAATCAAAGTCTCCCCCTGGCTCAGTGAAAGTCCAGGGAAAGACTTTGCTTCAGGATGAAGGAGTTTCAGATATACTGAAACTAAATCCTCAGAGATCTGTAGACTGATTTTTATCAGGTCTTCAGATTCTGGAATAATTGAAGCAGAACTGGAGCTCTTTCTGAAGTCTTGAAAACTCTAAGCAGATGCTCAGGAGACTTGAGAATGAAAGTAATTGCTCTGGGCTTTTTCTTCAGGGGAGCTTTTCTTCTTCTTTTTGTGAGATGGTGAAGAGTTGCTCTGAAGATGCTTGAGAGAATACAGCACTGAGAAAAAATCTCTCTGTATCTGTAACTTGTTATTTTTCTGAGAAAAAAATCTCTCTTAAATATGTCTTCTCATTTTTCCTTTGGAACGGCTCTATTGATTTTGAATTCTCGAGCCCTGCAACAGATTATCTCAAAAATAGAATATAGCAATAGGAATAGAATGACCTATTAGCTTACTGTCAGTCCCAATAAGGAATTAAATAAGTGGGAAAATATCTCAGCATAAAGACTTACCATTCTTGGAAATAGTAAACAGTGCCAACGGCTAGAATACAGCCTGGCAATATATTTTGTATAATAGGACAAAAATGCTTTATCAAAATACTGAATCCCGTGATTTAAGCTTGACATATTTGGTAATTAATTTATTTTGAATTTAAGTCATAAATCTGCAAAAACAACTTCAGAAAATTCTCTAACCACAAGCTAAAACACTTGGAAATAAACCAAGGAATAGAATGAATACGAACTGGAAAAGGCAGACAATAATCGTCGAACAGGGGTTCGATGATCGTCGATCTAGCCAACAGATCGTCGACAAAGGCAGAAATCATCGAACAGCTCAAGCTATCGTCGACCAACAAAGAATCTGTCGAGATAGGAAACGTGAAGCAAGACTGCGATCGTTGAACTGCTGATGGCAGATCGTCGACCACTCCTTCAGAGCATAAGAAGCTTGCTCTGAGATCGTCGACCATCGGTCGACGATAATTGTCTTGACTTCAACTACCCTATAGCCCTGCTATCATCGACCGATGGTCGACGATCGCGAGGCCTCGTTCGACGATGGTCGAACGGAAAAAGAAAGCCTTAACCAAACATTCATTTTACAACTTCTAACCTAAGCTCTAGGTCAGTAATAAACTGTCCTAGGGAAACTTAACAAAGTCTAACCATGATCATATATAGTTATATGGATCAAGAGAGGCTGGAGAGGGATTACATAAGCCAAATCACATATAGGGTACCAACAATCTCCCCCTATTTGGGTTATGTTATCCAATCCGATCTAAAAACTAATGCACACAATAACAAAAGCAGAGATTAACCAAAAATTTAAATCACAGGCAATCCACAGAAAAACATAAAAACATAAATCAGCAGAACTATAAAGTATCAAGCAGATTTATCAGAGGTTTTAGCATCAGATGAGTTCTTAGGGATTACAGCTGGTTTGAAAATAATTTCTCTGTTTGAATTTGCTGCTTGTCTTTTGGATAGCATTAGGTCATGTTCACCAATAATTTTCTTTTCAGCATAGCTTGGCAGAACTGCAGCAGGGTGCAACTTCATGTATTCTTCAGTATTAAAAATTTCAGAGTTGACTTGAATTTTGCTGAGTTCCTTTTCTCTGAATTCAGACATAGTTGTATATGCTGTAGGGTCTAGTCCTTGAGCTTTGGCTCTCTCCATCATGCTTAGTGCAATAGATTCCTTAAATCTTGCCATAGAGGCAATTCTTTCAGTTTCAGTCATATCTGATGGAGAGGGTGGTCTGTCAGTATCAGCTTGAGCTGCAATCTCCATGTTCCTTTGAAGAGCTGTGGCTAATTTGCTTGAGTCAAGAGAAATCTGTGCAGCCTTCTTAGGATCAGTTTCACCATATAGAGATCTTGGAGGTGCAAGTTCAATGAACTTCTTGTGGGATTTCTCTGAATAGACCACTCTTTTTCCTTTTGTTTCAACTGTCTCAGAAGCAGCAGGTTTCCTTGATGTGGAGGATGGACCTCTCCTGGGAGGAGAAGGTTTTCATTCTGGAACTTTCTTTTTAGGAGAAGGAGGAGGAGAGAAGGTAGGTTGCTGAAATGTCATCTCCTTTATTTGTTCCATGAGAACATTTTCATTTCTTTTCCTTCCTTGTCCTGATACATCTTGGCCTCCCTGGCTTTGGTTACTCCTTCTCTGGTAGGACTGAAAGGTGTTAGAACTGGCTGATTTTGCAGATGGGGCAGAAGAGAGACTTCCAGAGGCTCCAGCACCAGGAGGTGGAGGAGGACCTCTGGGGGGGGGGAATTTCTGAATTGGAGTGTCATATCTTTTTGTTCTCTTCTTCTCTCTTGTCTGATTCTTTGAGAGTCTCATCCATGGTTGAAATTCTTTGCTCTTGGGATCAATTCCCTTCAGAATGAAATAGGGAACATCCTTGTCTGGATTAGCAGTAGGAGGAGCAGATGCTTTTCTTTTCTTGGATACAGCCTTTTTCTTCTTCTGGGTGCTATCAGAATCCTCAGAATCATCATCATCAGAGGAGTGGGATGAGGTTCTGCCAGCATAATCATCAAAGTCTTGTTCTGAGATATCCTTGGCAACTATAGTATGTTCAGCCTTTTCTTTCTCCTGCTTCTCTCTTTCTTCCTTTTCTCTTGCTTCCTCAATGGCATCTTGCTCAAGGAGGGCATCAAAATCAACATTTGGAGATCTCTTCCAGAGTTCTGATTCAGGATACAAGTCAGGAACTATCCTGGGGACCAGTTCTGCAATAGAAGGAATGGATAGAGGATAGGTAAGGATAGGTGGAGAAAAGATGACTGTATCTGCAGGGGCAGATGCTTTTCCTAGAGAGATGGCTAGGGAAACCATATGAGATTTAGCCAACTCTTCAATGTACTCAGAGGCAATATTCTCAGCCATAAAGGCTATATATTGTTCAAGGTTTAGAGTACCTGAGCTTGATTCCTTTTCAGTCATCTTGGAGGCATTCTCTGGTAAGTCTTGCACAGCCTCAGCTTCTCCAGCAGCAGCAGCAGCAGCATTCTCAAGTTGTTGAACCACTACTTCTGAGTCGGTAGTGTTCATTGGAACTTTTTCACACAAGTCCATGAGGACTTCCTCATTATCTCTCTCAGAGACTTCTTCATCAGAAGCTAGATTCACTAGGGAGTGAATGTCTTTGTTAGATAAAGATATCAATTTATAGTCCTGATTATAACCTTTAGAGGAAGTGTTTTACCTTCTGGTTGCTCTGGATCTTTCATCAGAGACTCTTTCTCTGGAATAGCTTCCTCTGGAAGCTCTTGAGGTTCTTCTACAATTGCTGAAAGGGGAAGGGAAGAATTGTCCTGAAGGGTCAAGGCATCACCTGAGACCACTTCAACAGACATCTCCCCCTGCATGACTTCAGTGGGGACTGGAGTCATGCATCTTACTGAAGAGGGCTCAGCAGAGGGTGGAAGTGATTTGATGGCTTTAGTAAGGGCATTGATGGATGCAATGAGAGGGGCATTGGCAGCCTCAATCATGTTTTGGATGGATGGAGTGATGAGCTCTACAATATGTGCAAGCAATTCAGGAGTTATCTGAAATGCTGAGGGTGTGGAGGTGGATGGATGACTGTGGGATGCAAATTGAGGTGGTGATGGAATGGAAGCAGTATGATCTGCCACATGATCAAATGAATCATGTGGAGATGGGTGATCATCAGCATGAGTGTGGGATTCATGTTGAAAGAGGTGGGTGAGGATGGTAGCAGTTACTATGTCAACACTGGCTGAGGCTGCCAGATGTTGTGGTGTGGGTGACTGGGGTGGAGGTGCATGTAGGATGGGAGATGCATGTAGGGATTCATGTTGTGGTGGCACTGCAGATTGTGTGGAGGGTAATGCAGGAGATGAGGATGCAGGGGTAAAGAGGGAGGATGGAGGGATTACTGAGCCTTCCCCAGCAAGCTGGAGAGTGGCTGAATCAGCCCTTATGTCTGATGGAGGGTTAGGATCAACCCTGGCTGACTTCTTGATGACTCTCTGGGATTTCTTGAACAGAGAGGGGTCCAACCTCTTGCTGGCGTTGACTGCAGAGGGTGCAGAAACAAGCAGCAGGGGTGCTTTCACATACAGAAACACACCCAACACCCTGGCAAGGTTTACTTCTTTCGTGTTGTTCTTTCTCCTTATCAGTTCAAACAGAACTTTTCCCCAGGCTATCTGCGTCTTATTCACCAAAGCTGACATTAAGGCAAACTGTTGCCTGTTGATGTTGTCGTGAGCATAGTGTTTTCCCAAAACGACCTTGCCCACCAGGTCTGCCAGAAACTTATACTCTGGAGACAGATTGATCTTCAGCAGCTTAGCTGGAATACCCTCAACATGGCCCATCACAGTTAGCATGCGGCCATATTCCTCTGTATTTTGCTCATAGTCCTCAGTACCGGTTGGTAGTCCAAACAGCTCAGTCAGAACTTCAGGAGTCAGAATGACCTCCTCTCCATTTATCTTTCCAGTCATGGCTTCGTCGCTGGAGGACGAAGTATATACCCATTCTCGAATCTCTGGTATATGAATCTTCGGTGAGAATGACATAAATCTCTTTAGGCCTTGATCTTCACACAGCTGTAGAATGTCTTGGATGGGTTGATCACATCGACTGAAGGAATCGAAGTCGACACAGAATCCAGTGTCGAACTTCATCCCGAAGAGAACTGCTGAAGGAATCGCCATTGGATTGAAGAGAGAATGGAGAATCGAGATGCAAGGCAGGGGAGAAGAGAATCGCGCGGGATTAGAGTTCGAGAGCGAATTCTAAGCCAGAAGATGGAATATGAAAAGACGGAGCGGAAAAACGACGATCTCCAGACCTAAATCGACTATCAGATACAAATCTGCGATCGTCGAACTCGGAATAAAATCGGTCGTCGAACAGCGACTGACGATAGTCAATATTTGACTAATCGTTAAACATCGACCGACTACAAGCGATCACCACGATCGTCGATCAATATATGTTGGTCGACGATTCTCCACACAGCACAGAAAATCTGTCGTCGACCATTGGTCGACGATAGATACCTAAGGAGAGATCGTTGACTAGTTGATCGACAATTTCTGCCTTACTACAAAAACGATCTGTCGTCGACCATTGGTCGATGATAGATACCTAACCTGGTCGAAGATCGTCGAGCAGTCGTTCGACGATTTTAGACAGAAAACAAATCTATCCAAATTTTCACTACTTTGAACCATTAATCATACCAAGCTGGTTCAGGAAGAACAAATGCCTTTGTTCATCAAGGGGCTTAGTGAAAATATCTCCTCTCTACAGGTCTGTGGATATAAATTCCATTGCTATCTTGTTCTTTTCCACATTATCTCTCAGAAAATGATGTCTAATCTCAATGTGCTTGGTCCTGGAATGGTGCACAGGATTTTGAGCAATTGATATTGCACTGGTACTGTCACACAGAATTTTTGTTTTTGAGTGTGTGTACCCATAATCCACTAGCTGATTTTGAATCCACAGGATCTGTGAACAACAACTAGCTGCTGCTATATATTCAGCCTCAGCAGTTGAAGTAGACACAGATGCCTGTTTCTTACAAAACCAAGAGACAAGTCTCTCTCCCAGGAACTGACAGGTCCCTGAGGTGCTTTTCCTGTCAACTCTACAACCAGCATAATCAGCATCTGAATATCCAATTAACTCAAATCCTGACTCAGCTGGGTACCACAGTCCTAAGTTAGGGCATCCCTTAAGGTATCTCAAGATCCTCTTGAGAAGAGTTAAGTGAGATTCCTTTGGGTTGACCTGGAACCTAGCACATAGGCATGTAGCAAATATTATGTCAGGCCTACTTGCAGTCAAATACAGCAGGGAACCAACAATGGCTCTATAGTTCTTTTGATCAACAGACTTGCCATTGACATCAGAATCAATAACTGCATTTGAGGCCATAGGTGTGCTCATTGATGAAGCATCAGACATTCCAAATATTTTAACCAGCTCTCTGGCATACTTTGATTGAGAAATGAAGATACCATCAACACACTGTTTCACTTGGAGACCAAGGAAATAGGATAACTCACCCATGCTGCTCATCTCAAACTTGGAGTGCATTAGTTCAGAGAACCTCTTGCATAGTTTGGGATCAGTGGAGCCAAATATAATGTCATCTACATAGATTTGAACTAACAGTTGTGAGTCCTTATGATGTCTAATAAATAGGGTTCTATCTACTACACCTCTCACAAACTTGTGTTCTAGAAGGAAATTTGTTAAGGTCTCATACCAAGCTCTAGGAGCTTGCTTAAGTCCATATAGAGCCTTTTGGAGTTTGAACACATGAGTGGGTAAGGTTGATGAAACAAACCCTGGTGGTTGTTCAACAAACACTTCTTCCTTTAAATCTCCATTGAGGAAGGCACTCTTCACATCCATTTGGAATACCTTAAATCTCTTATAGGCAGCATAGGCTAGGAAAATCCTAATGGCTTCTAGTCTAGCTATAGGGGCAAAAGTCTGATCATAATCTATGCCTTCCTCCTGTCTATAGCCTTGAGCTACTAGCCTAGCCTTATTCCTAACTACTATGCCTTGGGCATCAAGCTTGTTTCTAAACACCCACTTGGTGCCTATGATCAGTTGGCCTCTTGGTCTTGGAACCAAAGTCCAAATTTTACATCTTTCAAACTGGTTAAGTTTCTCTTGCATGGCTATAATCCAGTGTGGATCAAGCTCAGCATCTTTAATGGTTAGGGGCTCAACCTGAGAAAGGAAACAAGCAAACATCACATCTTTGTTGAGTTGATGTCTTGTCTGGACTCCTACTGAAATGTCTCCAATCACTTGAGATACAGGGTGATCTCTAAGTGTGACAAGATTAGTAGGTTCAACAATGATCTGATCTTCAACATGTTCAAGATTTAATTCCTCATGTGGAATTTGATCAACTGTTGGAGCAGGTGCTTTAACTTCTAAAAGTTCTACATCAGATTCAGAATCTGAAGGAGCAACCTGAGGAGTTTGTTGGGGATGATTCTCCTGTGTGAGTCTCAAACCTTCCAAATCCTTACTTACTCCTAGGACTTGCACTGTACTATTAGAGGAAGAGTCCTTCTCCTTATAATACATGACTGTCTCATCAAAAGAGACATGTGCAGACTCTTCTATCTTAAGAGAGGATATATTAAGGACCCTATAGGCTTTGCTTACTTGAGAGTATCCTAGAAAAACTCCCATTGAAGCTTTTGCCTCAAATTTTCTAAGGTATTCTTTGTTGTTGTTATGAACAAAAGCTACACAACCAAATACTCTAAAATAGTCTATTTTAGGTTTCACTTGCTTAAGTAACTCATAGGGAGTCTTACCCTTAAGTTTATGTATCAGACTTCTGTTCAATACATAGTTAGCTGTGCTAACTGCTTCAGCCCAAAAGGACAGAGGCATGTTAGCATCTGCCAACAATGTACTTGCAGCTTCAATTAGGGTTCTGTTTTTCCTTTCAACTACCCCATTTTGTTGAGGAGTTCTAGGAGCAGAGAAGCTATGTTTGATACCTTCCTTCTCACAGAATTCTTGCATAAGAAGAGACTCAAACTCAGTACCATGATCACTTCTGATCAAGGCAATCTGAGTAGAATACTCACTCTGTATACACTTTAGAAAATCTGTAAGAACCTTGAAGTTATCAGCCTTAGTTCTCAAGAAGAATACCCAAGTGAACCTAGAGAAGTCATCTACAATTACTAGAGTGTAAGACTTTCCTCCAAGACTCTGTACAGCAATAGGACCAAATAAATCCAAATGTAGCAAGTACAGAATCCTGGGAGAATCACTTTTATTAACTGATTTAAAGCTATTTCTTGTTTGCTTACCTAATTGACAAGCTTTGCAAAGGCCTTCCTTCTTGTAGGGGCAAGAAGGTAAGCCTCTTACAAGATTGTATTTAGCCAACCTAGAAATGTTTTTCAAATTTACATGACTAAGTCTCTTATGCCAAAGGGTATTATTACTGGTTACTTCATTAAATAAGCATAATTCAGATTTGGATGAGTTAAAATCTACAACATAAACATTACCAATTCTAATACCTACTAACACAACAGTATTATTTAAAGCAATATTACAAGCAGTGTCAGTAAACCATACCTTGTACCCAGCATCACACATTTGGCTTACAGAGATTAGGTTGTGCTTTAGTCCTGAGACATAAGCAACCTTCTTGAATGTTACAGCTCCTATGGTGAAGCTGTCATACCCTTCAGTCTGTCCACAGCTGGAATCCCCAAATACAACTTTTGGTCCCAGCTTGGCTTTGAACCCTGACAGATTCTTCTTCTTTCCTGTCATATGCTTTGAGCATCCACTATCCAGATACCATTTGTCATGTATGACTGGATAGGTCTTCACCTGCAGAGAGAGCAGTTATACATTGTGGACCCAGGTTACCTTGGGTCCAGTATTCTTCACAAAAGAAAAACTAGATATAAAAGATTTTGCAGGCTTAGATTTATATCCTAAAGGGTGTGATCTCCTAGGTGGGATAATCCATTCAGTTGAAGGATTAAACAACCTAGGGTAGTGATTGGGATTTGCAATTCTGGAAGTTTGAAATTTATTTTCCAGCTTAAGTCCAGATCGTCGATCCACGGTCGACGATCGCAAGCCATATCGTCGATCATTTGTAGTAGTGTTATGTTCTGGATTCCACGATCGTCGATCACTGGTCGACGACTCAAGATGAGATCGTCGATCTCCTGCACCAAAGATATCATACTTGGTGAAGGTGTTCAGCGATCGTCGATAGACGTTCGACGATTGGTTTGACGATCGTCGATTAATGTTCGACGATTTTTGTAAAGCTAGAAATTTTTTCTTCCTGTTCTCTTTCTTAATCTTATTCTGAATTTTCTTACATTTTTCAATTTCCTCAGTATTCTTTATTCCTGATTCAGAAATAAATTTTACTAGAGTGCTAAATCTCTCCTTTGTGAGGAGGATGGGTTCACTAGATGTAGCACCTAGGCCTAGTTTATCATTACCAACCCTAGTGTTTGCTATACTGGTTATTTCAGATAATTTAAGGCTTCTGCCATTTAATTGTTCTTCTAACCTCTTAGATTTAGCTAGTTCTAATTTTAGGAATGTTACTTCTCCTCTTAAGCTTTCTAATTCTTTTTCTAATCTGATTATTTCAGTACCTTCCATGTCTAGTTCCATTATCTTTGATCTAAGTGACTTGATTTCTCTTTCAAATAACAGTAGATCTAAACATAGAGTTTTAAATTTTAATTTGAACTCAGGAGATGAAAAATCAAATGAGTTGATTACCTGGTCTTCCATAAGAAGATCTTCTTCATTGTCTCCTTCTTCTTCAGAATTATCTGCAGCTGACAAAGAGCTGCAGGCATCAATAGCCATGAGGCAGACCTCTTTGGCTTTCTTCTCTTCTTCTTCTTCTGAATCACTGGAGCTAGAGGAGCAGGTATCCTCTTCTGTTTCACTCCAGGTAGCAGCCACAAATCCCTTGTCCTTCTTCTTGTATTTGTGTGAGGAGGACTTGGAGTGGTGCTTCCTGTACTCTTTCTCCTTTTTCTTCTCCTTGTGTTTCTTCTCTGGACAATCTGGGGCAATGTGTCCAGGCTTGCTGCAAACATAACAAATGATTTCTTTAGAAGGAGTCTTGTCATACCTTGGTTTATCCTCATACTTGGAGAACTTCTTTTTGAAGTCTCTTCTTCCCATGTTGAGGAACCTCTTGGCAATGAGTGCCAGCAACTCCTCATTTGATTGACTTCCTTCAGAAGTCTCAGCAGCCTTAAGAGCTAGAGAATGCTCTTTCTTTGTAGGTGTAGGAGTTTTTACTTCAGTTGCAGCAGCTCTGCTCTTTAAAGTTTGCTCATATGACTTGAGCTTTCCCAACAGAGCTTCTGTGGAGAGTTCCACAGTGTTTCTTCCATCCTTGATGGGCCATATCCTTGAGTCCCAAGAGATGGGAAGGCACATCAGGATCTTGTCATTGACTTCTGTCAAAGTTATCTCCTTGTCCAAAGACCTCAGTTCACTTATTATTGAACTGAGTCTTGTGTACATTGTGTCAATGTCTTCAGCATCATCCTTCTTGAAATTTTCATACTGAGAAGTGAGGTTGGATCTCCTGTCCTTCCTCTCATCAGCTGAGCCAGCAACTATGTGGTTGAGGGAATCCCACATAGCTTTGGCTGAGGTACATTCAGCAAGCTTCTGGAATATTTCATCAGACATTGTCTGAGCTAGGATGTTCATTGCTTTTGCATCAGCTGCTTTTGCCTTCTTGTAAGTTTCATTGTAGTCAGGTGGTGGCACAGCACTGAGATCAGCAGAAGTGGAAGCAGCAGCAGGCCTAGCAGGTGGTCCTGTCAAAATAGAAGAGAAGATATCTTCATCAATAGAATTCATGTATAGTCTTATCCTGGCCTTCCATATGCCAAACTTGGACAAGTTGCATATAGGAGGTCTGGTGCTTGAATAATCCTTAGACTGGGCCATGTGTGAAAGTGTTTGTGAATGGTATCAGGAAACAACTTATCACTGGATCTTTTAACTCAGGTGTTAGCCTGTATGAATAGCTAACCTCCTTCTAATACCAATTGAAAGTGAGGGGATAAGTTGTAAACTACTCTAGAGGGGGGGTGAATAGAGTATTCAAATTTTATGAACAACTAGTCAGCTCCCTTGGAGTTTATTTGCGGAATAAATAATCTGATACTTGAACCCTAAGATCCTAACACAGTGAAGTGCACAAGTGAGAGAGTTAACTGAAATTTCAGTTTAACTATAAGCCTATCACAGCAACTAGCAATCCTAGGTAGTTCTATCATAGCCACAGAATAGACAATTAAACAAGATAGCCAGAGACACAGGATATATAGTGGTTCCCTCTAAATAGGTACTCCACTCTTCTACCACCCTGGTAGGAATCCACTGCAGGTTTTTGCTAAGGTGCCCTGCCACCAATGATCTGATTCAGGTAGATCAAACAGACCCTTTGAGCTTTTGATAAGGATGCTCAACCACAGGTTGTTGATAAGGTGCCCTGTCACCAATGTTCACTTTTGAAGAGGTGTGAACAAACTCTTTTACAAAGGGGTTGAGAGGGTTAGATTATCTTCTCTGTTGTAAATACAGATTAGAGAAGACTTGTGGATTCTCTAAAGAATCAAAGTCTCCTACTGGCTCAGTGAAAGTCCAGGGAAAGCCTTTGCTTCAGGATGAAGGAGTTTCAGATATACTGAAACTAAATCCTCAGAGATCTGTAGACTGATTTTTATCAGGTCTTCAGATTCTGGAATAATTGAAGCAGAACTGGAGCTCTTTCTGAAGTCTTGAAAACTCTAAGCAGATGCTCAGGAGACTTGAGAATGAAAGTAATTGCTCTGGGCTTTTTCTTCAGGGGAGCTTTTCTTCTTCTTTTTGTGAGATGGTGAAGAGTTGCTCTGAAGATGCTTGAGAGAATGCAGCACTGAGAAAAAATCTCTCTGTATCTGTAACTTGTTATTTTTCTGAGAAAAAAATCTCTCTTAAATATGTCTTCTCATTTTTCCTTTGGAACGGCTCTATTGATTTTGAATTCTCGAGCCCTGCAACAGATTATCTCAAAAATAGAATATAGCAATAGGAATAGAATGACCTATTAGCTTACTGTCAGTCCCAATAAGAAATTAAATAAGTGGGAAAATATCTCAGCATAAAGACTTACCATTCTTGGAAATAGTAAACAGTGCCAACGGCTAGAATACAGCCTGGCAATATATTTTGTATAATAGGACAAAAATGCTTTATCAAAATACTGAATCCCGTGATTTAAGCTTGACATATTTGGTAATTAATTTATTTTGAATTTAAGTCATAAATCTGCAAAAACAACTTCAGAAAATTCTCTAACCACAAGCTAAAACACTTGGAAATAAACCAAGGAATAGAATGAATACGAACTGGAAAAGGCAGACAATAATCGTCGAACAGGGGTTCGATGATTGTCGACCTAGCCAACAGATCGTCGACAAAGGCAGAAATCATCGAACAGCTCAAGCTATCGTCGACCAACAAAGAATCTGTCGAGACAGGAAACGTGAAGCAAGACTGCGATCGTTGAACTGCTGATGGCAGATCGTCGACCACTCCTTCAGAGCATAAGAAGCTTGCTCTGAGATCGTCGACCATCGGTCGACGATAATTGTCTTGACTTCAACTACCCTATAGCCCTGCTATCATCGACCGATGGTCGACGATCGCGAGGCCTCGTTCGACGATGGTCGAACGGAAAAAGAAAGCCTTAACCAAACATTCATTTTACAACTTCTAACCTAAGCTCTAGGTCAGTAATAAACTGTCCTAGGGAAACTTAACAAAGTCTAACCATGATCATATATAGTTATATGGATCAAGAGAGGCTAGAGAGGGATTACATAAGCCAAATCACATCTAGGGTACCAACATATTAGAATCTTTGCCAATAATGCTTTTAAAGGTAGCCCTTATTTGCTTGCCTTTTACACATACGTGACAAGGTCTATCTTTAACACACTTGACATTTGGGGTATCACGTACTAATTTAAGAGAAAATAATTTATTAATAGTTTTGAAATTTATATGTGCTAATCTCTTGTGCCATTGGTCACCAAGAGACGCACTATCTTTTGCCAAAAAACACATTGGTGTAGAAGAGTCTATGCAAATAAAATTTAAACAAAAGATATAATCCTACTACGAGTGCTTGATAAAATCGTTTCTAAATTATCAACCAATTTTATCAAACACTTGTCTGCATGAAATTCTACGATGTATCCTTTATCGCAGAGCTGGTTTATGCTTTTAAGATTGTGTTCCAATCCTTCAACATAAGCCACATCGGAAAAGGATACACTAACAATAGTAATCATACCGTAGCCTTTAGTAATCCCTCTGTCAGAACCTCCAAAGATGACCTTTGGCCCGTTCATGACTGGGTAACCTCCAAAGATGAGATTTTTGGTGGCCTTTGGACATTCCTGCAAAAATAAAATCAAGTTGCCTTAGGAACCCAAACTTGTTTGGGTCCTTGGTCTCTAGTTAGAACACTCCCCCTACGAGTGTTAACATTGTGAGTGGTCTTTCTCACATTATTAACTCGAGGAGTTACATAATTTCTGGGATTAAACCAGCAATCTATGGCGAAGTGACCAACCTTTCCACCACACCAACAGTCAAATCTATTGTGTATTTGCCTAATGATCTCCTGCTCTATCTTTTGAGATTGTGGTCTAGCAGGGGCAGTAGAATTGGAAGTAGAAGCTTCATGGTGATGACATTCACACGACTTCTTCTCCTTAGTAGGCTTTTCTACAATGGGTTTGGCTTTTGGATCATTCTTGATGTTGTGACCATGATTATAAGGTCCATAGCTCTGAAGAGTGATCTCCTCATAAGGTGCCTTGAATACACTCTCACCAAAGTTCCGAGGACGAGTCCATCTTTGGTACCGAGACTTAGGCTCTACTTGAGTAGGCCTAGCAAAATGACTATAGTACAAGTCAAGGTCAAACTCGTTCATTAGAAAGATAACCTTTTTGAATGAAGTTTGTTCTTGAGGAGCTTTCCCATTCTCCTTGGCTAGAGCTTTCTTAGCGGCCTTATTTCTCCTTTTGGCCTTGTCTCTCCTAGAAGATTTACTAGGGGATGCCACATGGACTAAGCCTGCACCTTTGGCCTGAGCAGAGACTTCAGCAACAAGCGGAAGAAACGTCTTGGGCTTGGAGAAACTTTCAACAAGTTTCTTTTCAGCTTCAAGTTCTTCTTCCAATTCCTTGATGATTTTCTCCTTTAGATTTAGGTGCTCGAGAGCCTTATTATATTCTTCCCTTATATTATGGAAGTCTTTCCTGAGTGAGTCCATCATTATAATTTCCTCCCTCAGATTGCTCTCTTCAGCCTTAAGAGATTTGTTCTGCTTAGCCTGAGCTCTTGCAACTCTACGACATTTATCGTAGGCTTTGATCAACTCTTTATATTGAGTCATGAGTTCAGACTCCTCGTCAGAGGAACATTCCTCACGATCATGGTCAGAATCATCAGATTTAGAAAGAGGGGTATGTGAATTTACCTTCCCAGTGAATTAGGGTTCTTCTTCTTCATCTATCTATGCCATGAGCCCAATGTAGGCTTCCTCCTCATCACTAAACTCAGATGAGTCTGTGTCATTGAGGGTCTTTCCCTTCTTATCTATCAGGTTTCTTTCAGTTTTCTTCTTATTGTAAGAAGTTTTCTTTTCCTCTCTTCTTATACCCTCCTTCTTGTGAGGCAATCAGCGATGACGTGTCGTTGCTTATTACAACAATAACAAACAATGTCAGTAGAAATGTGTTTGTTTTATTTGGAGTAATACTTGTCTTAGCTACTTGAGCCCTTCTTATAACGATCACCATCGCGACATGATCTTCTGAATGAGGCATCCTTGCCTTTCTATTACTTCTTCTTGTTCAAGAATTTCTTGAACAGTCTTGAGAGAAGAGAAAACTCTCCTTCAGATAATTCTGAGCCTAAGGTGCTTGGCTCTGAAGATTCTTCTTCACTTTCTTCTTGTGCTGGGGCAGGAGAAGCAGCCTTAGACTTCCTTGAGGTGTCTGCCTTTAGAGCGACAGACTTCTCCTTAGATGAAGACCTGTTCTTCTCTTCTTCAGCTTTTCTTGAATTTATTTGTAGCTCATATGACATAAGCTTTCTGAAGAGATTTTGAGGATCTGTCTTTGCTAGCTTTCCCAATTCCCGGATAGCACAAACCTTGTTATCCCATTACTTAGTCAGGGATCTCAAGAACTTATCATTCAGTTCCCCATTTGTGAAGACCCGGCCATAGGCTCTTAGGCCGTTGACAATCTTGAAGAAATTCTCAAAGGTATCTATAATAGAATCCTTGGAACCTTGTCAGAATGCTTCATATTTCTGATTCAGAAGGGATCTTCTGTTATCCCCAACTTCTTCAGTGCCTTCCATCAAGATGATAAGAGACTGCCACATTTCCTAGGCAGATTGGCAGTGAATTAAATTCTGCAGCATAGAGTCATCGACTGCACTTGCGATGATATTTTTTGCTTTATTGTCTAAAGAGACAAGTGAAATCTCATCCTATTAAAGATCCATCAGTTTCTTAGAAACTTGCTTTGTTGAGTCAATGGTGGAGGTGGTCATAGGAACATAAGGTCCTTCTTCCACTATCATAAAAATTCTAGGATCCACAACTTCCATGAAGAACTTTATTCTTTCTTTCCACATAGCAAAATTGTTCTTTGTGAACAGAGGAAGCTTTGCAAAATCCTTAACTTTGTCCATGCTTGAATCCTCTAAAGACAACTAGGAGCAGATCTGTTCGAGGTGTTAACCTATTTGATGAACAACCTCCCTCTGATACCAATTGATATTTTTAGTTATCTACCTAAATCACCTAGAGGGGGTGAATAAGAAAGTTCTGCATCTTTTTGCGGAATAAATATTGAACGAACAAAATGCAAAAAAATAAGCACACACAACACAGAGAACACCAGATCTATAGTGGTTCCCCAATCTTGGGTACGTCCACTCTCCACCTCACCAATCTAGCAACACACTAGACTCGACTACTTCACTATTACCTTGGATTGAAAACCAATCCTATAACTCGGAGCAATGCCCCTACAACTCGATCCACAACACGGATCTACACTCGGAAGAAATACTTACTACAACACTCGTAGACAAAATCTCCTACAATATAAAGATTTTGTAAATAAAATTATACAAGCAGAATATCTCAGATCTGAATCTTCAGCCTTTCTTCTTTCTTGAATCTTTGAAGCTTTCTCGGAAATAGGTTGAAGAAGACAAGCCGAAAACTAGTCTGGATCTGAAAATCTAGATCAGCACGATCAAGATGAGGATCTATGAGAATAAGAATGCCTTGATCTGTTGATCTAATATTGCTCTGAATCTCTGGAATCAGAGAAGGAGCGGCGACGAGATCGTCGATGAAGAGTGGTGGCAGCTTCCCGATTTGGAATGAATAAAATTGATTCAGAAAACTTTATCTCTCCGTTAGGATTAGTCAAATATGATAAGACCTTTTATTGGAATAGTATAACGTTCTTAATCATAAATGACATAACACGTGGACAAATAATCATGGAGATTAATTTGAAATCGGGTCCCATCAAACTTAACGAAATTTAAGAAAAATTGTCTGCATTACTCGAGTGGAATATGACTACTCGAGCAATCACTGTGACTACTCGAGAAAAGGATGTAAAGTTCTCGAGAACAATCCTTAGAGAAAAAAATCTGGAAATAACTTCTGGCTACTCAAATAATAGAAGTGACTTCTCGAGAAGTAGCTGGACTACTCGAGTACTAATGCTTCACTACTCGAGAACTAGATGTACTTCTCGAGTACTCGACTTCTGTTACTCGAGACAAAGTCTTGCATTACTCGAGTAATAGCCTTAGCTACTCGAGTATTAGACTTAGAAGAATTTTTGAGTTATATATTTCAGATAACTCGAGAACAAGTAGAGATGTACTCGAGTACTAAACAGTTTCTTGAGAACTAACTTTAAATCATCTGGAGAACTACTTCAGTTACTCGAGTGCTAAACTTAGCTTACTCGAGAACTGACTATAATTCTACTTGAGTACTTAAGTTACTACTCGAGTAAAAATACATAGAAAAATTCTGCATTCTGAAAATTTTCTTTCTTCAAGGAAATCTGCAACTAGTCTTTCTCCTACAGGTTTAGTGCTTGAAAATGAAGTGTATCCCAATAGAGAGGCTACACATGAGTTAACACCATGGATCACACAATGAGGGATTACATTGTATAGTACTGCGTTTGGTGACTCATTATAGACTGACATTGGTCTACACTTTGGCAATTAAGTCCTGCAAACACATAACTCAAACAAGACATCAAATACAACTTAATTCATCTTAGTTTAAGGGTGACTTCATACAAATCTAGGTTATTGTGGATGCAATACCCAACATACTTGATCTTGTCGGATCCTAAGTTTTTCATATCAAGTTTTCTCAGGATTTCTTCCTTATCTTCTTCGCAGAGATTTTCAGTTTTCAAGAAGAAAGAACCTTGAAGATTGTATATATGAAAGTACAAAGTTTCTATTGTTGTTCTAACATTTATATTAACTTTTATAGGAGCTTTGTCTCCGAGATTGTAGGAAGTTTGTTTTTCCGAGTGTAGATCCCGTCTTGTGGGATCGAGTTTGTAGGAGTGTGTTATCTCCGAGTTGTAGGATTGTTGCAATCTGAGATTTAGTGAAGTAGTCGAGGCTAGCCGTGGTGCTAGATAGGCGAGGTGGAGAGTTGACGTACCCAAGATTGGGGAACCACTATAAATTTCTTGTGTCGTATGTGTTATGCTTGATTATTTTCTGTGTTGTTTACTCTCAAGTTTTTATTCTGCAAAAGACACAGATCTCACCTATTCACCCCCTCTAGATGATTTAGGTTGTAACATCCAATTTCATGCTAGGCCCCTCGCACGCGTGTTGAGTAAAGAGAATTGACTCAGACTCGGGAAGCTTCGAGTGAGTCGAGGGAACACGACACCACCCGACGAATTTAACTTAGGAAAACACACGGGAAAACTTTTGGCATCTAGTGATTTCGACACCATATGAAAAGGCGTCGAGTGATCCCAACGAATTTAACTTATAAGTCTCAGGAAACTTAGGCGTCGATTGGTCTCGACACCATTCGTCGAAGCGTCGAGTAAACTCGATGCCACTCAATGTAGCGTTGAGTGGTCTCAACTCTCTCGACGCTGTTTTACTTAGACGCTGCAGGTTGACTTTTGCGTTGAGTGGTCTTAACACCACTCAATGCCATGACTTAAATTTCTGGCAGCGTTGAGTGTTGTTCATACCACTCAACGCCATGAATTATATTGCTGGCGGCGTTGAGTGGTGTCGACACCACTCAGCACCATGACTTTTATTACTGGCGGCATTGAGTTGTGTCAACACCACTCAACACGGCGTTAAGTGGTGTCGACACCACTCAATGCCATGACTTAAATTGCTGGCGGCGTTGAGTCGTGTCAACACCAATCAATGCGGCATTGAGTGGTGTCAACACCACTCAATATGGCGTCAACGCTATCTCATAATTTTCTAGCGGCGTTGAGTGGTGTCGACACCACTCAACATTTTTGGACTTAGAATTTTTTTATTAAAATTTTGTTGGCCAGTTCACTTGTATATGGGTTGAACTGGGTTCAGGATAAAATGGAGATGGGGCAGACTCTGACGGACATCCTCGATGCCTTCAAGGATCAGCAGCCCCCGACCCAGTAGCCAAACCTGGGATCGAACTGGCTGAGTGCCTTCAAGAATCTGTCCCTGCCAATGTACGACGAGATAGAGAATGCGGTAAAGATGGAGGAGTGTCTCGAGGCCATTCAGGAGATTCTTACAGGCATCAGCTTCCCTGTCAGGCAGGTAGTTCCTTTGGCAACTTCTGCACTGGATGCTCACGCAAAGCAATGTTGGAAGTCCATGCGAGGCTCCACGTATGTAGATAGGAAGCTGTCAGATATTTCTTGGGATGAGTTCAGCGAGGCCTTCTTGGATCACTTCGTGTCTATTACAGATAGAGATGAGTTGGAGGAGAGGTTTTTGAACCTCAGGCAGGGGACCAGATCTGTGACAGAGTACCAAGGGAATTTTCCCATCTAGCCAGGTTCTGGGGGATACATGATCTGGATGACAGGAGGTATGAAAAGAGGTTATACCGGGGACTTAAGGACTCTACCAGGCAGGCTCTACTATTCATTTCCCATGGCACTTTGACACAGATCATAGGGATGGCTAAGAAGCTGGAGGCAAACTAGCTGATGGCATAGTGCAGGGGAAAGAGAACATTGGATGGGTCATCCCATAGGGAGAGTATTAGGGGCTCCTAAAGTGGCAGAGTGATGAGCTACAAAAAGGGGCTGGGGCGTTATTATCCCAACTTCAAGCAGGAGAAGGGGCCTCCTGCGGTACTAGCTCCCCAGCCACTAAAGGTACGTGACCTGAGGAGACATGACGACCGTAGCCACCGACCGTTGATTTGCTTTAGATGCCAATAACCGAGGAATATGAGAGCTGAATGCCCTCAGCAGTTCTATCCACCACCACCTCCTCCACCACCTCTGGTAGCCCCTCTGACACAGTAGGGATGAGTTCGAGGCCGAGGTCGAGGCCAAGGTCAAGGCCATTATGGTAGAGGACGTGGATAGGAGCAGATGTACGCTTTGGACCTTGTCGAGCCAAGGAACCCCGAGGAGGTCATTACAGGTACTTAAAATTAATTGCAATTTTAGCTTTCATGCTATAATACTTTGCCAACCCTAGTAGAACAACAAATATGATATTATTCAGATAAAATCTGCAGGCATAGTCTTCGTTAGCATTAAGCCCGCTCATACATTGTTCTATACAGTGCTTCCCACTCATTTGTATTAGAAGCATCCTGGAAGGACTAGTGGGAATAGAGCAATTCACGAGCATAACAATGAGGGTGCGTCTACCAGATGGATTAGAGCTATTATCATTTGTCAAGTGTAACATGGAGGCAAAAATTGGAGGAAAGACCTTCAAAGCGTCGGCGATGATTTTGAGAATGCTAGACTTCAATATGATCTTGGGCATGACCTGGTTGCACTGGAACCATGCCCGGATCAATTGCCCATCTAGGCGGATCACCTTACGGCATGGGGACACCGACGTCGTCATTGAAGGTATTAGACCTTTGTCCCATCTTCTTTTATCACCTATCAAGACTGTCAAGGACCATGAGCAAGGGGAGGAGGTATACATTATCTGCTTTGAGATGGCAGGAACAGAAAATTCTATTGCTGATATCCCGGTGGTTCGGGATTTCTCCGAGGTATTCCCTGAGAAATTGCCCGGATTACCACCAACTAGGGATATAGAATTTCGGATTCAGTTGGTGCCGAGAGCAAAGCCCGTATATCAGATACCGTGTAGGATGGCCCCCAAAGAGCTAGCAGAGTTCAGGACCCAGTTGCAGGAACTGGTGGGGTTAGGTTTTGTTAGACCGAGCTCATCACCATGGGGAGCTCTGGTGCTATTCATTAAGAAGAATGATGGATCATTGTGGCTCTGCATTGACTACCGGGAGCTGAACCGGTAGACAGTCCGAAACACGTATCCGTTGCCCCAGATCGATAACTTTTCGATCAGCTATAGGGAGCCTTTTGGTTCTCCAAGCTAGATTTGTGGTGCGGGTACTATCGGTTGCGTATTCAGGAGGAGGACATCCCGAAGACAGCCTTTAGTTCTCGGTACGGCCTATACAAGTTCCTGGTGATGCCCTTCGGACTCACAAATGCACCTTCCGTATTCATGAGTCTTATGAACCGTGTCTTCGAGCCATTCCTGGATAGATTTGTCATAGTCTTCATCGACAACATTCTAATCTACTCTCGGACAAAGGAGGAGCATACCCAGCATTTGGCACTGGTTATGGGTAAGCTGAGGGAGCATCAGATGTATGCAAAGTTCTCCAAGTGCTAGTTTTGGCTGTAGGTGGTAGCATTCTTGGGGCATAATATTAGTGGAGCTGGATTGGCGGTGGAACTGGCCAATATACATGCAGTTCGAGATTGGCCGTGACCAAAGTCAGCTTCAGATATACGCAGTTTCTTTGGATTGGCGGGATATTATCGCAAGTTCGTGAAGCGGTTCTCAAAGGGAGAATTCCCCCTCACATCCTTGATGAAGAAGGATGCGGCTTTTACATGTAGCAAGAAGTGCGATGCAGCATTACAGGAGTTGAAGGACAGACTCACCTCTTCCCCCATCCTTGTACTTCCATCGGGGAAGGAAGGATTTCACATTTATATCGACGCATCATATCAGGGGATGGGTGCAGTCCTCATGCAATATGGACATGTCATTGCATATGCTTCGAGACAGCTGAAGAAGCACGAGCAGAATTACCCCGTACATGATTTGGAATTTAGGGCTGTAATATTCGTGTTATAAACTTGGAGGCATTACTTGTATGGGGTTTATTGTGATATCTTCTCAGATCATAAGAACCTCAAATATATTGACACGCAAAAGGATCTAAATATGCGCCAGCGGAGATGGCTTGAGTTCTTGTGCAACAATGACTACAAGATGCATTATCACCCGGGTAAGGCGAACACCGTGGCGGATGCCTTGAGCAGGAGAATCGACACTACTGGACTGGAGCCATGGGTGATGGCTATGGAGCTGGTACGAATGTTGGAGTATATGCACATTAATATGGTTTCCAGAGCTGAGCTGGATGTTTATCAGGAGTACTTGAACTCCTTGGTCATCGAGTGTGACATACGAGAGCGCATCAGGACACAATAGAGGCTGGATACGAATTTAGAGTTAGTATTTATAGCCTTGGAAGGGGGCAAGTCGGAGGACTATTCTTTGCATAATGACCTCGTTCATTTCCGTGGCCGTGTCTATATACCCATAGGAGGAAGTGTCCGGGACGATATACTCAGGGAGGCACACTGTTCTCAGTACTCAGTACATCCCGGTATCACCAAGATGACAGTGAATCTACGAAGGAGCATGTACAGGCCAGGGATGAAGAGGGAAATCATATATTATGTGACGCATTGCGAGACCTGATAGCGGGTAAAGGCAGAGTGCAAGAGCCCAGGAGGGTTACTACAGTCATTACCAGTGCCAGAGTGGAAGTTTAAGGATATAGATATTGACTTCGTGCACGGATTGGCTCGCTCCCACTCTGGGCATGACTCTATATGGGTCATTGTCTATAGACTGAACAAGGTAGCCTAGTTTATACCAATCAGGAAGGACAACCTTGTTACTGTTTTGGTGATGTTGTTTGTGGAATAGTTTGTCAGATACCACGGCGTCCCCATGATGATTGTCTCAGATCATGACGGTCGGTTCACTTCTAGGGAGTGGAGAGAGGTGCAGGCATACTTGGGTTCTCAGCTTTCTTTTAGCACCGCTTTCCATCCACAGACCGACGGTTAGACAGAGCGGACTAACCAGACTAAGGAGGATCTGCTGCGTCTATGTATACTGGACACGGGGAAACCCTGGGAGAGACTGTTGCCCCTGATTGAATTCTCCTACAATAATAGTCACCAGACGAGCATTGGGATGGCACCATATGAGGTTCTATACAACAGGAAATGTCGGACACCACTGTCTTGGGTCCAGGATTAGGACCCCATGAACTTGGGTCGGATTATATTTAGGATATGGATGCTCAAATACGGCTAATCAGGGATCAGATGCTGGAGGCACAAAGTAGGCAGGCCAAGTACTACGATGTAAGACATCGGATGGTGGAGTTTCAGGTGGGGGATAGTGTGTTCTTGAAAGTACGTCCAGTGCATGGTGTCTCGCGAGTGCAGAGGCACAAGAAGCTCAGCCCTTGATTTATGGGACCGTACTTGATCCTGGAGCGGATCGGTCCTTTGGCTTACAAACTGGTATCACTTCACTAACGATCATTGAGAAGTAGTCCACTACACTAGACCATCCCACTCAAGCATTCGTTTGCGAAAAAACTATGCAGCAGAAGTAGTGGTGTGCCCTTGTGTCAAAGTCACAGAAAATAGTCCATTTACGCAATGAGTTAGGCCAATCCTAATATAAACCATACATTTATTCAGCCCCTACAGGTCGCTATACCATGGGATGTGATCCCTCCCCCTCCGGCTGCCACACCCTTGCAGTAGACAGAGATGGGGAAGACTCCGACGGACATCCTCGATGCCTTTAGAGATCATCAGGCCCCGACCCAATAGCCAAACCCGCCGTCAAGCTCATCTAAGGGTCAGTTTCTCCTCCCCTCCCTCTATGCTAGATATCTAGCTCTTTTAGGAGAGATATCGAGTTCAAATGAGCCTAATGCCATGTGAGAGGGATTATGCCGAGCATTTCTTCTTGCTTGGGTTCGCCGGAGGAGCCACCTCCGGCGGCCACGTCGCCGGGAAACGCTAGCCACCACCTCAATAGAGGTGGTGGTGATAATCGCTGGCGGTGGTGACAATCGCTGGCGGTGGTGATAATCGTTGGCGGTGGTGACAATCGCTGGCGGTGGTGATAATCGCTGGCGGTGGTGGCAGCCAGAAGACCGGGAAATACAAGATCTAGCTGGTCCAGGTTGGGGCAATCTGTACCGTAGGCTCATTGGAGAAGATGAATCGATGCCCTTGAATTTTTACGAAATAATTAGAAGTCTATTTTTTGTCCTAGTTTATACAGTCACCTTGTATAGATTATTTAGGCCTCTTAGGGGCATTTTCAGAGATAATTCCCAACATGACAAAGGTAGATATAAGTCTTAACTTTAGTTTAATACCTTAAACTTGAAATTTAGAGCCATATTGCTCCCTGTAGGTCCATTATACTAAGACTGGTTCTAAGCTAGGGCAAATGTTTAAATAAGTGCCCAAGTCAAACTCTAAGTCCACATGTCATGAAATTTTGGACATGCATGTGCTTATGCTAGACCTAGGTCAAGTCCAAAAATCAAAATTTTGGGATGTATTGTTCTATAATTTTAATAGAAATGTCTTTTATTAAATTAATGAAATATGGGAAGATTCCCTCTTCCAAATGCCTCCAAATTTGGGTGGCATGGCCATTGGGTCATTGTATGACCATGTTAAAAGTTGAAGTCATTTTGAACTTTGTATGTTTGGGAAATCCAACATGCATGGTAGAGTTATATTTGTAAATATTGTGCCAAAATGTAAAAATGGGAAGTTTGCCCATTTGGCCTAATGAATGTCCATGGATTTTGGACAGACGCTTAAAGGGATGAATTACACCTCCAATGGAAGGAGTGGGATTTTTGGGAACAAAACTCCCATCATTTTAGAATTAATGGGAAATAAGATCTTTTAGAAATAAAAATGAGATATAGGTCTACTGACATTGTAAAATTCTAAAATTTTAATGCATGCCCTAATAGGAGATTGTATATCTCTGGAAAAGTTATAAGTTTATTTGAGGATTATATCTTATGTATATACTAAATTTACAATTTTACCCTTTTGGGAAATGAATTTAAAAGTAAGGAAATATACTGTTGAAAATTATGGAAAAAATTTATAGCATCATATTTCTGTGATTAAAACCCAATATAATTATTTGAGAATTTTTGGATTATTACATATGCTTAAAATCCTCGTAGTGACATTTTGGTAATGATGTTCATATGAAATTATGTTAGGCCAAATCACTTACTAAGATCATGAATTTATGTAGTGAGTATTATTATATCAATTTTGATCACCAGTAATTTTCTAGAAATTTTTTGTAGTATATTTTAAGTACTTCATTTGTAAAATATATTATTTATGGATTTAATTATAAATAGAAAATATATGGAAATTCAAATTGGAAAATTATGATTTTTGATGAATAGACATTTTTAACCTAGATGAACCTCAAATAATTTATTTAGACATAATAGACCACTGGTTAGAGTAGTTCATGTTCAAAGTGACCTAGGTCACTTAATTAATTAATTTTAATTATGGTCCAAAATAATTAGAAAGATGATGAAATTCTGAATGATCAATGTTACATACATGACAAACCCATGATAAATAATTAGGGGCATTTGGCCCAAGGAAATGGAAGTCATTTCATTTGGGTTGGAGTTAGGTCATGGGGTTGCGCTTAGATAAAGTAACACATAACACTAGGACCCACAGGGGATATGATAGGAGGTTGGATAGAGGATTTTATTGGGAAGATGGAACCCTGGTTAGTGTCAAGTAGTAATGAATGTTAGAGTGCAAAGCCCAAGAAAAAGTAATTAGAATGGAGACCGGCGGAAGACCATCGTTCTCCCAATAATACCTTAAGTCATCAGGTTCACTCAAGAGCAACATTGAGAGCTGGGTATTCATAATGGGTAAACACTAATAAATGTAAGTGTCCTTGAGAAATGGATCTTTGGGATTCATCCCATCATAGTTTCTAGTGCCCCCGAGAGCCCCTCACCGGGTATGCCCTGGGCAGTCCAAGGACTAACCATAAGTTGCTACGCTTAATAAGCATTAGAAAAGACTAGTCTAATAGGTTAAGGGAATGATGTATCAATCTCACCTGTATAGGGCTGGAGGTTTCAGGATGGGTTTTGTCCTGCGAGCTGGAGGCTCGGATGTTTGTATACAGGACGGTTTTTTTCCTGCGAGCTGGAGGCTCGGATGTTTGGATACATGACAGGTATTGTCCTGCGAGCCGGAGGCTCGGGTTGGAAATAAATTACATGTGCATATTACATATTAGTGGCAGGTCATGCGGTACTAGGCCAATCATTACACCGATGGCAATATGGTGACTCAGGTGATGTGTGAGGGTTTGAGGGGCCAGTAGGTTGTTTATACTGCGGTCTGAAAGACAATCCCCGAAAAAGCACACCCAACCTAAAAATTCTGGTGGACTAGCCAGTGGTATAGTACGCGGTGACTCTGGTGTGTTCTTCAGAGGCGTACGAAAGGTCTAGGCCTGGTAGTGTGTATACCCTCCTAGGAGTGGAGATGCCTGCTCCACTTCTACCGTAGCCACAACGGTAGTACCTGAGAGTTAAGCTAACTCCAAAAAGTGGTAACTAAAGTTCTGTGCGCATAGAGTCGTGTGGGTGAGTTGCACTTGTATGATTCATCACCCGCATGCCATACCATTCATACATAATTAGGACATACGCACTATAGATCCTTATCATATAAATTAGTATGTGCTCTTTTATATGATAAGTTAAATTTGTGAAACCTTAACTTATTAGTTTGTATGAGCATTCATATAAGTTAAGGCCTCCTATAATGATAGCTTAGCAGTAGATAGTTTATTTCCTGCTCCGCTCTCTACTTTGCTGATATCACTTCCTATAAGTACAGTTCTTTCTTACTTTACTTGTACTATATATAACTGCTAAAATAGATATATATTTGTTATTACATAATCTTGATAGATTAGATTCACTGTCACCTGCTTTCCTTTTATACCCCTTATTGTTCTTTGCTTCGTCCTCCCGCTCGGTACCTAGGAGTCGCGGGGGCGAGGCGAGGACAAAATGGCTTAGTATTTATGACTAACGATCGGTTATGACTGTATCATTTTAGGAGCTCGAGGAGCTAGAGCACCAGCAGGACGAGGTGGCAGGACATGAGGAGCTGACACCACCTACTACTACTTCTACTACAACCCAGCGTCAGGTGATGACGCATGTACTGATGATAGATTAGCTTCCGCTTGGTTAGATTTTGTGAGAGAGAGTTTGATTACTATGTACTGGGCATAAGCCCTTTTCTCTTTCATTCTATACTCATTGTGGACTATTGTATCTCTCATTCAACTTATATTATGATTATGCTGATCTGGACTTGATGTATAAATATTTATATTGCTTCTTTTCCTTATTGGATGAATGGTTGAATGATCGTACTAGCCGACAGGATCGGTATCTTGTGGTATCGACTAGCCCGTGTGCGCTAGGTGTCACCGTAAAGCGGTAGTTTTGGGCATAAGACCGGGTATTCCCCTCTGTAAGGAGAGGGGGTCTTACATAGGTAGGCAACTAGATACTTCAATTGGTACCAGAGGGAGTTTAGTCACAAAAAGGTTCACACCTTGAACAGATCTACTTCTAGTTGTCGTAGAGATTATCAAGCATGGACAGATCCAAGGATTTTGCAAAGCTTCCGGTGTGCACCAAGGCTAACTTTCCCATATGGAAAGAGAGAGTAAGATTCTTCATGGAAGCTAATGATCTCTGTATCTTCATGATAGTGGAAGAAGGTCCCTATGTTCCCATGATTGCTTCCACTATCGATTCAACCAATAAAGTGCCGAAGAAACTGATGGATCTTGACAAAGATGAGTTTGCCCTTATCTCTCTAAACAAGAAATCCAAGAACATCATCGCAAGCGCAGTCGATGATTCAATGTTACAGAACCTAATACACTACCAATCTTCCAAGGAAATATGTCAGTCTCTGATTGTTTTGATGGAAGACACCGAAGAAGTAAGGGATGACAGAAGATCCCTTCTGAACCAGAAGTATGAGGCTTTCAAGCAAGGCCCCAAGGACATAATAGTTAATACATTTGAGAACTTCTTCAAGATCATCAACAGACTGAAGAACTAAGGTCGGGCTTTCACTAATGGAGAGCTTAACAATAAGTTCCTAATATCCTTAACTAAGGAATGGGACAACAAGATTTGTGCTATCAGGGAGTTTGGGAGACTGGCTAACACTGACCCCCAGAACCTCTTCGGGAAGCTTATGTCTTATGAGCTTCAAATTAACACCAGAAAAGCTGAAGAAGAGGGCAGCAGATCATCATCAAAGGAGAAGTCTGTTGCACTGAAGGTAGATAGCTCAAGAAAGTCTAAAGCAGCATCTCCTACTCCCACACAGGAAGAAAGTGAAGAAGGAGACTTAGAGCCATGATCCTCGGGCTCAGAGTTATCTGATGGAGAGTTTTCTCTTCTCTCCAGACAGTTCAAGAAATTTCTTAGTAAGAAGAAATAGATGAGAGGAAAAGACTCCTCATACAGAAGATCACGTCATGATGGTGATCATTAAAAGAAACGTCACACAAATGACAGGTATAAATCTAAGCAGAACAAAAATAATTCTACTGACATTGTGTATTATTGCTGGGTCACGTGATCGCTGACTGCCCTCATAAGAAGGAGGGTGGAAGAAAAGAAGAGCATAAGTACTCCCACAGCAAAAAGAAGGTGAAGAGCTTCACGACAAAGAAGCAGAAGAGCCTCAGTGACACTGACTCATCTGAGTCATGTGAGGATGAAGAAGCCTACCTCAGGCTCATGGCTCACTCCAACGAAGAAGAAGATGACCCCCAATTTCATGGGGAGGTAAATTCTCACACCATTCTTTCAGAGTTTGATGCCCAGACGATGTTCATGAGGACTGTTCCTTCTATGATGAATCATAACTCATGGCTCAGTATAAAGAGCTGATCAAGGCCTATGACTGGTGTAGAAAAGTTATTAGAACTCAGGCCAAGGAGATCAAATCCCTTAAGGCCAAGGAGATCACTCTGAGGGAGGAAGTTGCAAGAATGAACTCACTCAGAGAGGAACTCCATGCCCTGGTCGATGACAACAAAAGTACACACGAGCTCCTTAACCAAATAGAGAAAATCATCAAGAAGTTGGAAGGACAGCTTGCCGCTGAAAAGAGACTTGTTCAAAGCTTCTCCAAGCCCAAGACAATCCTTCCACTTATTGCTGAATTCTCAGCTCAGGCTAAAGGAGCTAGCTTAGGTCATGTGGCTTCTCCTAGTAAATCTTCCAAAAGGGCCAAGGCTAAAAAGAAAAATGAGGCTGCTATAAAAGTAACTGCCAAAGAGAAAGGGAATTGGCTTATCATTCAGACCACGTTTAAGAAGGTTATTTTTCCTTCCAACGAATTTGATTTTGAGAGCTCCCATGGTCACTTGACAAGACCAATTCAGGTTGAACCTATCATGGACTATTAGGGGTGGACTCGTCCCCAAAAATTTGATGCAAGTGTCTTCAAAGTGCCTTATGAAGAGATCACATTACAGAGCTATGGTCCCTATGTTCATGGTCCTAATGACAAGAAAACTCCAAGAGTGAAACCCATTGTTCAAAAGCCACTTGAGAAGAAGAAGCCATGTGAGTGATATCATCACGAGGCTTCTACATCCAAGTCAGCCGCTCCTGCTAGACCATACATTCAAAAGGTCAAGCCGGAGACTTGGAAAAAATACAACAGGTTTGACTGTTTGTGCTGCGACAAAGTTGGTCACTTTGCTGTGGATTGCTGGTGTAATCCCAGAAATATTGTAACTCCTCAAGTTAATCATACGAGAAAGACCACTCATAGTGTTAACACTCGTAGGGGGAGTATTCTAATAAGGAACCAAGGACCCAAATCTTATTGGGTTCCAAAGGTAAAATGATCTATGATTGTAGGTATGTCCAAATGCCAACAAAACGCCTATATGGTATTTGGACAATAACAGTCAAAGACGGTCCAAAGGTTATCTTTGGTAGTTCTGACCGAGGAATTACAAAAGGCTATGGTATGATTTCTAATGGTGTAGTCTCATTCACTGATGTGGCTCATGTGAAAGGTTTTAATAGGCACTAGGAGTAGGAATATTTTTGTCTTAATTTTCTATGTTTAGAAACTTCTACACCTGTGTGTTTTGTTTCAAAAGATAGTGCATCTCTTTGTGACCAATGGCATAAGAAACTAGCACATATTAATTTCAAAACTATTAATATATTATTTTCTCAAGACCTAATACGTGACGCACTGACAATTAAGTGCATTAAAGAGAGTTCATGTCACACATACTAAATGGGCAAGCAGACAAGGGCTACCTTTAAGGATATTACTGATAAAGATTCCTCAAGGTGCTTATATTTACTACACATGGACTTATTCGGTCCAATGCAAGTTCGTAGCTTAGGAGGTAAGTCATGTACGCTGGTAATTTTTGATGATCACTCACGTTTTACTTGGGTGTTCTTTCTAAAACGAAAGTCAGATACTTTTGATGTGTTCACGAATTTTGTCAGGCAAATTTAGAACGAATTAAACTGTTCAGTGGTCAGAATCAGAAGTGACCATAGAACAAAATTTTAATCTGATACCGTGACAGAATTCTGTGGAATCCTAGGTATCTTTCATGAGTTTTCCTCCCCACGTACTCAACAACAAAATGGAGTTGCAGAGAGAAGGAATAGAACACTCATTGAAGCATGTACTATAATGCTGACTGACTCATCTCTACTAGAGTACTTCTGGGTTGAGGCAGATAATACAACTTATCACGTGCAAAATAGAGCATTGATCAATAAGAATCATCGTAAGACTCCCTATGATCTACTGAGAGGAAGGAGACCAACTTTGTCCTACTTCAAGATCTTTGGCAACAAATACTATGTATTTAATAATGGGAAATATCATCATACAAAGTTTGGAGAAAAATGTTTTGAAGGTATTTTCATAGGTTATAGTAGCCATAGTAAGGCTTATAGATTTTTTAATAAGAAAACTCTAGTGGTAGAAGAATCTATTAACATTGTATTTGATGAGACGAGCATGCTACAAAGCAGCTCTTCCTGTGTTTTCGTTGAAGATGCAGGTTCAAGGCTAAAAGAGTTAAGCTTGGATGAGACGGTTGAAGAAAATGCTCAAAAGTTCATCAAGATCACTCCTCCAAACTCAATTGGATAAGAAGATCACCAAGATGAAGAAGTCATCCAAGTTGAGGAAGAAACTCCAGAAATAGAAGAAGCTCCCGATACAAGGACCCTAGAGCTCAGACACTTGAGGGATCATCCGGTTGATCAAATCATAGGAGATCCTCGTGATGGTGTAAGAACTCGAAGAGGTACTACTAATGAAAATATGCATTTGAGTTTTATCTCGTAGGTTGAACCAAAGAAATTTGAAGAAGCAAATAAAGATGCATCTTGGATAGTTATAATGGAAGAAGAACTCAATCAGTTTAAGCGCTGCCAAGTCTGGAAGCTTGTACCAAGACCCAAAGGTAAAAATGTAATTGGAACAAAGTGGGTCTACAGGAACAAAATGAATGAAGATGGAACCATCATCAAAAACAAAGCCAGACTTGTAGCTAAGGGATGTAGATAGGAAGAAGGGATCAATTTTGATCAGACCTATGCTCCAGTGGTAAGACTCGAAGCCATCAGGTTGTTCCTCGCATATGCTGCTCTTATGGGCTTCATTGTCTATCAAATGGACGTGAAGTCAAGAATTCCTCAATGGTAATATAAAGGAAGAAGTGTATGTGGAACAACCCCCAGGTTTTGTTGATCCTAACCATCTTGATTATGTTTATTTATTATTTAAAGCATTATATGGTTTAAAACAAGCTCCACGAGCTTGGTATGAAATGCTGTCTAACTTTCTTCTTGAGAACAAGTTCACAAGGGAAAAGATAGATAAAACATTATTTCTTAGGGAAGTAAAAGGTAAGATTTTATTAGTGCAAATCTATGTCGACGATATTATCTTTGGCTTTACTAATGACAACCTTTGCAAGAAGTTTTCCAAACTTATGCAAGAGAAGTTTGAAATGAGCAGTATGGGTGAGCTGAAGTATTTCTTAGGACTTCAAGTGAAGCAATCTGAAAATGGAATCTTCATCTCTCAGACGAAGTTCACCAAGGAGTTGCTAATGAAATTTGGAATGGAGAATGCAACCTCTATGAGGACTCCAATGGGTTCAGCTATGTCTTTGGACAAGGATGAAAAAGGGAAACCTTTTGATGAAACCAAGTACAAAATCATAATTGGATTCTTTCTCTATCTTACTGCTAGCAGGACTGAAATAATGTTTTCAACATGTGTGTGTGCTAGATATTAGGTGAACTCTAAGGAATCTCACTACACACCTGCAAAGCGGATTTTGAGATACCTTAAGGGAATACCAAATCTTGGCTTATGGTACCCAAGAAGTAATGATAACAAACTAATTGGATTTTCAGATGCAGACTTTGAAGATAGCAAAGACGACGGAAAGAGCACTTCTGGGACTTGCCAATTCCTAGGAAGAAGGCTCATATCTTGGAGTAGCAAGAAACAAAATTTTGTTGCAATCTCAATTGCCGAGTCAGAATATATTTTTGCAGGCAGTTGTTGTGCACAACTTCTCTGAATAAAAAAAATCAATTTGAAGACTACAACTTGTAGTTCAGTGACATTCCTATGTTTTATGACTCCTCCAGTGCTATAACAATTGCCAATAATCTAGTTTCTCACAGCCGAACAAAGCACATCAAATTGAGATAGCATTTCATTCGAGAGCATGTGGAGAATGGGGACATAGACCTCAGTATTTTCCAACAGATAGGTAAGTTGCAGATATCATCACGAAGCCGTTAGACGAGGCCAAGTTCTCCTTCTTCAAGACAAAACTTGGTATACATAACATGGAGTCTTGAAAGTTCATATTTGAAGTCAAGAGAAGATCCTACAATCAACCACTCAGAAAATTATAAGAGAATTCTTACTCAGAAACCTTCAAACAAATTCAAAGCTCAGATATGGATTTCTCGAAAACTTATTGAATTTCTCTGAAAATCAGTTTACACTTCTCAAAAACTTACTGGATTTCTCGAGAACTTGAAGTGGATTTCTCGAGAACTACTTGATTTATTGGAAAATAGCTTATATTTCTCGAGAAATATTAAAATATTTCTCGAGAAAATTATTCTTCTCAAGAAATCTGCTGACTTAATCTTTTGAGAAGAATTCCAACCATAATTTTCTCAGGTACGCTTTTCATTATTCTTCAAAATTTTCATTTTTATATAAATAAATAAGTCCATAGAATATCCAAATCTACATTTTTGAAAAAGCTTTCCCGAGAAAAACCCTTCAGTTCCATCGAAGGTCTCCGCCGCTCTTTTTGCAAACTCTGTCGATTCTTCTCGGAAAGTAAGAAATTTCCCATCTTCTTCAGTCGATGGCTCCTACTGCAAAGATTGGCGTCGACAGTGAGTTCGTTCGCTCAGGTATTTAAGAACTCTCCGACGATTTCCGTAATGTCATTCTACTTCTTGAAACTTCCGACCTCTCTTTCATTCTCGAGAAATTGTGCAAAGTTTTGATTCTAGAAGTAGAAGAGTTCTTCAGAAATGCTAAGCTTAAGAGGAGTGGGAAGTTGTTGAAAAGTTCTGTCAGAGATATGAAGATCAAAATCAAGACGTCCTCCTTGATAGAATTTTTGAGATTTCCCTCCATTGATGAGGAAGATTACTTGGAAGAACCCGATTACTCTAGGGCTCTATCATTTTGTGGTCTCTCTCAATCCACTACCTCCATTCGCAGACAACATATGGATGATGAAAGCAAATTATTGGCTGACATTCTAGGAAAAGTTCTTCTCTGCAAAACAGGTTTAATTGGATATATATCCTCTGATTTCTTCTATATGATGACAGCTGTGGTATGTCGCAAGAAATTCTAATGGGGATACATGCTATTTGACAAGATTAAGGAAAGTAAGAAGGAACCTAACTTTGCAAGGATCATTTCTCTTTATCTGAATCGAGTGCACCCTGAAATCTTTTACTTGTCCAAAGATGCGTCCATTCACCACCTGAAGAAAGTCACACTTTCCTCCATTAACAGATGTGAAATCAGAATTCCAAATCCATGGAAAGCTCCAGCAATTCCAAGGATTATAGTTGATGAGGACAGGACCCCATCTCCCCTTCATATTTATACAGTTGCACATCTGTTACAGCTGTTGAGGGGGAGCTTACTCCCTTAGTTCATGAGGAAGATCAGCAAGCTTAGGTACCAGACACAGAGTTTTAGACAGAAGTTCTCACAGATCAGGTTACAGAGCAAGTTCTTACTGATGATGTGCTAGTAGAAAAGGAAAACCAAGCTCAGTCTTATGATGAGAAGAGCACCTCTGTGCATGATGGTGGCTCAGGTATGGATTTTGACTATTCCTCTGACCAGGAAAAATCTTTACGATGCCCAAGTGGATGTTGAAGAGATACCAGAAGATTCTCATCCCAAGGAACAAATTGAGGCAAAGAATGTTGTTATGCTCTCTGATGAGGATACAGTTACCCCAGAACTTGTAGAACCTCCTCTCAAGAATTTGGATTTCTCTCTCCCTATTATTCTTGGTGAGGAAGGGGATGTGATGACATCTGCCAAAAGAGGCAAAACCTCAGCTGTTATTGAAGAAATTCCAGTCTAGACAACTCCAACTCTACCTCCTCCACTTCCTCCAGCTGAAGTTATTCCTGATGATACCCTTTTGGGTAAGATTGAGTCTATTTTGACAAAGCAAAGAGAGTACGTTGACAAGTCTCTCAAAGAAGTAATTAAAAGAGTAACTGCTCTTGAGAAAGAGATAAGCAGAGGATTTGCTGAAATTCAGAGTAATACAAATGAATTCAAAATACTGGTCAATATTGGTGGCAAGGCTTTGGACCACACTATCACTAGTGTTGGTGAAGTCATGGATCAAGAAGCCACTGTGGCTAACAATCAAATACTCTTGCTGAAGAAAACCGAACAATAAAACTTAATAACCTGTAAAGAGGTTGGGAAATTCAAGGAAGATGCCATAAGTGAACTAACCCTAGAAGTCAGAAAGGGGGAGGATAAGGTGAAAGAAAATCTAGACCGCAGAGTTCAAGAACTGAAGACTCAATGGGATAATCAACTGAAAGAGATCAATATAAGTGTAGAAAAGCAGATCAAGGGTGTAAACATCTATACTTATGATACTACTGTGTGGATGCACAACCAAATTTTTCCAGAATTTCAAGTTGATCCAAATGAGGCTCCACCTCCTCATCTTGATCCAAATGTCTACAAGCCTACATTTTCTCCCAGACTTGAACAATATGAATTTCCTCCTATTTATTATTCTCAAGTCTGGACTTCAGATCAAACAGAGATACCTCAGGACCTACCTCCTGAAATGCTAGTGCCTAAGAAGAGAAAATATGGTGATGGTTCTTCAGCCAGCCGATCAATCCCAAGTCAAGAAGCTGCCAAAAGGAAAGAAATGGAACTTGCTGAAGTTTGGAGTCCAACCTCCAAGTCCTTAATTCTAGACACTCTGAAATTAGTTATGGATCTTCATGATAATAAGGATGAAAATTATAGTCACAAGAAGTGGGAGCTATATGAGAAGTCTATGACAAAAAGAAGGATTTATGATCGTGAATATGGCCGTAATAATCCTAATGCCCCTCCTCATCCTCCAAAGTACTATCCCAAGCCCTTCCGCTACTAGAAAAGACAACAAGGGAAGAAGGAATGACAACACCAGCAACAATACAAATGATTTGAGATTATCAGTATTATAGAATTTTGTTGACCTGGACTTTTTTATAGACAAATTCTATATATATATATATATAATTTTGAATTTTGATGATCTAATATGTTGTTTTATTTATTAGTTAATTCTTTAATTATCTTGATATAATTCACCTTAGTGTAGAGGGTTCTGACTTCTACAAATAAGGAAAGATTGTATGGTATTGTATTCACAATAACCTAGATTTGTGTGAAGTCACCCTTAAACTAAGTTGAATTAATTATGTATTTGATGTTATTCTTTAGTTGAGTGCTTGCAGGTCATTATTGCTAAGTGTAGACCAATGTCAGTTTATAATGAGTCACCAAACATAGGATCATGTAATATAATCTCTCATTGTGTGATCCATGGTGTTGACTCATGTGCAACCTCTCTATTGGGATGCACTTTATTTTCAAGTACTAAAGCAATGGAAGAAAGGAAGGGTTGTTGGTTTTTCAACAAAGAAGAATTATTTTTTTCAGAAAATTTGCCTAAGTGTATTTCTTGAGAAGATAAAGTCTGTTTCTCGAAAAATCTAAGTAAAGTTCTCGAGAAAGCAATGTTGTTCTCGAGAAATCTTAAGACTTCTCGGAAAATTGTCAGAAACATCTTCTAAGTTTTTTCTCTAGAAAGGCCAGAAGAATTTTCGAGAAGCCAAGTACAGTTCTCGAGAAATCAAAGTAGTTTCGAGAAGTCAAAATTCTTTCTCGAGAAACTAAATATCGTTTCTCGAGACATCGAGTTTCTTCTCGAGAAATCAGTATTTCACTTCAAAGAATTTTCGTTAAGTATTTTCTCGAGAAAACCATATCATTTCTTGAGAAAACAAATTCTTCTTGAGAAATTATATGTCTTCTAGAGAAATTATGTTGCAGAAAAATTTCTTTTTCAAATAGACTGACGAGATTTCGATATAACCTAAGTCTCTCATGATTGATCCACGTGGATCTTTCCTTAACGATTTCAGACCGTTAGACGAGGTATTATAAATAATCCTTTTAGAATCGCTAACCCTAATAATAAGAATTACAGCTTTCTGAATCGCAATCGAATTTTCTAAATCGGGAGAAGCCCCGCCGTCAACATCATTCTTCTTTGTCGCTCCTCTCTCAATCCAACGATTCCAAGAAGAAAAGATTCGACAATCGCAAATTTAAAGTTCCTTAACATCTACTTGATCGTGTCGGATCCTAAGTTTTTTAGATCAAGTTTTCTCGGGATTTCTTCCACATCTTTTTCATAGAGATTTTCAGTTTTCAAGAAGGAAGAACCTTGAAGATTTTAGATCTGAAAGTACAAAGTTTCAATTGTTGTTGTAACATTTACTTTAACTCGTGTAGGAGCTTTGTCTCCAAGATTGTAGGAAGTTTGTTCTTCAGAATGTAGATCCCATCTTGTGGGATTGAGTTTGTAGGAGTGTGTTATCTCCAAGTTGTAGGAGCATTGCTCCGAGTTGTAGGAGCGTTGCTCCGAGTTGTAGGATTATTGCAATCCGAGATTTAGTGAAGTAGCCGAGGCTAGCCATGGTTTTAGATAGGCGAGGTGGAGAGTGGACGTACCCAAGATTGGGGAACCACTATAAATTCCCTGTGCCATCTGGGTTATGCTTGATTATTTTCTGTGTTATTTACTCTCAAGTTTTTATTCCGCAAAAGACGCAGATCTCACTTATTCACCCCTCTCTAGGTGATTTAGGTAGGCAACTAGATACTTCACTATCTTAGAGGCAAAGATGAAGAGGCATATCATTCACGGGCTGTGGAAGGAGTATGCTGCTTTCATGACTTCTATGCAGGGCTAGAATAATCGGCCATTGTGGCTCGAGCTAGGGAACCTGTTAGCTTCACAGCCTCACAGGAGAGCTTCGTGAAGTAAACAGCTGGAGTATCCAACTCATGGGGGAGAACGATGTTCTTTACTATGGCAAGAAGAAGAGATGAGATGGGAAGAAGAAACCATCTATCGGCGATGGTCCATCTACTTCATTTCAACAGGAGAGGAGCAAACCTCCTAAGAAGGATGAAGGGATAAAGAGAGGAGGACCGCGATGCTATATGTTCGGTAAGCTTGGTCACATCAGGAAAGACTACAGAGTAAATCTTCAGTCGGGGCACGCTTCAGGAAAAAAGGAGTGGCCGAATCCAGGGATAAAGAAGGTGGATGGGGGAAAGCTTTCATGACGACAACTTCTATTTGTGAGTTTTCCTCCATCAACTATCAGAAGAATTGGATCATTGACTCAGGGTGAAAACATCATCTCACCAAGGAAGAGCCAAAGTTCTCTTCTCTACAAGCGTACAAAGGTAATGATGTTATTATTACTATTGATGATACTGTACATGCAGTGGAGAAGAAGGGAACGGTTTCCTTAGGTAGTGATAGGACTCCACTCATGTTGAGGAGTGTGTATTATGTGTTGGGAATAAAGAACCTCTTCTCGGTGACCAATGCGGTGGATGCTGGGTATCATGTTCTGTTCGGCCTGAAAAAAGTGAAATTTCTCCGGAATGTGTCAGCTGTGAAGGCTGACATCACTCATGTTAGAATATGGGTAAATGACTTGTTCATGTTGATGACAGGCTCTTATGTTGAGAAGATGAGGGAAAATGACAGTGCTGCTATTTGACATGAGAGGCTGAGACATATTAGAATGGAAAAGCTGAAGGCTTTCGAGGCGAGAGGCCAGGTGAATGGCCTTCCTAGTCTTTCATCCTTTGGTGATGGTTATGTCTATATGTAGTGTAAGTATAGAAAGCCTCATTGCCTTCCATTTGACAAGTCAAATACCTGATGTAAGGCACCATTGGAATGCATCCATAATGATCTGATGGGAATGACCATTACCCCCAGTCTCGGTGGTAGCAGATATATGCTGGTTTTAGTTGATGACTTTACCAGGTATACTTGAGTAAACATTATAAAGGAGAAGTTAGAGGCGTTCAGAAAGTTTGTTGAGTTCCAGGAGCTCATGGAGGGCCGGCTCGGTCTGTAGATCAAGAAGTTGAGAATTAATAATTGAGGAGAGTTCAACTAAAATGAGTTCCAACTTTTGCAGAAAGCAAAGTATTTAGAGGGAGCTTACTTATGTGCATACTCCATAATAGAACAGAGTTGCTGAGTAGAAGATCCATCATTTGATAGAGACCTACAAGTGCTGGTTTTATGCCAAAGTCATTCCCATGGCTTTCTAGGTGGAGGGAATGATGTGTGTGGCATATATCATCAACCGGATGCCCCTATGTCCCAACAACATGAAGTCTCCACATGAGTTGCCATTTAAGGAGAAGCATCTTTGGGTGTTCAGGTTTACCTACTACGTGCATGTTCCAGATGCTATCAAGATGAAGCTATATGGGAAAGCAAGGAAGCTAGTCTTTGTTGGTTATGATGAGTAGAAGAAAGGCCTGAAATCCATGGATCCCAAGACATAAAAGTTTGTGGTCTTTAGGGACGTGGTATTTGACAAGCTGACGTCATACCAGGGTAGTTCCTCTATGGAACTATAAGAGAGAAGGGGAGACGGAGGGCAAGGTGAAGCTGCTCGGGATCTTTTGGTGGAATTGCTTATATCACCAGGTGCTCTGGTTACATCTAGCTCAAAGGAATATGCTTCTGAATATGGAAGCAAGTGTAGCAAGGATCTTATTATGACCGGGAGGAGAGCTAGTTCAAAAGAAATAATAGAAGTGGTGGATCTGGGTCAAGCCCTGCAGAGGTCCAAAAGGACCATTATTCTACCGGCTCGGTATAGGGATGGGAATATGGTTAATTTTGTCACATATTTCTTCGTAGGTCCCTTAGATGAGCGAGAGCCATTATGCTTTGAGAATGTCATTGGAGTTAAGGAGTGGGAAGATGTTATGGATGAGCAAATGGGCGCCCTCAGAAAGAATGAGACTTGGGATTTTGTGCCCAAGGTCAACGACATCACTCCTGTGACATGCAAGTGAGATAATAAGCTCAAGAAGAAGGTTGAAGACAACATTGAGTGGTACAAAGCTCGCCTTGTAGCTTGAGGGTTCTCATAACAGTACGGATAAGAGTATGAATAGACGTTTAGTCTTGTGGCCAAGATGATTTCAGTGAAAGTGGTGATTGCCTTGGTGACTTTCCAAGGGTGAAGGATTTGACAACTCGACATGAAGAACACATTCCTTTATGACGAGATTGACAAGGACATATTCATGGTGAAACTACATGGTTATGTATCTGAAGAACATCTAGGACACTTATGTAAGCTCTAGAAGGCCCTCTATTACTTGAAGCAGGCACCTCGGGCATGGTTTGAAAAGATCGCAGAATACCTCTAGTTCTGCAAATATATTACCTCAGACTCGGACTCGAGTCTGTTTGTCAATAAAAGGGGCGAGCTTGAAGTCTTGGTGTTGTTGTACGTTGATGACATGATCGTCACATGAAACTCAGTGTAAGAGGTGGCTAGGATCACGACAGAGCTAGCTATCTGGTTCGAAAATAAAGATCTTGGGGAGCTCCACCATTTTCTTAGTCTCGAGGTGAAGAGGAAGAAGAGTTGTGTGCTCGTTTTCCAGAAGGCTATGCGTAGAGAATCGTTAAGCGGTTTGGCATGTGGGAAGGGAAGAACAGCTCTACTCCTCTAGAGGTCGGTATCAAGCTTCAGTGTGATGAGGGAATGGTTCTTCTAGATTCTTTGGTGTTCCGGGCTCTCATTGTGAGTCTCATATATCTAACAATTTCAAGCCCAGATATTGCTTATATTGTGGGCCAAGTAAGTCGGTATACGGCAGAGCCGCGGAAGGCTCATCTGGTGGCAGCTAAGAGTGCCTTGAAGTACATGAAGTCCACCTCAAATATGTGTATCTTGTATGAGAGGGACATAGTCTTCAACCTGCATGGCTATAAAGATGTTAATTATGGGGGAGATATTGGTGATCGGAAGCCAACGTCAATTTATGTCTTCATGTGCGGATCGACAATTATCTTGTGGTGCAGTAAGAAGTAGTATTTAGTGTCTGTCTCCAATATAGAAGCGGAATACAAGGCATCAGAATTGGTAACTTAAGAAGCCATCTTGCTTAGGAGGTTAATAAAAGACATCCATGAGAAGGTGTATGGTCTTACTCTGCTATGCGGTGGCAATGAGAGTGCCCTCAAATTAGTTAATAATCCAGTTTGTCATGCACAAACAAAACACATCGAGATCGAGCATCACTTCGTTCGCGATAAGGTGTTGGAGGGGTCATTGATGGTTGAGTATATATAGAGTCAGGATAATGTTGTGGACATCTTCACGAAGCCACTGTCGAAGGGACCGTTTGTTCGATTACGGGGGTTTCTTGTACTGGTTTCCACTTCCCACTCTAAGGGGGAGTGTTGAAATTATTGAAGTGGAAGTGGGTGGTCTTATTGGGCAGACCGCACAGACCGTATAGACCACACAGGTAGTATGGATAGAGTTGGCATCTAGCCAATTTTGGTTATCTGTTCTTGCAGTCTGTTTCAGCAAGTAACCTGGGATGTAACCGAGTGGTTAGAATTAGCTAAACGCGACTGTCGTGGTCTAGATTGCGAGACCATGAAGTCTGCTAGAGCAGACGAGTTCTCTGGCTTGCATGGGGCATGCAGTTAGGCATGAATAATAGTGGTTTACCACTGGACTTGCGGTGGATGTTTGCGCGGTCTTAAGCCAGAGACTATTGGTGTTGTGGAATTTGTCACGGTTATGTGCCAAGTCTGGTTGTTGCCATATTCGCGGAGATTGCAAGTGTTTTGTGGTCTGGTTATGGAGTTCGCAGAGACCGTAGATCGTCTTGGCGTGGATTGGCTCAGGTAATGTGGTTGTCAGATTGATTGCTCAAGTCTATGCAAACTACGGTTGTTGTTTGCACATCCATACGGACTGGTGGATCTTACCACGTGAGCAGTTAGATGGTTTATCGTGTGCTTCTTGCTTCTGGTATCCACACTCTTATGCGGATTGTAACACCCCAAAAATCTCAAAAGGGCAATTTGAGGTGCAGGCTGTTTGACACGGCCTGGGACACGGGCGTGTCCCAGGGCGTGTCGGGGGGTACACGGCCTGGGACACGGGCGTGTCCCATGGCGTGTTCAGCATAGTCGACGATCGGTGGTCGACTATAGTCGAGCCTGGGACACGGCCTTGGACACGGGCGTGTCCCAGGGCGTGTCACTCAAAAAAAATGCCGGATTGAGTCAGAAGATTACACGGCCCGGAACCAAGCCTTGAACACGGCCGTGTCAGATTGGACACGGGCGTGTCCGTTGCCGTGTGCCTACCCATGTACTGCTTGTTGGTTTTCAAGCTCGGTGAGGCAGGGGTGACACGGGCGTGTCTCATGACTGACACGGGCATGTCAGGTTCGACACGGGCGTGTCGATGCCCGTGTTCTGGTAAAGTTCAGTCGGTTCGAATACCGCGTGTGCCGCTTAAGGGTACACGGCCTGTGACACGGGCGTGTCATAGGCCGTGTCAGCCAAAAAATGTGATTTTGGGAAAATCGTGGCCGTTCATTTGCTCTCTTTGGATCCAAAGGCTCAGGTGATTCCTGGCTGGATTAAGTCAGCAAAGGCTGATGAAGAGTTCATTCTTCATTTGGTTAAGTGAAGAGAGAAAGAGAGAGGAGGAAGAAGAAGGAGGAGGAGATCAAGCCACCGGCGGAGCTCCCGTGGTCCGATTCGAGATCCGAGGCCAGCGTTGTGAAGGCAAAGCTGCTACGGTTCTTTCTCACCGGCTAGATTTCGATGGCTCCCAAGAGATCGTCAAGGGTAACGATCTCCCTTCTTGGACATGTGAAGTCCTTCTTTTCTACATTGCATAGGGAAAACCCTTCCCCGCGAGTGTGCGGTGGGTTGTGGTGTCCCTTGGGGTAGATATGTGAAGTCCCCCTTGTTAGAGTCCGGAATTGGAGTACGGATCTATGCATGCTGTGTGAAGCCCATCTAGGCATGCTGGTCTGGATTGGTGATGCTTGTTTGCATATCGGAGAAGGCTCCGTGATTATGGCTTGTTTGCCTTGTGCCTACCTGTTGGCTTGGTGCAGCAGGAAGTACTGGATGAAGTCCAGGAAATGAAGAGGGTTGGATGCAACTCTTGTGGCCGTGCGTTGCAACTTTGTGTGCGGTTGAGCCGTTGGGCTGCAACTCGATGAAAAGGCAGATTGCCGAACAGGAAAGGTGAAACCGACCCGCGCCTATAAATTGCCATGGATACTTCCGTATTCGAGGTGGCACGGCGACTTGAGCAACGGGGGGTGGCTGATCCGTACCTGCGTTAGGTCCGTCCGACTTGGAAGCCTGGTTATGGGTTTTGTTGGAGCGCCTAATGAGAGTCTTAGGCCCGCACGCCAAAAAGACTAGAATGCTCAATACCGTGTAGACGGTGGTGTTGACCCTGGTATTCCGGTACACCAAGAATGTGCCCTGAGTGCACGGACTGTCGGGCCGTGTGGCCGACGGTTGTGATGGCTTGAATGTGCCTGCGCGCACATAGTTGCTATTGTTGATACCATGCTGTGCAGGGAAAGAATGTTAATGCCCCGAGAAAGGGGTAGGATTGTTATAATTGGGTCAGCTGAATGCTGACCGTTGCCTTGTTTGCCACCGTTTGGGTGGATTGTCCCTATGCAGGTGCTGGAGAGCCAAGTGGTAAATGAAGGGCTGGAGCCCTACTGCTGTTGCTGCTGCTGCTGCGGCTAGCCCTTGAAGGCTGAGCAAATGGTTTTGTTTGTTTTGCTTTTCCTCATGTATGGTCGGCCTGCGCGCCGATGTTTGTAATCCATGTTGTATGGAAAGAGGAACTGTAAGGCCTTAAGGCCAAACCTTCACCTTTGTTGTACATTCCGTGGCTATATATATAAAAGTGGTTTATATATTGGACATTCCTGGTTAGAGTTCAATTTACAACTTTAAGCTTCCGGTAGCATGCTCTAAGTTAGGATTCATGTATGGTTTGGTATTATCCTGTGACCTCACCGTCTGTTTGTGGAATAAGTATGGGGCCCCGACCGGACCTTCTACTATACGTCATTTAACGGATGGGGTCGTCACATTTTGGTATCAGCTTTGTTCGGTCTTCCTCTTTCGAATTCGTGGTCGAATTCTTTTGAGGGGTGGCGAGTGCGTGTTTGTGCGCCCTGCTGTAACGCTAATGAACTCTGGAATGTCCACTAAGGAATGTACAAAATCTTGTTTGAGGAATCTGCGCGTTCCTTTTCTGTTGTTTTGCTTGCATACGAGCGCTAATGTGTGTCTTGTCCACCTATAGGTGACGCGTAGTGGTGCTGGGCAGTCTGAGCCCCAGCGCTCTGATGAGAGTGCGGCACCAGCTGAGGTGCCAACACCTCCTCCATCTGCGGAAACTGTTCGCTTAGTTGCTGAGGCTCTATTTTCCATGATTCAGCCGACCGGGCAAGCGCAGCCGGCAGTCGAGCCAGTTCGTGTTGAACCCGAGCCGGTTGAGGCTGTAGATCCACGAGCAGCTGACCGACAGTTGAAGCAATTCATGAGCTTCAGTCCGCCTACGTTTACGGGACTGGGATCCCCAACGCAGGTAGAGGATTGGTTATCGCGTGTCAAGCGGATAATGACAGCGATCAGGGAGGAGGAAACTCTAAAGGTCACCTTGGCCACCTTCATGCTTGAAGGAGAGGCGCGGTTGTGGTGGGACGAGGTTGAGGTACACCATTTGGCGGGCAGGCAATTAACGCAAGTATCGATTGAGGAGTTCTCTCGAATCTTTCTGGCAAAGCATGTCCCAGCGGCGCAATGCATTGCCATGGAAAACGAGTTCCAACGGTTAAAGCAAGGAGAAGATAGCGTGGATACCTACTTGCATGAGTTTACCAGGTTGGGGCGGTATGCGGGAACAATCTTCGCGGATGACCAAAGGAAAACGAATAGGTTCTATGAAGGATTGCGGGATGAGCTGAGGTTCCTGCTTTCGAGTTCAGTGAACCAAGGGTTTCAGGCGTTGGTTGATACTGCATGTGCGTTGGAGAAGGACATGCGGCGGGTGCAAGGGAACAAGGGCTTGGTTGTGTCAAAGCCCGAGGTTCAAGCACCTCGCCCGAGCAAATCGTTCTACCAGAAGAAAGGGGGCAAGAGGTCCAAGCCGTCTGGGCAAGTGACTACGACCGTTGTGTCGGGGGAGACATCAAGGCCGGATTCTCATACATGCTATAACTGTGGCCGGGTGGGGCATATAGCCCGTGACTGTCGGGTTGTTCAGCCCAAAGGGGAAAAGAAGACGGGTGCGTCTTATGCTGAGAAGGGCAAAGCGGTGGTTGATTCCTCTGCGTCCCAGGCACAGCCCCGAATCTATCACCTTGGCCAGCAGGAGGCGATTAAGCAAAGTGACGTCGTCACAGGTACGAGTGATTATAGCTTACTTGCTTAAGTGCTATTGCTTGTAGTTATGTCTAGCTTGTGCATGATGTGTATGTGCTGCAGGCTTTGTCCTGATTCGGAATAATTTGGCGAGAGCCCTATTTGATACGGGTGCTTCGCATTCTTTTCTGTCTAAGGACTTTGTATCTCGAATTGGGGTGCCGAGTCATGTGACGGTGGATAGTACAAGGGTGCTATTGCCGAATGACTGTGTGATGCTTGCGGATAGGGCTTGCGATGTGGATGTTCAAATAGGAAGTCGGGATTTCGGTTTGAGTGCAGCTGTGCTACCGTTATCAGAGTTTGATGTGATCTTTGGCATGGACTGGCTCTCGGAGCAGCGTGCCTTTATTGATTGCAACTCCAAGGAGATCACACTGGGCAAGAATACCGGACTTGTGACGAAGTTCGCTGGTATGCGAGGAGTTGGCGGGACGTTGTTGTCTGCGCTCCAAGTCGTCAATGCTGTTCGGAAGGGCGCGGAGTTATTCTTCACGCTAATTCAGGCTGTTGAGCCAAAGGCCAGTGTCGGTGAAGTTCTGGTTGTGTCAGAGTTTGCCGATGTGTTTCCTAAAGATCTTCCTGGGTTACCACCCCAGCGGGAGATTGACTTCTCTATTGAGTTGGTGCCAGGTGCGAAACCTGTGGCCCGCTCACCATATCGCGTCGCGCCAAAAGAGATGGCTGAATTGAAGGTCCAATTGTAAGAGTTGTTGGAGCAGGGATACATACGCCCAAGTATGTCACCTTGGAGCGCGCCTGTTCTATTTGTGAAAAAGAAAGACGGTAGTTTACGGTTATGTATTGACTACCGCGAATTGAATAAGCTGATGGAGAAAAACAAATATCCGATTCCACGGATTGATGACCTATTTGATCAGCTGGCAGGATCAACGGTCTATTCCAAGTTGGATTTGAAATCGGGATATTATCAGTTGAGGATTCGGGAAGGTGACATTCCTAAGACGGCGTTTGGAACACGCTACGGTCATTATGAGTTCACGGTAATGTCGTTTGGCCTATGTAATGCGCCTTCGGTATTTATGGACCTAATGCATCGAACGTTCCGAGAGTACTTGGATTTGTTCGTGATTGTGTTTATCGATGACATCTTAGTATACTCTCAGTCGGAAGAGGATCATGCAAACCATTTGCGGTTGGTCTTGCATACCCTGCGGAGGAATAAGCTTTATGCCAAGTTCTCAAAGTGTGAGTTCTGGCTCTCTTCAGTAGCCTTTTTAGGCCATGTGGTAAGTGGAGAAGGTATCGCGGTGGATCCGTTGAAGATAAGTGCCATTCGAGATTGGCTAGTGATGTCTTCAGTGGCCGAGGTCAGGAGCTTCCTTGGGCTTGCGGGCTACTATAGACGGTTTATGGAAAACTTCTCACGGATTGCTTTACCTCTGACCACGCTGACGAGAAAAGATCAAAAGTTCATTTGGACGCCGGAGTGCGCGCGAGCTTTTGAAGACCTGAAGAGTCGTTTGACCACGGCGCCTGTGTTGACATCGCCATGTGGTACAGATGGCTATGAGATCTATAGTGATGCTTCCGGGAGCGGCTTAGGCTGCGTTCTTCTGCAGTTTGGTAAAGTGATTGCTTATGGCTCGCGCCAGTTGAAAGTGCATGAGCGGAATTACCCCGTCCATGATTTGGAGTTGGCGGCGGTAATCTTTGCACTCAAGTTGTGGCGGCACTATCTTTATGGCGTTAAAGTGGACATCTATACAGATCACAAAAGCCTAAAGTACTTGTTGGATCAGAAAGATCTGAATATGCGACAACGAAGATGGATGGAGTTCCTTGGGGACTACACCTTCGAGATTCACTATACGCCCGGGAAGGGAAATGTTGTCGCTGATGCTTTGAGTCGGAAGACTCCGGTACGGGCAAGCTGGTTGCAGAGGCATGATCAACGTTTAATCCAGGAATTGGAAGCATTGGAGATATCTTGTGTTGACAAGGGTTCGTTGACCGATGCATGCTTGAACTGGACGGAGGTTCAATATGACCTTACGGACAGATTTCGGCGAGCAACAAAGTTTGATGAAAGTCTCCAGCGCTATGCTAAAGATGGGACGGATGACCAGTTTTCTTGGGATAACGGTTTGTTACGAAGAAATGGTCGAGTGTGCGTCCCGAGTGTGGGTAAATTGAGGGAAGAGTTGATGTACGAAGCTCACTTTGCAAAGTACTCAGTTCACCCAGGGAGCACAAAGATGTACAGGGATCTGAAAAAGCTGTTCTGGTGGCCCGGATTAAAGAAAGATGTAGCACGTTATGTGGCGGAATGCAATACTTGTGCATTGGTGAAAGCGGAATGCCAGAAGCCTGGCGGTTTCCTGAAGTCGTTACCCATTCCGGAGTGGAAGTTCGATGACATTTCGATGGATTTCGTGCACGGGTTGCCGAGATCGCAATGCGGTCATGATTCAATCTGGGTGATTGTGGACCGGTTGACAAAAGTGGCGCACTTCCTTCCAAACAAAAGAGACGATTCAGTGGAAACCTTGGCCAAGCTCTATGTGGAGCAGATTGTTCGACTGCACGGTGTTCCTCGGAGCATCGTCAGTGACCGTGATGGGCGATTCACATCGAATGATTGGCGGCTAGTTCATCAAATGTTGGGTACAAAATTAGCGTTTAGTACGGCCTTTCATCCCCAAACGGATGGCCAGACTGAACGAACCAACAGGACGATGGAGGATATGCTCCGCATGTGCGCCCTAGACTTTGGTAAGAGATGGGAGGATATGCTTCATCAAATGTTGGGTACCCGATCTTTCCATACAACGTGGATTCGGCATTTGAAAAACCTAAGTCCGAGGTATCTTGGTCCATTTGAGGTGGTGGAGCGAGTTGGGGAAGCTACTTATCGACTAGCACTTTCAGCAGACTTGGGTGGATTACATGATGTATTTCACATCTCAGTACTTCGTAAGGCTGTTAAGGATCCAGCTCAAGTAGTGGAGAATGATCGGGTACCGGTCGAGTATGGGCTAATGACGAGGGTTCGACCCATTCGGATCGAGGATCGAGCCGAGAAACAGTTGCGGAACAAAGTGATCGGGATGGTCAAAATCCGATGGGACAATTGTGGCCGTGAAGAGCTAACATGGGAGCGAGAGCAGACCATGTGAGCTGAATTTCCCGAGTTGTTTGTATAAACTGTAGACCGTGTACCTTTTGTTATAACAGAGTTATCAAGTTATAGCATTGTTTTGGCTTATTTCCTTACCGTGTCAAATTTCGGGACAAAATTTTGTTAAGGGGGGGAGGATTGTAACACCCCAAAAATCTCAAAAGGGCAATTTGAGGTGCAGGCTATTTGACACGGCCTGGGACACGGGCGTGTCCCAGAGCGTGTCGGGGGGTACACGGCCTGGGACACGGGCGTGTCCCAAGGCGTGTTCATCATAGTCGACGATTGGTGGTCGACTATAGTCGAGCCTGGGACACGGCCTTGGACACGGGCGTGTCCCAATGCGTGTCACTCAAAAAAAATGCCGGATTGAGTCAGAAGATTACACGGCCCGGAACCAAGCCTTGAACACGGGCGTGTCATATTGGACACGGGCGTGTCCGTTGCCGTGTGCCTACCCGTGTACTGCTTGTTGGTTTTCAAGCTCGGTGAGGCAGGGGTAACACGAGCGTGTCTCATGACTGACACGGGCGTGTCAGGTTCGACACGGGCGTGTCGATGCCCGTGTTCTGGTAAAGTTCAGTCGGTTCGAATACCGCGTGTGCCGCTTAAGGGTACACGGCCTGTGACACGGGCGTGTCACAGGCCGTGTCAGCCAAAAAAATGTGATTTTGGGAAAATCGTGGCCGTTCATTTGCTCTCTTTGGATCCAAAGGCTCAGGTGATTCCTGGCTGGATTAAGTCAGCAAAGGCTGATGAAGAGTTCATTCTTCATTTGGTTAAGTGAAGAGAGAAAGAGAGAGGAGGAAGAAGAAGGAGGAGGAGATCAAGCCACCGGCGGAGCTCCCGTGGTCCGATTCGAGATCTGAGGCCAGCGTTGTGAAGGCAAAGCTGCTGCGGTTCTTTCTCACCGGCTAGATTTCGATGGCTCCCAAGAGATCGTCAAGGGTAACGATCTCCCTTCTTGGACATGTGAAGTCCTTCTTTTCTGCATTGCATAGGGAAAACCCTTCCCCGCGAGTGTGCGGTGGGTTGTGGTGTCCCTTGGGGTAGATATGTGAAGTCCCCCTTGTTAGAGTCTGGAATTGGAGTACGGATCTAGGCATGCTATGTGAAGCCCATCTGGACATGCTGGTCTGGATTGGTGATGCTTGTTTGCATATCGGAGAAGGCTCCGTGATTATGGCTTGTTTGCCTTGTGCCTACCTGTTGGCTTGGTGCAGCAGGAAGTACTGGATGAAGTCCAGGAAATGAAGAGGGTTGGATGCAACTCTTGTGGCCGTGCGTTGCCACTTTGTGTGCGGTTGAGCCGTTGGGCTGCAACTCGATGAAAAGGCAGATTGCCGAACAGGAATGGTGAAACCGACCCGCGCCTATAAATTGTCATGGATACTTCCGTATTCGAGGTGGCACGGTGACTTGAGCAACGGGGGGTGGCTGATCCGTACCTGCGTTAGGTCCGTCCGACTTGGAAGCCTGGTTATGGGTTTTGTTGGAGCGCCTAATGAGAGTCTTAGGCCTGCGCGCCAAAAAGACTAGAATGCTCAATACCGTGTAGACGGTGGTGTTGACCCTGGTATTCCGGTACACCAAGAATGTGCCCTGAGTGCACGGACTGTCGGGCCGTGTGGCCGACGGTTGTGATGGCTTGAATGTGCCTGCGCGCACATAGTTGCTATTGTTGATACCATGCTGTGCAGGGAAAGAATGCTAATGCCCCGAGAAAGGGGTAGGATTGTTATAATTGGGTCAGCTGAATGCTGACCGTTGCCTTGTTTGCCACCGTTTGGGTGGATTGTCCCTATGCAGGTGTTGGAGAGCCAAGTGGTAAATGAAGGGCTGGAGCCCTACTGCTGTTGCTGCTGCTGCTGCGGCTAGCCCTTGAAGGCTGAGCGAATGGTTTTGTTTGTTTTGCATTTTCTCATGTATGGCCGGCCTGTGCGCCGATGTTTGTAATCCATGTTGTATGGAAAGAGGAACTGTAAGGCCTTAAGGCCAAACCTTCACCTTTGTTGTACATTCCGTGGCTATATATATAAAAGTGGTTTATATATTGGACATTCCTGGTTAAAGTTCAATTTACAACTTTAAGCTTCCGCTAGCATGCTCTGAGTTAGGATTCGTGTATGGTTTGGTATTATCCTGTGACCACACCGTCTGTTTGTGGCATATAGTGTGGGGCCCCGGCCGGACCTTCTACTATACGTCATTTAACGGATGGGGTCGTCACACGGATGGTGCTAGCCATAAGTTGATGAGCGATAACCCTATCGCTATGGATGGTGACCACACTCTCCTTGTTGCCATAAATAGGTGTCTCCGACTTTTCATATATAACGGGAACAATGAGAATTCAGCTCGTGTTTTGAACTTGTGGTTAGATTTTTTCTAACTAGATGATTAAGTGAAGTTGACTTGTGCTGTGCAGGCTGTGCGGCTAGCACCAAGCGATTAGACAACTAGTTGGGAAGCTCAGTGAGGTACAATTCGTGAAAAACAGTGTATGGTATATAGCAGGTCACAATTAGTGCGACCAGTAGTCTTCTTCCTCGGGGTCGTGGATGGCTCAATAAGCAGTTCGTCCCGTCTAAGCGAGTAATTTATTTCCCAGTTCAGCAGTTATGTTTGCGGCAAACTTCAGCTGTCAGGCGACCTAGCAGTCTTTTTTATTGCTGGTGGTCTGGTTCTGGTATCCGCAATCTAAGGCGGATGGTTCTAGCCACAGGTTGATGGGATGTAATCCTATCGCTATAGGCAGTGACCGCAGTCCCCTTGTCGCCTATAAATAGGGGTCTCCGACTCATCATATATAACGGGAACAATGAGAACTCAGCTCGTGTTTTGAACTTGCGGTTAGATTTTTTCTAACCGGCGACTAAGTGAAATTGACTTATGCTGTGCAGGTTGTGCGGCTAGCACTGGACAATTAGACAACTAGTTGGGAAGCTTAGTGTGGAACAGTTCGTGGATAACAGTCTGTGGTAAACAACAGGTCGCGTTTAGTGTAGCCAGTAGTCTTCTTCCTCGGGTTCATGGATAGTTCAATAAGCAGTTCGCCCGGTATCAACAGATAAGCTGTTTCCCAGTTCAATAGTTTTGTTTGTGGCAAGCTTCAATGGCTAGGCGACCTAGCGGTCAGGTGACTAGAAGCAATGAACAGAGGTGTCTTTCAACATTCAATAACAGACAGTCCGCACGGCTTGAGTTACGGTTTGGAGACTTGACGGATTCGGCGGATAGGCTTGACAGTTAGCGGCTTGGGCGGTTACTGCTGTCAGTCCACCAGTTTTCCTTTTGCTTGTATTTTTGCTTCCATCGGGTGCGAATCATGTCTCGCAATATATACCTCGCCTTGTAAAGAAGATTATTAATTTCATAGTGACTCTTTTGCTTCTATTGATACTGGTCATTACTTGACTTTGGTTTAGCTGAGTGTTCCTGCGACCATACTCAGCTTTCGAGAAATTTTCATAGGAGCAAGCAACAAGGGTGGTTAGCATGAACGACAAGAGCTGGAGTATTTGGAAGCGGTGGATGAAAGACTCTTGTATTTCAACGATCCCCGTACTCCGTTGTTGGGAAGATATTCGATGATGACGAGTGGAAGCGAATATATCAAAAGGCAGTTGTGTTCATTCGGCAGTGACTTGATGACTCGATTTTTCATCATGTCTCCAAAAAATCATCGGCCCAAGCCTTGTGGAAGAAGCTGGAACAAAATTTAACACCAATAAGAAGACCATCTTTCAAACTAATAGACCTTATTCTTATTCAAAATTGAAAGAGCAATTAAGGTCTGGTTCATACGATCGTAACCGCTTGACCGGTGAAAATAAGTCCTCCCAAACGGAGCCTTAATCGGTTCTTGAATCTAACTAAACACGATGAAAAATCAGTAATTCTAATTAACCTAAGAGTCTCACTGTTGTTAACTTTTGGTGATTTATATAGGTTCACCCGAAATAGCTATTTGCCTTCAATTTAAATAATACTTAAAATTTAATTCAAAATACCCTACTCCTTTCGATTGAATTCTTTATGATATAAATTTTGATGTAGATTTTCTCCGGTCAATTATTATTGCAATTTTGTTTTGTGAAGAATTTTGTTGCTTTGAGTTGTGAATATCAAAAATATGTACAAATATTAATTTATGGACTGTGAGAAGTCATTTAAGATCCACTAATATAAATCACCTAAATTTTTAGGCAAATTATATTTATAGGTTGCGTATCTTAGATTTGTGCGCGAGCAGATCCGACTGTATAACCCCCAAGATCAACGACGCAGATTTGTTTGGACCGTACTGTGATCACTTTTTAATATTGCTGTATTTAAGATGTACGATTGTATTTTGCGGGAAATGATCTGCATCATTATAATCAGGGATTATACAGCAGGATCTGCTCACACACCGAAAAAAATAAGTACGTATATATATGCTAAAAACGGATTCAATTTTTAATGCTAAGTGGGTTCCCTCTCATTTTGGAAAAATTAGGGTTAAGCGGAGACCTCTTGTCAGAAAAGTATGATTTATGTATTTATTTAAAATTAAATATCGGGTCCTATTTTAGATTTCATATGATAGTCCCATTAAACACTAATGGCTCCGTACTTTTTCTTCACCCACCCAAATTAATTCGGCATTAATAAAGTGACAAATTTGAAAGCCTCAAACTCGTAATTGATAGTGCAAAAATTGCACAAATGCGGTGCATTGATTTTAGATTCAAGCACCGGAATTTGTCTATGATAATTGAGTCATTATTGATTGATTGAGTCATTATTGATTGACATTTGAGACTGAGTGCTGAGATAGAGCAATTTTTGGTTACGTGTATAGAAGGGTGTGGGAGACCGTCCACTTGTCGTGATTCATCAAAAAAAAAAATCGTATTTAGAATTGAAAAATGCCGTCGCTTTCTCAAAATCTTCACCATACGATCGTGAATCTTACAGCTGAATTTAATCCCACATGATAGATTATAATGTTTTACCTGTACAAAAATTTGAGTCTTTGAGGTAAGCGAGAATTTTCCTTAATCCCATGTCCAATATGAGTGTATTTTTTTCAGATGTATCACAAAACATGCTTGCATCTTGCATGTGCTCAACCATGCTCAAATGATTGGTAACATTTGAGGTCCAATGTTGAGGCACCCCGCGTGTAAGATCCTTTTTTTTTTGACAGCCCGGGGTCTTATGCCCAGAACCGCCGCTTTGCGGTGACACCTCGCACCCGGGAAGGTCGTCACCACAACGCGCCGATTCTGCCGGCCTTCTTGATCACGATCAAGTAGCATATAGTAAAGAAAGAGAAATGCAGTCCACAATAATAAATCACATATATATAAACTCCACGAAGGGAGTGTCCACAGAAATCATCAGAGAACAAAGATACTAGAAATATAAGGGCTCATGCCCGGTACATCAAGTCCTCACTACAAAATCACTCAATGCGGAAGCAACAACTAAAACTCTACTAAAGGTCGGGACTCACGGTCCCTGCAGTCTGGACTCCAGTGCTAGACTGCCCCATCTCCAAGCGTACCGGTCTCCTGGGCTGCTCCTCCAAGCTGGGCTCCGCGATCCCCTAATATGATATGGTTCGAAAACCATTAGTTTAAAAGACTAAGCCCTATCATCCCCCACCCCTTCCCCCACGCTCTAAGGCACCGGGCGGAGAGGAAGAAAGGGGAGGACATGAAAGTGGAGATAAATTCCAAAGCAGATGACGGTGGACCTAACTAGCAAGTTATAACAGGTGAACAGTATAAATATTGTAATAGGTATAACAGAAAAGTAAGTAAGTAAGAAATTAAACCTTCGCTTATGTGAGTACACATAAGCCAAGGGATCTTTTGCAAGGCTCTTATCGTATAACGCGTCCCATACCGCCTATACGTTGGGGTGTCGGTTATCAAGCAGCAGATATACATATATCAAATTGACCTTAATTTATAAACTTGCCCACACAAGCTTATAGACCAAGGGGTCGTTTTGCAAGTCCTAAAGTATAAGCGTCCCATTCCACTTATTTTTTAGGTGTCAAGGTTGTTATGAAGGATTATGACATGCAGCTATATGGTGGATTATGATGTTCAAGCAGTGCAACTCACACACCCAACTTTGTGTACACAAACCTTTAGTTCCCTCTTTCTGGAGATAACTCCCAGGTTACTCTCGTAGTGGCAAACGGAAGCGGTGGGTTGGGCCTCGCCCACCTCAAAACCAGTAAAAGCACCACTGGTCTGACCTATCGTACGCCCTCAACGCCTGGTGCACGAGGCGGACTCCTGCGTACTCTTGCCGACTGGTCCGCCAGACTTAACCTTGGCTAAGTGCTAGTCACCTTGCCGAGTCAACGATATCGGTGTCGGTGCAATCGAACTCCCCGATATCGAAAACCCACCACCTTAACTTTTCCTATTTTTATGCACATGCAGCAGTTTAATATTTAACCATTTAAAGTGTCAAACTCCCGGACTAAACCGTCTGTATCAACCACATCCGAGACCAAATTCCCCGGACTAAACCGTCCGGCTCATCTCCAGACTTCATCCCTTAGAACACCACGGGACGGCGCCCCCTTGAACACCTCTGGATGACTTAACCATTACCAACCCTAACTAATGAGTGTGTGCAATGTGAAACCCTATTAGGCTAATTACTCTTTCGTTTGTTTTAAGATTTACGTTAGCCCAGGACTGCCTCCGGAATATACCCTGTGAGGGGTTCTCAATAGGCACTAGGAACCAAGACGGCGGCATTACGGCCCGAAGTTCCCTTTCGCAAGGCACTTATTATTATTGGTTGTTTTTCTCTTACCCGTTCCCTTTATAAATTGCATCAACTAAACCTAGGGTGGATTTGACTCTTCACTTTTACGGGGGCGACGATCTTTTATCGGTCTCGCGCACCTTCTAGAGCGCATCAACACACTCCTCACCACACTTGAAACCTCCTATGGTGATCCATCCTCTTTCTTTAAATCCAACCAACACAAACTGTCCTTACGCTAACCCAAACCTTATCCTGTTACTCATTTCCCAAAGTTACTAACTACAGACCACCTTATACTAAGTGATGTCTATGATAGGATGTCTTTTGTGTTTTCATCCGAACGGCCTAAGTTATTTACTGCGGGTCTATCACGACATAATTGAATCAGTTCCCGGTTATAACAATTTTCTCAATTAATCTATTAATTAATTAATTTTACTAAAATCCAAGGTCTTCCAAATTTGAACAAGGAGTATACTTTTTAGTCATGTATAAATTATAATAAATTTAGAGTAAATACTACTATATCTAAAAATGATATATCCAAGGTTTGGTAATTTTCACTAAGGTGTAAGGGGCCTAAACATATTTTAGCAATAATTCATTTCTTTTATGTCTAATGAATAAACTACATCAAATTATCCTCCAAATAATTTGGATTAATTACAGGGTACTAATAACACCATGAAAACAGTACTAGATAAGTTTCATAATTTTCTTGCTGGAAATTAATTTATAATAAATCATTTACTAAATCCTTAATCTAGCGTGCTTGTGAATCAAGTACTATATTCATAATTCCAAAAATCCTGAATAAATCCCCACTGATTCATAATGATTTAATAACCCTATTTACCAAATTTCATAATTTTCCAAAAACTATTTAAGCCATAAAATATTTTAAAACCATAAAGCCCTTTAATTACACTTGTGAAAGAACTACTATTATTATTCAACATAAAATTAAACTAAAATTCAGGAGCATTCCTACTGGCCAACAACATCTAATTCCAGAGTTTCAAGGGGCCTTATTTGACTTAAAAATCTTTAATAAATAAAACATCAAATAGGGCTATACCCACATTCATGAGTGAAGTACTAGAAATAATTATCCAAAAATTCTAGTAAAATTATCCAAGGATTCTAACTACCCTAGAAACACACTACCCAAGTTTCATAGCTTTTAAAAGAATTTAAGATACTGTTTTGACCTAAAAGCCCTTCTACTCTAAAACTAAGGTTTAGGTTTTGAGGTAGCTACCTACCTCAAAATTCTTTAATATTTCAACCAGAGGGTTAAATACCCATAAATAACCTCTCCACTAAATCTCAAGGCCATACAAGGGCATTTGCCCCCATGTCCTTCACAAGTCCCCAAAGTCCACATTTAGGGTTTGAACCTGGGCCCTAGGGTAAACTTACCCTAATCCATCCCATATTCCCCAAGGGAGTTCTTAGGACCATTTTAAACCAGTGGTCAGAATCTCAACCTCTGTTGAGGTGAGATGATCACACAAGTGTCAAAAGTACTTTTTCCCTAAGCTTCCCTTCACTAGGTCAAAACTAGGGTTTAGAGGATTACTATTCAAAACAAAACCAAATGAGTTGAAATTTAAACTAAACCTAGATACCTATACCAGGGACACCTCACCAAAATTTGGGAGGGTTTGGAGGTCATTTGACCCTTCAACTATTTACCCTAGCTTTTCTAGGGTTAGGGCAGAACCCTAAGTTACACTATCCTAAATGGTCTCCAATTTTTACATGAGTTAGGTCTAGGTGATATTGAGTCCCTCTCCAAATTTCAAAGCAGTTGGACCAAGGGTCAAGTGTGGGGAATTATTTTAAAATCTGCCCTATATATAGGTCCTACCCTCGAAAAATGGCCCTATAGGTCAGTAGACTTGTCCTAAAAAATTCCATTACATATCAACCTGTAGGTAATAAAAATTCCTACAACATTCATGTTGATCATTTTTGATGAACATGCCCCTAAGGGGCCTAAATAATTTTTAGAAGAAATCTACCCTAGTTGTAGGACATACACTTACTAAAAAGGCTCTATAGGGCATTCCCCTCATCCAATTTTTCACCACTGCATATCAAATTGTAGGTCTTCAAAAGACCTACAACTTTCATGTTATACAATTTTTCAGTAGGTGCCTCTAAGGGGCCTAAATTCCATTTACAGTAAATATGTGTAATTAAATACAGAAAATTGAATATTTAAATCATTAAACTTATTTAATAGGGTTGCACGAATCTTAAAGCAAGATCCAACGGCAGCTGGTCATCTTCTCCGATTTTGACCTAAAAAGAGCCCGCACAGGTGGTTTTTACGGGCTCTTTTCTGGCGGCCTGAGGCGGCGCCACCACCGGGAAACATCACCCATTTGTTCCCGGTGGTGGGGGCTATCCACGACCGGAGCTAGGGCAGCCGGAGGTGGCGGCGCCGCCCTAGCCGAGAGCTTCAAAAGCTCCCGAAAAATGGCAATTTTCTGAAATTTCAAAACTTGGCTCCGGTTCGTTTGGGCATGAAATCAACTTCTAAATATTCCTAGGATCTAAGCATGAGAGAAGGAGAGGAGGAGGACCTGAGTTCGGGCTTGGATGCGGGTGGAGCGACGGGAATGCATGGCGGCGGCGGCGGCGCTTCCTCTTCTTGGTGGCTCCGGCAGTGGTTCTCCCTCCTATCTAGTGTTTCGAAATCCCTCACCCTAGCTTGCTGATGGGGTTTAAATGGCCGGGAGGGGAGGGGGGAGGTGGTTTTGAAAATGGCCATTAAAGCCATTAATGGCTAGGTTCGGCTATGGAGGAGGGGGGCTGAACCAAGGCCTAGGTGGCCGGGAAATGGCTGGAAACTTCTCCCCTTCCCCAGGGGAGTTGAATTCAGCCATTAAGGGTGGCCTTTGGCCTCCCTTTGGCCGAACACTCCCTTCCCTTCTCTCTTAATTTTTCTCTCTCCTCCATTATCATGAAATGGAGCTCCCTCTCTCTCTCCTAGTTATCATGGAAGATGCTGCTCATCTCCCACAACCTATTGGCAGCCCACTAGGTTTATAATTCCCTTAGGAAATATCATGAAGGGAGTGGTTCACCTTCCACCATAAGTGGCCTCTTTAAACACTTTCTCTCTCCTCTTTATTTCTCTAAATTTAGGCTTCTCTCTCTCTCTCCTAGTCACTAGGTTGACTGGTCAATGGTCTAGGTTATTGGTAGCTATGAATAATCATATTAATCATGCACTCAAGGTTAACTTAGAGGAGAGAGTGGCTTGAGCTTGGGTTAACCCAAATAGGCTATGTTGACTTGACTTGGGTTACATGTTGACTTAGTGGCTTTGACCTTTTGGGTCAACATTAATGGGTCCTTAGTGACCCATTGGGCTCCCCTAAGGCCTAGGTAGGGTTAGTTGGGGTTGTCATGGCATCTTGGAGGTCACTTGCCCCTTAGTAAGGGCACTTTGACCATTTTAGGGCTAGAGTTGACTTTGGTCAACATGACCATTTGGGTTGACCCCAAGGGGTCCTTGGTGACTTATTGAGCCCACATTAGGTCTAAGGGGGTTTTTAGAGTCAAAATGAACCTACTAGGCCACCCAAAATCAGTGTTCAGGAATTTACTATTTGTAGACCAAGAGGGTCTCAACTAGGTTTTTAGGTTACTTGGTCTCCTGGGTTCCCTGAGAACTTGTCATGACCTAGTCTTGCTCAAAGCCACTCCTAGGGGGGGTCCAATTTGAAAATGGGATGTTACACCGCGAATCCTATTTATTCCCATATTGAGCATGAGAGTCTTACGTTGATGTCCCTCAGATTGACATACATATGCTTAGCCATCGTCAATTAAGTGCAAATTTCTGAATGTAGATGCTAGAGTAGTTCATGTTATTGGGCTTAAACTATTTGCTTGTTGCAGGTTGTCCGATTTTCCTTCCGTCCGGAAAATTGGACGGTCTTAGCTCTGAGCTGGACCAGGCGTGCAAACAGTCAACAAAAAACTAAACAGCAATGACAAGGGTTTTTTCGTCGTGGAAAATCCGGAAAGAGTGAAAAATCTCGTTGTCAGATCTGTGCCATGCCTAAATATACTATTTAGCTTTGTTTACAAGTATTTGGAGTTCTTCGGAGGGTGGCATGCCTCCTCTCTATTACAAGCTTTGAGTACAAGGAACAAATGAGAAAAATGCTAAGTCGACGGAGCTTCCACGATGTGTTCCTGAGGGCATCCGTGAGAGTATTCTCTTGTGCCTTCCCTTGGGCTCACCGAAGAATTCATGTGAGTATTGAGCGGACTAGAGGGAGCAGAGTGAATTCCGAGTAGAAGAATGATCTAAGTCCCAGGTTCTTGATGATAAATCTTAGAGCCTTCTTTAGTCTCAGGAGTTTCCTGTCTTTAAATGAAGTCCTTATGACCTTTAATAGTTTTCTAGAGGGACGTGCTAGTAATTGCGTCGGGCTGCATCTTGAATTAGCGAATGGAGTCGCTCCGTTCCGGTCACCTGGATCACCAATTATCACAAAATGCCGAATATGCCCCTCAGGCGGTCCGGGCATGCACTGGCCATTGCGCGCGTATGACGACCTTGAGCATGTGCGGGCTTTGCGCGGTCTCTGTGAGCGTTTGGTTCCGTTATACTTTCAGGGTGATTTCGGGCCCTTTGAGCGGGCATGACTCGCTCAGTTGGGTCGTACTGCTTTTAATATTGTTGGCTAGTGTCCTATATGATTGACTAGGAAAAGTCCAGGGGGAATCCCATCAAATGCCCCCAAATATTCGCAGGTCGTGATCAGAAAAATGACGAGCCTAGAAAGTTTTTTCCTTGATTATTTTACCTTGCGGTCGTGGACTTTGGATTTTTTCACCAAGTGCACATCACAAGTTATTTTTTTGCGGCATTGGAAGTTCTTTCTGTTTGGCCTTTATGTTTATGTTGACGATTTGGCATTACTCAGTGTCAGCATTGCGAGGTGAAGATCCCATAGTTGATATTAGGCCGGGAAACTTGGTAGTTGCTAACTTGCGCTTTGCTTTTGCGATGGCGGTGGTGAGTGAGGCCTAGCATCGTATCGCACTTTGGTGTATTTAGCGGCCTTGGAGAAGTTATCCTGTTTCAAGTTTTGCGTGCTGCGGCCATCCAGAAGTATTCTGCACTTCACAGTACTTGCGCATTGTGCGCTACCCATTACAACTACCGCCGAGCGTTAGTGTCGGGGACTTGTCTCTTGAGAGTATTGAGTAGGGTCATCTACTCCCTGGCCTTGGCAGCGTAGATGGAATCGGAGTCCGCTCTTATTTGTTAATGCAGGAGGATTTAAGGTTCGTCCTGATTTATGACTCGTTCAAACCTTAAAGAGTAGAAGGACTCGGTGTCCTCTCTTATCATGGAGTATAGAAGGACTTGGAGTCTATTCTTATCAGGAGTCGAGGCTGAGCCGTACGAGGCAGAGGTCGAGCTGGCGTGGTCGGAGGAGGAGGAGTATGTTTGCGCCTTAAGATATCGGGATGGCATTGGATTCCATAATAGTCACAACCCGTATTTTCTCAACATTTAAGTTATATCAGAGTAAGAGAAAATACGCGCCGTGATGCCATGCCGTGCAGGGGATAACTGCAGGCGCTCACACAAAACTCCAAACTCTATAGTTTATATGAAATCCATAAGTTATTAAGTAAAAACCAGTTTAAATTGGATGGTCGTATCTCTCGGCACAGTGAATCAAATAGTCCATGAGTAAAAGTATAGTTATACGCTGCGAAAAATACTTTGGTTATGTTGATTAACACCCTACAGGAGTATAAACATCCCCAAAGGACAACTTATGACATGCAAGACTCTAGATTTATAATAAGTATGAAAATAGTCTTTACGTTAGCTAGAAAATAGTATTTCAGTTTTAGAAATATGAGATGTATGAAGTACTAGTAGTAATACTTTTATAAGTGAAAATACCTAACATGTAACCTAACATAAAACATTCCCAGAGAGCAAGTAAAACAACCCCAAAAGATAAAACTAGCAGCTTAGCAAAGTATTCAACAATTCAAAATAAAACCACCAGTGGGAGTCAACAAACTGACACGAACCCACTGGTCAGTATGTGTGTCTGTACTAACAAGAAAACCACAAAGAACTACCTCTCAAGGTAGAGGAAAACTCTGTAACACTGTAGTCCACTAGCAAACACCAAACCTAGCCTCTCAACCGGCTATTGTCCTGAACCTGAGACATTAAAAGAAAGAACACCTCAACAAGAAAGATACAAGTGGCAAACAAAACTGTCAGTAAATAAGGGAGTAGTAAGATTACTAATCCAAACCTGAATAACTGTCAAAAACACAGCAAACTAACTAGAGATTAAGAACGAAAGAGTTAACTTATAAAGGTAAAAGATAATGAAATTTGCACCAAGTGCGAACAGAGTCATACTCCGAGGACATCTGCGAGAATAGGTAGAAATAGCATAAGTTTAATCCATAGGAAACAAAAATGTGACAAAGGCTCAATAAACATGTGAATAATTAACACCGTATCACAACCGGATTTGAGTCGGGACCAACCGGTCAAACCCGAACTAACAGACCCAAACGTCTCAAAAACAAGACTGCAGTTGTGGCCATCTAGTCCAACACAACCTAACAGCCCAAAAACAAGACCCAAATATGCCCGAGTGTAATGATTCACGAAACTAAGCCAACCAAACCAAACCTCATATCCCAAATACCCATAAAACCCAAACTCGACAAATTCAGCAAAAACCCGATGATTCTAACTTGGCAAAACTAAGCCTTTAGAGATACACGACAAATCGGTGAAATGACACGAGTCTAAGGGAGAAGCGTCGAGTACACTCGACGCCGCGTCGAGTGCAGACAAAGCACTCCACGCCATAACTCAGCACATTCAACGCGAAAACACAACAATAAGAACATGTGATGGCGTTGAGTGAGTTCAACTCACTCAACGCTTTACCACTAAGCTGCTAAAATCAGATGATGACGTTGAGTGAGTTCAGCTAACTCAACGCTGTCAACGCTTTAACACTTAGCTTGCAGAGTTAAAGCGATGACGTTGAGTGAGTTCAGCTCACTCAATGCTGTCAACACTTTTCTATCTAAGCAACAACGTTGAGTGAGTTCAGCTCACTCAACGTTGTCGCCGCTATCACCACTGTCAATACCTCCGATCAAAGTGACGGCGTTGAGTGATTTAAGCTCACTCAACGTTGTCAATGCTTTTAGACTTAACTTCTAGAATTTACAGAATGGCGTTGAGTGTGTTCCACTAACTCAACGCTTTTTACTCAGCTTCTCAGACTACTCAGCAAGGCGTTGAGTGCATTCAACACACTCAATGCTTTTACACTTAGGCTAAAAACTGAACTTCTACACTAAGATTTCACTCAACGCTTAAGGCTATATACACTCAGCTCCACTCAAAGCTTTTAGGCAGAAACCTGCCCAAGGGTTATCATCCCCAACAGTCCTATACTAACTATTACTGACTTGATCTAATCGGCCAAAATCAGAAAATTTTCCTTGTTTACTTGGACTAACCGACGGCTGAATCTAGTTTAGACTGAGGTCCATGAATATGAATTCAGACAGACCAACAGACTTATCCCCAACATGTTTGTCTAGGCTAGCAGTCATAAGAGATAATTTACTAAGGCTAACTGCCCAATTTGACAAAGCTTACTTGACCTAATAGGAATTTCTACACAAGCAGCAGGCCGTCCTTGGCAAAAACCCACAACACTCCTAAGATCTAAGAAGAAAATGCAGTAAAACCGAAAGAAACACAAAGAGGCAAACTTGGCAAGGATGAGAAAAAACACCACTAGCCCCAAGATCAATAAGAAATCATTTTGATATGGAGGAAAATCCTACTCTAGTCCAAACATTCTGTACCAGGAGGAAATCAATAAAAAACGAAAGAGGAAAGAAGAACAAGCAAGGGGAAATCACCACTTGCCTCAAATCTCCAGAAATTCGGCCAAGCAACACCCCACCTCACATATCTGGCCGCAAGAACACTTAAGCAACAAAATTTGAAACTTTTGAGAGTAAAATAGGGTAAAAACCGCATACCTAGACCTCTAAAAATCCAAGAAACTGGAAAAACTTACCGTAGAAACGTAGATCTAGGCGAGATCTACCCGGATCCACTCTCCAAAGATGAAATTGAGCACCAAAGCTCCATAAATCGGCGGCTGAAGGCTTAGGAATGTCCACCGCTCTCGTTCTTTCGCAACAGGCCGACGGTTTCACGAGGGAGACAATGAATAGGGTTTTGACGCAATGAGTTTCTATTTATACTTCTTTATCCGATTATTATAATAGAATATCATAAATAATTAAATAAAACATCAAAACGACCCGAAAACCAAACATACCCGGAATTCTATGAAAATCGCACCGTAGCTAAAAACCGACGCTACGAATCCAACGCCGAACTTGAAATCAAAATCCGACTAACCAATCTCGGGTAAACACCTCCTGAAGCCAAAACACAAGCATTCCCAAAGAGGCTCCACCGAGTCACCAAAACAGACCTGAATCGCTAGGAAATCTTGCAAACAGGCTAAACCCAGCCACACATAGAAAACCCAACAGCTAAAACCCACGCTCTAACAACGACACATGCCAATCATGTGTTAACGTAACGTCCTAACGTCATAAAAACGCCAAATAAAAGAATTAATTAAACATCAAAAATATCAGGGGCGTTACAATAATGGCTGAAGAATGAAAGTTATAAGACCTTCGAGTGAAGTGATGCTAGATGGTTGATGGGGTCCTGGGATGGCTACATCAGAGGTTGGTCCATCATGTTAGGATGAATGCATCATAGAGCTTTACCATAAGCGTGGTGAGTCGTTCCTTGCAACGTGAAGGATGTGGGGGTGTTCCTGTTGAAATCGAAAATCGGTCTCTTGTGGAGTTCACCCTTGGGGAAGGGGTGATCGCACACCTACTTCTCCTTTATGAGCTGGAAAGCTGGGAAGAAGAAACTGGGATGGGAAAGGACCCAAGGGCTCGACGAGGAGGACCCACCACACACCCGGAAGATCACTGAGCGCTTCCCCTCCTTAACCAAGTGCCGGGCTAAGGTACCTCAGGAAGCACTATCAGACTAGAAGACAAGTAAGCGTGCCTTCTGAGGTAACCCTTGGGTCCTATTTATAGATTTCTGAAAAGGACATGCAAATAGCCAACCTCCGCTGTTCTGAACGGCTATGTGCAGCCCACCTGGGTCTGCCAACAGCGAGACTCCGCTGTTCTAACTGGCTATAGGCAGGCTAGCGGGGGCAAAATGGTAAACAAAACCTCACAGCAGATTGGGCGAGTCGCCCTCAATGGTCCCTACTCGGCAAGGGTGGCGAGTGCCTGATAGAGTTTGCACTCGCCACCTCATCTTGGCGCTCAACGAGTATGGACTCGGCCTGCCCCACTCGCTCGTCGTGGGCTCGACGATCGGCTGAAGGTTCGTCGAACTAGGCTCGGCAAACCCCTGCGAGATATCTGGGTGCCGAGGCGAACTGACCGGGGCAGGGGCGCTGGGTGAACTCGGTGCCAAGGCTGGGGCGTCGACTGAACTTGTCGCTAAGGCTGGGGCGCCGACTGAACTCGCTGCCAGGGCACATCTGGCGCAAAAATTAGGCGCGGCTCGACAGATTTGGCGCCTGTTGACCCACTCGCCGGATACGGGGTTGTACACAATCCCATCTCTTTGCGAGGTTGGCACAAACTCGGAAAGAAACATCCAACCCCACAGGATTCGGCAAGTGTGGCAAGGCCTGAGGGAATCTCTCAGTGGGGCCCACCAACGGCTATTGATAGTTTAACTTTCAAGGCAGCCTAAACACCTAGAGGGGGGGGGGGTGAATAGGTTCTGCTTTTCTTATAAAAACTTCTAGGCAGAATTCAATTCAATAGCTAACACAATAAGTACAGCAATCACAGAAAATAAAGCATCACAGATTGCACAATGATTTATAGTGGTTCCCCAAGGTCTGGGTACATCCACTTTCCCCCTTCACCTATCTAGCAGTATGCTAGATTCGGCCAAACTTCCACTTATCTCAGATCAACAGATCCTACAACTCAGAACCCAACTGGTTCCTACAACTCAGGCACAACTGCCCTACCTCAGCCTTGCCCCAAGGCCTACAACTCAGAGAATATCCTTCTCCTACACTCAGGCAAACAGCCCTACCACTCAGAGTTCAACACTCCTACACTCAGCCTTTATAACATAGGCTTACAACTCAGATCTGTGTAAACAGATCCTACAGATATATAGAAAAGATTATTAAACTGTCTTGCCTAAGTTGAGAGAGAAAAGGCCAAGACAATTCTTGATCAGCTGATGCAATCAACTGTATCTGAGCTTTCTTCAAAGCTTCTTGAATAAGAACTTAGCTGAGTTGATTTCCAAACAGCTTCTTGAGAATCCACTGGTGGTTTCTTTCTTCTTCTTCAAATTCTGGCTTGATCTCTCTCTATCCAGCACTTTGAAAGATTCTTCTGAATTTTGATTAGAACTCTTCTTTGATCTATCCTTAGATAGTCTTCTTAGATCTCCTGGAGAAGATCTTCTTAAGTGCCTAGCACTTTCTTGAAATGAATTGGATCGTAATCCTTCTCAACTTTTTGATTCTCAACAATGTTTTTCAACAGATGCTTTCTCCTTCTGAATCCGTCTATTTATAGACTTTCTTCATGGTAACCGACTGATCTGGTTCCTAACCGATTTCTGACAAGTCTGACAGCTTCAGTTAACTGGTGGCAATCCTCAGCTGTCAAGTCTCCAAACAAGTCCTGTGCCTTAGTCTTGAACCATAAGTTGTCGAGACAGTCTGTCAGAAAGTGTCGAGACCATCTGTTTAATTGTGTCGACACAATTGACTTTGGTGTCGACACAGTCTTCAGTGATGTCGACTAAGTTGCCTTTGAGTCGACACAGCTCCTTCTGAAAATAACTTGGTCTTGACTCTTCAGTGTGTCGACACAAGTCCTGTGTGTCGACACAGTTGTTGTAGAATCATAACTTAGTAAGTGTCGACTGAGCCTTCAGGTGTCGACACATTCATTTTTTAACTCTGCTATAATGTGTCGACTTAATCATAATGTGTCGACACATTCTGCTGGTGTCGACAAACTTGAGGTCGACTATTTTCTTCTGTGTCGACACATTCAGCTGATGTCAACAATCTTGAGATCGACTATACTCTTCTGTGTCGATACATTCTCCCAATGTTGAGGTTGACGCTTTTCTTCTGTGTCGACACAAATTCCCAGTGTTGTGTCGACTTACTTCTTCTGTGTCGACACTTTTTCTCAGTGTAGTTGTAGACTAACTGCTATGTGTCGACACTGCTTCCCAGTGTTGTGTCGACTTACTTCTTCTGTGTCGACACTTTTTCCCAGTGTAGTTGTAGACTAACTGCTATGTGTCGATACTGCTTCCCAGTATTGTGTCGACAATTTTCTTCTATGTGTCGACACTGCTTCCTCTGTGTCGACACTTGGACTTAGAATTTTTCTGCATACTTTATCAATCCTTCACCTGCACATGTCAACTAAAAAGAAACATCAAATACACCTTGATGTATATCATTGAGCTAGGTTGGGCTTCTTCAAATCAGGTACACATTTTCCAATGTACCCAACAATCTCCCCCTATTTGGAGAAGTCATAACCCTTCTAGCCAATGATATACACCATTTATAAACAGTACTAAATGATGATATATGACATGACAGGAATACTTAATATAAACCAAACATAAACAAAATAATCCATCACAGAATGCACATTATAATATGCCAAACAACATTTTGTTTATAACTGGGTAATGTTTGATTACATTGATTTTCATTTAATGATTACATCACAACATTACAAAACAATATGAAGGAATTAAAAAAAACATAATCAGGATTGATCAGGCTCTTTAATGATAATCCCTTTTCCAGATTGAATTGTAGCTGTCACAGGAGCTTCTGATGCTTCAGCTATCTTCTTTCCTTTTAGATCAGCTTTCTTCTGAGCTTCTTCCTTGATCCTTTGCCTTTCAAAGTAGTGAAAAGGCTTTGGAAAGTACTTGCTTGGCTCCTTAGCATCAGATGGCAGCCTCCCCATCTTAGCTTTCCTTCTAAATTAGACTATTGCTTCTTGTCTTGCCTCATACTTCTGCCATTCTATTTCATTGTACCACTTCCCTCTCTCATGAACTTTATCTTGTACAGCTTTCCATGCAGTGAGTATTATGTTCCTTGAAGTAGGACTCCACTGCTCATAATCTGGCTTAAGTACAGCCTGCTCTCTGAATTTCTTCTTTGCTAATAGAGCATCTTGCTGTTCTTTCAGAGTAGCCTCAGGCTTATCAACCCTTCCAAAGACAATATTAGTAACCTCCTTTGGAGGACTATACATTCCTTGAACTTTCTGATCAATCATGTCAAAATCTGGAGGGGGGTAAATGACTTGGGCAACCTCAGGTTGATTGCCTTCAAGTAGATTTGATTGTATTCCTGACTCAGCCACCATAGCATCATCACACAATGGGGGATATCCCAAAGTGGCTCGGATACTATTGGTCACCCATTTGGAGTGCTCTGAGCCTGCATGAATTAGCATCCTCTCCCCCTTTATGGCTTCTCTAGATACATGATCTCTTAGATCTTCCTTTTGAAATCGGATTTGGCCATCCAAATAATTCACACCCTCTTTGAAAAATGGTTTTAACTTTTGAAGCTTTTCAGATATTTCTTTTTGAGAGGTTGTGATGGCAGTCTTAACAGATGCAATGGCAGCTTGAAAATTCTTATCAAATTCCTCCCTTTCTTTGGCTCTATCTGCAGGCAGACCTGGACCAATCTTCTTTACTTCCTCAATGATCTCATTATGAGATTCAGTTAAATTATCATTCATTCTTAGCTGGTTTTCCAAAACATAGCTTTGCTTCAAAGCAATGTCATCCACCTTTGTACTAATAGCCTCCTGTTGTTTAGCTAGATAAACCACAGCATTGCCACCCTTGTGGAAGCAACCTGTCATTTCAGTTTTATGCATGTTGACCTGAAACTGGATGGACTTTATATCCTGAGCTAAGTCAAACTGAAGTGACTTGCTATTTTCATCAACATACTTTTCCATAGCCAACCTTTGTTCATCCAATTTTACTTGTAGATCTATCATAAATTTGTTGTAATCAAAGGCTGGAGAGACTTGTAGAGGTGTGGTCTGTAAAGCCTGCTTATAATTCTTGCTTCTTCTCTTGAAGACAACAAGTTTTCTTTTCTTTGCCGCCCTGGCATCTTCAGTTTCTGTTTCAGATGAAGTATCTACATGAATTCTTTCTTGAGGATGATGAATTGTATCTTGTCCAGGGGCCTGTTGCTCAGCTTCAACATCCACTGGCTCACCCTCAACCTGTGGCTCAACTTCAGCTTCCTGATCAATGTCCATACCTATGGACTTCTCAATATCTGGTCCACCTCCTACTTTATCAGCAGTAGTATCAATATCAGGGAATAACTCCTCCATAGTAAACTCCAGTTGAGCTGTAACTTCTTCAGCAGTTAAATCTTGAGACAAGTTTAACTGTTCATCCTCTTGAACTTGCACTTCAGTATTTGTAGTATCTGGAGTAGGAGTGGACACTAGCTCTCTCTGAACCTGTGCAGTAATAAGAATATGAGCAATGTCTTGTATAGTAAAATACATTAGCTCCCCCTATACCTGAGCAGGAGTAGATACCTTTGGAGCAGGAGTGGAAACTGGCTCCCCCTGCATCTGTGCAGGTGTTGACACTTCCTGGACTATAGATGAGGCAAGCTGTTCTTCAACCTGTGTCCTCAGTGGGTCTTCTTGTAATTGTACAGATTCTTGATTTTGTGTAGGGGATTTCACAGGGGTGTCTGGCCTGCTCTCTTCAGGCACATCCTTGGACAGCACCCTATCCCACCTAGAGAACAATCTCATATCCATTCTTCTCATATGATTAATCTTACTCCCTTGCAGTTGCTGCATCACTTCAGGAATCACTCCAGTGAGATACAGGCTCATGATCCTAGCCATGTTAGGCTTCTTGATTCCTTCTTTGATCTTGTCAAAGATCACTCCTGACCAATCAGTAGGAATTGTAAAAACAATCCTGGTCATCAGGCTGAACATATAGGCAGAAATCCTATCATGTCCACCTGTCTTGCAGAGGATTACTTTCCCAACTACTTCTGACAAGAACTTCCCTTGCTGATTCATACCCTTCCTGTTGAATGCAGCTCCAATCTTCAATCCTGAGTCCAGTCCACACCATTGAAGGGCTTCCCTTGTCTTAGATATAGGAACTTCCTCTTCATTCTCAACTACTTGCAATTGAAAGATCTTTCTTAAACTTCTTTGATTAATCTTCACCTTAGTCCCTTGAACAGTCGACTTAATCTTGAGGCCAGTAGAGTGGACTGATGCAGAGATAAAGAACTCGTGCACCTCCTTCTTCCAGATTTTAGTAGGTTCTGAGATGAGAAATTCTAACCCTGACTCAGTGAGGAGGGTGATAACTCCTTGAACATCTGGAGGCGCCTCTGCAAAGGCCTGGCGCACCAACTCATACCCTTCATTGATGTTATCTTCAATCCTTGGCGCCATCGTTTTGTCGAGAAAGCTTGAGAGAAGAGAGAAAGATAGACTGTCGACACAGGGTTTTAGTCTCGAAAACCTTGGAAGCGTGTCGACAGAATGAGTTTTTGACCTATTTATAGCCTCAGTTGAAAGAAGTTCAAAAGGCGCCAAAAACAGTCAAAATGTGTCGACACAGACGGAATGTGTTGACACAAACTTCTATTAACTCGACATTTCTTCAGCCTACTATGTGTCGACACCAATTTGTGGTTATGTCGACACCGTGGTTACATAGTAGAAAGACAGAAATTCTGTGTCGACTCTAAGGATAAGAGTCGACACATATTCTGTAAGTGTCGACACCATTATTCTGGTTGAGTCGACATTACATTTCTGGTTAAGTCGACAATATATCTCTTAAGTGTCGACACATATTCTCTGAGTCGACACAATTCTTCTAACTTGTCGACATAATTTCTCTGAGTCGACACATTACTACTGAATGTGTCGACACATTCTTACTTAGCCAATTTCTGTTTGTTATTACTCAACTTACTTAAATCCCACTTCACTTGCATTGTTAATGATTTTGTTAATACATTAATCAATGGTTAACATACCTAATTCAATTTTGAATTTATTGAATTTGGTTTCATCTAAAGGCTTAGTAAATACATCTGCTATTTGATAATCTATTTTTACAAATTCCAATGAGATGTCTCCTCTTTCTACATGTTCTCTAAGAAAATGGTATTTGATTTCTATATGCTTAGTTCTACTATGAGAAACTGGATTATTAGCAATAGAAATAGCACTCTTTGAATCACATAAAAGGGGTGTTCTACTTACCTGAATACCATAATCCTTAAGCTGATGCTGCATCCACAATAGCTGTGCACAGCAGCTTCCAGCAGCAACATACTCTGACTCAGCTGTGGAAATTGCCACACTGGTCTGCTTCTTACTACTCCAAGATATTAGTCTTCCTCCCAGGAATTGACAGGTACCTGTAGTACTCTTTCTATCCTCTCTACATCCTGCAAAATCTGCATCTGAATAGCCTGTTAGTAGAAAATCTCTATTCCTAGGGTACCAAAGACCTAGAGTAGGAGTGCCCTTTAGATATCTCAGAATCCTTTTGACTGCAGTATAATGAGATTCTTTAGGGCAGGCTTGGTACCTAGCACAGACACATGTAGCATACATAATGTCAGGTCTACTAGCAGTGAGATATAGTAGAGACCCAACTATTCCTCTATACAATGATTCATCAACAGGTTTACCTGCCTCATCTTTGCATATAAGCATACTTGTTCCCATAGGAGTTCTCATGGAGGAGGATGACTCCATACCATATTTCTTAATTAATTCTTTGGTGAACTTAGACTGGGATATGGACAATCCATCATCAATCTGTCTTACTTGGAGTCCCAAGAAGAACTTAAGTTCTCCCATACTGCTCATCTCAAACTTCCCTTGCATAAGTTTGGCAAACTTTTTACAAAGGTTGTTTTCAGTAGATCCAAAGATTATGTCATCAACATAGATCTGGACTAAGATGATCTTTCCTTTGGATTCCCTAAGGAATAGAGTTTTGTCTATCTTTCCTCTTGAGAATTTATTCTCAATGAGGAAGGTAGACAGGGTTTCATACCAAGCCCTTGGAGCTTGTTTTAACCCATACAAAGCTTTCCTAAGCTTATACACAGAATCAGGTTTAAGAGGATCTACAAAACCTGATGGCTGCTCTACATATACTTCTTCTTTAAGATCACCATTCAGAAATGCTGACTTCACATCCATCTGGTATACTTTGAAGTCTTGGTAGGCTGCATAGGCAAGGAACATTCTGATTGCCTCCAGCCTTGCTACTGGAGCAAAGGTTTGATCAAAGTCAATCCCTTCTTCCTGCCTGTATCCTTTTGCAACCAATCTTGCTTTATTCTTTACTATTATCCCACTCTCATCTAGCTTGTTCCTATAGATCCACTTAGTGCCAATTATATTGTGGCCTCTTGGTTTAGGAACAAGCTCCCAGACTTGCATAGCATCAATCCAGTGCTGGTCTTGGATAGCTTCTTCAAACTTCTTAGGTTCCATCTGGGACAAGAAACTTGAATGCAAAACTGTGCTTTGATTTCTGCTTCTAGTTTGCACTCCTTGTCTTGGATCACCAATTATCTGATCAATTGGATGATCTCTCAGATATCTTATAGCTGGAGGAAGATTCCCTTCAGGTTGAGCATCTCCAGCTTCTTCATTCTGCTGAGCCTCCTGGTTTTCATCAGCTTCCATTATCTCTTGTACTCCCCCTGGACAGCAGCCTTCATTTTCCAATGCTTCATCTTCCTTTGAAGCTTCAGCAATGGAGAGCTTGTCCATCTTCTTGCTTATACCTGTTGAGTCATTTGATCTATAAGACAACTCACTATTGATTAATCTTGTTTCATCAAATACAACATGCACAGATTCTTCAACAACTTGAGTAGTTAAGTTAAAGACTCTATAGGCCTTACTATTTGTGCTGTACCCAACAAATATCCCATCCTGGGATTTGGCAGCAAACTTAGTCAAATATAACTTGCCATTGTTAAGTATATAGCACTTGCAACCAAAGATCCTAAAATAGGATAGATTTGGTTTTCTGCCTTTCACAATCTCATAGGGAGTCTTTCTGTGGCTTTTGGTGATAGAAGCCCTATTGATGACATGACAAGCAGTGTTAACTGCCTCAGCCCAAAAATATTCTGGGAGAGAGGTGTCACTCAATAGAGTTCTACCAGCTTCAATTAATGTTCTATTCTTTCTTTCAGCAATTCCATTTTGCTGAGGTGTTCTTGGTGAGGAGAACTCTTGGAAAATCCCGAAGTCTTTACACAAATTTGTTATGCTTTCAGAATGAAACTCAGTACCATGATCACTTCTGATTTTGACCACTGTACTATTCAGTTCATTCTGAATTTGCTTTACAAAATTAAGTAGTACACTTGGGGTTTCAGATTTTTGTCTTAGAAAGAACACCCATGTAAATCTAGAATAGTCATCTACAACCACAAAAGTGTAGACCTTCCTACCTAGACTATGAACTGGCATAGGACCAAAAAGATCCATATGCAAGAGGTATAAGCACCTCACAGAATCCTTGTTTTCAAGGCTTTGAAATGAGGATTTTGTCTGCTTGCCCTTTTGACAAGCTGAGCATACCCCTTCCTTTATACACTTAACTTGAGGCCCATTCCTCACTAGTTCTTTACTAATGAGTTGGCCAATTGTCTTGTAGTTTAGATGAGCCAATCTCTTGTGCCACTTAACACAATGGGAAGCATTGTCATCAACTACAAGACAAATGGGGGAAGCCTTATTTTCACACTCAAAATTAAGGCAATATACATTTCTCTTCCTATACCCAGTCAAAATGATCTCTTGATCACTTGACCTTTTGATATGACATCCATCCTTACCAAATGAAATATCATATCCTAGATCACTCAGCTGGCTTATGCTTATTAGATTATGTTTCAAACCTTTTACATAGGCCACTTGGGTGATAGTAATTAGGTTAGAAGAAATGTTACCAAACCCTTTGATGACTCCTTTTTCAGATCCACCAAAGATCACTTTATGTCCATCTTTGACAGATGAATACTCCTTCAGCAGCCCCTTTGTTTCAGTCATGTGCCTGGAACAGCCACTATCCAAGTACCATATAGGGGCATGGTTACTTGGATTCACCTGCAATACAGAATTACTTACTCTTAGAACCCAAGTAAGTCTTGGGTCCTTGGTTCAGGTTAGCATTAATAAAGTTCTCATAACCTCTTCTAACAGGTAGACTCTTATTCTTTATAACACTTGTGTTATACCAGCAGTCCAATGCAAAATGGCCCCTCTTGCCACAGCACCAACATTCAAACTTATTGTATCTAGACCTAGATACATCCTTGTCAGAAGAATTTCTGTTCATTGCTGGTGCTGTTGCAACTTCACCTACTGATTTCTTAAAACCATTGGATTTATGACCATAGGTAGGCCTGCTTGCCTTAACACCCTTGTTCTTCAGAACATTTGTCTTAATATGACCTTGAATGTCTTCATGATCATATATGTTAGAAGGCACTTTCTCCTTACTAAACTTTATGGGGACTGAAAGGTTTAGTGGCTGAATAGGGGCTTTGCCTTTCCTCTTGAATCTGCCAGCCCTGGAGTTACCTTTAAATCCTAATCCAGCCTTACCCTTCTGAGTGACAAATTCATCTATCAAGGGTAAGACAGATTTTGGCTTAGAGTAACTAGCCACTAAATCCCTTTCAATTCTAAGTCTGGCCTCCAGACTCTTTACTTGATCATTAGTATAATTAATTGTGCCCATCTGAATAATAGTTATATTCTTCAGCTTGGCAATTTCATTTAATTTTTGATCAAGGACTTTTTCTAACTCAGTTGTTGCTACCCTTAGTTCAGCAATTTCCTGAGCCTGTGTTTTAACCAGGTTCTTGCTTTTCTTAAGGGCCTGCAACAAGTCCCCATACTTGTCTATCAATTGATAGACATCTCCTTCAGATCCAGATGCATCTTCATCACTTGATGCAGATGTAGCTGATTCTTCACTTGTACTACAAACAGATGTACAGGAAGGACAGTTTACCTCATTAGGACCAGACTGATTCTGGCATATGTCCTCTTCTGATCTTGTCATCAAACCCATGCATTGATGTTGATTGATGGAGTCTAGCAACTGCATAAACTCCTCTTCCTCAGATGCAGCATATAGTCCAATATATGCTTCAGCTTCAGATCCTGATTCTGAAGTTGACTGGTCTGACAGACTTTTATCTTTCTTTGCTACAAAGGATTTCTCCTTCTTGCCTTTCTGATAAGTCTTCTTTTTTTCTGAAGATTCCTTCCTTTTGTCAGGACAATCAGCCACTACATGTCCAAGCTTATTGCAACAATAGCAGACAATCTTTGAAGTAGTGGCTTTGCTGGGCTTTGATCTGCTTTTCTCTTTCCTTGATGACCTTCTCTTCTGATAATAGTCATCAACTTGCTGTGATGTGGAAGGCCTAGACTTCCATTGCTTCTTTTTCAAGAACCTTTGGAATTGCCTAGTGAATGCAGCAAAGTCTGCATCTGAATCACAGCTAACTGAACCCTTATCTGAATTTTCAGAACTATCTTCTTCAACTTCCTTAGGAGGAGATGGTGATTTCCTCCTATTCTTTGTGGTGGCTTCAGCATTAAATGCCACAGTCTTTTCTCTATGCTCTCCCCTTGAGTTTCTTTCCTCCTCCTTCCTTACCATAAGTTGCATTTCATAGGATAGCAACTTTCCAAACAGGATTGGAGGAGATATCTCTGCCAATTTAGCCACTTCTCTTATGGCACAGATCTTTGTATCCCAATCCTTTGATAAGGATCTTAAGAATTTGTCATTCAGTTCATAGGTACTGAAGACTCTTCCATAGGATATTAGCTCATTCACAATTCTATAGAATTTCTTATAGCACTCAGTTATGCTATCAGATTTTCCTTGTCTAAAGCTTTCATACTCCTGATTTAGCATAGACTTTATGTCCAGCCTTACTTCTTCAGATCCCTCCATGTAGACAATCAATGTGTCCCACATCTCCTTGGAGGTCTTGCAGTGAATCAGATTCTGAAATGTTGAATCATCTATGGCACTGACAATGATGTTCTGTGCCCTTTTATCCATGGTTGCCAAGATGATTTCATCCTTGGTCATTTCTGAATAAGTCTTTGGTATTTGGATATTTGCATCAAGAACAGATATCTTCATTGGAATGAAGGGCCCTTCCTGTACTGTGATGTAAATCCTTGGGTCAGATGCTTCCATAAACAATCTGACTCTCTCTTTCCAGATCCCAAAGATTTCCTTCTTGCATATGGGTAATTTCATAGACCCTAGCTCCTTATGATTCTCTCCAGAACCCATCTTCTTGAATCTTGAATCTGCCTTTTAGATCTACCTCAGACTGTTAAGTCCTTTTTGAGTAACCTCCCTCTGATACCACTTGATAGTTTAACTTTCAAGGCAGCCTAAACACCTAGAGGGGGGGGGGTGAATAGGTTCTGCTTTTCTTATAAAAACTTCTAGGCAGAATTCAATTCAATAGCTAACACAATAAGTACAACAATCACAGAAAATAAAGCATCACAGATTGCACAATGATTTATAGTGGTTCCCCAAGGTCTGGGTACATCCACTTTCCCCCTTCACCTATCTAGCAGTATGCTAGATTCGGCCAAACTTCCACTTATCTCAGATCAACAGATCCTACAACTCAGAACCCAACTGGTTCCTACAACTCAGGCACAACTGCCCTACCTCAGCCTTGCCCCAAGGCCTACAACTCAGAGAATATCCTTCTCCTACACTCAGGCAAACAGCCCTACCACTCAGAGTTCAACACTCCTACACTCAGCCTTTATAACATAGGCTTACAACTCAGATCTGTGTAAACAGATCCTACAGATATATAGAAAAGATTATTAAACTGTCTTGCCTAAGTTGAGAGAGAAAAGGCCAAGACAATTCTTGATCAGCTGATGCAATCAACTGTATCTGAGCTTTCTTCAAAGCTTCTTGAATAAGAACTTAGCTGAGTTGATTTCCAAACAGCTTCTTGAGAATCCACTGGTGGTTTCTTTCTTCTTCTTCAAATTCTGGCTTCATCTCTCTCTATCCAGCACTTTGAAAGATTCTTCTGAATTTTGATTAGAACTCTTCTTTGATCTATCCTTAGATAGTCTTCTTAGATCTCCTGGAGAAGATCTTCTTAAGTGCCTAGCACTTTCTTGAAATGAATTGGATCGTAATCCTTCTCAACTTTTTGATTCTCAACAATGTTTTTCAACAGATGCTTTCTCCTTCTGAATCCGTCTATTTATAGACTTTCTTCATGGTAACCGGCTGATCCGGTTCCTAATCGATTTCTGACAAGTCTGACAGCTTCAGTTAACTGGTGGCAATCCTCAGCTGTCAAGTCTCCAAACAAGTCCTGTGCCTTAGTCTTGAACCATAAGTTGTCGAGACAGTCTGTCAGAAAGTGTCGAGACCATCTGTTTAATTGTGTCGACACAATTGACTTTGGTGTCGACACAGTCTTCAGTGATGTCGACTAAGTTGCCTTTGAGTCGACACAGCTCCTTCTGAAAATAACTTGGTCTTGACTCTTCAGTGTGTCGACACAAGTCCTGTGTGTCGACACAGTTGTTGTAGAATCATAACTTAGTAAGTGTCGACTGAGCCTTCAGGTGTCGACACATTCATTTTTTAACTCTGCTATAATGTGTCGACTTAATCATAATGTGTCGACACATTCTGCTGGTGTCGATAAACTTGAGGTTGACTATTTTCTTCTGTGTCGACACATTCAGCTGATGTCAACAATCTTGAGATCGACTATACTCTTCTGTGTCGACACATTCTCCCAATGTTGAGGTCGACGCTTTTCTTCTGTGTCGACACAAATTCCCAGTGTTGTGTCGACTTACTTCTTCTGTGTCGACACTTTTTCTCAGTGTAGTTGTAGACTAACTGCTATGTGTCGACACTGCTTCCCAGTGTTGTGTCGACTTACTTCTTCTGTGTCGACACTTTTTCCCAGTGTAGTTGTAGACTAACTGCTATGTGTCGACACTGCTTCCCAGTGTTGTGTCGACAATTTTCTTCTATGTGTCGACACTGCTTCCTCTGTGTCGACACTTGGACTTAGAATTTTTCTGCATACTTTATCAATCCTTCACCTGCACATGTCAACTAAAAAGAAACATCAAATACACCTTGATGTATATTATTGAGCTAGGTTGGGCTTCTTCAAATCAGGTACACATTTTCCAATGTACCCAACAGCTATATATACATGCGCCTGCATACTTGGCTGACCTTGGCCATTCCCTTTACTATAACCTTGTCAAGATGCCACTCCACAAAGAGGTCCTGGAGCGAGTTGTGCGATCCTGGGAGGTGACTGCAGCTCGCGTCGCAGGCCTGACCGACCTCAGTGCCCCGCCTCGTGACCTTGCCGAGTTTAGCTCGGCCAAAAAGGCGAAGCCTCTTCCAAAAGATGCTGAGCCCATCTACACCGAGCTCTAGATAGCCCTGAATAATGGGGTCGACTCCTCTACTCAACCGACTCCGCATCCCCGGGGGAAGGATGTCATCATTCCTCCTGCCGACCAGACCAGTCGGGGGCATAGTGGGGAAAAATCTGCACCACAGGCTAAGAGCCCTCTCAGCAGCCCGCGAAATCAGGCGTCCAACGCGCATTTGCGGGCCTCGCTCCCCAGCTTCGGCACCACAGGGCTAGACTTCCAAAAGCCAAGGTCACCGACTCGCCATCCCTTTCAACAACATCTCGCCTCTATGTCCGGGGGGGGGGGGGGGGGAAGGGACCGAGATCATCCCCACCCCCGGATTTGCTTGCCTTTCTCCAGAGGTTCCTCGCCTTGGATATTGACAGGTTCTGGGAAATCCCCCTCCTCATGTCGGCTTGGAGGAGAGGGATGTGCATGGTACTCCTTTAGCTTTCTCGAATTTCGTTCTGCCTTGGTGGTACTCGCCCCCTTTTACTGAACCCCGGCACTGTTCGCGCAGATCTCACCATGGAATTCGAGGCCGACAAGTCCGCGGGCTAGACTCGGTACTCACCTCTTCCCTCCTCGTGCACCCTGGACGCCTTCCTTGATTCTGAGTTGGAGGGCCCTGAACGGTTGAGGCGAGAATAGCTGGTTCTCAAGAAGCTGGTATGCGAGCTTCACGAGGTGCGGAGGGACAACCTCAACCTGCAGCGGGAGTGTGCATGGCTCGCGGACATTGCGGGAGTCAGCCCGGCGTTCGAGGAGGCGTCTTCTTCCCTGCTACTGGATGAGATCGATGAGAGTCTTCAGACGGTTGCGGCAACCCGGGGCGACTCCGTGAGCTCTGCTCGCGGCGACCCGGGGCGACAGGGTCGCGAGACCGGGGTAGCTAGAGATGCCCCCCCTGATGGGCCTACCGGTACTTGCCACTGCTCTCTTTGGCCCGCACGCGCTGGGGGATTTTTTCACTTTCTTCTCTGGATATTGTTTGAACCCTGTCTGTAATAATTTGGATAACTTTTCTTTTATTACTGTTAATATGCTTAAGTCATAACCTTCGGCGTCTTGTCAGTCCTGTCTTGCCATAGTGAAGGGTTGGTCCTCGACAGTCGGTGAGGTAGAGTCAGCGAGTAGGAGAGCTTGGGTGGCCCCAAATTCTTCCCCCTATAAATAGGCCTCCCCACCAACCCCTGTCACGCCTTTATTTCCGCCATACTTTCTCTTTGCTTGCGTTCCATGTTGCTTGTGTTCTTGATCTCGGCAGGCATGGGCAAAGGGAATCTCGACTCCGACTGAAGGGACAAATGTGCTTGGCATTTTGCCAAGCACTGCTTTTTTGAGAGGAACACCACGACGGAGGAGCTCGCCGAATGCGTGGCCGATTCATCCTCTCTGGTTTCACAGCTCGCCTTCCTGCCGAGCACGAGGCCATCAGTTCTTTCTACCCAAACGAACTCGCCTTCCCCATCTCGCACTTCGAGGTGGGGTTGCACCTGCCTCTCTGGCCAGAAATCCGCCAGATGATGAAATACTATGGCGCGGTAACCGCACAGCTGAACCCGAACGCCATCTCTATGATGGTCGCGTTCGTCTACTACCTCCGCCCCGAGCGGATAGAGTTCAACTTGACGGTCTTCTGCAAGTTGTTCTCTTACAAGGCTACTACCGACGGGTTCACCTTCTTCGACGAAACCCTTATAAAAGTTCGTGAGGTCGCGAACAAGCATCTCATTTGGATGACCAAGATCGTCTTCATCAAGGGTGATCTTGGCAACATCCCCTTCTCGCCCCAGCAGAAGGCCGAGGAGGTATATCACACTCATCGGTGTCGGGCAATGACGCCGACCTCCACAAATTTTTCCTCCACAAAGAATTCGAGGTCGCCGACCTCCGCCGAGGCCTCGACTCCCTTCTACCCGTCCTCCCAGGTGAAGGTATGCTCAGATTCCCTTCTGCTTTTGCCGAGCTCGGTAGAGACAACAATGACAAATCTGACTAAGTATTTTCTACAGGGGAACGACTCATCCCCGAGAATCCGCCCTTTGTGGACTCGGGGCTCATCCGCGACCCGCTCCAGCTCACGCGGGTGGCTACTCTGGCATGCCGAGACGATGTGGCGACGTCCCTACCCTCCTCCAGCAAGAAGTGGCTGGTCCTCGGGGGGTCGGACTCATCCCGCCGGCCTCCAGACTGCAAGAATAAGAGGGCCAAGGTCGTCTCCCTAGGGGAGAGGCGGTCCCCCAAGTACATGGACCTGCCCGAGACCCCCCCCGACACCTCTCCGGAGAGGCCATTGAAGGAGTTATCGGGGAGGGATTGCCGAGAGCGCGAGCCTCCATCCCCTAAGGTTGTGGGAGTACTGGTGCCCCGCGAGTTGGGCCTGCCCAAGGAGCACCCCCTCTTCGACATGGGGGAGAGGTGCAAGGATTCGGCCGGCGAGCCGATGATCAATTGGGATGGGGCGGCCCATCGTGTCTCCATCTCTACTCGCCACCCTTCCCAGGGTGCTCGCCAACCTCCCACCAGCCACGCCTATGCACTCGGCTTCGGCCTTTACGGTCGTGATGGCACTGAGGCTTACAGGCACATGACCCCTCTCCATCTGGGTCGCGAGGTCCTACGGGCCCACTTGTGGTCCTTTAAGCTGCACCATATAATGGTGCGTCGTGGCTTCAACCTCAGCCGTCTCCTGTCAAAGGCCGAGCACGAGCGCAACGTCGCGAAGGACAAGGCCGACGATGCAACAAGGCGATGCGGTATGGCCAAGGACCTACTCCCAAAAGCCGCATGCGGGTTGGTAAGTGTCGGCCATCCCTTTACTTTTTTACTTAGATGATTTTATGTTATTGGTGCTTAGTTTTTGATCCTCAGGATGCTGAGGCCGCGCGTGAGTTTCAGAACCGCGCCTTCGGGTTGGAGGAGGAGGTAGCCCGACTGCGGGTTCGCCTTGCTGAGTAGGAAAATCGCTCAAGCGAGCAGGGGACGCATGCTGCTGAACAGGAGGCTCGCACTGCTCAGCTGGAGGCTGAGGTAGAGCGGCTAAAGGAGTAGAACCGGGGGCTTCACAACGAGCTCCTTCGGCAGACGGAGCTTCTTGTTCCCGCGGGTGGTGGCGAGTCCCCCTACCCCTTCCGGAGGCCCCAAATCTTTGGCGAGAAGGAGGTCACGGAGCGGCTGCGAGTCAATTCAATTGAGTCCGCTGAGTGCCTTCTTGATGCCATGAGGGGTACAGGGATACTGGCAGAGGGTTGCAAATAAGTCTCAGTCCGGTACCTAATACCAGGCCTATTCCTGCCGAGCCCGCATGGCGAGAAGGAGGATAGCTTCGCCTCGCTCTTCAGGGAGATGGGCAAGAGCCAAGAGCACGGAGGCGGGGAAGGCCGCACATCCGGGGAGGAGGGCGAGAGCTGAACCAGTCTTTTTATTGTTTTCTTCTTCTTTCTCCCTTTTTTGTAACCTCGCGTAGACGAGTTCTGAGCATGTAATAGTCGTAAAATGAAAATGAAAATTAAATCGTAAAGAATTTTTCTATCTTCTTTTCTTCCTGGGTGATCTTTTGCCGAGTTTGCTTCTTGTTGAGAGTATGCCGAGTTAGGATGCTTATTTATGTTTGCTGAGGAGCGTCGGTAGTTGCTAGGTCCGCGAGTTCTTGACTCGCCTGCGGGTACTCGCCTCGCCTGCGGGTACTCTCCTCGCCTGTGGGTGCCTGACTAGCCTGCAAGCACTCGACTCTCCTACTAGTGCTAGCCTCGCTTGCGAGTGCCTGACTCGTCTGCGCGCTAGACCCCTCCCTCTTTACTTGGGATCCTGAGTGTTTTTACTTCCGGGTGCTACCATCGGACTAATTAGCTAGGCGGGAGCCTGACGGCTGGTGTTGAGCATCTTCCGGGCTTGTTCCCCAAGTCATAACGACGTGCAGCTTAACTCTCGGGGTCTGGGTGCACTCCCCCGAGTGACATCCAGCCTCGCTAGCTTGATGGAAGCCTGACAGCGGGATCTACTCGGGGTCTGGGGAAGACTCCTCCGAGTGACTTCCAGCCCTGCCAGCCTGATGGGAGCCTGACAGCGGGATCTGCTCAGGGTCTGGGGTAGACTCCTCTGAGTGACTTCCAGCCCTGCCAGCTTGATGGGAGCCTGGAAGCGGGATCTGCTCGGGGTCTGGGAAAGACTCCTCTGAGTGACTTCCAGCCCAGCTAGCTTAATGGGAGCCTGGCAGCGGGATCTGCTCGGGGTCTGGAACAGACTCCTCTGAGTGAATTCTAGCCCTTCCATCTTGATGGGAGCCTGACAGCGAGATCTGCTAGGGTTCTGGGGCAGACTCCTCCGAGTGACTTCCAGCCCTGCCAGCTTGATGGGAGCCTAGCAATGGGATCTGCTCGGGGTCTCCGGCAAACTCCTCCGAGTGACTTCTAACCCTGCCAGCTTGATGGGAGCCTGGCAGCGGGATCTGCTCGGGGTCTGGGGCAGACTCCTCCGAGTGACTTCCAGCCCTGCCAGCTTGATGGGAGCCTGGCAGCGGGATCTGTTCGGGATCTGGGGTGGACTATTACATTCATATAAGACATGTTATGAGCATAAGTACCTCAAGAAACTTTATTCCGAAAAACAGAACTCTTATAGGATTCAAGGATAAAAACGTTTAAGGCCGTCACCACTGTAACACCCCAAAGTGTTGTAGGAGCGATAGAGATCGATTTTGGCCAAGACAGGTTTTTGAGTGCAGGTGACACGGGCCCCGACACGGGCGTGTCGGAGGCCGTGTCGGGCGTGTCAAGCTCAGGCCGTGTCGTCGACCAGTTCAGGTCGACGATGGTCGTGTGGTGGAACACGGCCTAGGACACGGGCGTGTCCCAGGCCATGTCACCCCTGTGCTGTGCGGTTGGGTGCACGGGTAGTGACACGGGCACGAATACGGGCGTGTCTAGTTTGACACGGGCGTGTCCGATGCCGTGTCACCAAGCCGTGTACCCCTCTGACTGCAAAGTGTTGATTTATTGCACACGGGGGGCGTGACACGGGTCCCGACACAGGCGTGTCGCAGGCGACACGGGCGTGTCGGAGGCCGTGTCACATGCCGTGTGCTGGTTTTCAATTTGGGTCGAGACGGCGAATGAGCTACACGGCCAGGCACACGGCCGTGTGCCAACCCGTGTTCGGCCCAGATTTTATGATTTTGGATTTAATCCGGGCCGTTCGTTTCCTTGGCTTTGGATCCAACGGTGGGGGGCTGCTCCTGGGTGTTTATGGCCGGGAAATAGGGTTTAGAAACCCATTTTTCTTTGGCCCATCTCTCTCTAAAAGTTAGAGAGAAGGGAGAGCAAGGAGGAAGGTGGAGTCCAAGATCCGGCCGCCGGAAGAGCTTCGGAGCTCCGAATCGCGATCCGAGTCCAGATCCGCGGAGGCGACGCCGTTGCGGTGCTTTCCAACCGTATAGTTTTTGATGGCGCCGCGGAAGAATGCAAGGGTAACGATTTCTCATCCTTGGGCATGTGAAGCCCTCTTTTCCTTTGCATAGGAAGCCCGCTCTCGCGAGTGAGCGAAGAGTTGGGGCGTTCCTTGGGGTAGATATGTGAAGTCCCCCTTGTGTAGAGTCCGTATACGAAAACGGACATAGGCATTGTGTGTGAAGCCTATCCGGACAAGTAGAGCCGGATCGGTGATGTTGCATTGCATATGAACCGGGGAAGACTCCGAGTGTTTGGGCGTTTTTCGGGTTTTCTACGTGGTAGATTGCAACAGGGAGCCTTGGAGATTAACTCCAAGGTGCACCCATAAAACTGGGCAAAAGCGAGTTTTGCCAACACGATGGCCGGGGAGCCAACGTGAACATAACCGGGTTATGTGATTGTTGTGGCGGAAACGGGACTCGGTGAGTCTTGACCTGCGCATATGGCTTAAAATGCCGTTGCGATATGAGCACGGGTCAGGCGGAACCGTACCCGGTCTATGTCGTTCGGTAGGACCGTTGGCATGGATGAGGGTCTTCGGCGGTCTATGGCTTGAATTGCCGTGACCAAGGCCAGGAAGGCAAAATGCTCATATGGATGACCGTCCAAGAGGCGGTGGTGGATTGGGAACGTCTATGGCTTGAATTGACGTGACGTTGGCCGGTTCGCCGGGAATATGCCCTAAGTGCACGGGGTGTGTGGACGTGCGAGCCTACGCCTGTGTTGATGTGTATTCACATTAATATATTGCCTATACTAATAAAGTGCAGGGAAAGAGCATCGCCACCCCGATTTTGGGGGCGGGATCGTTATAATTTGGTCAGCATAGCTGACCGTTGCTTTTGTTTGCCACCGAGCGATGGTTTGTGCTTGCAGGTGCTGCGGAGCCGAGCGGAAAATAGCGGGCTAAAGCCCATGTTGCGGTGCTGACCCTCGAAGGCCTAACCCTTTTTATGCTTTCCGTTTATTTCATGTATGGCCGGCCTGCGAGCCGAAGTATGTAAGACATATTTTGTTAAGCAAACCTTGTAAGGCCTTAAGGCCGATACTTTTGTACTTTCATTCATATTGTTACTTCTGTAGTGGACATTCCTGCTTGGCAGGGTTCTTGTTTTTGTGCAACTTAATAATTTGCTTCCGCTAGAATGACTCTGTGTAGGACGTTGGTGATTGGTTGTATGGTTTCAACGCGTAACCAACCGGTCTGTCCGTAGTATATGACATCGGGCCCTGGCCGGACCTACTGCTATATGCTATGCGACGGATAGGGGTGTTACAAATTGGTATCAGACTTCTGGTTTCGGTCAAGCTTAAATGAATTCGTGGATAAATTCACTTTAAGGGGTGGTGAGCACATGTGTGCGTCATCGTTATAACATGAAAGGAACCCATGAATGTCCACTTAGGAATGAAAATATACATGTTTGAGGAACCTGCGTGTTCCTATAATTGCTGTTTGCAGTAATTTTTGGGTCGCTTATCGGTGTTTTGCACGATTATAGGTGACCAGAAGTGGCGCTGGGCCGTCTGAACGGCCAGGTTCTGAGGCGAGCAGTGCGCCAAGCGATGCGCCTGCAACACCTCCGTCTGCCGAGACCATTAGGTTGGTGGCAGAAGCGGTCATGGCAATGATCAATGCGCAGCCTGCAAGGCAGGTGCAGCAGCATGCTCCTGCTATGGAGCAAGTACCGCTTCAGACGACAGAGCAAAGGAGGGTTGAGCAAGTAGTTTTGGAGCCAGAGTTGCCTCGTAGAGCAACGGAAAGACAACTAAAGCACGTGATGGGCTTTCACCCACCGGTATTCACGGGGGCAGAAACCCCGACCCAAGCAGAGGATTGGCTCTCAAGGGTCAACAGGGTGATGACTGCGACGGAAATGGAAGAGTGGCAGAAGACCACAATAGCGACGTTCCTGTTGGATGGGGACGCAAGGTTATGGTGGGAAGGCCTAGAGCTACATCAGTTGCGGGGAAGGCCGTTGGCCGAAGTTTCGATGGAGGAGTTTGCGAGACTATTCATGGCTCGATACCTCCCCTCGGCGCAGAGAATTGCGCTAGAAAGCGAGTTTCAGAAGTTAGTGCAAGGGGATTGCACCGTTGATGAGTACCTCCACGAGTTTACTCGGTTGGGGAGATATGCCGGCGCTACCTTCGTAGACGAGGAGCGCAAGACGAGCCGCTTCTACGAAGGGCTAAGAGATGAACTAAGATTGCTACTGTCGGGGCCCAAGGCGCAGGGTTTCATGACCCTGGTCAGTTCGGCCCGGTCCTTGGAGAAGGACATGAAGAATGTCCAAGCGAAGAAGGAATCCGGTAGTAAGAAAGCGGAGTTCAAGGCACCGACTACGTCGAAGTCGGGCTACCGCAGATTCTATAAGAAAGCTAAGACGTCGGGTCCAGCTGCTTCAGGTGCCTCGGGGGCAACTACCAATCGAACCCCGGGCGCTTGTTTCACGTGTGGAAAGCCGGGGCACTTTGCCCGTGATTGCTGGAGTGGACGCTCAAAGTCCGAAAGGAAACAAGGAGCTACCTACGAGGAGAAGGGCAAAGCGGTGGAGTCGACCGCGTCCCACTATGCTCCGACTCAGCCTAGAGTCTATAACTTGGGCCAGCAGGAGGCCATCAAGCAAGCGGATGTGGTGACAGGTATGAGTTAATTTATAGCAAGTTAGCTTTAATACCGTTATCTATTGCTTGTTAGCCTAATATTGTTTGTATAGGCTTTGTTGTGATTAGTGATAGTCTGGCACGGGCACTGTTCGATACGGGAGCTTCACACTCCTTCTTGTCCGAAAGCTTTATATCGCGCATCGGAGTCCCTTCTTCGATGGCGAAGGACAAGTTGGATGTGCTGCTACCGAATGGGTGCTCGATGCGTGCGGACAGGGTGTGCGCCGTAAAGGTTCACATTGGGAGCCAAGAGTTCGACTTGCTAGCGTCATTGCTGCCGCTAGTAGAGTTCGACGTGATCTTTGGAATGGATTGGCTGTCAGAGCAGAAAGCTTGGATTGACTGTGACCGGAAGGAGTTCAAGCTGGGTGTAGGGCGGGAGACTACATTCGAGGGGCTAAAGGGGTCGAGCAAGACACTGATGTCTGCTCTTCAGGTGGTGAAGGCGGTTCGTGCTGGTGCAGAGCTATTCTTCGCAATAGTGGGGGCTGTGGAGCCAAAGTCTCCGTTGGATAGCATCCCTGTGGTTTGCGAATACCCCGATGTGTTCCCGGATAGTCTTCCCGGAGCCCCACCGCAGCGGGAGATTGATTTCACCATCGAGCTCGTACCGGGGGCCAAACCGGTGTCACGTGCTCCGTATAGGTTGGCGCCTAAGGAGATGGCAGAGTTGAAAGTTCAGCTAGAGGAGCTGATGGAGCAAGGGTATGTGCGTCCAAGCTCGTCGCCTTGGAGTGCACCGGTCTTCTTCGTTAAGAAGAAGGATGGTAGTATGCGGTTGTGTATCGACTACAGAGAGTTGAACAAGCTAACGGAGAAGAATAAGTACCCGATCCCGAGGATTGATGATCTCTTTGATCAGTTGGTCGGATCGTCGGTATACTCCAAGTTGGACTTGAAGTCGGGGTACTATCAGCTGAGGATCAGGGAGTGTGATATCCCGAAGACGGCGTTCAGTACAAGGTATGGGAATTTCGAGTTCACGGTCATGCCATTTGGACTGACGAATGCGCCATCGGTATTTATGGATCTGATGAATAGGACGTTCAGAGATTTCCTGGATCGCTTTGTGATCGTCTTTATTGATGATATTTTGGTGTACTCGCAGTGCGAAGAAGACCACTTCAAGCATTTGCATTTGGTGTTGGAGACTTTGAGGAGGAATGAGCTTTACGCAAAGTTCTCCAAGTGCGAGTTCTGGCTACCCTCGGTAGCGTTCCTTGGTCATATAGTGAGTGGGGAAGGTATAGCGGTGGATCCGGCGAAGATTGTTGCGATACGGGAGTGGTCTGCGTTATCTTCTGTCGCGGAAGTCCGTAGTTTTCTCGGGCTTGCCGGATATTACAGGCGCTTCGTAGAGAACTTCTCGCGGGTAGCGTTACCTCTCACGAAGTTGACAAGGAAGGATCAAAAATTCTTGTGGACGCAAGAGTGCGTGCAAGCTTTTGAGGAGCTGAAGAGGCAGTTGACTACGGCGCCAGTGCTTAGTTCGCCGAGTGGGACCGAGGGCTTTGAGGTGTATAGCGACGCTTCGGGTAGTGGCTTGGGCTGTGTGTTATTGCAGCATGGAAGTGTGATTGCGTATGGATCGCGTCAGCTGAAAGTGCATGAAAGAAATTATCCGGTGCACGACTTGGAGTTGGCGGCCGTGATTTTTGCACTCAAGTTGTGGAGGCACTACCTATACGGCGTAAGGGTCGATATATACACCGATCACAAGAGTCTAAAATACTTGTTGGATCAAAAAGACCTTAATATGAGGCAGAGGAGGTGGATGGAGTTCCTGGGGGACTACACCTTCAAAATACATTATGTACCCGGGAAGGGCAACGCAGTTGCGGATGTGCTGAGCCGCAGGGCTCCCGCCCGAGCCAACTGGTTGTCGGTGCATGATGAGCGGCTAGTACGGGAGTTGGAGGAGCTTGAGATCTGTTGCGTTGACAAGCAGACGAGCGCCAAAGCAATGTTAAACTGGACAGAGGTGCAGTATGACCTGGCTGACCGGGTTCGGCAGACATTGGAGTTAGATGACTCCATGAAGGAGCCTATGGAGGCCGCTCTGGATGGGTCAAATTCCCGTTCTCGGTGGATGATGGTTTGTTAAGGAATGATCATCGGTTGTGCGTCCCGAGTGGGGGTAACCTCCGGGCGGAGTTGATGTACGAGGCTCATCATACCAAGTACTCAATCCACCCAGGGAGCACGAAGATGTATCGTGATCTCAAGAAGCTGTTTTGGTGGCCGGGGCTCAAGAAAGATGTGGCGTTGTACGTGGCTAAGTGCCAAACGTGCGCCTTGGTGAAGGCGGAGTGCCAAAAGCCGGGAAGATTCTGAAGTCTTTGTCTATACCGGAGTGGAAATTCGACGATATATCTATGGACTTTGTGCACGGGTTGCCAAGGTCACAGAAGGGGAACGACGCCATCTGGGTGATCGTAGATCGGCTAACCAAGGTGTCACATTTCATTCCGCATAGAAAGGACGACGCGGTGGAGAAGTTGGCGAAGCTATACGTGGTCAATATTGTTAGGCTGCATGGTGTGCCCCGTAGCATTGTGAGTGATCGCGATGGGCAGTTCACGTCAAATGATTGGAGGTTGGTGCAGCAGATGCTGGGGACAAAGTTAAAGTTCAGCACAGCTTTCCATCCGCAGACGGATGGGCAGACCGAGAGGGTCAATAGAACGATGGAGGACATGCTCCGCATGTGTGTTCTAGACTTCGGGAAGCATTGGGAAGACCACCTTTATTTGGTGGAGTTCGCGTACAACAACAGCTACCAAGCGAGTATACAAATGGCGCCCTTCGAGGCCCTGTAGGGTAGGAAGTGTCGCACGCCATTATCGTGGCTTGAAATGGGTGAGGCAAGGTTGTACAAGAAGCAGGAGGTGGAGAGTGCTACCTCGTTAGTGCGGATCATTCGGGAGCGCTTGTTGATCGCTCAGGACCGGCAGGCGAAGTATTACAATGCCAAGCACCAGAACGTGGAGTTCGCGGTAGGCGATTGGGTATATCTGAAAGTGAAGCCGTTCAAGGGTGTTTCGCGGGTGAGACGCTTGAAAAAGCTGAGCCCAAGATACCTTGGACCTTTTGAGGTTCTGGAGCGAGTCGGCGAAGCGGCATACCGTTTGAGGCTATCGGTGGAGTTGAGTGGATTACATGATGTGTTCCACATTTCTGTGTTGCGGAAGGCGGTGCAAGAGCCTTCGCAGGTGATCGCGGTTGACCAAGTGCCGGTGGACGAAGGGTTGACGACTAGGGTCAAGCCTATTCGCATTGAAGATGTTGAGGTCAAGAGGCTTCGTAACAAGGAGATCCGGATGGTTAAGGTCCGGTGGGATAACTGCGGGCGTGAGGAGCTCTCTTGGGAACGGGAGAAGACTATGCTCGAGGAGTACCCGGAATTATTTCGTTCAGGTACTGTTTTACTTGAAGTCCTGTTTTTCCTTTATTAATTTCGTGGACAAAATTTCTTTAAGGGGGTAGAATTGTAACACCCCAAAGTGTTGTAGGAGCGACGGGGATCGATTTTGGCCAAGACAGGTTTTTGGGTGCAGGTGACACGGGCCCCGACACGGGCGTGTCGGAGGCCGTGTCGAGCTCGGGCCGTGTCGTCGACCAGTTCAGGTCGACGATGGTCGTGTGGTGGAACACGGCCTAGGACACGGGCGTGTCCCAGGCCGTGTCACACCTGTGCTGTGCGGTTGGGTGCACGGGTAGTGACACGGGCACGAACACGGGCGTGTCTAGTTTGACACGGGCGTGTCCGATGCCGTGTCACCAAGCCGTGTACCCCTCTGACTGCAAAGTGTTGATTTATTGCACACGGGGGGCGTGACACGGGTCCCGACACGGGCGTGTCGCAGGCGACACGGGCGTGTCGGAGGCCGTATCACATGTCGTGTGCTGGTTTTCAATTTGGGTCGAGATGGCGAATGAGCTACACGGCCAGGCACACGGCCGTGCGCCAACCCGTGTTCGGCCCAGATTTTATGATTTTGGATTTAATCCGGGCCGTTCGTTTCCTTGGCTTTGGATCCAACGGTGGGGGGCTGCTCCAGGGTGTTTATGGTCGGGAATTAGGGTTTAGAAACCCATTTTTCTTTGGCCCATCTCTCTCTAAAAGTTAGAGAGAAGGGAGAGAAAGGAGGAAGGTGGAGTCCAAGATCCGGCCGCCGGAAGAGCTTCGGAGCTCCGAATCGCGATCCTAGTCTAGATCCGCGGAGGCGATGCCGTTGCGGTGCTTTCCAACCATATAGTTTTTGATGGCGCCGCGGAAGAATGCAAGGGTAACGATTTCTCATCCTTGGGCATGTGAAGCCCTCTTTTCCTTTGCATAGGAAGCCCGCTCTCGCGAGTGAGCGAAGAGTTGGAGCGTTCCTTGGGGTAGATATGTGAAGTCCCCCTTGTGTAGAGTCCGTATACGAAAATGGACATAGGCATTGTGTGTGAAGCCTATCCGGACAAGTAGAGCCGGGTCGGTGATGTTGCATTGCATATGAACCGGGGAAGACTCCGGGTGTTTGGGCGTTTTTCGGGTTTTCTACGTGGTAGATTGCAACAGGGAGCCTTGGAGAATAACTCCAAGGTGCACCCGGAAAACTGGGCAAAAGCGAGTTTTGCCAACACGATGGCCGGGGAGCCAACGTGAACATAACCGGGTTATGTGATTATTGTCGCGGAAACGGGACTCGGTGAGTCTTGACCTGCGCATATGGCTTAAATTGCCGTTGCGATATGAGCACGGGTCAGGCGGAACCGTACCCGGTCTATGTCGTTCGGTAGGACCGTTGGCATGGATGAGGGTCTTCGGCGGTCTATGGCTTGAATTGCCATGACCAAGGCCAGGAAGGCAAAATGCTCATATGGATGACCGTCCAAGAGGCGGTGGTGGATTGGGAACGTCTATGGCTTGAATTGACGTGACGTTGGCCGGTTCGCCGGGAATGTGCCCTGAGTGCACGGGGTGTGTGGCCGTGCGAGCCTACGCCTGTGTTGATGTGTATTCACATTAATATATTGCCTATACTAATAAAGTGCAGGGAAAGAGCATCGCCGCCCCGATTTTGGGGGCGGGATCGTTATAATTTGGTCAGCATAGCTGACCGTTGCTTTTGTTTGCCACCGGGCGGTGGTTTGTGCTTGCAAGTGCTGCGGAGCCAAGCGGAAAATAGCGGGCTAAAGCCCATGTTGCGGTGCTGGCCCTCGAAGGCCTAACCCTTTTTATGCTTTCCGTTTATTTCATGTATGGCCGGCCTGCGAGCCGAAGTATGTAAGACATGTTTTGTTAAGCAAACCTTGTAAGGCCTTAAGGCCGGTACTTTTGTACTTTCATTCCTATTGTTACTTCTGTAGTGGACATTCCTGCTTGGCAGGGTTCTTGTTTTTGTGCAACTTAATAATTTGCTTCCGCTAGAATGACTCTGTGTAGGACGTTGGTGATTGGTTGTATGGTTTCAACGCGTAACCAACCAGTTTGTCCGTAGTATATGGCGTCGGGCCCCAGCCGGACCTACTGCTATATGCTATGCGACGGATAGGGGTGTCACAACCACTCCATGTGAGACCTAGGGTCTCGCCCTCCACATTCTGAAGGCGATACCCTCCCGACTTCAAGGCATCTTGCACTATGTATGGCCCTTCCCAGTTGGGGTTGAGTTACCCCACTGTGGCTGACCTCCCTGCGACATCCACTTTTCTCAAGACCAAGTCCCCTTCCGTGAATTGTTTGACTCTGACGTGCTTGTCAAAGTTCTTTGCCATTCTTCTTTTCACTTCCTCTTGCCTGATGGCAGAGAGGTCACACAGCTCTTCAACCATGGCAGAGAGGTCACGCAGCTCTTCTTCGTTCTTAGCTCTCCATTCCTCCCTACCTTCTTCTACCTCGACCACCCGAGGGGTTCGAACCTCGAACTCTATGGGGAGCACCCCCTCGCACCCATGGGAAAGTTTGAAGGGGGTTTCTCCTGTGGTCGTGTTGGGTGTGGTCTTGAGGGCCCAGAGGACCGAGAGGAGCTGCTCCACCCAGTTACCTTTTAGGTTCTCTACCTTCTTCTTGAGGAGGTTGACGATGATCTTGTTCACTGCCTCCACCTGCCCATTGCTCCTGGGGTGATGAACCGAGGCGAACCTGTGATCGATCCCGAGCTGCCCGCAAAAGCTGATGAACTCGGTGCTGACAAACTGAGGGCCATTGTCCGTAACAATGGCCTTGGGTAACCCGTGACGGCAGATGATCTCCCCCCATACAAAGTTCCTGACAACCTGGGAGGTCACCTTGGCCAACGCCTTAAATTCCATCCACTTCGAGAAATAATCGATCATCACTAGTAAAAACCTTCTCTGGCCGCTGGCCTGGGGGAAGGGTCCGACCAGGTTCATTCCCCAGATTGCAAATGGCCAGGGCGCCATGATACTCCTGAGGCGCTGGGCCGGTTGTAGTTGGAGGGGAGTGAATAGCTGGCACTTATGACATTCCTTTGTGAAATTTTCCGCATCGTGGCCCAGGGTTGGCTAAAAGTACCCTTGCCTGATGATCCTCCCTTCCAGGGTCCGGCTCCAAGAGTGGCTTACACACTCCCTGGAGTGGACCTCCTCCAAAATCCTCGAGACCTCCCCCTCGGCCACACAATGTGCCAACATTCCCGAGAGGGTCTTTCGGTATAACTGTCCATCACGCATGAGGTAGTATGCCGACTTGTACTTGAGTTTCTTCCTATCCATCCTCTCCGGATACTCCCCTGTGGACAAGAAGGTCGTGAACAGATCCATCTATGAGGGGTGCTGCTCCACCTCCATCAGCTCCCCCTCTTCAATTGATGGACGGAAGAGATCTGTGATGGAGCCCCCCACCCAAGGGCCATGCTTAGCTAGCTGATCTGCTTGCTCACTCTCCTCCCAAGGGACATGCCGGATGGAAAAGGTCTGAAATATCCTGATGATCACCTTCACCTTTGCAAAGTATAGCTGCAGAGTTGGCTCCCTTGCCTAAAATTCTCCGTTGATCTGGGAGACCACTACTATGGAGTCAATGAGGACCTCCACATCATGCACCCCAACTCCCTGGCTAGGCGGAGCCCCGCGATTACTGCCTCGTACTCGGCCCGATTTTTGGTGATGGGGAAGTGCACTACTACCGTTTGCTCAATCCTCATCCCACGTGGACTCTCCAAGATCACCCCCACTCCCAGGGAATGCCTTCCCGACGCGCCATCCACCATTACCCTCCAAGGGACTGGGTGGTGGAGCTCCTCCTCCGCCACTTCCACCACATAATCTGCAAGGAAGTCGGCCATTGCTTGTGCCTTGATCGAAAGGCGAGGGATAAAGGAGATGTCGAATTCGCTCAACTCTACCGAACACTTTGCCAACCGGCCTAAGTGCTACACCCCCTCGAAGATGTTGCGGAGGGGGTGGCCAGTCACCACTCGGATCGAGTGTTCCTGGAAGCAGGGCCGGAGCCTCCGGGCTGAAATGATGAGAGTAAAGGCTAGCTTTTCCAAGATGGGATATCGAAGCTCTGCCTTCCTCAAGACCCGAATCATATAGTAAATTAGGAGTTGTTTCTTCCCCTCTTCCCGAACCAAAATAGAGCTCAGGGCCTCTGCCCCGACCCCCAAATACAAGGACAGGTCCTCCCCCTCCTTTGGCCCTTGAAGCAGGGCGGCCTAAGTAAGCTGCCTCTTCAAGGCCTGGAATGCCTCTTCGCACTCTGAGGTCCACTCGATCTTCTGACCTCCCCTAAGAGTCTTGAAGAAGGGAGAGCACGTCTCTCCAGCCTGGGAGGGGACCTGCTCAACCCTGCTAGCTTCCCTGTCAACTACTGCACTTCCTTGGCATTCCATGGAGACCCCATCTCTATAATCTCCCTCACAATGTCTGGGTTGGGCTCTACGCCGGCAGGGGTGAGGAGATGCCCCAGGAACTTTCCCCTGCTCGCCCCAAAGATGCACTTCAAGGGGTTCAACTCATTTTATATTTACGGAGAGTGGCAAAAGTCTCTTCCAAGTCCTGGAGGTGAGAGTCGACGTCCAGCCTCTTGATCATGAGGTCATCTACATACACCTCCAGGTTCCTCCCTTTCTGCTCTCGGAAGACCCTGTCCATCATCTTCTGGTAGGTCGCCTCTTTATTTTTTAGCCCAAAGGGCATCATTTTATAACAATAACATCTGTCCCCTATGATGAAGGAGACATCCTTGATGTCGGGAGGGTGCATCCTAATCTGATGATAACCTGAAAAAGCATCTAGGAAACTCATTACAGGGAGACTGACGGCTGAATCAACCAGCGCGTCAATCCGAGGCAAGGGGTAACAATCCTTGGAATTTGATTTATTAAGCAAAGAGAAATATACACACATACGCCACCAACCGTCTCCTTTTTTTAACCATTACAACATTGGAGACCCATCCGGGGTATTGGATCTCTGATACAAAGCCGGCCTTGAGGAGCTTGGCCACCTCCTCCCAGATTGGCTCGACCAACTTGTCCGTCGTGTACCTCTTCTTCTGTTGGATGGGGTGAGCCTTCGGATCCAGGTTGAGGCGATGGCAGGCCACGTCCGCATCGATCCCCAGAATCTCCGTGACACTCCAGGTGAAGATGTCCACATTCTTCCGGATGCACTCCAACACCCTTCCTTGAGCCTCCGGGGTCAGCCCTCCACTGACACGGACCTTCTCCACCCTACCTCCGAGGGTGAGAACCTCCATCTCCACCACCTCTTTCACTGCCTCCAGACGAGACTCCTCTCCCCATTCTTCAACATCCTCCCCTCTGGGGGCGAGGACACCCTCATCGTCCATCACGGCCATTGCCTCGACCATCTCCCGGACTTCTTCCACCTCCTCCTGCCGAGGGAGGGTCTCCTCTACCTCCATCTCCTCTTGGCCAGCCTCCTTCTCCGCCTCTTCCAACCTTTGCCCCATCTCCTTGGCTCCCTCTTGCCATGAGATGGAGTTCACGGCGATGACGTAGCACTCCCTTGCCATATTAGGGTCTCCGCAGACCCAGACCTGGACCCCCTTGATGCTGAATTTCAGGCATTGGTGGAAGGATGAGGGGACGTAGCAGAAGGAGCTGATGAGGGGCCGCCCAAAGATGTGGTGTAGCTGCAGGGGGCGTCCACAATGATGAACTTGCAAGTGTGGGACTGCCCCCCCAGCGTGACATGGTGTAACGCGCTGAAACTTAAATGTGTGACGGGTGGCGTTTTGAGCCAAATCTGGGATTTGGTAAAGGTGACACGGCCTGGGACACGGGCGTGTCCCACGACATGTCGTGCTCGGTGTTGGTCGCATGGTCGACGATTTTGGAGTCAACGGTCGTCGGGGGGGGGGATGAACACGGCCTGGGACACGGTCATATCCCAGGGCTTGTCAGTCACTCAAAGCCTTTCACTCAATGATCGTTGAGTGAGGGAGCACGGCCTGAGCCCAGGCGTGTTTGGGTCCGACACGGGTGTGTGAAATTCGACACGGGCGTGTCGAATACCAGTGTCCTCCTCGGGTCATTTGACGAGTTGTGCTAAGGTAGCTACACGGCCTGGGACACGGGCGTGTCCCAGGGCATGTCTATCATACGGTATGTGACACGAGCGTGCCACATGGCCGTGTCGTGCTCTGGTTGTTTGGACCTGTGTCATTGGAGGAACACACCCAGCTACACGGGCGTGTACTGGGTGACACGGGCTTGTCAAGCCTGACACAGGCGTGTCGAGTACCCGTGTTCTTTTTGGGGCGCGACGGTTTTGACGGTGAATGAGTGACACGGCCTTGGACACGGGTTTGTCGCAAGCTGTGTTCGGCCCAGGAAGTTTATTTTTTGGCCAAATCGCAGCCGTTCGTTTCCTTGCTTTGGGATCTAATGGCTCAGGGTTGTCTGGGTAGGTTTTAATCCGGGAATAGGGTTCAAACCCTCATTCCATTTTCATCTTCTCTCTCTAAATCCTAGAGAGAAGGGAGAGCAAGGAGCTTAGAGGAAGAGGAAGATCCGGTCGCCCGAGGTGATTCAGAGCGCCAAATCGCAAACCAAGCCCAGATCTGCGGAGGCAAGATCATTGTGGTGCTTTTCATCAGCGTAGTTTTCCATGGCGTCGAGGAAAAATGCTAGGGTAACGATTTTTATCTTGAGCATGTGAAGCTCTTCTTCCTTTGCATGGGAAAAACCCGCTCCCGCGAGTGTGCGGTGAGTTTGCGGTATTTCTTAGGGTAGATATGTAAAGTCCCCCTTGTTAGAGTCCGGAGTCAAATTACGGACATATGCATGTTGCGTGAAGCCTACTCGGACTAGTTGGTCTGGATCGGTGATATTGCATTGCATAAGTAGCCGGAGAAGACTCCGTGCCATTGATTGTTTTTGGGTTTCTACGATGTAGATTGCAGCAGGGATCCTTGGGGATTAACCCCAAGGCGCACCCGGAAAACTGGGCGGAAACGCATTTCTACCATCTTGGTGGCCTGGGAGTCAACCTTGAACATAACTGGGTTATGTGCTTGTGTGATCGTATATGGGATCCGGGAGAAGCTTGGCGTGCGTGTACGTCTCAAAGTGACTAGGCGGTGTGAGCAACGGGCAAGTTGAAACGGACCCGGGCTATGTGATTTGGTGTCAGATACCTAAAAAGGGACTGGCCATTGGCATGGTCGTGCGAGTCTTAGGCTTAGACCTGAAAGACTAAAAATGCTCACGAGATTTGCCGTCCAAGGGATGGTGGTGAGGCCATGGTTATGACCGGGTTCACCGAGTTAGTGCCCTGAGAGCACGGGGTGTTTGGCCGTGTGAGCCTGCACCTGTGATGATGTGCTTGTTCACTTTATTACTTGCTATGCTAACAAGTGCAGGGAAGAAGCTTTGCCGCCCCGAGTTTGGGGCGGAATCGTTAAAATTTAGTCAGCTTTAGCTGACCGTTATTCTTGTTTGCCACCGTTGCGGTGATTTGTGCTTGCAGGTACTACGGAGCCGAGCGGCAAATAGTAGGCCAAAGCCCAAGTTGCTGAGCCGGCCCTCGAAGGCCTTGTTTGTTTACTTACTTTAAATCATGTGTGGCCAGCCTGTGAGCCGAAGTTTGAAAACACTATTTATTTAAGTGAACTGTTGTAAGGACATAAGGCCAACACTCTTTGGTACTTTGTATTTCATTCCTGTTTGGTTTGTTAGTGGACATTCATGCTTGTTGGCTGGGTTCTTATTGTTGCAACTTAACAAATTGCTTCCGCTAGATGCTCTGTGTAGGATGTGTGTATTGGTTGAATGGTTTCATTGAGTAACCCACCGGTCTGTCCGTGGTATATGGCGTCGGGCCCTGACCGGACCTACTGCTATATGCTATGTGACGGATAGGGGTGTTACAATTTGGTATCAGACTACCGGTTTCAGTCAGGCTTAAATGAATTCGTGGACGAATTCACTTTAAGGGGTGGTGAACACATGTTTGTGCGTCATCGTTATAACATGAAAAGAACTCATGAATGTCCACTTAGGAATGAAAATACACATGTTTGAGGAACCTGCATATTCCTATAATTGCGTTTTGTAATATTATTTGGTCGCTTATCGGTGTTTTGTACGATTATAGGTGACCAGGAGTGGTGTTGGGCCCTTAGAACGACCAGTTTTTGAGGCGAGAAGCGCACCAAATGATGCGTCTGCAACACCTCCTTCAGCTGAGACCATTCGATTGGTAGCGTAGGCTGTGTTTGCGATGATCAATGTGCAGCCTGTGAGGCAGGTACAGCAGCCTGCTCCTACTGTGGAGCAAGTATCGCTCCAAGCGGCGGAGCCAAGGAGAGTGGAACAGGTGGTAGTGGAGCCAGTGTTGCCTAGGAGAGCAACGGAGAAGCAGGTTAAGCACGTGATTGGCTTCAATCCTCCTGTATTCTCGGGGATGGGAACCCCAACTCCAGCAGAGGATTGGCTCTCTAGAATTAAGAGAGTGCTGATAGCTACTGAGACTGAAGAGTGGCAGAAGATGACAATTACCACGTTCTTGTTGGATGGTGACGCGAGAATATGGTGGGAAGGCTTGGAGCTACACCATCTGAGGGGTAGACAGTTGACTGACGCCTCAATGGAGGAGTTTTCGAGATTGTTCTTGGCTCGATACCTCCCCTCAGCTCAGAGGATATAAATGGAAAATGAGTTCCAGAATATATTACAAGGTGAGAGCAGCGTGGATGACTATCTCCACGAGTTTACTCGATTAGGTCGGTATGCAAGCGCTATCTTCGTTGATGAGGAGCGCAAGACAAGCCGATTCTACGAAGGTCTAAGGGATGACTTGAGACTGCTACTATCGGGGCCGATGATGCAGGGTTTCCTGACCTTGGTCAACACGGCCCGGTCTTTAGAGAAAGACATGAAGAATGTTCAAGCAAAGAAGGACTCCAGTGGTAGGAATTCAGAGTTCATGGTGCCGGCTTCAAAGTATGGTTTTCGAAGGTGGAATAAGAAGGCTAGGATGTCGGGTCCAGCCCCTTCTTCGGGTGCCTCGGGGGCAACTACCAACCGAACCACGGGCGCTTGTCTTACTTGTGGGAAGACGGGACATTTCACCCATGACTATTGGAGCGGACGTCCAAAATCCGAGAGGAAGCAGGGAGCAACATATGAAGAAAAGGGCAAGGCGGTGGAGTCAACCGCATCCCATTATGCTCCGACTCAACCAAGAGTTTACAATCTGGTCCAGCAGGAGGTCATCAAACAAGAGGATGCGGTGACAGGTACGGTTTAATTTATAGCAAGCTAGCTTTAAATTCTGTTACCTAGTGTTTGTTAGCTTATTACTGTTTGTATATGCTTTGTTTTGATTTGCGATAGTCCGGCAAGAGTACTATTCGATATGGGAGCTTCGCACTCCTTTTTGTCTGAAGGTTTCATATCACGCATCGGAGTCCCTTCTTCGATGGCGAAGGAAAAATTTGACGTGTTGCTGCCGAATAGGTGTTCTATGTGTGCGGATAGAGTTTGTGTCGTAAGGGTTCATATTGGAAGTCAGGAGTTCGACTTACTAGCGTCGTTGCTGCCGCTAGTAGAGTTCGACGTCATCTTCGGTATGAACTGGCTTTCGGAGCAGAAGGCTTTTATTGATTGCAACAGTAAAGAGGTCAAGCTGGGTGCTGGGCGGGAGACAACGTTTGCGGGATTGAAGGGGTCGAGCAAGACGTTGATGTTTTCTCTTCAGGTGGTGAATGCAGTTCGTGCTGGAGCAGAGATGTTCTTCACGTTAGTGGAGGTTGTAAAGCCTAAGTCCACTTTGGATGGTATCCCAGTGGTATGCGAGTACCCCGACGTGTTCCCGGACTATCTTCCCAGAGCCTCACCTCAGCGCGAGATCGATTTCACCATCGAGCTAGTGCCAGGTGCCAAACCTGTGTCACGCTCTCCTTATAGGTTGGTGCCTAAGGAGATGGCGGAGGTAAAGGTTCAACTGAAGGAGTTGATGGAGCAAGGTTATGTGCGCCTAAGTTCGTCGCCTTGGAGCGCACCGGTCCTCTTTGTTAAGAAGGACGGAAGTTTGCGGCTGTGTATCGGCTATAGAGAACTGAACAAGTTTATGGAAAAGGACAAATACCCGATCCCACGGATTGATGATCTTTTCGATCAGTTAGTCGGGTCGTCGGTATATTCAAATTGGATCTGAAGTCCGGGTTACTATCAGCTGAGGATAAGGGAGAGTGATATCCCAAAGACAACATTCAGGACAAGGTATGGGCATTTCGAGTTTATGGTCATGCCATTCGGGCTGACTAATGCGCCATCCGTATTCATGTATCTGATGAACAGAATGTTTAGGGAGTACCTAGACCGTTTTGTGATCGTCTTTATTGACGACATATTGGTGTACTCGCAGTGCGAAGAAGATCACTTCAAGCATCTGCATCTTGTTTTGGAGACGCTGAGGAGGAACGAACTATACGTAAAGTTCTCCAAGTGAGAGTTTTGGTTATCCTCAGTGGCGTTCCTTTGTCACATAGTCAGTGGAGAAGGGATTACGGTAGATCCGGCGAAGATTGTTGCGATATGAGAGTGGCTTGTGTTGTCTTCGGTAGCAGAAGTCCGGAGTTTTCCGGGGCTTGCCGGCTATTACAGGCGCTTCATGGAGAACTTCTCGCGGATAGCGCTACCTCTCACGACGTTGACAAGGAAAGATCAGAAGTTTGTATGGACGCAGGAGTGCGCACGAGCGTTCGAAGAGCTGAAGAGTCGGTTGACAATGGCGCCAGTGCTAAGTTTGCCGAGTGGGACCGAAGGTTTTGAGATATACAGCGATGCCTCAGGCAGTGGTTTGGGATGCGTGCTGCTGCAACATGGAAGTGTTATAGCGTATGGCTCGCGTCAGCTGAAAGTGCACGAAAGGAATTATCCGGTCCATGACTTGGAGCTGGCGACCGTGATTTTAGCGCTAAAGCTGTGGAGGAACTATTTGTACGACGTAAAGGTCGATATTTATACCGACCACAAGAGCCTGAAATACCTGCTGGATCAAAAAGATTTGAACATGAGGCAGCGGAGATGGATGGAGTTCCTGGGGGACTACACGTTCAAAATCCATTATGTGCCCGGGAAAGGCAATGCAGTTGCGGATGCGTTTAGTCGCAGGGCTCCCGCCCAAGCCAACTGGTTGTCGGTTCATGATGAAAGGTTAATTCAGGAGTTAGAGGCGTTAGAGATATGTTGTGTGGACAAGCAGACTAGGGCCAAAGCATTATTGAACTGGACGGAAGTTCAGTATGACCTGGTTGATCGCATTCGACAGGCTATGGAATTGGATAACAACATGAAGGAGATCATGGATGCAGCATTGGATGGGTCAAATTCCCAGTTTTCAGTTGAAGATGGACTGATAAGGAAGGACAGTCGTTTGTGCGTCCCAAACGAGGGAAATCTATGGGCAGAGTTGATGTACGAGTCTCATCATACCAAGTATTCAATCCACCCAGGGAGCACGAAGATGTACCGGGACCTAAAGAAGTTATTCTGGTGCCCAGGGCTCAAGAAGGATGTGGCACTGTTTGTGGCTAAATGTCAGACTTGTGCCTTAGTAAAGGCAGAGTGCCAAAAGCCAGGGGGATTCTTGAAATCCTTGCCTATTCCGGAGTGGAAGTTCGACGACATTTCGATGGACTTTGTGCATGGCTTGCCAAGGTCGCAGAAGGGAAACGACGCCATCTGGGTGATCGTAGATCGGTTAACAAAAGTGTCACACTTCATTCCGCATAGGAAGGATGATTCTGTGGAGAAAGTGGCGAAGTTATATGTGGATAATATAGTCAGACTGCACGGTGTGCCCCGCTGCATCGTGAGTGATCGAGATGGGCATTTCACATCCAATGATTGGAGGTTGGTGCAACAGATGCTCGGAACTAAGTTGAAGTTCAGCACAACCTTCCATCCGCAGACGGATAGGCAGACCGAGAGGTCAACAGAACCATGGAGGACATGCTCCGCATGTGCGTTCTAGACTTCGGAAAGCATTGGGAAGACCACCTGTATCTGGTGGAATTTGCGTACAACAATAGCTAACAGGTGAGTATACAAATGACGCCCTTCGAGGCCCTATATGGTAGGAAGTGTCGCACGCTATTGTCGTGGCTAAAAACGGGTGAGGCAAGGTTGTACAAAAAGCAAGAAGTGGAAAGCGCTACTTCAGTGGTACGAACCATTTGGGAGCGTTTGCTGATCGCTCAAGATAGACAAGCTAAATACTACAATGCCAAGCACTGGAACGTGAAGTTCGCAGTTGGCGATTGGGTGTATTTGAAGATAAAGCCGTTCAAGGGAGTTTCATGGGTAAGAAGCCTTAAGAAGCTGATCCCGAGATACCTTGGACCGTTTGAGATTCTAGAGCGGATCAGTGAAGTGACTTACCGTCTGAAGAAATCGGTGGAGTTGAGTGGTCTACACGATGTATTCCACATATCAGTGTTGCGGAAGGCGGTGCAAGAGCCTTCATAGGTGATCACAGTTGATCAAGTACCGGTGGACGAAGGGTTGACAACTAGGGTCAAGCCCGTTTGTATTGAGGACTCTGAAGTCAAGCGACTTCGTAACAAGGAGATTAGAATGGTCATGGTCCGTTGGGACAATTGCGGTCGTAAGGATCTCTCTTGGGAACATGAGCAGACCATGCTTGAGGAGTACCCAGAGTTATTTCACTCAGGTGCCGCTTTTGGTTTTCTATTTTGTTTTCCTTTGGTAATTTCGTGGACGAAATTCTTTTAAGAGGGAGAGAGTTGTAATGCCCGGAAACTCAAAAGTGTGACGGGTGGCCTTTTGAGCCAAATCTGGGATATGGTAGAGGTGACACGGCCTGGTATACGGGCGTGTCCTAGGGCGTGTCATGCTCGGGTTTGGCATTGGTCGCGTGGTCGACGATTTTTGAGTCAACAGTCGTCGGGGGGGGGGGGGGGCAAACACGGCCTGGGACACGGGCATGTCCCAGGGCGTGTCAGTCACTCAAATCCTTTCACTCAACGATCGTTGAGTGAGGAAGCACAACCTAAGCCCAGGCGTGTTCAGGTCCGACACGGGTGTGTGAAATTCGACACGGGCGTGTCGAATACCCGTGTCCTCCTCGGGTAGTACCCATGTTCTTTTTGGGGCATGACGGTTTCGACGATGAATGAGTGACACGGCCTTGGACACGGGCGTGTCGCAAGCCGTGTTCGGCCCAGGAAGTTTATTTTTGGGCCAAATCGCAGCCGTTCGTTTCCTTGCTTTGGGATCTAATGGCTCAGGGCTCTCCTGGGTAGGTTTTAATCCGGGAATAGGGTTCAAACCCTCATTCCATTTTCATCTTCTCTCTCTAAATCCTATATAGAAGGGAGAGCAAGGAGCTTGGAGGAAGAAGAAGATCCGGTCACCGGAGGAGATTTGGAGCGCCAAATCGCAAACCAAGCCTAGATCTACGGAGACAAGATCATCACGGTGCTTTTCATCCGCGTAGTTTTCCATGGCGCCAAGGAAAAATGCTAGGGTAACAATTTTCATCTTGAGTATGTGAAGCTCTTCTTCCTTTGCATGGGAAAAACCCGCTCCCGCGAGTGTGAGTTTGCGGTATTCCTTGGGGGTAGATATATAAAGTCCCCCTTGTTAGAGTTCGGAATCGAAGTACGGACATAGACATGTTGCGTGAAGCCTACCCGTACTAGGTTGTCTGGATCGGTGATGTTGCATTGCATAAGTAGCCGGAGAAGACTTCGTGCCATTGATTTTTTTCGGGTTTCTATGGGGTAGATTGCAGCAGGGATCCTTGGGGATTAACCCCAAGGCACACCCAGAAAACTGTGCGAAAATGCATTTCTGCCATCTTGGTGGCCTGGGAGCCAACCTTGAACATAAGTGGGTTATGTGCTTGTGTGATTGTATATGGGATCCGGGAGAAGCTTGGCCCGCGCGTACGTCTTAAAGTGACTAGGCGGTGTGAGCAACAGGCAAGTGGAAATAGACCCGGGATATGTGGTTTGGTGTCAGATACCTGAAAAAGGGACTGGCCATTGGCATGGTCGTGCGAGTCTTAAGCTTAGACCGAAAAGACAAAAAATGCTCACGAGATTTGCCGTCAAAGGGATGGTGGTGAGACCACGGTTATGACCGGGTTCACCGAGTTAGTTCCCTGAGAGCACGGGGTGTGTGGCCGTATGAGCCTGCACCTGTGATGATGTGCTTGTTCACTTTATTACTTGCTATGCTAACAAGTGCAGGGAAGAAGCTTTGTCGCCCCGAGTTTGGGGGCAGAATCGTTATAATTTGGTCAGCTTTAGCTGACCGTTATTCTTGTTTTCCACCGTTGCGGTGATTTGTACTTGCAGGTGCTGCGGAGCTGAGTGGCAAATAGCGGGCCAAAGCCCAAGTTGCTGAGCCGGACCTCGAAGACCTTGTTTGTTTACTTACTTTAAATCATGTGTGGCCGGCCTGCGAGCCGAAGTTTGTAAAACACTATTTATTTAAGTGAATTGTTGTAAGGCCATAAGGCTAGCACTCTTTGGTACTTTGTATTTCATTCCTGTTTGGTTTGTTAGTGGACATTCATGCTTGTTCGCTGGGTTCTTATTGTTGCAACTTAAAAAATTGCTTCCGCTAGATGCTTTGTGCAGGACGTGTGTATTGGTTGAATGGTTTTATTGAGTAACCCACCGGTCTGTCCATGGTATATGGCATCGGGTCCTGGCCGGACCTACTGCTATATCCTATGTGACGGATAGGGGTATTACACATGGAGTCCCACTCCACCTTCTACCTCCTTCCTCTTCCCTTAGAACCCGAACAAGGGTCCGTACGAGGCAAGTTGTAACACTCCCATCCGTCGTATGACATATAACAGAAGGTCCAACTGGAACCCGACGCCAAATACCACGGATAGTCGGAAGGGTTACAGAATAATATAAAATTCTCAACTACCCACCCTAATACAGAGCATTCTAGCGGAAGCTTTAAAAAAGTTTATGAGAACCCAAAATTTGCATAACCATGGCATGACTGTCCACTATACACCACAGGAATAAAATACAACAAATACACAAAAGAGTACTTGGCCTTACAAATGTTCACTTGACAATATAATGTTTTACATACATCGGCTAACAATCCGGCCATACATGACAAAAGTAAAACAACAGTTCGCTTTGGCCTTCGAGGGCCAGCTCAGCAACTTGGGCTTCAGCCCGCTTTTTGGTGTTTGGTTCCGCAGCACCTGCAAGCAATATTCCACCGCACGGTGGCAAACAAAGCAACGGTAAGCTAAGACTGACAAAATTATAACGACCCAGCCCCTTACTCGGGACGACAGTGCTCCTTCCCTGCATTTCATTAGCCTAGCTAAACAATTAAGTGCATAAGTATAATTCGCCACAGGTGTAGGCTCGCTCGGCCAAACACCCCGTGCACTCAGGGCACATTCTCGGTGAATCTGGTCAATTTTGTGGCTTCACCGCCATCCTCGGGACGACAAACATTGTCAGCATTTTTGAGTCTTTCCGACCGTAGTCCAAGACTCCCGACTATGCCAACGGCCAGTTCCACTTTAGGGCCTATAGCACCGAACCGTAAAGCCCAGGTCAGTTTCCACCCGCCCGTTGCTCACTCCGGCTAGTCACTTTAAGACATACACGCAGGACAAGATTCACCCGGATCCTAATTCATTCCCAAACAACACATAACCCAGTTATGTTCAAGGCCGGCTCCCCGACCGCCAAGTTAGCAGAATTACGTTTCTGCCAAGTTTTCCGGGTGCGCCTTGGAGTTAATCCCCAAGGATCCCTGCTGCAATCTACCATGTAGAAACCCGAAAACAATCAAAGGCACGGAGTCTTCTCCGGCTATCATGCAATGCAACATCACCGATCAAGACAAACACGTTCGGGTAGGCTTCACACACAATTCCTATGTCCGTACTACGATTCCAGACTCTAAATAAGGGGGACTTTACATATCTACCCCAAGGAACACCGCAAACTCACCGCACACTCGCGTGAGAGGGTTTTCCTATGCAAAGGAAGAAGAGATTCACATGCTCAAGTTGAGAATCGTTACCCTTGAAGTCTTCTTTGGTGCCATGAAGAACTACCCGGATGAAAGGCTTCGCAAGGGAATTCTCTCCACGGATTTGGTCTCGGTTCTCAATTTTGTGCTTCGATGCTCCGCCAGCGGCCGGATTCCCCCCCTTCCCTCTTCCTTGCTCTCTCCTCTCTCTAACTCCTTATAAAGAGAAAACTTAAGAGTAAATGAGGAATTAATCCTCTATTCCCGGACTTAAGAATGTAGGAACTCACCTGGGCCGTCAGATCTTGTTTTAAGAAAACGAACGGCTCAGATTTTCCTAAAATATCTTAATCCTGGGCCGAATACGGCTTTGCACACAGCCGTGTCCCAGGCCATGTGCCTCGATCCAGACATGATTGTCGAGTACAAAAAAGCACACTGGTTAGGACACGCCCGTGTCCTAACCTTACACGCCCGTGTCGGGTCATCGACATGCCTGTGATCAGTGGCGTGTTACGAATAACCGCCACGCCAACCATCACGACCCTTGGTGGACATGGGTAGCCACACGCCCGTGCCGAATCCGACATGCCCGTGTCATACAGTACATGCCCGTGCTCCGGGTCGTGTCCCAAGTCGACACAGGACCAAACTTCCAGAGGAGTACACGGCCATGTGACACGCCCGTGTCACATTTCGTATGCCTGACATGCCTTGGGACACGCCCGTGTCCCAGGCCGTGTTCGAGCATTCAACGCTCGTTGACCTCAACTCGACGACCCGGGCACGACACGGCCATGTGACACGCCTGTGTCACAGGCCGTGTTCACCCTACCAAGACCCAAACTTGGTTCGAACATCGCCCGTTTCACTTTTAAGTTTCGGGGCGATACATAAGTACCCTCTTCGCCTCCACCTTCAACGCGTCGAATGCCTTCTTAAAGATGACGTTGACCGATCTCCTATTATCAACGAGGATCTGGGCAATGGTGAAGTTCTCGATGGCTTTCTGGATGACCAGCACATCACAAAATGGATCCTCATGATCCGGCATATCCTTCCTCGAGAAGGCGATCTTCTCCTCCAGGGGTGGGGTCTAGGACGTGGAGGCGACACTCCTTCGGTACATGGTATGGAAGCTTGCCTTGCGGGAAGCATCGACACCTGCCCCTCCGTGGATCATCCCGATCCTTCCCCTTATCCCAACATCCACCCAGTCCTCACACCAGTCCACCTTCGAGCGTGGCAGGACCTCTTCGATCCACACCTCTTGACGCTCCTGTTGCTGTTGCTGTTCCCTATTTCCTCTTATCTCGAGGTACTCCGGGCACGTGGCCGTGGCATGCCCTTCCTCCCGATGGAAGTCACAGTAGGGCAGCTCTACCCTAACATCCCTTCTTCTCTTCCGCACTGCTCTCCTTCTCTCCCCCATGGCTATGGCCATGGCCTGCTCCTGGTCAGGAAGAGGCGGCCTCTGGGCCTGTCTCCCGCCCTGAGGGTAAAACAAGCCTTGGCCTCCCCGACGGTAGTCCCCTCCATTGAACCCTCTCCTCGCCCCCTGCTCTTGCCACTCGGGCCTCCACCCTAACCGGTGATTCGGCTCCTAGCGCCCCCACCCGGGCTGCTACTGCGGCTGTTGCTGTGGCTGCTCCCTTCGCTGGGGCTCGACTCTCCTCTCCTCCTGACCTCTGCCGCCTGTAGGCCTCTCCTCCTTCGTAGCCCACCTGGATAGCCTCCGGGCAAACTCCGGGTTCGACGCCTCCCCGTAGAATTCTCTCGCCGCCCTCTCCATCAACTCCTCGTTGGAGAGGGGCGGGATCCTCTTCAACTCCATTTGGAAAAAACCCTACTGCAACCCCAGGGTGAAGGCCATCATCAGAGTGTGTCTCGAAATTTCCTGAACCTGGGTAACCTCCTCCTGGAAGTGATCGACATAACTCCTCAAGGTCTCGTTCACTCCCTGCTTGATGCGGAACAGGGACTCTGACTCCTTCTTCCTCCTCTTGGAGGTGGTGAATCTCAACATGAACCCCCGACGTAGGTCCTCGAAGCAGTAGATGGAATTGGATGGCAGCTGGTGGAACCACTCCCTTGCCTTTTCCTTCAGAGTGATGACAAAGAGTCTGCACTTAAATCCATCCGAAATCTGTCGGATCGAGCCCACATCCTCAAACCACTAGACATGTTGGACTTGGTCCCCCTTCCCGGCATATGAGGACATCTCGGGCTGCCTGAAACCATCCGGGACCGGTGCAGAGGAGGACAACTCGCTGAAGGGGCTGTCTCCCCCCACTGGGCGAGCTGGAGGGTCTCGCGCCCCAATCTTGCCGAACCTATCGCCGCTCCCCGAACTTGGGAAAAGCACTCGCCCGGGAAGCTCGGCACCGCGACCTTCCTCGGTGACCTCCTTCCCTGCTCGCCTGGCAGGAGTAACCTCGCCGAGTGCCGGATCCGCAAGAAACGGAATTGCCGGAGTCGAGCACTCGGCACACGCGCCAAGTTCGAATTGGACCAAGACGAGCACCTCCTGTCTGAAGTCCTCGAGCATCCCCATTGTGCGAGAGGGGGAGGGGGTGGCGAGTCGGTCCTGTCCGATCCTTGCCCTTCTCCTCCAGTCATTGAGCTCGTTGAAGATTTTCTGAGCTGATCAATTTCCACGCTCACCGCACAAGAATGTTGAAACAGAAAATCGGTGTCTTGTGGAGTTCACCCTTAGGGAAGTGGTGATCGCACACCTACTTCTCCTCTATGAGTGGAAAGCTGGGAAGAAGAAACTGGGATAGGAAAGGACCCAAGGGCTCGGCGAGGAGGACCCACAACACACCCAGAAGATCACTGAGCGCTTCCCCTCCTTAACCAAGTGTCGGGCTAAGGTACCTCAAGAAGCACTATCAGATTAGAAGACAAGTAAGAGTGCCTTTTGAGGTACCCCTTGGGTTCTATTTATAGATTTCTTAAAATAGCCTGCAAATAGCCAACCTCCGCTGCTCCGAACGGCTATGTGCAGCCCACCTGGGTCTGCCAACAACGAGACTCCGCTGTTCTAACTGGCTATGGGCAGGCCATCGGGGGAAAAACGGTAAACAACACCTCACAGTAGATTGGGTTAGTCTCCCTCAATGGTCCCTACTCGGTAAGGGTGACGAGTGCCTGATGGAGCTTGCACTCGCCGTCTCAGCTTGGCGCTTAGCGAGTATTGACTCTGCCTGCCCCACTCGCTCTCCACGGGCTCGACGATCGGCTGAAGTTTCGTCTAACTTGGCTCGGCGAACCCCTGCGAGCTGTCCAGGTGCCGAGGCGAACTGACCGGGGCAGGGGCGCCGGGTGAACTCGGTGCCAAGGCTGGGGAGCCGACTGAACTCACCGCCAAGGCTGGGGCGCCGGCTGAACTCGCCGCCAGGGCACATCTAGCCTAGGACTTAGGCGGGGCTTGGGAGATCTAGCCCCTGTTGACCCACTCGTCGGATACGAAGTTGTACAATTCCATCCTTTGAATAGGTGATACCTCAAAAGGTAGTGTTAGTGCTGGCATCGAGTGATTACTTGATTGTATATGTGTTTTGCATGAACTTTGTCTCTTTTGTTAGTTTTTTGTCATTATTACTATGAGTGTTACTTTGTACGGTAGCTTGTGTTTTGCTTGTGATATACCTCCCTGGGCGTCACAGAGTTTTCCTCCTGTTTGATCCTTTGGTTTCCCGTTGAATCAAAAGCATTTTGTCTTTCATGCTTCCTTTTCTTAAACATAAATGTTTGTCGTATGCGGCATGCTAATCTTGCAATTTCCACCGGGTGTGAGCGCATGTGGCAGATTCTTGAATGTAAGGCGATGGGACATTTGCTCCTTTGTCTGTACGGCTCCCGAGGACTCGAAGTCCACTTTTAGCTATGTGGCGCAAGAGGACTTGTGGTTACCTTGTCAAGACTCCTTAGAAGGATTGCAGACTCATTACTATCTTGGGTGGACTTGTTCTCTATTCACTTGGAAGTGGCGAAGGATCTTTGTATGTCATGGTGATGTTAGTAAAGGACTAAGGGTCAGTCATTTTGGAGGTGGCAAAAGATCTTTATCTGTTTGTGTCTTGGAAGGACTCGGGGTTCGTTCCATTAGTGGTGGAGAAGAACCTATGCTTGTTCTAGTTCTGCTAGTAGAAGAACTAAGGGTTCATTCAATTAGAGGTTGTGAAGAACCTTTATTTATTTGTGCATTGGAAGGAATTGAGGTTTGTTCCATTGTTGGTGGAGGCAACGGAGAACCATTGTTCGTTCGCTCCTCAGGAGGACTTGGGGTCCGTTTTGTTGGAAGGGCGAAGGGCCTTTGTCCATTCAGTCATCTGGAGGACTCAGGGTGCATCTGTTCGGAGGGGCAAAAGACCTTTGTCCGTTCGGCCCTCCATATGGCTTGGGGTCCTTCCAGTTGGAGAGGCGAAAATCTTTTGTTTATATAGGCCTCATGAGGACTCGAGGTCATCCATTTGGTGGGGAGAAGGACCTTTATCCATTCGGTCCTTAGTAGGACTCGGGGTCCATCTCATTGGATGAGAGAAGAACCTTTTTTTGTTCAGGCCTCTGTTGGACTCGTGGTCCGTCCTATTGGAGGGGCGAAGGATCTTTGTCCATTGGGCCTCAGTAGGGCTTATGATGCATTCTATTGGAGGGCCTAAGAACCTTTGTCTGTTCGAGCCTCAAGAAGACTCGAGGTTTGTCTGGTTGGAGGGGTGATGAACCTTTGTTTGTTTGGGCCTCAAGTGGACTCGGGGTCAATCCAGTTGGAGGGGCGAAGGACCTGTGTCCATTTGGGACTCTAGAGGACTCAGAGTCTATCCAATTTGAGTGGCGAATAACCTTTATTTGTTCGGGCCTCATGGGGACTTGGGGTTTGTCTGGTTGGAGGGGCAAAGTAGCTTTGTCTGTTGGGCCTCAGGAAGACTCAGGGTCCATCCGGTTGGAGGGGCAAAATACCTTTATTTGTTTAGGCCTCAAGAGGACTCAGTGTAACTCCGTTTGGAAGGGCAAAGAACCTTTGTTCGTTTAGGCCTTAAGAGGACTCGGGGACTGTTTGGTTGGAGGGATGAAGAATCTTTGTTCGTTTAGCCCTCAGGAGGACTCTGGGTCTATCCGGTTGGAGGTGCTGAAGGACCTTTGTACATCTCCCTTAGGAGGTGCAGAAGGACTTTCATTCATCTCGCCTTAAAGTAGGAGGTATAGAAAAACTTTCGTCCATTTTGTCTTAGAGTTGGACACATGATCTATTCTATCCATAGAGATGATTGTTGCAAATGCGTTTGAGAGTACATTGTGTTATTACTAAAAATGAAGTTACATGAATAAGTTGGTCCAGCCGTGCGACATGTCATTCTATGGGAGAGAAAACCACTAACAGTGGAGGGGTCTCTTCCGTCCTTCCTGCTTGAGTCCCATGGGTTAAGTTTCTACAGAATCCTTGGGAGTTGTGCCATACGAGTATACTTCATTACAATGCATTGCATGTGGGCATAGACCCAGAGTACCTTTAGCAATGGTCCTCGAAGAATGACTCCGTAGGTTGAGTTGACCTGAATGGCAAGAAATTGGATTTTGTAGGCAACATGAAGGGGATCCTCGCATTTTGGGGGAGGCCGACCAAGTTATTACTTGTCATTCTTTAGGGGAAGCTCCTCCATACCTTGGATCTTTTGTGGAATTAGTAAGGGTATGCTATGTTGCTAACCTCTTCCTATAAGACCCTTCTAGCAGGCCATGGTGCACAAGTCATTCCACTTCCTCCATCATACACTTGTACTCTTCCGTATCGTGCCCTCAACTTTAATGATAGTCGTAGTGCTTAGATTGGTCCCCTGAGTTTGGGGAGAGAGTCCTTGGCGACCGAAGAGAGATCAAGGATGGCAATAAACACTTCTGTTTGTGAAGTTCTGATGACGGTTTGGCACGGGCGGCGCCCCCAACTAGGTTATATTTATCACAGTGCTCATTGCTCCCTCTGAGATTTGGCTATGGCTCTGGATTCCTCTTTTTTTCGAACTTCCTTCAAAATGTAGTTGAGGTACCTCAATTTCTTCCTTTGTTGTGACTTAAGAATCGACTCGGTGGGTGAGGTCAAGATAGTCAAACTCTATTTCTTTTATAGCATATGGTAGAATTTTGTCACAACCTGCATTTTCTCAACATTAAATATGTTATCAGAGTAAGAGAAATACGTGTCGTGATATCACACCATGCGGGGACAACTGCAGATGTTCTGGCAAAAACAACACTTTCAACTATTTTTATATAAAAACATATGTTTTATGTTTTAAGAAACATAGTTTTAAATTTAGAGCTTAAGGAACTCTGTATTTCAGTTCAGTGGATCAATTATTCAACAAGTAAGAAAATATATTCGCAGTGAAAAGAAATACATAACTTCATTTTATCCTACATGAGCATGAGGACCCAATAAACATGCTAGTGATGTGCAAGTTTCTAAATTTAGCAGAGGTAGAAAAAGAGTTTTGTAATCCGCAAAATAAGATGATTTTTAGTTGAAAGAGATGTTATGCGTTTAAGCTAGAATGCATCTTTTATATATAAAATACATAACATTCATCCAATCATAAAATATTCCCAGAGAGAAAGTAATGGAGATAATCAACAAGTAAAGCAGGAAAAGCTAGCAAGTAGTCCAATGTCTGAAAATAAAATCTATGGCATCAATAACCTGACACGAACCCATAGAATCTAAACAAAAGTCTATACTGAGACGGAACCAGCAACTAGCTCACACGATGAGGGAAAAAACAAGCACTACAACATCGATCCTGGAATGACCACTCAGATTACTACTGCTAAGAGCCCAAGACATTCAAAAGAAAAGAACGTCTTAACAAGGAATGAGCAAGTGGCAACAAATACCAATGAATCAAATATGCTTACCATTACAACAAAAGAAATAATAAGTAAAGCTAGCTCAACGCTAATTAATTATAAGAGGTGAAAAACTTACTTTATGAGCATAAATAATTGAGATTGATCAGCTTGAGAAAGTTCATCATTAACATCGGTCAAAATTTGGCACTAAGGCGGTTGCTCATATTCCAACATAAATCATCAGACCAAATTATGACAAAAAAGTACTGTGGTGGTGGCTATCTTTCCAAAACAACCTAATAGTCTAAAACATCACAAAAATGCTCTGTGGTTGTGACAATCTTTCCAACACAACCCAACAGTCCAAAACCAAGTCACCCTATGTAATGATTCACAAATAGGCACTGTGGCGGTGGTATAGTCCATTAACACCCACAGTCTTACCAATATCATAACAAAAGACAGGTACTGTGGTGGTGACATCTTTCCCATTCACACCAACTGACCACCAAATTCCAGGAATTTGGAAAGGAACAACACATGTGTTCCTGAGTAGAAAATACTCATATAATATCATTTAGCCTGAACTATGCACTCAATTTAAACCATGCAACCAATTTTGAACTATGCAGTCAATTTTGAACTATGTAGCCAATGTTTTATTTAGCCAGAATATGACCTATATAGTCCATGCAGTCGATGCAGTCGATTTTGGACTTAGCTAGAATTTCATGCAGTCGATGCAGTCGAATATAAAATTAGCCAGTATATGACCCATGCAGTCCATGCAGTCGATTTTGGACTTAGCCTGAATTTCATGTAGTTGATGTAGTCAACTATGAACATAGTCAGAATATGACCAATGCAGTCGATTTTGGACTTAGCTTGAATTTCATGCAGTCAATGCAGTCAAATATAAACTTAGCCAGAATATGACCCATGCAGTCTTTGCAGTGGATGCAGTCGATTTTGGACTTAGCCTGAATTTCATGCAGTCGATGTTGTCTAATATGAACTTAGCCATAATATAACCCATGCAGTCAATATAGTTGATGCAGTTGATTTTTTCCTTTGTCAAAATTATGATTTATGTAGTCGAATATGAACTTAGCCAGAATATAACCCATGCAGTTCATGTAGTCGATTTTGGACTTAGCCTGAATTTCATGCAATCGATGTAGTCGAATATGAACTTAGCCAGAATATGACCTATACAGTCCATGAAATTAATGCAGCCGATTTTTGCCTTAGTCAAAAAAATGATTCATGCAGTTGAATATGAACTTAGCCAGAATATGACCCATGTAGTGCATGCAGACGATCCAGTCAATTTTTGCCTTAGTCAAAATTATGATTTATGCATTCGAATTTGAACTTAGCCAGAATATGACCTATGCATTCCATGCACTTGATGTAGTCGATTTTTTTTCCTTAGTCAAAATTATGATTTATTTAGTCGAATTATGACTTAGTGTTGGGTCCATTGACCCCAATGTTCCAGATTTGAAAGAAGTCAAACTGGTCAATTACATACACACATAATGTATTTGATGTATGCTTGAGTTATTGCATGCAGGTTGTCCTTGATTGGACAGGTGAATAGGAAGAGGAAGCTGGAAGTCAGATAATTTGATTAAGGCATAACTGCTGAGACATGTGTGAAGAATGTCTCAGCATAATCGTTGAGACAACTGAGAAGCTCAACATATATCGTTGAGAGAAGTGTTGGTCTCAGCTAAACCGCGGAGATAGAAGACAGTCTCGGCTGTGAAGAAATAACCGCTGAGACAGAAGACAGTCTCAGCTGTGAAGAAGAAACTGTTGAGACAGAAGACAGTCACAGCTGTGAAGAAGAAACCACTGAGACAGTTGAGAATAAACCGCTGAGACTAAGCCGCCAGAATTTCTCTAAGTCCATAAGCGTTGAGTAAGGCAAGCTCACTCAACGCTTCTAAAGAAGAAGCTCAATTCAGTAATTGTCGAACCAAATTCTGAGTTCGCCGAGCTGAGCCCAGATTTCGTTGAGCTCAAGTTAAAGGTTGAAGATTTAGAGTTCGTCGAGCTCAGCTCACAGATCGTTGAGCTCAAGTTAAAGGTTGAAGATTCAAAGTTCATCGAGCTGAGCTCACCTTTCGTTGAGCTCAAGTTAAAGTTTGAAGATTCAGAGTTCATCGAGCAGAGCTCATATTTCATCGAGCTAAATGTAAAGTTAAAGATTAAGAAGTTCGTCGATCTCAGTACAAAGTTCGTCGATCTCAGATCGACGATCGTCGAGCTCAGTACAAGTACTTCATGCCGTTCCGGGAAAGCTATAGTAGCGCTGGAAGCTACTGTTTGTCTTCTTTTGAGGGAGGTGGCACTCACCATACTTGACTAGGCCCACATTCAAATTGTGTTGTTGATTCAAATCAACAAATATAATAGGAAGAGAAGAAAAGAAGATTAGGGTTAACAAGAAAATGAAAAATGAGAACAAAAGCAGAAAACGAAAAAGGGGTGGCTGGACTTCACTTTCTTCGACAAGCTTGAAAGCAAAGTCCAGCAGTGAAAGCCAGAATGTAAAGTGTAACACCTCTACCCGTCAAGAAGAATATAATAGAGGGTCCGGCCGGGGCCCCACACCATATTCCACAAACAGGCGTAGACGCTACGAACTAATATCAAAACCAACGCATCCTAACACAGAGCATTCTAGCGGAAGCTTCACGGTTAAAACTTTGAACTCAAGATAAAGAACACTGTCCACTATAACATAGGAATGTCTACAAACAACCAAAGAGTCCGGCCTTAAGGCCTTACAAGTTTCTCTTAACAAGGTGTGGATTACAGACATCGGCACGCAGGCCGGCCACACATGAACAAAAAGAAACAAAACAATGCCTTCGAGGGCAGCAACGCAGCTTGGGCTTCAGCCCGCTAAGTCCCGCTCGGACCAGCACCTCCAGTACCTGTAAGGACCAATCCACCAAGCGGTGGTAAACAGGGCAACGGTCAGCATTCAACTGACCAATTATAACGACCCTGCCCCTGGCACGGGGCAGCGGAATTCCATCCCTGCATAGCAATCGTCCAATATGATATATATAGCAATTCAAGCAAGACGTGCACGACCGTACAGTCACATATCACAAACGCCGGCACGACGGCCCGACGCTCCGTGCACTCATGGCACACTCGGGTGCACCGGAAACACCAGATCTCACCATTGAGCATTTAGTCCGGCACGCAGGCCCAAGACTCTCATTATGCCGCTGACGAAAGCCCAATGCCTTGGCGCTCTCATGTCCAGCCTACATAACGCAGGTACAGATCAGCCACCCCCCATTGCTCAAATCGTCTTGCCCAACCAAGTACATCATACCTGAGGCCATATTTAAAGGCGCGGGTCGGTTTCACCTTGCCTGTTCGGCACGAAGCCTTTTCATACAGTTGCAGCCCAACGCTCAACCGCACACAAAGTGGCAACTCACGGCCACAAGAGTTGAACCCAACTCTCACAATTTCCTGGACTTCCTCCAGTACTTTATCCATCATGCATACAAGCAATAATCACGGAGTCTTCTCCGATATGCAAACAAGCATCACCAATCCAGACCAACATATCCAGATGGGCTTCACACAGCATGCCTAGATCCGTACTCCAATTCCGGACTCTAACAAGGGGGACTTCACATATCTACCCCAAGGGACACCACAACCCACCGCATACTCGCGGGGAAGGGTTTTCCCTATGCAATGCAGGAAAGAAGGACTTCACATGTCCAAGAAGGAAATCGTTAGCCTAGGAATTCGCTTCGGAGCCATGGAGAGAAATTGAGATGGATGAAAGCCTTCGCAGCAGCGTTGCCTTCGCTAATCCGAACTCGGCTCGCGATTTGGACCACCGTAGCACCACCGGCAGCCGGATTCCACTTCTTATTCCTCACCTTGCTCTCCCCTCTCTCTTAGATTTAGAAAGAGAATATGAACTCAAAAATGAGCTTAGCCTTCTCCTTTCCCGGCCTTATCAAACCAGGAATTAGCCCCAGCCACTGGATCTTCTTTAAGGAAAATGAACGGCCAAGATCTGCCTGAAAAAGACTATTTTTTGGCCGACACGGCCTGTGACACGCCCGTGTCACAGGCCGTGTACCCTTAAGCGGCACACGCGGCACACGCACCGACTGAAATCTACCAGAACACGGGCATCGACACGCCCGTGTCGAACCTGACACGCCCGTGTCAGTCATGTGACACGCCCGTGTCACCCCCATTACACGGTACTCAACGATCTCCAAAATGAACAGAGAAGAACACGGGTAAAACACACGCCCGTGTCAAACTTGACACGGCCGTGTTCTCCAGAACACGGCTGGGCTCCAGGCCGTGTACTTCTCTTACTCAGTCTGGCCTTCTCTTGGGTATGACACGCCCTGGGACACGCCCGTGTCCAGGGCCGTGTCCCACGATCGACTATAGTCGACCACCGATCGTCGACCAGCCGAACACGCCCTGGGATACGCCCGTGTCCCAGGCCGTGTACCCCCGACATGCCTTGGGACACGCCCGTGTACCAGGCCGTGTCAAACAGCCTCCATCTCAAATATGCTTTCAAAAGTCTTTTGAGATTTCTGGGGTGTTACAATCCTCCCCTCCTTAGTAAAATTTCGTCCCGAAATTTGAAGACAATAGGGAGAAAACAACAAAACACTTATATATTTCTGTTACATATACAACGAGCGAACAAGTTATGAAAATAACTCGGGAAACTCGGCTCGCATGGTCTGCTCGCTCTCCCATGTTAGCTCTTCTCGGCCACAATTGTCCCATCGGACTTTGACCATCCTGATCACTTTGTTCCACAACTGTTTCTCGGCTCGATCTTCGATTCGTATAGGCCTCACCTTTGTCGTTAGCCTATACTCAACCGGCACTCGATCATTCGCAATCACTTGAGCTGGATCCTTGACTGCTTTGCGTAACACCGAGATGTGAAACACATCATGTAATCCACCCAATTCCGATGAAAGAGTTAGCCGATAGGCAGCTTCCCCAACTCGTTCCACCACCTCAAATGGACCAAGGTATCGCGGACTTAGCTTTTTCAACCGCCGAATCCGAGATACGCCTTTGAAGGGTTTAATCTTCAAATAGACCCAGTCACCCACCGCGAACTCCACGTTCCGGTGCTTAGCATTGTAATACATGGCTTGTCGATCCTGGGCTATTAGGAGCCTCTCTCGAATAGAGCGTATTGTTGAGGTAGCATCCTTGACTGCCTTTTGTCCCAAAATTTTGGACTCGCCAGTTTCTGCCCAAGCTAGCGGTGTACGACACTTGCGACCATACAGAGCTTCAAACGGGGCCATGCCTATACTCGCTTGATAGCTATTATTATAGGCAAATTCCACCATAACAAGATGCTCTTCCCATTTCTTACCGAAGTCCAGGGCACACATACGGAGCATATCCTCCATCGTTCTGTTGGTTCATTCAGTTTGGCCATCCGTTTGCGGATGAAAGGCCGTACTGAATGCTAACTTCGTGCCCAACATCTGATGAACTAGTCTCCAATCTTTCGAAGTAAATCGCCCATCTCGGTCACTTACGATGCTCTGGGGAACACCGTGCAATCGAACAATCTGCTCCACATAGAGCTTTGCCAACATTTCCACTGAATCGTCCCGCTTGTTTGGTAAAAAGTGAGCTACCTTTGTCAATCGGTCTACAATCATCCAGATTGAGTCATGACCACGCTGAGATCTCGGCAATCCGTGCACGAAATCCATAGAAATATCCTCAAACTTCCACTGCGGAACCGGCAACGACTTCAGGAAACCACTCGGCCGTTGACATTCTGCCTTTACCAAAGCACAAGTACGACATTTAGCCACATACGCGGCTATGTCCTTCTTTAAACAAGGCCACCAGAACAGTTTCTTCATGTCCTTGTACATTTTTGTGCTCCCAGGGTGAATTGAGTACTTTGTAAAGTGTGCTTCATATAGCAATTCTTCTCGTAATTTACCCGCACAAGGGACGCACAATCGGCCATCCTTCCGTAACAACCCATCATCCCAGGAGAATTGGTCACCAGACCCCTCCTTTGCATAGCGTTGGAGACTTTCATCCAACTCCGTTGCCCGCTGAACCCTATCAACAAGGTCATATTGAACCTCCAGCCAGTTCATGCATGCATTGGTCGAAGAATTTCTTTCCACACAAGATATCTCCAAAGCTTCCAACTCCTGGATTAGCCGCTTATCATGTATCCGCAACCAACTTGCCCGCACCGGAGTCCGACGACTCAAGGCATCATCGACCACATTTCCCTTTCCGGGAACATAGTGAATGTCGAAGGTATAATCCCCAAGGAATTCCATCCACCTCCTTTGTCGCATATTCAAATCCTTTTGATCGAGCAGATACTTTAAGCTTTTATGATCTGTATAAATATCTACCTTCACGCCATAAAGATAGTGCCGCCACAACTTTAGCGAAAAGATCACTGCTGCCAACTCCAAGTCATGGACGGGGTAATTATGCTCATGCACTTTCAATTGACGTGAGCCATAAGCGATCACCTTGCCAAACTGCAGGAGAATGCAGCCTAAGCCGCTTCCTGACGCATCGCTGTATATCTCAAAACCATCTGTACCACATGGCGACATCAAAACGGGCGTCGTGGTCAAACGACTCTTCAGCTCCACAAAATCTCGTGCGCACTCCGGCGTCCAAACGAACTTCTGATCCTTTCTCGTCAACGTAGTCAAAGGCAAAGCAATCCGGGAGAAGTTCTCCACGAACCGTCTATAGTAGCCCGCCAGTCCAAGGAAACTCCTGACCTCGGCCACCGAAGACAACACTGGCCAATCACGAATGGCACTTATCTTTGCCGGATCCACCGCTATGCCCTCTCCACTTACCACATGGCCTAGGAAAGCCACCGATGAGAGCCAGAACTCACACTTAGAGAACTTGGCATACATCTTATTCCTTCGCAAGGTATGCAATACCAATCGCAAATGGTTTGCATGATTTTCCTCTGATTATGAATATACAAGGATATCATCAATAAACACAATCACAAATAGATCCAGGTATTTGTGGAACATTTGATGCATGAGATCCATGAATACCGAAGGCGCATTACATAAGCCGAACGACATCACTGTGAACTCATAATGACCATAGCGTGTGCCAAACGCTGTCTTGGGAATGTCACCTTCCCTAATCCGTAACTGGTAATACCCGGACTTCAAATCCAACTTCGAATAGACGGTTGAGCCTGCTAGCTGATCAAACAAGTCATCGATCCGTGGAATCGGATACTTGTTTTTCTCCGTCAGCTTATTCAGTTCACGATAATCAATACATAGCCGCAAACCACCATCTTTCTTTTTCACAAAAAGAACAGGCGTGCTCCAAGGTGACATACTTGGGCGTATGTATCCCTTCTCCAACAACTCTTGCAACTGAACTTTCAGTTCGGCCATTTCTTTTGGCGCTACCCGATACGGCGAACGGGCCACAGGTTTCGCACCCAGCACCAGCTCGATAGCGATGTCGATTTCCCTTTGGGGAGGTAACCCCGGAAGGTCCTTTGGAAACACATCAGCATATTCTGATACAATTGGCACTTCACTCACACTGGCCTTTGGCGCCACCGCCTCTATGAGTGTGAAGAACAACTCCGCACCCTTCCAAACTGCTTTAACAACTTGGAGAGCGGATAACAACATCCCACTCATCCCTTGCATACCAATGAACTTGGTCTCTTGTTCGGTATTTTGCCTAAGTGTGACCTCTTTTGAAGTGCAATCTATACAGGCATGCTGCTCTGAAAGCCAATCCATACCAAAGATTATATCAAACTCCTTGATCGGTAATACTAATGTTTCCACCTTGAACTCCCGACTCCCTATCTTGACCTCAAGACCGCAAGATTGATCCGCGCACATCAAACATCCGTTAGGCAACAACACCTTTACACTGTCTATCGTGGTCCGGATAGGCACCCCGACACGAAAGACAAAGTCCTCAGACAGAAACGAATGTGAAGCACCTGTGTCGAACAGTGCTCGCGCCGGATACTTTTGTATAAGGACAAACCCTATAACAGTATAATTAAAACAAGCACAGCACACCAAACAAAAGAACATTAAAACCTACGCGCACCTGTGACGACATCCGCCTGCTTAATGGCCTCCTGTTGTCCAAGGTTGAAGACCCTGGGCTGCGCGTGCGAGGCAGAAGACTCCACCACAGCCTTCCCCTTCTCCGCATAAGATGCTCCTGTCTTCTTATCACCCTTTGGAGGACCAGATCGGCATTCACGTGCGAAGTGTCCCATCTTCCCGCACGTAAAACAAGCACGAGATCCATACCCAGATATCTCTGACACAGTCGCAGAAGGAGCTTGTCCAGAAGACTTAGACTTCTTATTCCATCTCTTTCGGTAGCCAAACTTTTCCGGACGCGGCGGCTTAAACTCTGGCTTCGTAATAGCCAAGTTTCCCTTTGCTTGCCCCCGTTTCATGTCCGTCTCCAAAGAACGAGCCATACAGACTAAGGCTTGAAATCCCTGACTCACAGAACTCGAGAGCAAATACCGCAGCTCATCTCGCAGTCCCGCATAAAACCTACTAGTCTTACGCTCTTCTTCGGCGAAGATCTTGCCCGCATATCTGCCCAAACGGGTGAACTCATGTAGGTAGTCATCCACACTTCGATCTCCCTGCGCTAACCGTTGAAATTCCATTTCCATCGAGATCCTTTGCTGCATCGGCAGATGTTGTGCTAAGAACAATCGAGAAAATTCTTCCATTGTAATCTTTGCCAATTGCTTGCCGGCCAAGTGATGCATTTCAATCTCATCCCACCACAATCGCGCCTCTCCTTCCAGTAGGAAAGTGGCTAACATGACTTTCTGTTCCTCCTTAACCTTGATAGCTCTCATAATCCTCTTGATCCTTGCAAGCCAATCCTCTGCTTGGGCCGGTGTACCCGCCCCATGAAACTGCGGAGGGTTGAAGCTCAAGAATTGCTTCCATTGTTGATCTGCTACCCGCGGATCAACTTCGGCTTCTACCGGTTCTTGCCGTACCCCAGCTTGCGTTGGCACCACTACAGGACGTGCCTGCCCAGCCTGCTGAGCATTCATCACAGCAAGTACCATTTCCATGATGAGACGGACTGTTTCAGCGGATGGAGGAGTTGTGGGCACCTCAGCTGGTGCCGCACTTTCAACAGAACGTTGTGGTTCGGATTGACCCGCAACACTTCTGGTCACCTATATGTGTCAAATACACAATTTAGCGACCAAGGAAAACGACAACCATACAAAACGAATACACAAGTTCAACAAACAAGTGTACTTGCATTCCTAAGTGGACAATCTTGAGTTCAAGTTAAGGTTATAACGACAGCACTAACACGTGCTCGCCACCTCGCAAAAGAATTCATCCGCGAATTCGGAAGAGATCGACCAACAAGCTGATACCAAATTGTAACACCTCTACCCGTCAAGAAGAATATAATAGAGGGTCCGGCCGGGGCCCCACACCATATTCCACAAACAGGCGGAGACGCTATGAACTAATATCAAAACCAACGCATCCTAACACAGAGCATTCTAGCGGAAGCTTCGCGGTTAAAACTTTGAACTCAAGATAAAGAACACTGTCCACTATAACATAGGAATGTCTACAAACAACCAAAGAGTCCGGCCTTAAGGCCTTACAAATTTCTCTTAACAAGGTGTGGATTACAGACATCGGCACGCAGGCCGGCCACACATGAACAAAAAGAAACAAAACAATGCCTTCGAGGGCAGCAACGCAGCTTGGGCTTCAGCCCGCTAAGTCCCGCTCGGACCAGCACCTCCAGTACCTGTAAGGACCAATCCACCAAGCGGTGGTAAACATGGCAACGGTCAGCATTCAGCTGACCAATTATAACGACCCTACCCCTGGCACGGGGCAGCGGAATTCCATCCCTGCATAGCAATCGTCCAATATGATATATATAGCAATTCAAGCAAGACGTGCACGACCGCACAGTCACATATCACAAACGCCGGCTCGACGGCCCGACGCTCCGTGCACTCATGGCACACTCGGGTGCACCGGAAACACCGGATCTCACCATTGAGCATTTAGTCCGGCACGCAGGCCCAAGAATCTCATTATGCCGCTGACGAAAGCCCAATGCCTTGGCGCTCTCATGTCCAGCCTACATAACGCAGGTACAGATCAGCCACCCCCGTTGCTCAAATCGCCTTGCCCAACCAAGTACATCGTACCTGAGGCCATATTTAAAGGCACGGGTCGGTTTCACCTTGCCTGTTCGACACGAAGCCTTTTCATACAGTTGCAGCCCAACGCTCAACCGCACACAAAGTGGCAACTCACGGCCACAAGAGTTGAACCCAAGTCTCACAATTTCCTGGACTTCCTCCGGTACTTTATCCATCATGCATACAAGCAATAATCACGGAGTCTTCTCCGATATGCAAACAAGCATCACCAATCCAGACCAACATGTCCAGATGGGCTTCACACAGCATGCCTAGATCCGTACTCCAATTCCGGACTCTAACAAGGGGGACTTCACATATCTACCCCAAGGGATGCCACAACCCACCGCATACTCGCGGGGAAGGGTTTTCCCTATGCAATGCTGGAAAGATGGACTTCACATGTCCAAGAAGGAAATCGTTACCCTAGGAATTCGCTTCGGAGCCATGGAGAGAAATTGAGACGGATGAAAGCCTTCGCTGCAGCGTTGCCTTCGCAAATCCGAACTCAGCTCGCGATTTGGACCACCGTAGCACCACCGGCAGCCGGATTCCACTTCTTCTTCCTCACCTTGCTCTCCCCTCTCTCTTAGATTTAAAAGAGAATATGAACTCAAAAATGAGCTTAGCCTTCTCCTTTCCCGGCCTTATCAAACCAGGAATTAGCCCCAGCCACTGGATCTTCTTTAAGGAAAATGAACGGCCAAGATCTGCCTGAAAAAGACTATTTTTTTGGCCGACACGGCCTGTGACACGCCCGTGTCACAGGCCGTGTACCCTTAAGCAGCACACGCGGCACACGCACCGACTAAAATCTACCAGAACACGGGCATCGACACGCCCGTGTCGAACCTGACACGCCCGTGTCAGTCATGTGACACGCCCGTGTCACCCCCATTACACGGTACTCAACGATCTCCAAAATGAACAGAGAAGAACACGGGTAAAACACACGCCCGTGTCAAACTTGACACGGCCGTGTTCTCCAGAACACAGCTGGGCTCCAGGCCGTGTACTTCTCTGACTCAGTCTGGCCTTCTCTTGGGTATGACACGCCCTGGGACACGTCCGTGTCCAGGGCCGTGTCCCACGATCGACTATAGTTGACCACCGATCGTCGACCAGCCGAACATGCCCTGGGACACGCCCGTGTCCCAGGCCGTGTACCCCCGACACGCCCTGGGACATGCCCGTGTCCCAGGCCGTGTCAAACAACCTCCATCTCAAATATGCTTTCAAAAGTCTTTTGAGATTTCTGGGGTGTTACATAAAGATCGATGAAGCTTCTTCCAGTTCAGTAGGAGTGTTCCTTGAAGAACAAGTTGGCTGATTCAATCTATCAGCAAGAGGAGTTAGTTGTGTGAAGGGCGGTAAGCCTTCAACAGCAGTTAGCTATCTTCAGTACAATAGAGAAATTGGTAGCTATAGAAGAAGACTAATTCCTTCTACAGCAAGTGGGCTGGACTGATATCTGCTCAGTCCAGCAAGTTGACTCAGAGATTTTTCTCTGAGTCAGTATTTCAACTTTATTGATTACCTTCTTGTAGGATTCAATTTATCTAAATCTGAGTGTAGGGCACTTTGTGCCTGATTGGTAGGTGACTAATTTGTCACTGAGGTAGGTGCCTTGCAGGGGTACTGAGGTAGGATCCAAGGTTGGATCTGAGCTGTAGGGCTTAAGTGACTGAAGTAGGAGAGTGCTGCTCTCTGAGTGTAAAAATAGAGAAGAACGACTAGAAAAACAGGCCGGAAGATTGAATAATTGAAATTTTTATTATCCAAAAAGATATCATTTACAAAGGTATGGCCTCCCTTTTATAGAATGGAGGAGATAGAGGAGAGTACAAACTAACAATGTGGGACTAAATAAATGTACAAAGACTGGGCGGTTTGACATGTACAGACCGCACAGTCCACGCGGTTAGACAACAGGCTAACTGCCCGGACAGACCAGAAGAAGATGCCGTAGGAGACCGCAAGACTGCCAGACTGCCAGACCGCCAGACCGCCAGATATACAAGTCGCTGGAGACAACCCGCAAGACCGCCGAACCATAGCAGCCACCAACTGGATATTTAGCCCGTCAGCCCCAGACCGCTAGACCGCGCGGTCTCCAGACCGTCATATTCAGACCGCCAGACCGCCTACTTCAACACTCCCCCTCAAGCTGGAGCATAGATATCGATCATGCCCAGCTTGTCACAAATGTGGAAGAATGAAGTAGACACAGGCTTGGTAAAGATATCTGCCAACTCTTTGTCGGAGGTGACGAACGGAGTGCAAATCTGTTTCTTCAAGATCTCTTCCCGGATGAAATGGCAGTCGACTTCAATATGTTTGGTTCTCTCATGGAAGATCGGATTTTTGGATATATATATAGCGGCCTTGTTGTCACAGAACATAGGAAGAGGATAGTCGTAGACCTCTCCTAGATCAAGCATGAGAGCCCGCAACCATTTTAGTTCGCAAGTGGTGGACGCCATGCTCCGATATTCAGCTTCAGCACTAGACCTTGAAACTACAGACTGCTTCTTGCTCTTCCAGCTCACAAGATTACCTCCAACAAATGTGCAGAAACCAGATGTAGATTTACGGTCATCTTTATCATCAGCATAGCTAGAATCTGAGTAGGCTTCAACTCTCAAATGACCATTCTTCTGAAAGAGTAGTCCTTTGCCCGGTGCTGCTTTAACATACTCTAATATCTTCAAGGCAGACTGAAGATGACATTCCTTGGGAGCTTGCATGAACTGACTTACCTTGCCAACAGCATAGGCAATGTCAGGTCTGGTCACCGTGAGATAAATGAGTTTACCCACCAGACGTCTATACTTTGTGGCATCAGACATAAGAGGAGAGTCATCTGTCCACGTTTTGTCTTCTCCAGTAGCCATGGGATACCGTGCCGGTTTGGCACCGGTCAATCCTGCATCCTGTAGAAGATCAAGTGCATACTTCCGTTGGGAGAGAACCAGAGAGTCGGGCTTCCGACAGATCTCTATCCCCAAAAAGTATTTCAGGGAGCCCATATCCTTTGTGACAAGATGTTGATGGAGGTGCTTCTTTGTCAAGTCCACCCCAGCTTGATCATCACCGGTAAGAAGAATGTCGTCAACATAAACCGCCAAAACTACAAGGCCCGATGCGGTTTTGCGAATAAACAGGGAATGATCAGCCGTACTTCTTGTAAAGCCAACAGCAGCCACAATGCTGCTGAACTTGTCGAACCATGCCCGAGGGCTCTGCTTGAGGCCATAGATAGCCTTCTTGAGCTTGCATACACGGGTCTCCCCCTGAGCAACATACCCCGGAGGTTGCTCCATGTAAACGTCCTCATGAAGATCCCCATAAAGAAAGGCATTCTTGACATCAAGCTGGGAGATAGTCCAATTGCGGTTGACAGCCACAGAGAGAAGAACCCGGATGGTGCTGAGACGAGCAACCGGGGAGAAAGTATCAAAGTAGTCAACCCCATAAGTCTGAGTGAAGCCTTTGGCCACCAGTCGGGCTTTGTAGCGGTCCACAGTCCCGTCTGGGCGAAACTTCACAACAAACACCCATCGACATCCAACCACATCAGTACCCACTGGAGGAGAAACAAGGGTCCAGGTGCCCCGTTCAGTAAGAGTAGCGATTTCCTCATCCATGGCAGACTTCCAATGAGGAATAACAAGTGCCTCCTGGTAGGTACGGGGAGTAGTAGTAGCTGAAATAGCTAAAGCAAAATGCCGGCGAGAGGAAGTAAGCTGATCATAGGACACAACTGCCGCAAGCGGGTGTTGAGTGCATGCCCGCACCCCTTTGCGAAGAGCAATGGGGAGATCCAGGTCGTCAGGGGCTTCAGGGACCGGAGCGTCCGTAGCGGAGAAAGCTGGCCCGGGACTAGAGAGAGATGGCTCCGGAGACAGGGGGGAAGAGAGGGGAGAGGAATAGACGGAGGAGGGGATGAGGAAGGGGGAGGAGAAACGTGGATAGGCTGAGAGGGAACAGACAGGGAGGGTGATGAGTCAGGAACAGGAGGAAGAAGGGGTGGAGAGGAGAAGTAGGCTGCATTTTCGAAGAAGGTGACATCTGCAGAAACAAACTGTTTGCGCAGAACGGGGTCAAAGAAACAGTAGCCTTTCTGAGTGACCGAGTAGCCCAAAAAGACACATTTGGTGGCACGGGGAGAAAGTTTGTCACGGGTAGCAGACGGGGCATGCACAAAGGCTGTACAACCAAAGATTCGAAGAGGGAGGGAAAAAGGTTCCTTGCCGGGGTAGAGAATGGAGAAGGGAGTCTTACCCTGAAGAACAGTAGAAGGAATACGATTGATGAGATAACAGGCGAGGAGAACAGCATAGCCCCAATAAGAGCGAGGCACATGCATCTGCGTTAGGAGAGTGCGAGCGACATCGAGGAGATGACGGTTTTTACGTTCCGCCACCCCATTCTGCTGGGAGGTGTAAACGCAGGTGGTCTGATGAATAAGACCATGTTGCATACAGAAAGATGAAAAATCATGACTAAGATACTCTTTAGCATTATCAGAGCGAAGACATTTAATAGAGACATGAAACTGAGTTTTAATCATATTATAAAAGCATTCCCAAACAGAGAAGAGTTCAGAGCAATCTCGTAACAGATACACCCAGGTACAACGAGAAAAGTCATCAATAAAAGTTACAAAATACAAACTACCCCGACCAATGGTTGGAGTAGGAGCCGGACCCCATACATCAGAATGGATGAGATCAAACGGGCGAGAGGAACTGCGAGCATGCTTGGGCGGGAAGGAGGAGCGGTGATGTTTGCCAAGTTGGCAGGCGTCACAGTTGAGCGGAGGACTGGTTGGCGGTAAGTGGGGCAGAAGCTGTCGAAGAATGCGAGCAGGAGGATGTCCAAGGCGAAGATGCCATTGAAGCAGATCAGTAGATGAGGAAGTGAAGGCGGACAGAGCGGAAACGTTGTCGAGGAAGTAGAGGCCACCACTCTCAGTCCCAGTAGCAATCGTCCGTTGGGTTCTCGGGTCCTGAAAGCAACAAGAAGTAGGAGTGAATACAACAGAGCACTGAAGTTGCTTGCATAAAGTAGTAACAGATAGAAGATTGCAAGGAAACTTCGGGACATAGAGAGTGTCCACCAAGCGCAGCGATGGGGTGACTTGAACCATGCCTGTCCCACAAACCGGGGAAGGAGAACCATCCGCAACAAGGACAGGAGGCAACCGATCATGCGTTTTGAGAAGCGAAAAACATTGAGGATTGCCTGTCATATGATTTGTAGCACCAGAATCGATCAACCATTTACCTTGGATAGCGACATGAGCACTACCTGAGGTCGTCGCCACCGAAGCAGACGACCGAGAGGAGGGGTTCGGGGAGGGCGAAGTATCACCAGATGGGCGCAGATGAGGATGTTTCTGCCAACATCAGTCAATGGTATGACCGGTACGACCACAGTGAGAACAGAGGAACCTAGACGGACCGCGCGCCCCAGAGTGGCTGCGGCCACTATTGCTGCCGCGCTGAGTGTACTGAGCATAAGAGTCTTGCGGAGGAGGGGAGGATAACAGAGGGCGCTGGAGCAAAGAAGTAACGGCGGCTACGCGAGCGGCGGTGGCATCCAAGGTGGGAGACTCAGCTTCACCCAAGATCTGCTGGCGGATGAGATCAAAAGACTCGGGAAGTCGCAGAAGATAACAAACAACCAGGAGTTCCTGGAAGTGTTTGTGTTGCTGAGCCAAGTCCGCAGAGAAGGGGCGATTCTGGAGGATCTCAGCGCCAAGAGCCTGAACTTGCTGATAGGCTGCAGCGGGAGTCATGGACGAACGGGCGAAGAGATCCGCATAAAGAGTATAAATCCGGGAGGTCTGCGTCCCCTTGGAGTAAAGAGCAGCCAGATGAAGCCACGCGGCCTTTACCGTCTCATCATGACGGATGACGGGAAGGCACTCATCAGAGAGGCTATTAGCCAGCCATGTGCGGACAAGCGCATCACTCGCATCCCATTCGTCAAAGAGAGGAGAATTAGGAGGAGGCGGATCATCGGTAAGATGATGACGTTTGCGCTGAGAACGAAGAAGGAAAGTGAAAGAGACGCTCCAATCCGGATAGTTGGAGCCAATGAGCTTAGAAACAGTGCCCAGATTTCCGGAAGGAGTAGGGATAGAAGTCGGAGCCGGAGTGGCTGCAGGAGTGGTGGCAGTGGAATTGTCAGAGAAATCCATAGAAGAAGACCGAAACCGGACGGTTAGGAATCAAGTCGGGCGGTTAAGAGAGAAGGGAAAAGCTGCAGCAGTCACGATGTCAGACACCAGCGGCTAGAGAAGCCACGACCAAGCCGCAGAGCCAAAATAGAGGGTAAGAGGTCGGGCGGTTGGAAGACAGACTGCACGAACGAGAGAGAAAGAGGAAATCGGCAAACAGGCCGGGGCGAGAAGAAAGAGAAGAAGGGAGGCTGCGACAAGAACAGATCGCAAGCAGACAAAGAGAAACAGGCCGCGCAAACAGGGCGCAGGCAAACAAGACAGGCCGCGGGAAGAAGAAGTAGGTCGCACGGCTAGAAAGGAGCACAGAATCAGGAGCCAGAGATCGAGTGCTCTGATACCATGTAAAAATAGAGAAGAACGACTAGAAAAACAGGCCGGAATATTGAATAATTGAAATTTTTATTATCCAAAAAGATATCATTTACAAAGGTATGGCCTCCCTTTTATAGAATGGAGGAGATAGAGGAGAGTACAAACTAACAATGTGGGACTAAATAAATGTACAAAGACTGGGCGGTTTGACATGTACAGACCGCACAGTCCGCGCGGTTAGACAACAGGCTAATCGCCCGGACAGACCAGAAGAAGATGCCGTAGGAGACCGCAAGACCGCCAGACCGCCAGATATACAAGTCGCTGGAGACAACCCGCAAGACCGCCGAACCATAGCAGCCACCAACTGGATATTTAGCCCGTCAGCCCCAGACCGCTAGACCGCGCGGTCTCCAGACCGTCATATTCAGACCGCCAGACCGCCTACTTCAACACTGAGGTAGGATCTAAGTATGGATCTGAGGTAGGGCTGTCCTCCCATCCTGAGTGTAGGGTTTAGTGCCTGAGGTAGGTGACTTGTGAGTCACTGAGTTGTAGGTGACAAGTGTGTCACTGAGTTGTAGGCCTTGGAGGAGGCTGAGCTGTAGATGTCTAGAAGGGCACTGAGGTAGGTACCTGGATAGGTACTGAGTTGTAGGAGTGCTATAACACTCTGAGAGTAGGGCTGTATGATTGAAATTGTAGGGCTGAGAAGCCTTAGCTGTAGGCCTTATAAATAAGGCTGAGGTAGGTGGTTAGTGGACCACTGAGCTGTAGGAGCACAACAGGGCTCTGAGGTAGGAACCCTTGTGGTTCTGAGTTTGGATTCTAAAAAGAATCTGTGTGTAAGGCTGAGGGCCTGAGGTGTAAACTCTGAGGAGCATATTGGTGGAGTTTGTGCCTAGTCCAACAAATCAGTTGGATAGGTGGGAGGGAAAGTGGATGTACCCAATTGGGGAACCACTATAAATATTTGTGTGTTTACTGTGTTGCTCGTTTATTTCTTGTATTGAAGGTAATTAGGACAAGCCTTAGATCATTAAATTTATAAATAGCATAAAGTTCTAAGAAAGCTTAAAAGACCTATTCACCCCCCTCTAGGTAACTAGCTAACCTTGAAGTAATAATTTTCAAGTGGTATCAGAGGGAGGTTACTCAAAAAGGATTTAACAATATGAGTACACCTCCAAGGTTAGCTATAAGATATAAGAAGGGGGTCTGGTGTAGATTATAAGGAACTGGGGGGCCATGAAATTACCAATCTGCTGAAAGGAGGGCTTTGGCCTCTAGAAGGAAATGGTCAGACTATTCATGGAAGCTACTGACCCTAGGATCTACATCACAGTCAAATAAGGACCCTTCATCCCCATAAAGACCTCAGTTCTAGATGCCAACATCCAGACACCTAAATCTTACGATAAAATGAACAAAGATGAGCTCCAACTTGCCTCCATAGACAAGAGAGCTCAAAACATTATTGCTAGTGCAATAGATAATTCAACATTCCAAAATATGGTGCACTACAAGACCTCCAAGGAGATGTAGGTCACCTTAGTTGTGTTCATGGAGGGTTCAGAGGAGGTGAGGGATGATAGAAAATCCATTCTCAACCAGGAGTATGAGGCCTTCAGACATGGAAAGTCTGATGGACTTGCTGAGTGCTTTGAAAGATTCCTTAGAATAGTAAATGAACTGAGAACATGTGGAAGGGTCTTCAGTAATTATGAGATGAATGACAAATTTCTCAGGTCCCTCACAAAGGATTGAGACACAAAGATTTGTGTCATTAGAGAAATGACCAAGTTAGCTGACACACCTCCAACCCTGTTTGGAAAGTTGCTGTCATATGAGATGCAGCTTGCTGCAAGAAAGGAAGAAGAAAAGAGCAGTATGTCACATGCCAAGGATAATTCTGTGGACTTCAAAGTTGATGCCCCAACCAGGAGTAGACGGAAGAACTCTCCACCTAGGAGAATTACTGAGTCAGATTCTGAGAGCTCAAAGACCAGCTCCTCAGACAACAATATGTCTGATGAGGACTTTGCTGACTTCTCCAGGCAGTTTCAGAAATTCATGAAGAAGGAGCAGAGGAAGAACAACAGGCCTTCCTCTTCCTCACAACACAGAAGGAGATCCTCTAAGGAGGACAGGTATACTCTTAACACTAGCAAACAAACTTTTTCTAAAGTCATTTGTTTCTGCTGCAGCAAACCTGGGCACATAGTTGTTGACTGCCCATTGAAGAGGAAAGAGGAAGGAGAGAAGAAGCACCACAAGGGGAAGAAAAAAATAAGTCTCTTGTGGCTAAGAAGGAAAAGACCTGGTCTGACTCCTCCTCTGGGTCAGACAGTGAAGAAGAAGAAGCCTACATTTGGCTAATGGCCGTTGCTGAAGAAGAACCTGAAGAATATCCCACTGCTAGGATAGGAATCAGGGCCCCTCTGTCACATTCAAAAAGTGACTCAGAGGTGGATGAAGATGAAGAAGAAGATGTTTGATGCCATGGATTAATGGCAATGACAGATGAGGAGAGCTGCCAGGATCAGCCTAGACAGGCTCAGGTAAATTCTAAATCTCTGCCATTTATTTCAGGTCATGAGGCTAGCTCAGAGTCTGAAGCTCAATCATCAAGAGATGAAGGGGATTCAGAGTCTGAGGATGATGTCAATTCTATAATTGACAAGTATGGAGAACTACTTGAAGCATTCAAGAAGTGCAAGCTCCTTGCCAAGAGACAGGCAAAAGAGCTTCTCTGTCTTAGGAGCAAGTGTGAGGGCCAAGAAAAGGATCTCAATGATATGGCTACTCAATCAGCTAAGCTCAAGGGGATCATTGATATGCACTCTGTGGTAAGAGTCTCAAATGAGAATCTTATCCAAAAACTTAAAGATGATCTACTAAGGGAGAAACTACTGGTGGCCATGTTTTCTAAGCCAAGCGCTGTGCTTCCCTTAATTGACACCCTATTTACCCAAAAGGGTAAGAGAAAGGGTTAGGTTTTAAGGGATCTGCTAGACCTCCCAATCCAAAAGGAAAGGGGAAGGCACCAGTTGTTCCTCTAGCCTCATTGCCTCAAATTTATTTTCAGAAAGTTATGTTTCCTTCTAACAGGTATGACCATGAAAGATGTTATGGTCACAGGGAGAAAGGTAGATCCACTGGTATGGACCAATGTAGCCATAGCCAAGGTGGAAGATACCGCCATGTCTGGGCCCTTAAGGCTGTCCATGAGGAAATTCAAATCACCCATCCTGGACCATTTGTTTTTGGTGCCTCAGTACCAAAACTCAAGGATATTGCTGCTACAGGAAATCTGAGTCATCCAGCAAAAGTAATGACTCAAGGTGAGTCTTCTAGCAAGGCTGGAATGACAATTTCTGATGCAATCAGATGCATGTTAGCTGAAAAGAGACATGCAGCCGGTGGCTCTTAGAAAAGACCAAAACAGTCAGCTAAAAGACTTATCTTATATCAAATAGCTACTGGAAGGAATCAGAGACATACAACAACACATCTACCCACTATTTAAGGAGCAGTCCAGGCAAATGTTGGCCCTAAACAGAAAAGGAGATATTATGTCCATGAGTGCTGGTGTTGTGGAAAAGTTGGCCACTATGTTATAGATTACTGGCACAACCCTTCAGTGTCTAGAGGTAGCCAACCTGTCAGGAATTCTACAGGAATGCAAGCTTATTTTCAGACTAATATGAACTAGGATCCAATAGAAATTGGGGTCCTAAGGTGAGATAAATTGTTCTTTTTAGGTTAGTTCAAGTACCAGTTTCCCTAAATGGTACTTGGATAGTGGATGTTCCAGGCATATTATTGGAACAAAGGAACTGTTAAAAGAGTTTACTCTAGTAAAGAATGGACCTAAGGTCATCTTTGGAGGCTCTGACAAGGGGATAACCAGAGGTTATGGTAAGATATCAAATGACATAATCTCCATCACAAAGGTAGCTTATGTAGAAGGGTTGCAACACAACCTCATAAGAATAAGCCTACTATGTGACCTTGGTTATGACATTTCCTTTCATAAGGATAAGTTCCACATCAAGAGGTTAAGTGACCAGCGTGTCATCTTAACAGGCACTAGGAGTGGGAATGTTTGTTGCTTAAACTTTTCTTGCTTAGATAGTAGTTCCCCTATATGCCTAGTTGCAAATGACAAAGTCTCATATTGTGTTCAATGGCACAAGAGACTGGTTCATTTTAATTATAAGACCATTGGTCAGCTCTTTAGTGACGAGCTAGTTAGGAATGGTCCCAAAATAAAATGCTCCAAGGAGGGTATCTGTGCTGCTTGCCAAAAGGGTAAGTAGACTAAGACCTCCTTCCAGAACATTGGGACCAAGGGCTCAGTGAGATGCTTGTATCTCCTGCATATGGACATGTTTGGTCCTATGCCTGTTCAGAGTCTAGGTAGGAAGGTATACACCCTTGTGGTGGTTGATGACTATTCTAGGTTTGTTTGGGTGTTCTTCCTTAGAAGAAAGGATGAAACCCTTGAAGTCTTCATGAATTTTGTCAAGCAGATTCAGAATGAACTTGCAAGCTCTGTGGTCAAAATTAGAAGTGATCATGGAACTGAATTTCAGTCTGCTGCCATGACTACTTTCTGTGAAGAACAAGGGATTCATCAAGATTTCTCCTCTCCAAGAACACTCCAGCAAAATGGGTTAGCTAAGAGGAAAAATAGGACTCTCATAGAAGTTGGGAGAACATTGTTGAGTGAGACTTCTCTCCCTAAATATTTCTGGGTTGAGGCAGTTAATACTACATGTCATGTTCTCAATTGGGCTTCTATCACCAAAGTCCACAAGAAGACTCCCTATGAGATCTTGAAGGGCAGAAAACCAAACATATCCTATTTCAGGATCTTTGGTTGCAAGTGTTTCATCTTGAATAATGGCAAGTCAAAAGTGACTAAGTGTGCTGCCAAATACCATGAGAGGATCTTTATTGGGTACATCAATAGTAGTAAGGAATATAGAGTCTATAACTTGATAAATCAAGTTGTAGAAGAATCTGTCCATGTAGTTTTTGATGAGTCAAGCATGATTGACAGTGAGCTGTCAAGCTCTTTGCCTAGTTCTGTAGGTACATAAATTATGATGGAAAAGGTCTCCATCAAAAATAAATACCCTGCTGTGCAAGAAGAATATAGGGAGGGATGCTGTCCAGAGGAAGCACATGACAGTCTAGTTGGAGATGATGATCAACCAGCTGAAGAAAATGGTGCTCAGCAAGAAACAGTCCAGCTTCCCCCAGTAGTCAGATATCTGAGAGAACATCCTCCAGATCATATAACAGGTGAGGCTAGCCAAGGTGTACAGACCAGAAGCAGGAGTTTCAACATAGCTCTTTACTCAAGCTTCCTATCACAAGAAGAGCCTAAGAAAATTGAAGAGGCAAATCAAGACAAAATCTGGATTGGTGCAATATAAGAAGAACTGAACCAGTTCAAAGGATGCAAGGTCTAGAAGCTGGTTCCCAGACCATATGGACATAATGTCATTGGATTCAAGTGGATTTTCAGAAATAAACTTGATGAAAATGCCATTATCATAAAGAATAAGGCTAGACTTGTGGCCAAGGGGTACACACAGGAAGAGGGGATTTATTATGATCAGACTTTTGCCCCAGTTACAAGGTTGGAAGCCATCAGACTGTTCCTTTCATTTGCAGCCTTCCAGGGATTCAAAGTCTTCTAGATGGATGTGAAGTCAGCCTTCCTGAATGGAGATTTGAAAGAAGAGGTCTATTTAGAGCAACCTCCAGGTTTTGTAGATTCTAACTCTCCTACTGCTGGTATAGACTTAGGAAAGCTCTATATGGGCTCAAGCAAGCCACTAGAGCATGGTATGAGACATTGTCTACCTTCCTCATTGAGAACAAATTCTTAAGGGGGAAGATAGACAAAAGACCCTATTCCTAAGAGAATCTAAGGGCAAGATAATCCTAGTCTAGATTTATGTTGATGACATAATATTTGGCTCTACTAATGACAACCTCTGCAGGAAGTTTGCAAAACTTATGCAATAGAAGTTTGAGATGAGTAGTATGGGTGAACTAAAGTTCTTCTTGGGACTCCAAGTAAGACAGACTGATGATGGTGTATCCATATCCAAGTCAAAGTTCACCAGGGAGCTAATCAAGAAGTATGGTATGGAGAATGCTTCCACCATAAGAACTCCCATGAGCTCAAGTATGCAAAGATGATCCAGGGAAACCTATTGATCCAACTTTGTATAGAGGTATAGTTGGATCCCTTCTCTACCTCACTGCAAGTAGGCCTGACATTATGTATGCAACATGTGTCTGTGCTAGGTATCAAGCCTGCCCTAAAGAGTCTCACTACACTGCTGTGAAAAGAATCTTAAGATATCTTAAGGGCACCCCATATCTTGGCCTATGGTACCCTAGGAATGGGGATTTTGAACTAACAGGCTATTCAGATGCAAATTTTGCAGGCTGCAAGGAGGACAGGAAGAGAACATCTGGCTCCTATCAATTTCTAGGTGGAAGGCTTGTCTCTTGGAGCAGCAAAAAGCAAACAAGTGTTGCAATCTCCACTACTGAGTCAGAGTACATTTCAAGTGGGAGCTTCTGTGCTCAGTTGCTGTGGATCCAGCATCAACTTCAGGACTACAATATTCAGATAAGTAGAACTCCACTCTTTTGTGATTCTATTAGTGCAATTTCTATAGCTAGGAATCCTATCTCCCATAACAGGACTAAGCCTATAGAAATTAGGTATTATTTCATTAGAGAACATGTGGAAAGGCAAGACATCAGCCTTGAGTTTGTCTCTACAGACAAGCAAGTGACTGATATCTTCACGAAGCCACTAGATGAAGCCACGTTCAACACCTTCAAATTTTAAATGGGTATGTTGAATCTTGTGTAGCTTCAATTCTTTCCTCTACAATATGTTGTACTATCTATTTTGCAGGAAGTACAAGTCCTTCCCCAAGATAATGAAGCTAGTGTGCTATAGTTGAGGGGGAGCAAGCCCAACAACTGAAATTGAATTAAGTAAGAGTAGGGGAATCATCCCCAGACAGATAGGGGGAGAAAAACTCCACACAAAACAATTCTCTCTATTGCAGAAGTCAAAAAGGGGGAGAGGAGTTAGGGGGAAGAAAGAATAGACTTGATCAAGACCTGACCAAGCCAAACAAGTTGCAGGAAGCTCAAAGCCAAGTGGTGCAGAAGTTGCTTCAGCATAAGAATAGTAAGGATGGCTCATCCAAGAGAGCAGCATGCCATAGGGAGTAAGTAAAATTCCTGACATGGTGAATTGTGTGTGGTAACATATTTTTAGGGTTTAAATGATGTTACATAAGTGTCTGTTTTTATGTTAAAATACTGTGTATGTCAATGACCTGTGTTATTGATCAAACAAGGTTTTGACTTCTTCAAACAGGTAGAGATTGTTGGCTCCATTGACCCCAATGTTCCAGATTTGAAAGAAGACAAACTGGTCAATTACATACACACATAATGTATTTAATGTATGCTTAAGTTATTGCATGAAGGTTGTACTTGATTGGACAGGTGAACAAGAAGAGGAAGCTAGAAGTCAGATAATTTGATTAAGGCATAACTACTAAGACAGCTGAGAAGAATGCCTCAGCATAACTGCTGAGACAGCTGAGAAGCTCAACATATATTGTTGAGAGAAGTGTTGGTCTCAGCTAAACCGCTGAGATAGAAGACAGTCTCGGCTGTGAAGAAATAACTACTGAGATAGAAGATAGTATTAGCTGTGAAGAAGAAACCGCTGAGATAGAAGAAAGTCTCAACTGTGAAGAAGAAATTGCTGAGACAGTTGAGAAGACCTTGCCGAGATTAAGGAGACAGAATTTCTCTAAGTCCATAAGTATTGAGTGAGGCAGGCTCACTCAATGCTTCTAAATAGGAAGCTCAATTCAGTAATTATCGAACCAAATTCTGAGTTCGTCGAGCTGAGCCCAGGTTTCATTGAGCTCAAGTTAAAGGTTGAAGATTCAGAGTTCATCGAGCTCAGCTCACAGATCGTCGAGCTCAAGTTAAAGGTTGAAGATTCAGAGTTCATCGAGCTAAGCTCACCTTTCGTTGAGCTCAAGTTAAAGTTTGAAGATCAGAGTTCATCGAGCAGATCTCTCATTTCGTAGAGCTAAATGTAAGGTTGGAGATTCTGAAGTTCGTCAAGCTTAGTACAAAGTTTGTCGATATCAGATCGTCGAGCTCAGTCCAAGTACTTCATGTTATTGAGGGAAAGCTACAGTAGTACCAGAAGCTACTATTTGTCTTCTTCTGAGGGAGCTGGCGCTCACCATACTTGACTGGGCCCAAATTCAAATTGTGCCATTGTTTCAAATCAATAGATATAAAAGGAAGAGAAAAAAAAGAAGATTATGGTTAACAAAAAAATGAAAAATGAGAATGAAAGCAGAAAACAAAAAAGGGGCGGCTGGACTTCATCTTCTTCGACAAGCTTGAAAGCAAAGTCCAGCAGTGAAAGCCAGAAGGCAAAGATAGATGAAGCTTCTTCCAGTTAAGTAAGAGTGTTCCTTGAAGAACAAGTTGGCTGATTCAATCTATCAGCAAGAGGAGTTAGCTGTGTGAAGGGCTATAAGCCTTCAACAACAGTTAGTTGTCTTCAGTACAGCAGAAAAATTGGTAGTTGTAGAAGAAGACTAATTCCTTCTACAGTAAGTGGGCTGGACTAATATCTGCTCAGTCCAACAAGTTGACTCAGAGATTTTTCTTTGAGTCAGTATTTCAACTTTCTTGATTATCTTCCTTTAGGATTCAGTTTATTTGAATCTGAGTGTAGGGTACTTTGTGCCAGAGTGGTAGGTTACTAAATTATCACTGAGGTAGGTGCCCTGCTGGTGTACTGAGATAGGATCCAAGTGTGGATCTGAGCTATTGGGCTTAAGTGCCTGAAGTAGGAGAGTGCTGCTCTCTAAGGTAGGATCCAAGTGTGGATCTAAGGTAGCGCTGTCCTCCCAGCCTGAGTGTAGGGCCTAGTGCCTAAGGTAGGTGACTGGTGAGTCACTGAGCTGTAGGTGACAAGTGTCACTGAGTTGTAGGCCTTGGAGGAGGCTGAGATGTAGGTGCTTGGAAGGGCACTGAGGTAGGTACCTAGATAGGTACTGAGTTGTAGGAGTGCTGCAACACTCTGAGAGTAGGACTGTGTGCCTGAAGTTATAGGGCTGAGAAGCCTGAGCTGTAGGCCTTAGAAATAAGGTTGAGGTAGGTGGTCAGTGGACCACTGAGCTGTAGGAGTACTGCCGGGCTCTGAGGTAGGAACCCTTGTGTTTCTGTGTTTGGATTCTGAAAATAATTTGTGTGTAAGGCTGAGAGCCTGAGCTGTAAGCTCTGAGGAGCATATTGGTGGAGTTTGTGCCTAGTCAAACAAATAAGTTGGATAGGTTGGAGGGAAAGTGGATGTACCCAATTAGGGAACCACTATAAATAATTGTGTGCTTGCTGTGTTGCTTGTTTCTTTCTTGTATTGCAGGGAAAGTGGAGGTAATTAGCATAAAGTTCTAAGAAAGCTTAAAAGACCTAATCACCCCCCTCTAGTTAACTAGCTAACCTTGAAGTAATAACTTTCACTTAGTCTATATAGAATTTGTCATGCCGCCGACAAAAAGGTGTACATGACTAAGAGTTTAAGCAGACAAAAGAAATGACTGAGTTTATGTATGAAATTCTAAGCAGATAGCTTAAAATAATTTTCTAGAAGGGAAATTTTGCAAAATGTTGTCATTTTTGCACTATGCACTAGCTAATTCTCAAGAAAAAAGAAGAAGAAGCACACTCCAAACATTAAAACCTAACAATACACATAAGGGAATTTATATAAATTAAGGGAGGACAAGCATGGAGAGCAAACAACCACTTGGCTCAACTTTTTCACCATGTCTTTGGCCTTACAAACCCTCCACACCGAGGATCGACACAAACTAGGGTTTGGTGAGGAAAAATCTGGGAAGAATAGCAAGAAACAACGGTTAGGACAACTTACCCTAACACTAAAACTCCATGGGACGAAAAATACTAACTGCGCTCGACGAGATCTTTCCGAATACAGGCTCCGTCAAGAAAAACGAGCACTGAAAATCCCGATCGAGCGATCGGAAAGCTTTAGGAGAATAGTTCTCCGCCTCTCTCACTCTCTGGTTCGCGTTAGTTAGAGGAAGAAGAAGGAATAAAAAGAAAGGCATTGATGGACAATTGCCTTGGGAAGGGGGAGAATCATTAATTGAACCAACTGACATCCTCATTTTGATTAAGAAAAAGGTAAATTTCCTATGTAAGATTTTAAATTTTTATTGTCATTTCCAAGGCTCCATTTGACTTAATTGAACCGAATTTAGAAAAAGCAAATCATCATTAGTTAAGTCTGCTTTAATTAGGACTTAAGAAATTAAAATTTATCTTCATCTTTATTATTATTATTATTCAGATTCCGACAAAAATTGCACCAAAGGCAAAGACCGGTGCTACGACTCCAACGACGAAGCCGAAATCAGAGTTCAACGAACCGATCTTGAGCTAAAAATTTACAGAAGTGAATGACAAACTTAAATTATTTAAAACTTTACAAAATTTCCTAGATTCAAACACGACGCGGCCTGCAACAAAATTTGATGATCAAACTAAAAATTAATTAATTTAATTTTCTATAGCCTAAAATCTAAATTCCGACCAACTCGGAATTTGGTCATCTTGACCAAATGGACATGAAAATGCACAAACGACGATGCTCCATTAAATTCCGTGTTAACGTAACACCCTTGCGCTAAACATTACACCAATTAGAGGATTAAAATTAATTATCAAAAATTCGGAGGCGTTATAGTCACCGTTCCTAAAAGGATGTTTTGTCCCCAAACTTAGATCGTAAAGCAAACCATAAAGGCAAAAGAGGCAATTTAAAATTTGCTGGATATAATCACTCACTTAAGAAAACTAGAGAACAAATGAGGATGAGATGATCTCATGGCAGACTCTAATTCCCATATTGTACTCTTGAAATCCTGATTTTGCCAAAGAACTTTAACCTAGGAATTTTCTTTCTCCTCAATACTCAATCTTACATCTCTAGAATACAGATAGACTCTTTGACATAAGAAAGATTAGGTTGCAACTAAGCTACAAAGCTAAGAACATGCCGATCACTAAGCAAGCACTTTCGCAATTGGCTCACATGAAACACATCATGAATACTAGGGAAAGAAGCAGGAAACTCCATTCTATAAGCAGACACTCTGATGCGCTAAGCAATTTGAAAAGTTCCCACATAGCGGGGATCCAACTTACGGACCTTACAAAATCTCTTAACACCTAGCATCAGAGAAACCTTCAAGAAAACCAAGTCCCCAACATCGAACTCCAGATCAACCCTCCCCTGATTTGCATACTTATCATAATGATCTTGAGCCAATCAAATATTTTCATGTATTTGCATCACAGAAATGCCCATCTCTTCTAAGGCCTCTACACCTAATAATATCTTCTCAGCAACCTGAGCCCAAAACAGGGGAGTTCGGCAATACCTCCCATACAAAGATTCAAAGGGCGTCATCTGTAAGCTCTCTTGATAGCTGTTATTGTAGGGGAACTCCATGAGTCTGAGATGATTGTCCCAAGCTCCACCATGGTCCATAATATAACATCTAAACATGTCTTCCACAATCTGATTTAATCTTTCCGTTTGACCATTAGTCTACGGATGATTAGTGGTAGAATACCTAAGGTCAGTGCCCAAAGCTCCCTACAAGCTTTGCCAGAAACGAGACATAAATCTAGAGTCCCGATCTGACACTATACTCAATGGAACACCATGTTTCACAACCCGTATTTTCTCCATATTAAATAATACGTTAGAGTTAGAGAAAATACGCGTCGTGATGCCACGCCATGCAAGGGACAACTGCAGACGCTCAAGCAACCCAATCCTTTCATTTACTTAAGAAAAAAATGTGTAAATTTGTTTTTATAAAATCATAATTTATATTTTAAGTTTTACTAACCGTGTTCCTCGGTTTGGTGGATCAACTAGTCCACAAGAAAAAGGTATAGGTTTACGTATCGGAAAATACAAAGTTTGATTATTTATTATCCTATATGAAGATGAAGACTCAGCAATTTATGAAATGAATATGTGACTCCTAAATTATATATAAGTAGAAAAGTAGATTTGTAGCTCTTCAAAATAATGTGATTTTCAGTTAAAAGTATGCTATGCCTCTATATCAAAATGCAGTTTTTTTATAGTAGTGTAAAGTAACTAACATGCACCCTATTATAAAGCCTTCCCAAAGAGCAAGTGTATAAATACAATATTTAACATCATAAAACTAGCAAGTACATCAACAACAAAAAAAATCACTATGGGGGTCAACAAACTGACACAACCCATAGGAAAACAAGTCTAAACAGACTAGAAACCACATCTTCCTCAAATTAAGAGAGGCAGAAGAATAATGGACTTCAACAATCACAACACTAAGGTCTGATGCTCAACCCGCTACAACTCTGAACCTGAGGCATTCAAAGAAAGAACACCTCAAAAACCAGTGGTCAGTAGTGCTACAGAAACCCAAGAGGAACAAGAAACCTTGAGTAGCAAGAAACCAGACAAACGAGTTATCAACAAAGAGTCAATATAATCATAAAAAATAGAGGAACTAACTATGCTGCACAAAGTAAGCAAGCCCATAACCGGGAGCGAAATAGATGCATATGTATATATATATATTTTATATTTTTAAATATCAATTCATGATTTAAGAGAGACTGATCAGCTCCAAATGACATCAAAACACCGGGCAAAGCATGGGTGTATGACCCACAAACAACAAGGCACTAAGGTGGTGGTACATTATCCGCTGCTAACCAACAGTCCATAAAACAAACCATCAAAATAAGGCACTTAGGTGGCGGTCCTTTATCCACTACCAACCAACAGTCCATCAAATATCATATATTTAATTATATATATACATATAAATGCATCAAACCAAGAAAAACTCTGAACAAACAGGGCGACAAAGAACAAAAGCTCTTTCTTATAACGACCCGGCTAAGTGCGCACGACGTCGTTAACAAGGACTAAATCCATATCGTAGCATACTATCGACACAAAGACACAAATTTGCCTGGCAGAACTCCAAGGCCTTAACCACAATATTTTCTAAGTCAAACAATATAAAGGAATCAATTAACGACGCTTACGACTAAAATAAGGATCATAAGGGGACACTAGCTCAAATTGCCATGACGATCCAAACGACACAAACGCAAATGCAGCGAAGGATGGCAACAAGGGTTTCATCGACTAAAAAAAAGAAAAGCGGAGAGGCTTCCGACAAATTACATTCTAACGATACAAACGACACTTACAACAAACAAAGTGATAAACATGGTCAAAACGACACTTACAATCAAGCGGAGAGGTTAACTTAGTCAAAGCGACACTTAAAATCAAGCGGAGAGGTTAACTTAGTCAAAGCGATGCGATGATCAAGACGTCGCGACGACAAATGACACAGCAGAAGGCAACAAAACTTCCGACATACAGTTCTCCGTCGGAAGAAGACATGGATTCCAACCAACAAAACTTCAACAGATCATACGATACTCATACATCAAACAAGGCGACATAACTTGGTCGAAATGACGCGGCGATTCAATTGACGCGGCGACAATTGCACGAATGGATTACACTAGATAAAAAAACTAACGTTGGATGAACTCATGATTTTTACGGACAGACACATCACAATAATTAACAAAAAAGAGGGGGCTAACTCTCCAATGAGGGTTTTACAGCGTAGAGCATGTTGACGGACAATCACATTGACACGGTGAATAAAATGACACGACCAAAATTGTACCATATCACAGAGAAATTTAGAGAGAGAATATTTTAGGTACTAAACACATCATAATCCTAAAAAAAGAATAGATTTGGAGAAAAATGAGTTAGGAGAGCAATATCACCACTTGCCTCAATTTGTACCGGGATTCTTTTTACGAAACACTCCACATCGCAGATCGGCCCGAGGAATGGCGAGAGAAGACGAAATGTACAAGAAAAACCCAAAACAGAGCTTAGGGTCGAAAAACCTTAACGGTAAAAATCCACTAAACGAGAAATACTCACCACGCACGCGTAGCTCTCGTTGAGAGCTTTCTGGATCTATGCTCGGGCAAAGATTTCGAGCTCCGGATCTCCGATGGAGGCGGTGGGAAAGTCCACGAAAAAATCTCTCGTTCCTCTCGTTTCTTTGGTTCGCTTTTGGTTGGGAGAGGAAGAAGATGTAGGTTTTTCTATGTATATATATATTATATACTGATAATAACAATAATAATAATAATCAATTCTTACTTAGGATCTTAGGACACTTAACTAAAAGGAAAAAAAAGGGGAAGCATCCGGTACAGGTTCATCAGAAAGGCAGGATAAGAGTATTATTTATATATATATATAGTAATAGTAATAATAATACTAATAATAATAATAATAATGTTTTAATGTTTTATCGTTACGGTGGGCCAAACGCATGCTGAATCCAACAAAATTCGTACCCTTGGCAAATACTATTGACACAAACTCAATGGCGAAGTCAGAATCAAAATCCAATGAGCTGAACTCAAGATATTAATTTCCAAAGTCTACGACGAACGTAATTTCTATAAAACTTTAGAAAAAATGCGCCGATGCTCCAATAACGCTCAGATCGGAACGAAATTTGACAAGCAAGTTAGAAATTAACTAATCTAATTTCCTAACGTAAAATCTTCCACTTTCGATGCAAATCCCAAAATTTGGTCGGCTAGACCTAACGGATGCGAAAACGCACAAACGGCGATGCGCCGTCAACTCACGGAAACGCAACGCCCTTACGTCATAATGACGTCATCACGATAATTAAATAATTATCGGAAAATCAGGGGTGTTGCAGTCACCTTTCCTAAAAAGAAGTTTCGTCTCGAAACTTAGAACACACATCAAGACAAGAAGACAAGGGAGAGAAAAACTAAAGCTCGCTCGATGGAATACTAACCAAGAAGATTAAGAGAACAATTGAGGATAAGATCCATTCCCAACACTTAACTTTGCACCCAGAATACGGGCGGACTACTCGACACATGAGGGATTAGGCTGCCCTCAGGGCACCGAGTCAAGGATATGACAACACCATGAAAGCGCCTCACAACTGGCTCACGGGAAACACATCGTGAACACCAGGAAAAAATAGGCAATACCAGCCTACAAGCAGGCATATTGATGCACTAACATGTAAGGACCAGGGCAAACCCAACTGGGCAAACCCAACTGGGCGCACCCAAGACGCCGCTACAGAAAAACACATTCCTTTCAAGCCTGAACATTTTTCTCTTTGACCTACCATCAGTCTGCAGATAAATGGATAAACACCTAAGGTCAAAACCCCAAACTTCTTGCAACTTGGCAAGGACGCGACATAAACTTGAAGATTCGCCTTGACACAAAACTTCAAGGCTTGCTATGGAATCTCACGACCTTATCCCAATATGGTACTATTTTTTTCTCCACCGAGTAACCAATCAATCAAAATTAAACAATATGAACACATTTTATCCATCTATTTACGATAGCTCACACCAAATTTGTGCTTTCGGGGAAACCTCAACGAACAACCAATCCAACTCATAACATCAAATAATTTATTTCAATTCTCTATACATCCTAGTGGACTCTAAGTGGTAATGAACGTCAGCGTCAAAGTTTGCAATACATTTTATCCATTCTCTATGGTGCAGATTCAATTCCTTTTGAGTGAAGATATACTCCAAGCTCTTATGGTTCGCAAAAACCTTACACAACGCGCCAAACAAAAGTCTCAAAAACATCGAGGTGTAGATCATCATTGTAATTTCCAAGTTATACGCATGATAGTTCTCTTCATATATCCTCAATTACCTTAAATCGTATGGGACCACATTTCTCTTTTGTATCATGACATACCTAGGCTCAACATACAGCTCATCCTCAAATAAATATCAAATTCCTCTACATAAACCTAATCAGGGATGCCAAAATCACAAGAATCATTTCACAAGCTTGTATATCATCATGTAAATCCAACTAAAATTCCTTATTTCCTTACACGTAATAATTCTCTTCCAAATCAATCACTTCAGCAATCTTTACTAAGTTCGTCAAAAATTCATCCTTCTTAATATTGTGACCCAAAAAGGAGGATCACGAAAGCTAATATTTCAATTACTTATCTCAGCAAATAGAACTATGCTCTCTTAACCTATACTGCACAAATCTCATAATACTCAGCATGCTCCTCTACACTCTTAGAGTATATCAGAACATCTTCCTAAGAAGACGGCCACAAGGTTGTCCAGAAATCCTCTTAACATTATATTCATCAAATCCATGAAGGAATAGGAGGCACTCGCTAAATCAAAGGTTGACACTAAGATTTCAAAGTAAAGCCCATAACGGGAACAAAAAGGAAGTCCGTGGAACATCCGACTCACGGATCCTTCACACATAAAAGTATAAACGGAGGCCAAACCTCGAAAATACAGAACTATCTTGCAACTGATTTAACAAATCATCAATCCACAGTGGTGAACATTTATTTTGATAGTCACCTCATTCAACTCTTTATAATTCATTCCTAATTTTCTAAAGACATCCCCCATTTGTTCGTGAATAGAACTTGGGCATTCTAGGGCAAGGAACATGGACTATTGAAGACACAAAATGTCAACTCATTTAGCAAGGTACGAAACTATTCTATCTCATGCGGAGTCAAGAGGTAAGGTGCTCTCGTGAAAAGATAAGTATCTGGCTCAAGATCTAAAACAAACTACGCCTCTCTCTCAGGAGGGGAGACCGGGAAAACTAGTCAGGAAAATATCTGGAAAATCTCACGCCAAAGAACACGCAGCACAACAAGAGCAGTTTCCAGGACATAAACAAAAATGAGAAAAGACTCGCAGCCAGAATCGAAGAATTTACGAGAACGCACCGCAAAAATAGTCGGAGAATCCTGATATTGAAATCCAGACACACTCCAGGGTTGGTCAATATCCATCATAAAGTCCAAATGTTTATCCTAGCAATGGTCTACAATGTCAAAACTAGACTTCTGATCCATGCCCAAAAAATCATACTAAAATCTTCCAAATCTGGCACTATCAATCGACATGCCCTAGAAATCCAATCTAAGGAATATGACAACTCTGGATACCCTGGTTCGACACCTCCAAGTCACCAAAGGGAAATTTAACACAAAACGAATCACTAACTTGATCGGGAGTCAAGCGATAACAATCTACAAGATTTCTAACCACGTACAAGCGGATAGCACCAAAATCAAAGAACTTATGCTCATCAGTTATTTAACTTTACTTTCCTATAAATCGCATGCGCAACCAGCTGAATAGAAATTGAGATATAGAGGAAGCTACGAGTACCCGAAGACTCACCCTTAAACTGAGAAGTTGTCCCCAATGCAAAATGCTTCGGGGCCATATTCTATAATAAGAACGAACAACTTGTCAAGACCCAGCTTAAGATACCTTAGCTAGCAAACTCGAATATCCCACTATAACATTTTTGGTCTTTAGCAATATTTGAAAACTGTTGCCTAAAACCGCAAAGCGTTGCCAAAACATTAAAAACTGTTGCCATAGGGGTGTATGCCTATGCCCGTGTTACCAAAGACCTAAGGCAATAGTTTTCACATGTTTAGGCAACATTACTTTAAACTGTTGCTTATATCCCTAGTAAATGCAATAGTTTTTACATGAACCTATTACAACATTTTTAAAATATTTAGAGTTACATTTAATAAATGTTGCCAAAAATATTTAATTAATAAAAAAATAAATTTTTAAAAAAACATGAAAATAAATTAAAACTTCAAAAACAAACATATTATATCATGAGACATTTTTTATAACGCATAAATATATAACAATTTAACAAGACAAATATTTTCATTTAGAATATTAATATTGCACACATGTTTTATCATTAAATTAACAACCCATCATTAGCATCACAATTTACCAAAATACATCAAAATAATTAAATATTACAGTGCACAAACAAAATTATCTAAATCAACTTAAACATTGAATGATCTTCATGATATGGGGTCATCGATCATATTTCAACTCCTCATTTATCTTCCCAACATCAAGAACTTTCTGCACAAAGTAAAATAATATATATATAAATATAATGACATCAAGATCAATATATAATTAAAAAGTTGTAAACATATAAAACTATTTTAATATATTGTATGAAAATCTACAATATTATACCTCTCCAGAGTTTTGAACATGTGTTGATGTAGAAGAATATGCATGTGGTAGCCCATCTCTCTTCTTTCCACTATTTGCATCCCCTAGAGATGAACCTAGTAGATTCTCCAACGATTTTACATCAATTCCAATGGGTTTGTTTTGTTACAGTATAATCTTAAGTACACTTTTTAGAGTATTAAGTGTATCTTCCACATTTTGTACTTTGTCTTCTTTTCTCATGTTCTTTCCAAAATAACATGCAATTATTAGGACATGCATCAATCTTTTTATAATCTAATCCCAGGTGTCTAATCATAGACTTTGTTTTATTAAAAGAGATAGGGATGTTCAATTCAGGTATAACCGATTTCAATAACTCTAAGAGAGATGTGAATGATGCATTGCTCCATCCATGCAGGCATTTCAGTAAATACATATGAATAGTAAAAGATAATGTAGAGAATTTTTTACAACCAGGATATAGTTCTTTATTTGCTTCCTCAACAAGCTTATAAAGCTTCTTTGCATCTTCATTTAGTCCTTCGTATAATCCATTTTCTTCAAACACATCTTTAAATGTGTCAAATAATAATCCATTGATATCATTAGATGAGACATCATCATTAGTTTCTTGATCAAGATCCATACGTTTAATATCCTCTCCATGATAAATCCAATCGTTGTATCCTTTTACAAATCCCTTACTTACCAAATGGTAAAACACCATATCTCTTTTCCCCTAAATACCATTGCAACAAACAACACATGGACATAAAATCTCTTCTCCTTTGAACAACCCTTTACTAAACGCAATATCCAAGAAATGTTTAACACCATTAATATAATCTTCACCATAACGAGGCAAATAAATCCAATCCTTTTTCAGCATATTTTATCTTTTGAATAATGAAAAATGACGGTACCTAAACAAAAAAATATCATATTGAGTTACATTATCACAGAAAAATTTACAAAAGAAGAATTGTGTGCTCTTCACTGATATGTTAAAACAAAACCATTAGTATAAAACATTGCAAGATAATTTATGTCTATGAAAAATGATTTGAGTGAGAGAGAGCTATATCACACATACATACACCATACACCACAACAAACACACACACACACACATACAACAACACACACACCTACAACACAACAACAACACACACACACACATACAACACACATTCCAAACACACATACAACACACATTCCAAACACACATACAACATATGAAAACACACACATATAACACACACAAACACACACACACACACAAACATAAAACACAATAACAACAAATACAAAAACACACCTACAACACACATATAACACACACACACACACACACACAACACAACACACAACACTAACACACATATAAAACATACACCACACCACACACACACACACACACACACACACACACATACACACACATACAACACACACACAACAACAACACAGATGCACACCTACAACACACACACATACAAAAAACACAAACAACGCACACAAACACACACACACACACACACACACAAACACACATATAACACAACAACAACAAACACACACATATATATACAACACACACAAACACACACACATACACACATATACACGCATACAACAACACACACACCTATAATACACACACATACAACACAACAACAACAACACACACACACACATTTCAAACACACATACAACACATACAAGTGCACACATACAACAACAACACACACACACATATAACACATACACACGCATACACAACACTAACACACACATACAACACACACATACACACACACACACACACACACACACACACAACACACAACACACACAACACACACACAACACACACACACACACAACATACACACACAACACTAACACACACATATAACATACACCACACCACACACACACACACATACAACACACATACAACACAACAACAACACACATAAACACCTACAACACACACATACAACATATAAGAAGAATAGAATCCCATCCCTCAACATTTTAGAATTTATGCACATAAAAAATGGAATCAAACAAGCTAGGTATCAGGCACAAGATATGCAGGATAAGGGGTATACCTCAGCAATAGGGAGAACGGTAGCACAAGATATACAGAGGAATAATATGCAAGAACCCTGCGCTAGGTATCCGACGGAGAAATTCCGACAGATTTCGTCGTCGATTCGGTGTAATCGGACTGTCGGCATCGACGGGGAAGAAGCTAGGTCGGTGCAATTGGACTGTCAACATCGACGGGGAAGAAGAATTTGCACGCCGGCGTTGACTTGGAAGAAGATGCAGGCGGTAGCAGCCGCGCCCTAGGAAAAACCTTGTCGTCGTGTCGGGGAAGAGAGGCTTGGCGCTAGGTATCGGGGAGGAGATTAAGGCGGCTGAAGTATTATTGAAACCGTGATTTTGGCTATTGTTATTAATTAGTTAATTAGGGGAATTTAATTAAGGTAATTAAATATCGATTCGAACGGAAAATGGGCAGATATCCGCATACTCGGGAAACCCAAAACTGATTTTGTTTCGGGGCCGTTGCCCCCGAGCCCCCACCAGGGATGCTGTCCCCTGGACCCATGCCTGCTGTCTGGTCAGCGGGACCTCCGTCGGGGCTGCCGCCCCCGGACCCCCGCTGTCGTTAGCACCAAATATGTTGGAGGGATTCACACTTCGATTCTTCTAAGCTCACGTGGGCAAACCTAGTGTGAGAAATAAGAGGATCTATCAGACCGGAATAATAATAAAAAAAATCAGTCACGATTGAACATGCGTCGCCAAAACACGTGGCTATTAAATAAAAATTTTGTAGTGTGGAGTCGGGAAAGGATTATCGAGGGTTTGTGTACGAGTTAAAAATATTGTTTTTATAAAAATAATTTTTAAAGTAATAATTTGGTGTGGGAGAATAATAATTTTGGTTTTTCTTAAAGTAATCTTTAGGCAACACTTTTAAAATATTGCAAATAAATTTTTTAGAAGACAACATATCATAATTGTTGTATATAGTGAATCCTCATTGGCAACATTTCAAAAAATGTTCCCTATAAGGGATTAGAGAACAGTTTTTGAATGTTGCACAGAAAGTGTTGCTTAAAGATGTAAACCTATTGCAACACTTATAAATTGTTCTCTAACAATGTTTAGGCAACATTTTTATAACTATTACCAAGTCAGGTGTTGCTAATGACAAAAAATATTGTAGTTTCCTGACTCAACCATATCAGAAACGAAAGGATACTTTCTTGCTGTTAACTTGCTCTGGGAATTCATGAAATGATATTATTCTTCTAACTTAAGATGATGAACCGTCATACCCTTGACACTTGTCCCTATAATATGAATGCATGAATGTTTAAATTTTTCCTTTCAAATCATGTGTGTATATATGTCATCATATAGATCTTTAACTTGGCACGTGTGCTTATGATATATTATGATGTATATGCTCTGTTATGCATTCTAATAAAAGGCCTTAGTGTATGTTATGAGCGGCGTACACATGAAATATTATGCATCCCATACTACATAATATCGCATGTAAGGAGAAAGTAAAACGAGCTAATGGGCATCTAGGTGATGATGGTTATGCATCCCATAGTACATAATCGTCACATGTTTCCACCGATGGTTGATCCATATACAAACACATATTATGCATCTCATACTACATAATATACCCCCACATACTTCTTATCATGCTATAAGTGTAGTGTTCATGCTTCCATCAAGATCTACTGATGACATATTTATGTATGTATGCAATGATACTAGATAAATTAGGATTTTGCTTAAGGGTAGTGGTCGTCCGACTGGCTTGCCAAACAAACCAACCCTCTTCCAAAACCTCCCTCTGATACCAACTATCACAACCCGTATTTTCTCCATATTAAATAATACGTCAGAGTTAGAGAAAATATGCACCGTGATGCCATGCCATGCATTGGACAACTGCAGATGCTCAGGCAACCCAATCCTTTCATTTACTTAAGAAAAAATGTGTAAATTAGTTTTTTAAAAAAACATAATTTATATTTTAAGTTTTACTGACCATGTCCCTCGGTCTGGTGGATCAACTAGTCCACGAGAAAAAGGTATATGTTTACGCAGCGAAAAATACTAAGTTTGATTATTTACTATCCTATATGAAGAAGAAGACTCGGCAATTTATGAAATGAATTTGAGACTCCTAAATTGTATATAAGTAGAAAAGTAGATTTGTAGCACTTCAAAATAATGTGATTTTCAGTTAAAAGTATGCTATGCCTCTATATCAAAATGTAGTTTTTTTTATAGTAGTTTAAAGTAACTAACATGCACCCTATTATAAAGCCTTCCCAAAGAGCAAGTGTATAAATATAATAAGTAACAACATAAAACTAGCAAGTACACCAACAACAAAAACAGTCACTATGGGGGTCAACAAACTGACACTACCCAGAGGAAAACAAGTCTAAACAGAATAGAAACCACATCTGCCTCAAAGTAAGAGAGGCAGAAGAACAACGGACTGCAATAATCGTTACACTGAAGTCTTAAGCTCAACCCGCTACTGATCCGAACCTGAGGCATTCAAAGAAATAACACCTCAGAAACAAGTTGCAAGCGGTGCTACAAAAACCCAAGAGGAACAACAAACCTTGAGTAGCAAGAAACCATACAAACGAGCTATAAACAAAGAGTTAGTATAATCATAAAAAAACATAGATGAACTAACTATGTTGCACAAAGTAAGCAATACCACAACAGGAAGCAAAATAGATGCATATGTATATATATATCTTTCATCTTTTTAAATATCAATTCATGATATAAGAGAGACTGATCAGCTCCAAATGGCATCAAAACACCGGGCAAAGCCTGGGTGTATGACCCACAAACAACAAGGCACTGAGATGGCGGTCCTTTATCCGTTGCCAACCAATAGTCAATAAAATAAACCATCAAAACAAGGCACTGAGGTGACGGTCCTTTATCCACTACAAACCAACAATCCATCAAATATCATATATTTTAATATATATATAAATATACATATAAATGCATCAAACTGAGAAGAACTCTGAACAAACAGGACGACAAAGAACAAAACCTCTTTCTTGTAATGACCCGACTAAGTGCGCACGACGCCGTTAACAAGGACTAAAACCAGATCGTAGTATACGATTGACACAAAGACACAAATTTTCCTGGCAGAACTCCAAGGCCTTAACCACAATATTTTCTAATTCAAAAAACATAAACGAATCAATTAACGATGCTTACAAATAAAACAAGGATCATAAGGGGACACTAGCTCAAATCGCCACGATGATCCAAACGACACAAGCCAAATGCAGCGATGGATGACAACAAGGGTTTCATCGACTAAAAACAATGGAAAGAGGTGAGGCTTTCGACAAACTACATTCCAACGATACAAACGACACTTACAACAATCAAAGTGATAAACATGGTCAAAACGACACTTACAATCAAGCGGAGAGTTTAACTTGGTCAAAGCGACACTTAAAATCAAGCGGAGAGGTTAACTTAGTCAAAGCGACACTTAAAATCAAGTGGAGAGATTAACTTAGTCAAAGAGTCACGACAATCAAGACGTCACGATGACAAATGACACAGCAGAAGGCAGTAAAACTTCCGACGTACAGTTCTCCATCGGAAGACGACAAGGATTCCGACCAACAAAACTTCAACGGATCATACGATGCTCATACATCAAACAAGGCAAAAATAACTTGGTCAAATTTATGCGACGATTCAATTGACGCGAAGACAACGACATGAAGGGATTACACTAGGTAAAAAACTAACGTTGTATGAACTCATGATTTTTACGGACTGACACATCGCAATAATTGACCAAAAAGAGGGGCTAACTCTCCAATGAGGGTTTCACGGCATAGAGCATAATGACGCAACGTTCACGTTTACACGATGAATAAAATGACACGACCAAAATTATACCATATTACAGAGCAATTTAGAGAGAGAATATTTTAGGTACTAAACACATCATAATAAAAAAAGAATAAGTTTAGAGAAAAATGAGTTAGGAGAGCAAGATCACCACTTGCCTCAATTTTTACTGGGATTCATTCTCCGAAACACTCCACGTCCTAGATCGGCTTGAGGAACGACAATAGAAGACGAAATCTACAAGAAAAACCCAAAACGGAGCTTAGGGCCGAAAAACCCTAACGGTAAATATCCACGAAACGAGAAATACTCACCATGCACGCGTAGCTCTTGTCGAGAGCTTTCTGGATCTATGCTCGGGCGAAGATTTCGAGCACCGGATCTCCGATGGCGGCGGTCGGAAAGTCCACGAAAAAACATCTCGCGTTCCTCTCACTTCTCTTGTTCGCTTTTGTTTGGGAGAGGAGGAAGATGAAGGCTTTTCTATGTACATATATTATATAATGATAATAATAATAATAATCAATTCCTACCTAGGATCTTAGGACACTTAATTAAAAGGAAAAAAAAGGGGAAGCATTCGGTGCAGGTTCGTCGGAAAGGCAGGATATGAGTATAAATATATATTTTTATATATAGTAATAGTAATAATACAAATAATAATGTTTTAATATTTTATTGTTACGAAGGGCCAAACACGTGTCAAATCCAACAAAATTCCCACCCTAGGGAAATACTGTTGCCACAAACTTAACGACGAAGTCAGAATCAAAGTCCGATGAGCCGAACTCAAGATATAAATTTCCAAAGTCTACGACGAACATAATTTCTATAAAACTTAAAAAACAAATGCGTCGATGCTCTAATAGCGCTCAGATCGCAATGAAATTTGACGAGCAAGTCAGAAATTAACTAATCTAATTTCCTAACGTAAAATCATCCACTTTCGATGCAAATCCCAAAATTTGGTCAGCTAGACCTAACTGACGCGAAAACGCACTAACGACGACACGTCATCAACCCCCAGAAACGTAACGCCCTTACGTCATAATGACGTCACCAAGATAATTAAATAATTATCAGAAAAATCAGGGGAGTTACACCATGCAACTTGATAACCTCATTCAAATAAAGCTCTGTTATCTTCTCCATGGAATAACTAATCTTGAAAGACACAAAATGGACGCACTTCGTCAATCTGTCGACTATAACCCAAATAGCAGTATGCCCTCAGGGAGACCTTGGCAAACCTATAATGAAATCTATAGAAATACTCTCCCATTTCCAACTAGGAATATCCAAGGGTGTCAACTTATCACCAGGTTTTCTATGATCCACCTTAACACAATGACAGGTATAACATTCAGATACAAATTTCGCTATATCATTCTTCATTCTCGACCACCAAACCATCCACTTCATATCTTGATACATCTTTGTAGAACCGGGATGTGTGACAATACTAGAACCATGCGCTTCATCACAAATCTTTGCTCGAATATCTTCAATAGCGAGAATACAATATCTGCCTCGGTACTTTAAAGTACTATCATCATCAATTGAAAAATCTGGTAATTCTCCTTTTCCAGTTCTACTTCCGATGCACTGCAAATCAGGATCATCCTTCTGATTTAGTCTCGTAAGTGAAATCCATGAAGACTCTTCAGCTTCTAAGCTTGTCGGCAAAGCGCTACTTCCGAAAATTATATTCATCAATAAGAACTCCTCCAAAGATTGCATAGAGATATTAAAAATATGAGAGTCCTTTTGGCTCAAGGCATTAACTACCATATTAGCCTTACCCAGATGGTAAAGGATATCAACATCATAGTCCGCTACATACCCCAACTATCTTGGCTGGTGCAAATTCAATTCTTTTTGAGTGAAGACATATTTAAGACTTTTATGATCTGTAAAGATCTAGCATGACACTCCAAATAAGAGATGTCTCCACAGCTTTAAGTCATAAATAACTGCTACAAACTCCAAGTCATGCGTAGGATAATTTCTTTCATAAACCTTCAGTTTCCTTAAACCATATACTATATATTACCTTTCCTTCTTGCATCAAAACACAACCAAGCCCAACACTTGAAGCATCTACATAAACTGCAAACTCTACCCCCTAAGTAGGTAAAGCCAAGACTAGGGTAGAACACAACCACTTATTTAATTCCTAAAAAGCTTCCTCGCCGACCTCACTCTAAAAAGAACACTGCATTCTTCTACTTAATCTTGGTCAAGGGCGCAGACAACATTGAAAATCCTTGCACAAATCTCCTATAATAACCTGTCAATCCCAAGAAGCTCCTTATCTCCTTAGGTGTTGTAGGCCTCTTCCAATCTAAAATTGCAGTTATCATTAGTCATAATTTGACCTAAAAACGACACCTGAGAGAGCCAAAATTCACACTTGCTCAACTTTGCATATAACTTGTGCTCCCTCAGAGTGGATAACACTCGTAAATGCAAGGAATACCCTTCAGTGCTCCTAGAATATACTAGAAAATCATCGATGAAGATAACCACAAAGTGATCCAGAAAATTCTTGAATACTCTATTCATCATGTCCATAAAAGCAGAATACACATTCATTAGTCCAAATGACATCACCAAGAACTCAAAATGTCCATATCAAAAACAAAAGGTAGTCTGCGATACATCAGACTCATAGATCCTCAATTGATGATAGACTGAACAAAGGTCAGTCTTCGAGAATACATAACTACCCGTAATTGGTTAAACAAATCATCAATCCTATGCAACAGATACCTATTCTTGATAGTCACCTTATTCAACTCCCAATAATCTATATACAATCTCATTGATCAATCCTTTTTCTTCACAAAAGGGACTAGAGCACCCCTAGGCGAAGAACTAGGTCTAATATAGCCACACTGCAGCCGCTCATCCAACTTGTTGCGCAACTCCTCCAATTCATACAAAACCATATAGTAAGGTGCCTTCACAATAGGACGAATACCCGACTCAAGATCTATAATAAACTCTACCTCTCTCTGGTGGAAGTTCGAGAAGACTAGAGGAAAAATATTAGGAAACTTTCACAGCACGGGAATATCCCCAACACACAGAGAGCTAGAAGAAGCTTCCAAAACAGAAACAAGAAAAGCAACACAGCTAGACACTAAAAATTGTCGAGCACATACCACAAATTTGATTGGAGAGTTCTGATGCGGCAATCCATACACGCTCATGGGTTCATCATTGTCCATCATGAAGTATAATCGCTTATCTTTGTACTAATTGACTGCATCATATATGGACAACCAATCCATGCCCAAGATCACATCGAAATATTTCAGATCTAGCACCTTCAAATCAACATACACTAGGAAATCTCCTAAAAGGACAGGGCATTTCGGAATACCCTGATTTGACATCGCCAAATATCCTGAAGAGAACTTAATGTTAAGAGGATCATCTAATCGATCGATAACCCAATGATGTTGGTCTACTAATTTCTTAGGCACAAGAGAGTGAGTAGCACCCGAATAGAAAAGAACACGTGTCCATCGATTCCTAACTTTAAACTCGCCGATAAAATCAGACACCTCACTGATATAACACAAATTAATTTTCCACAATTATCATTTGTCAACTATGTCAGATCTAACCTTATATCACCTGAGTAGAAGACTGAGCTTCTTCCTTGGACAACACATTCAACTTTCCCTTTCCTTTGTCCAAATATTGCGACTACGGCGGTGGTAGAGCCTGCATTGGAGCCGCCTACAATGTGGGCTGGGGTTGTGAGCACTTAAACTTTATATGCTCCTTCTGACCGCACAAAAACAAATCTTATCATTCTTCTAGCATCAAGCAATGTTGTAACTTTTCTTCTTTCAAAAAGCACAAGTAAGATCTCCCTTTGGCGTGTTTTGAGCCGTATGTACCTGAAGCTTCTTCTGAGCTCCCAATCTCTTGAAACACTTTTCAATAGGATGGCCTGGACGACCACAAAAGATGCACACCTCTTTGCTCCCTTTCTTCAAAGCAAGGTCGTATGTTCGAGAGCTTCCACTATCATTATCCTCTCTTATCATTTCACAACTTCAACTCACGATTCTTCACATTTTCAATCGCCTCTACTTTCAAGGCATCTTCAATGGATTTCACATAACGTTTTGACTTGTAAGCACTAGCTAACTGTTGGATGTCATTTCTAAGAACTCCTAGGAAGCGCTTAACTCTACCTACCTTAGTAGAGACTAGCTCTAGAGCAAACCTACTCAGCTTGCTAAACTCCACCTCATATTCACCAACTGTGAGTTATCGCTGCTTCAAATGTCGAAAGTTGTTCATCAACTTATCTTTCTCAACCGAAGGCAGGAACTTCTTCAATAACATCACCTTGAACCTTTCCCACGAACTCCCTTGAGTGAGGGTCTCATTCTCATGGATCCACCAGCCTTTAGCAAGGCCCTTTAACTGGTACGCAACCACTATCACCTTCTGGTCTGCAGAAATCTCTGAATAAGAGAACATCTCCTCTATAGCTATAATCTAATCATATAAAGACATAAAGTCGGTCTTCTAATCATAGGTAGGGGGTTCTATACACTGGAAATGCGAAATAAATTCATCTCTGGTGGTAACTAAGCATGAGGCACAAGAGGAGCAGGAGGGTTAGGTATACTGTCTGACCCACCATCTGGTCCCTCCTGTAATACCCTAAAAATTGAAACAAAACTTTTAGTGGCCATCGTTGGGCGACAGTGGGTATCGCTTGCGATAGCACTCGACGAACTCGACGCCTTCAACAAAGCATTAAGTAGACTCAACACCTTCAACAAAGCGTTGAGTAAACTCGATGAATACTATCGTACGATGATAGTGAGTATCGCTGGCGATAACGATAGCACTCGATGCACTCGACGCTCTCAACACACTCGACGAAGCGTTGAGTGGGCTATTAGAGTGGCGATAGTGGGTATTGTTGGGCGATACTGCCATGTATGGTTGGACACATGTAGGATGGTCGGAAGGAGGCCGATGAGCGGTAGTTGACTGGGTTCAAAGAATCTACCGATGATATCGCCCAGGCAATAACAGATATTGCCAGGGGATAGCGTTAACTTTGACTTATTAGCTAAAATCGTGGCCATTGCTTTCTCTGGATGAAATGATCCTGTGGCTGAGATTAATCCTTAAGCAAATTAAGCAGAGGAGTGGAGAAAAGAGAAGTCATTTCTCTTCTTCTCACACTCTCTCCTCCTTTTCATCCAAACTCTTGAGAGAAAAGAGCTGAGGAAGAAGAAGGCTGAGGCTGAGCTTAGAAAGGCATGGTGAAGGACATCCAGGAGTTGGAATCAAGAACCGAGGTAAGATCCACGAAGGGGAAAGTGAGGCGCTCCTTTCCATCCGAATAGGAAGATCGTTCATGGCTATAAAATGAACTATGAGGGTAATGATCTTCCTTCTTGGACAAGTGAAGTCCTCCTTTTTACATATGCATGGAATCCCTCATCAAAAGGTAGAGGATCAAGGGAATTTTGATGGGTTGATACGTGATATCACCGGGTGGTTTTGCATATAGAATCAAGAAATCACAGTACGGAATAGGCATGCTGTGTGAAGCCCATCCAGATAGGTTGGTCTGGATTGGTGAAGCTTTATTTTGCGCACCGGAGAAGACTCTGCATTTAAATGAGTAGTTTATGTGGTCTGTTGGTTGTACCTGTGAAATTGATAGTAGCAGGAAGTACTAGAGGTGTGCTCCAATAAATTATCCAGAAAATACCATAGTTTGCATAACTATTGGATATCATCGGGCGACAGTGAGTATCGCTGGCAATAGCTCGTAGTGAGCTATGATTGCTATGAAAGTAGTTTTCTGACACTGTAGGATGCTGCAGGGTTTTATGGACTGATGTTCTAGTTGTGGCTGAGTCTAGAGACAGAAGAGAGTTCTGTCGCTAACGCAAGATGATAGTGGCTATCGCTGGCGATAGCTTCTAGATAACATTTTATTATCGAAACCAATCTCTTGGAGACCATATGGCTAGTGTGAGTTATGAGCTCTTAAAGGCCAATGAGCTAAACGGGAAAGGGGAAGCCGACCCGCATCAATATTTGCTTGAAATGACGAATTGAGCAACGGGCAATAACTGAACTATACTCGTGTTATGTCTATCCTACTAGACTGCCTAAAGTAATTGGCTTCGTTGGAGTGCATAATGAGAGTCTTAGGCCTGGAGTTGGAAAGACTAGAAATGCTCAAGTTGACCGTCAAGTCTCTGACCTCTGAATGGTGGTGGGACCCTGGACATCCAGTACACTTAGAATGTGCCCTGAGTGCACGGAATGTTTGGCCGCTGAGGCACTCATTTGTGATATATTGAATGGTGCTTGAGTATGTCTTCTTGTGATATATTTTTATGTTAAAGCTATGCCTGCAGGGAAGGAATACTGCTGCCCTAGGTATGAGGTAGGATTGCTATAAATTGGTCGGCTGAAAGCTGACCGTTACTTTGTTTGCCACCCTTGTGGTGGATTGTCCTTGTGCAGGTGCTGGAGAGTCGAACAGAAAATAGCGGGTTGCTACCCTTATTTCTATGTCGTCCCTTAAAGGCCAAGCGAAGAGTTTTTAGTGTTTTCATGTTTGGTCGGCCTACGTGTCAATATATGAAAATACTTTTGTAAAAGGAAACAACTGTAAGGCCTTAAGGCCGTATTGACTTTTGTGTATTTTTGTAAACATTCCTATATGGTTTTTATTAATTGACATTTTTATTACTTGAATTCAAAATTTAACCCCTAAAGCTTTTGCTAGAATGCTCTGAGTTAGGATTTATTTGGTCGTTTGATATTAATACGTAACTCCACCGACGGTTTGTGGAATATGTCGTGGGGCCCCGGCCGGACCCTCTGTTATATTTCACATGACGGATGTAGGTGTCATAATTTGGTATCAGCTTGTCTTGAAATTCCTTCTACGAATTCGTGATCGAATTCTTTTGAGGGGTGGCGAGCACGTGTCTGTGCTTACTGTTATAACAAAATGAGCTCAAGAATGTCCACTTAGGAATGAAAATACATATGTTTGAGGAACCTGTACGTTCCTAATAGTAGTTGTTTGCCTATTTAGTAGCCGTTAAATTTTGTATTTTACACCTATAGGTGACTAGAAGTGGTGTGGGGCAGTCTAAACCCCAACCTTCTGTTGAGAGTGGGGCACCAGCTGATGTGCCCACACCTCCTCCTTCTGTGGAAATAGTATGCTTAGTTGCTGAGGCAGTGTTTGTAATGTTGAATGCAAGACCAACTTTACAGGTGCGACCTGCGTTGGTACCAGTATCGGTTGTTGTAGCCGAGTCCATAACTACCAGGCAAGTGCCTATTGAGGCTTTGGTTGATAAGCGAGCAACTGAACGGCAGATGAAGCACTTCATGTAAGACCCCATTTTTTTTTTCTTTTTAAACACTGAGGTCTTAGGCCCAGGATCGCCGCTTTACGGTGACACCTTCACGCCCTGAAGGGTCATCACCACAAAGCGCCGATTCTGCCAGCCAATTCGATCACAGAAAGGTAGCACAATAAATAAAAATCAAGTCCACAGAAATCACATGTATTGAAATAAAAGTCTCCACGAATGGAGAGTCCACAGAAATAGTATAAAAGGTACTGAAAGTAAGGGCTTATGCCCGGTACATCATAATCCTCACTACAGGACACTCAAGCAGAAACAAACTATAATATCTACTATAAGTCGGGACTCACAGTCCCAGCTGGCTGAACTCCTGAGCTAGACTGCCCTATCTCCAAACGGCCGACCTCCGGGGCTGCTCCTCCATGTTGGGCTCCACGATCCCCGAAATGATGTGGTCCGAAAACCGTTAGTCTATAAGACTAAGCCCTATCATCCCCCGCCCCTTCCCCATGTCTCCTAAGTACCGAGCGGAGATGAAAAAAGGGAAGGACATGAAGGTGGAGAATAAATCAAAAGCAGGTGACAGCGGACCTATGCTAGCAATTCTGTAGCAAATATGACAGAAACAGAAAGTAGGAAACGTAACCTTAACTTATGTGCGGAAGCACCTAAGCTAAGGGATCTTCTGGAAGGATCCCATCGTATAAAAAGTCCCATACAAATTTATACGTTGGGGTGTTGGTTATCAAACAATAGTATATATATATATATATATATATATATATATATATATATATATCAAAAATGACCTTAATTTATAAACTTGCCCACACAACCTTATAGACCAAGGGGTCGTTTTGCAAGGCCTATTGTATAAGCATCCCATTACACTTATACATTAGGTGTCAGGGGTTAAATGATTTGATTATGCCATGACATGCTAGTGGGTATGATGAATCATGCAAGTGCAACACACACACCCGACTCTGTGCACACAGATATTTAGTTCCCCCTTTCAGAGCCGTTACCTCCCAGGATACCTCCGTAGTGGAAGATGGAAGCGGTGGGTATGGCCTCGCCCACCTCTAAACCAGTAAAGCACTACCGGTAAGACCTATCGTACGCCTTAACGCTTGGTGCACGAAGCGGACTCCTGCATACTCTTGCCGGCTGGCGCACCGGACTTCTGTTGGCGAAGTGCTAACCACACTTGCCGAGTAAACGTATTGGCATCGGTGCATCGATCCTCCAATACCGAAGACCCACCACCTTAATTTTTATTTCCTGACTATGCACATGCAATATTTATCGTATCAAACCAATCGAGCCGAAGCTCCCCAGAACATTCCGTCCATCTCTTAACCAATCGAGCCGAAGCTCCCCGGACCATTCTGTCCGTCTCTTAACCAACCGAGCCGAAGCTCCAACCTATCTTCCTGTGCTAACAGTGTTTGTGAAATGTGCAATCCTAATTACTAAGTTACTCTTATCAGTTTGTTAATAAAGTTTACGTTAACCTAGGACTGCCCCCGGTATACCCCGTGAAGGGCTCTCAAAGGGCACTAGGAACTATGATGGTAGCTAAAGCCCATCGTTCCCTTTTGCAAGGCACTTATTGTTATTGGTTGATTCCCCTTACCCATTGTCTTCTCGTGTTACGATAGACTAACCTAGTGTGATTTTTAACCTTCCTCTCTTCGGGAAAGACGATCTTTCGTCGAACCCGAGCACATCTACACTCTAGCCAAACCACTTCTTACTACTCTTCCCAAACATCCTTCATGGTAACCCATATTACTTATCCAAAACCAAAGCTATTTAAATTCTCCAACCTTAGGCCTAACTCACCAGTACTCACTTTCTGCATTAAGGCTATTCGCAGTCCTTACCTAACGATATGATGCACGTAATAGATAGCACAATAAATATTCATCTGAATGGCTCAATATAATTTATGGGGGCCTATCCTGACCGAACTAGATAAAAGCTAGTGATTCATAATTTTCCTAAATTAATGAGTATTTAATTATTTTCTTCCAACACTAGGAAATGAAGATTCTGAACATGAAGTGCACTTTTCAGTTATGTATAGAGCTTCATAAAATCATGATAAATACTAAACAGTAATTTAAAAGTAAATCCAAGATATATGAATTTTTAGAATAGTTTAGGCCACCAAATCACAATTTTAGAACATAAGGTCAACAATACCATTTTAAGAATCAAAGGTCAGAAATATTATTCCAAAAATTAAAATAAAAATCTAGTAAGATCATCATGGCCTAAAAACACTCTAGAAGGATTCCCTTAATTTTTCAGTGGACAGTATCTCCTAATTTAATTTACAATGATAATTCCATACTCTTTGGTTATTGAAGCAATACTGTAAATATTCAGCTAAAAATTATGAAAAAATTCCAGAACCTACATATTGATTTAAAACACTCACTCACCAGATTTCATAATTTTTATAATAATATTAAGCTCCACATCTATTTATGATCAAAATTCCATAATTCATAATTTATGAATCAAGTACCTAAAATAATCATCTAAAATTTTCAATAAAAATACAGAGGGGGCTACCATGATGTAAAAATTTCAAATGTTAAATTTCACAACTTTTCAATGGACATAATTTTCATAACAAGCAACATAAAATTTAGGGGCATTGCTAGGGTTATAAAGGAAGTACTTATTTTACTAGCCTAAAAATTCCACCAAAATTATTTTAGGACAACTTCCTATTAGATAAATACCCTTCCCAAGTTTCAATTTATTGTGAGATTTTTTAATTGCCTAAACCCAACTATTGGGCTTTGTGCCCTAATCTAAGGTTAGGGGTTTGAGGGGGTTAAAGACTTTAAAATTCAATGAAACTTCAACCAGAGGACCATATCACCCTATGGTACTCTCCAACAATTTTCAGGTCATTCCAAGGTCATTTGACCCAATGACCATCAAACCCTAAAAATCCCATAAAAGGGCCTACCCTAGAGTTCTAGGGCTACCCTGCACAAAACCACCCCAAATTCAATTAGAGGGTGTGTCATACCATAAAATCTCAGTGACCAAAGTTTTAGCCTCTGTTGAGGTGATTTGACTACTCAAAACCCCAAGGGGGTGTTTTTGACCTAATTAACCCTATAAAGGTCAACCTAGGGTTGGACAAAAACCTAATCAAAACCTCTCCAAATTGTATGAAATTTTTACCAGTGCCTTAACATGTCCTATAAGACAAACCACCCAAATTTTGGGAAATTTTGAGGTGTTTATGACACCTAATTAATTTATACATGGTTTATTAAATGTTTCTACAAACTATAGAAAAATATTCTCCAAAAATTCCCATTTTTGGACAGGCCCTAGGTATAGATACGGTAGACCCCCTGACCAAATTTCAGCTCATTTGGACAAGGGATGAAAGGTGGGCATCCATTTGAATCTCAGGATAGCCCTAGGTATAGGTTCCACCAAAATGGGTGCTGTGGTCAAACCACTTATCCAATCGAGTTGAAACTTTTTTTAGAATAATCTAGACTCAAAGGGCTACAACCTCAGTGACTGGCAATTTTTCCTAAAATGGCTTTTAAGTGCCTCATTTAATAGCATAAAAATGAGCTTGATAAAAGTGATTAAGTACTATATATTATATATAAATATATATCATATTTGATATAATACACTGTTCATCTTCTCAAAACCGGAAACCAGCAACCCTAAAAAAATGCATAAAACCTGTAGCTTGCATGAGCCACCGCCGACCATTTGTCCACCTCCCTGGCCAGCCACCGCCACCACTACCTCCGTCGAGGTGGTGGCTATCGGTCGGCGGTGGTTTGGCTGTTTCAAATATGATAGAAACAGAAAGTAAGAAACATAACCTTAAATTATGTGCGGAAGCACCTAAGCCAAGGGATCTTCTGCAAGGCTCCCATCGTATAAAAAGTCTCATACCAATTTATACGTTGGAGGTGTCAATTATCAAACAATAGTATATATATCAAAAATGACCTTAATTTATAAACTTGCCCACACAAGCTTATAGACCAAGGGTTCATTTTGCAAGGCCTATTGTATAAGCATCCCATTCCACTTATACATTAGGTGTCAGGGGTTAAATGATTTGATTATGCCATGACATGTTAGTGGGTATGATGAATCATGCAAGTGCAACACACACACCCGACTCTGTGCACACAGACCTTTAGTTCCCCCTTTCGGAGCCGTTATCTCCCAGGATACCTCCGTAGTTGCAGCCGAAAGCGGTGGGTTGAGCCTCGCCCACCTCTAAACTAGTAAAGAACTACCGGTCAGACCTATCGTACGCCTCAACGCTTGGTGCATAAAGCGGACTCTTGCGTACTCTTGCCGGCTGGCGCATCGGACTTCTGTTGGCGAAGTGCTAACCACACTTGCCGAGTCAGCGTATTGGCATCAGTGCATCGACCCTCCAATACCGAAGACCCACCACCTTAATTTTTCTTTCCTGACTATGCACATGTAATATTTATCGTATCAAACCAATCGAGCCGAAGCTCCTCGGACCATTCCGTCCGTCTCTTAACCAATCGAGTCGAAGCTCCCCGGACCATTTTGTCAGTCTCTTAACCAACCGAGCCGAAGCTCCCAACTATCTTCCTGTGCTAATAGTGTTTGTGAAACGTGCAACCCTAATTACTTAGTTACTCTTATCAGTTTGTTAATACAGTTTACGTTAACCCAGGACTGCCCCCGGTATACCCCGTGAAGGTCTCTCAAAGGGCACTAGGAACTATGATGGTAGCTGAAGCTCATCATTATCTTTTACAAAGCACTTATTGTTATTGGTTGATTCCCCTTACCCATTGTCTTCTCGTGTTACGATAGACTAACCTAGTGTGATTTTTAACCTTCCTCTCTTCGGGAAAGACGATCTTTCCTCGAACCCGAGCACATCTACACTCTAGCCAAACCACTTCTTACTACCCTTCCCAAACATCTTCCATGGTAACCCATATTACTTATCCAAAACCAAAGCTATTTGAATTCTCCAACCTTAGGCCTAACCCACCATTACTCACTTTCTGCATTAAGGCTATTCGCAGTCCTTACCTAACGATATGATGCATGTAATATGTAGCACTATAAATATTCATCTGAATGGCTCAATCTAATTTATGGGGGCCTATCCTGACCTAACTAGATAAAATCCAGTGATTCATAATATTCCTAAATTAATGAGTATTTAATTATTTTCTTCCAACACTAGGAAATGAAGATTCTTAACATGAAGTGCACTTTTCAGGTATGTATAGAGCTTTATAAAATCATGATAAATACTAAACAGTAATTTAACAGTAAATCCAAGATATATGAATTTTTAGAATTGTTTAGACCCCCAAATCACAATTTTAGAACATAAGGTCAACAATACCATTTTAAGAATCAAAGGTCAGAAATATTATTCCAAAAATTATAACAAAAATCCAGTAAGATCATCATGGCCTAAGAACACTCTAGATGGATTCCCTCAATTTTTTAGTGGACAGTATCTCCTAATTTAATTTATAATGATAATTCCATACTCTTGGGTTATTGAAGCAAGTACTGTAAATATTCACCTAAAAATTATGAGAAAATTCCAGAACCTACATATTGATTTAAAACACTCACTGACCAGATTTCATAATTTGTATAATAATATTAAGCTTCACATTTATTTATGATCAAAATTCCATAATTCATATTTTATGAAACAAGTACCTAAAATAATCATCTAAAATTTTCAATAAAAATACATAGGGGGCAACCATGATGTAAAAATTCCAAATGCTAAATTTCATAACTTTTCAGTGGACATAATTTTCATAACAATCAACATAAAATTTAAGAGCATTGCTAGGGTTATAAAGAAAGTACAGATTTTACTTATCTAAAAATTCCACCAAAATTATTTAAGGACAACTTCCTATCAGATAAATATCTTTCCCAAGTTTCAATTTATTGTGAGATGTTTTGATTGCCTAAACCCAACTATTGGGCTTTGTGCCCTAATTTAGGGTTAGGGGTTTGAGGGGGTTAAAGACTTTCAAATTCAATGAAACTTCAACCAGAGGACCATATACACCCTATGGTCCTCTTAATCAATTTTCAGGCCATTCCAAAATGATTTGACCCAATGACCATCAAACCCTAAAAATCCCATAAAAGGGCCTACCCTAGAGTTCTAGGGCTACCCTGCACCAAACCATCCCAAATTCCATTGGAGGGTGTGTCATACCATAAAAAGTTAGTGACCAAAATTTCAGCCTCTGTTGAGGTGATTTGACCACTCAAAACCCCAAGGGGGTGTTTTTACCTAATTAACCCTATAAAGGTCAACCTAGGGTTGGACAAAAATCAAATCAAAACCTCTCCAAATGAGATGAAATTTTTACCAGTGCCTTTACATGTCCTCTAAGACAACCCACCAATATTTGGGGAAATTTTGAGGTGTTTATGACACCTAATTAATTTATACATGGTTTATTAAAATTTTCTAAAAACTATAGAAAAATATTCTCCAAAAATTCCCATTTTTGGACAGGCCCTAGGTATAGCTAAGGTAGACCCCCTGACTAAATTTCAGCTCATTTGGACAAGGGATGAAAGGTGCGCATCCATTTGAATCTCAGGATAGCCCTAGGTATAGGTCTCACATAAATGGGTGTTGTGGTCAAACCACTTACCCAATCGAGTTGAAATAAATTTTAGAATAATCTAGACTTGAAGGGCTACAACTTCTGGGACTGGCCATTTTTCCTAAACCGGCTTCTAAGTGCCTGAATTAATAGCATCAAAATAAGCTTTATAAAAGTGATTAAGTACTATATATTATATATAAATATAAATCATATTTGATATAAGGCACTGTTCATCTTCTCAAAACCCGAAACCAGCAACCCTAAAAAATGCATAAAACCTGTAGCTTGCTTGAGCCACCACCGGCCATTTGTCCACCTCCCTGGCCAGCCACCGCCACCACTACCTCCGTCGAGGTGGTGGCTATCGGTCGGTGGTGGTTTGGCCGTTTCAAATATGACAGAAACAGAAAGTAGGAAACGTAACCTTAAATTATGTGTGGAAGCACCTAAGCCAAGGGATCTTTTACAAGGCTCCCATCATATAAAAAGTCCCATACCAATTTATACGTTGGGGTGTCGGTTATCAAACAACAGTATATATATATCAAACATGACATTAATTTATAAACTTGCCCACACAAGCTTATAGACCAAAGGGTCATTTTGCAAGGTCTATTGTATAAGCGTCCCATTATACTTATACATTAGGAGTCAGGGGTTAAATGATTCGATTATGCCATGACATGCAAGTGGGTATGATGAATCATGCAAGTGCAACACACACACACGACTCTGTGCACACAGACCTTTAGTTCCCCCTTTTGGAGCCGTTACCTCCCAGGATACCTCCGTAGTGGCAGACGGAAGCGGTGGGTTGGGCCTCGCCCACCTCTAAACCAGTAAAGCACTACCGGTATGACCTATCGTACGCATCAACGCTTGGTGCATGAAGCAGACTCCTGCGTACTCTTGCCGGCTGACGAACCAGACTTTTGTTGGCGAAGTGCTAACCACACTTGCCGAGTGACGTATTGGCGTCAGTGCATCGACCCTCCAATACTGAAGACCCACCACCTTAATTTTTCTTTCCTGACTATGCACATGTAATATTTATTGTATCAAACCAATCGAGCTGAAGCTCCCCGGACCATTCCGTCCGTCTCTTAACTAATCGAGTCGAAGCTCCCCGGACCATTTTGTCCGTCTCTTAACCAACCGAGCCGAAGCTCCCAACTATCTTCATGTGCTAATAGTGTTTGTGAAATGTGCAACCCAAATTACTAAGTTACTCTTATCAGTTTGTTAATACAGTTTACGTTAACCCAGGACTGCCCCCGGTTTACCCCGTGAAGGGCTCTCAAAGGGCACTAGGAACTATGATGGTAGTTGAAGCTCATCGTTTCCTTTCGCAAAGAACTTATTGTTATTGGTTGATTCCCCTTACCCATTGTCTTCTCGTGTTACGGTAGACTAACCTAGTGTTATTTTTAACCTTCCTCTCTTCGGGAAAGACGATCTTTCGTCGAACCCGAGCACATCTACACTCTAGCCAAACCACTTCTTACTACCCTTCCCAAACATCTTCCATGGTAACCCATATTACTTATCCAAAACCAAAACTATTTGAATTCTCCAACCTTAGGCCTAACCCACCATTACTCACTTTCTACATTAAGGCTATTAGCAGTCCTTACCTAACGATATGATGCACGTAATAGGTAGCACTATAAATATTCATCTGAATGGCTCAATATAATTTATGGGGGCCTATCCCGACCTAACTAGATAAAAGCCAGTGATTCATAATTTTCCTAAATTAATGAGTATTTAATTATTTTCTTCCAACACTAGGAAATGAAGATTCTGAACATGAAGTGCACTTTTCAGGTATGTATAGAGCTTCATAAAATCATGATAAATACTAAACAGTAATTTAACAGTAAATCCAAGATATATGAATTTTTAGAATGGTTTAGGCTCCCAAATCACAATTTTAGAACATAAGGTCAACAATACTATTTTAGAAATCAAAGGTCAGAAATACTGTTCGAAAAATTATAATAAAAATCCAGTAAGATCATCATGGCCTAAGAACACTCTAAAAGGACTCCTCCAATTTTTCAGTGAACAGTATCTCCTAATTTAATTTACAATGCTAATTCTATACTCTTGGGTTATTGAAGCAAGTATTGTAAATAATCACCTAAACATTATGAGAAAATTCCAGAACCTACATATTGATTTAAAACACTCACGGACCAGATTTCATAATTTTTATAATAATATTAAGCTCCAAATCTATTTATGATCAAAATTTCATAATTCATAATTTATGAATCAAGTACCTAAAATAATCATCTAAAATTTTCAATAAAAATACAGAGGGGGCTAGCATGATGCAAACTACCAAATGCTAAATTTTACAACTTTGCAATGGATATAATTTTCATAACAAGCAACATAAAATTTAGGGGCATTGCTAGGGTCATAAAGGAAGTACTAATTTTACTAGTCTAAAAATTTCACAAAAATTATTTTAGGACAACTTCTTATCAGATAAATACCCTTCCCATGTTTCAAGTTATTGTGAGATGTTTTGATTGCCTAAACCCAACTATTGGGCTTTATGCCCTAATCTAGGGTTAGGGGTTTGAGGGGGTTAAAGACTTTCAAATTCCATGAAACTTCAACTAGAGGACCATATAGACCCCATGGTCCTCTCCATCAATTTTTAGGTCATTCAAAGGTCATTTGACCCAATGACCATCAAACCCTAAAAATCCCATAAAAGGGCCTACCCAAGAGTTCTAGGGTTACCCTGCACCAAACCACCCCAAATTCCATTGTAGGGTGTTTCATACCATAAAAAGTCAGTGACCAAAATTTCAGCCTCTGTTGAGGTGATTTTACCACTCAAAACCCCAAGGGGGTGTTTTGACTTAAATAACCCTATAAAGGTCAACCTAGGGTTGGACAAAAACCTAATCAAAACCTCTCCAAATGAGATGAAATTTTTAACAGTGCCTTAACATGCCATCTAATACAACCCATCCAAATTTGGGGAAATGTTGAAGTGTTTATGACACCTAATTAATTTATACATGGTTTATTAAATTTTTCTAAAAACTATATAAAAATATTCTCCAAAAATTCCCATTTTTGGACAAGCCCTAGGTATAGCTAAGGTAGACACCCTGACCAAATTTTAGCTCATTTGGAAATGGGATGAAAGGTGGGCATCCATTTGAATCTCAGGATAGCCCTAGATATAGGTCCCACCAAAATGGGTGCTGTAGTCAAACCACTTACCCAATCTAGTTGAAATAAATTTTAGAATAATCTAGACTCGAAGGGCTACAACCTCTGTGACTAGCCATTATTCCTAAAACGGCTTCTAAGTGCCTCATTTAATAGCATCAAAATGAGCTTGATAAAAATGATTAAGTACTATATATTATATATAAATATATATCATATTTGATATAAGGCACTGTTCATCTTCTCAAAACCCGAAACCAGCAGCCCTAAAAAATGCATAAAACCTGTAGCTTGCATGAGCCACCGCCGGCCATTTGGCCACCTTCCTGGCGAGCCACCGCCACTACTACTTTCGTCGAGGTGGTGGCTATCGGTCGGCGGTGGTTTGGCCGCCGGAGGTGGTGGTTTCCGGCGAACCCGACCACCATGAATTTTGTAAAAACCATTAAAACACTCACTCGATCCAGCTCTATAGAGCCCGATTTCTCTCCTATTTGATTCCTAAGATCTATCCATAGAAGATGGAGTAGAGGAGGACCTTATTCGCAGTTTGGAGTCGAGCCGATCGTCGGGATGCCATTTGCGTTGTGGTGGCATCGTCGGAATTCCTCAACAACAAGGTAATAAGCTCTAGCTTTGTCGGGAAAGGGTGAAAACTTCCTCTCTAAGTCTAGGGAGTCTTTTAAGGGAGAAACAAGGCTGCGGGTGGGGGTAGGATGTAACGACCATTAAAGCTCCATTTATGAGTTTTAGGCCATAACTTGAAGGGAGAGGAAACAGCTCAAAATAGCTAAGAGAAGGCTGGAAACTCCTCCTCTCCCCAAGAGGGGTTGAATCTAGTCATTTCAAGAGGGAAAGGATGGAGCCGAGCTTTTAAAGCCATTAATGGCCATGCAAACCAATGCTCGGCCTTGGCTGGAAGGAAGAGGAAATATATGCCACGTGGCACAGCCGGTCAATATCACAAAATAAGGCTTAATTAAGTCTTAATAAGAGAAACGGCCCAATAACACATTCTTGCCCACTTCCTAGACCTGCCCGGTTCAACTGAACCATCAGCCAAGCTAAAAAAAATTTCTAAGTAAAATGGCGTTAAGTGAGCTCTGCTCACTCAACGCCATCCAACCTACTCAAGGTGGCGTTGAGTGCAGTCTATGCACTCAACGCCATCTAGCTTATGACGTTGAGTGAGCTCTGCTCACTCAACACCGTCCAGCCTACTTAAGATGGCATTCAGTGCAGTCTGTGCACTCAACGCCGTCTAGCTTACGGCGTTTAGTGAGCTCTGCTCACTCAACACCATCCAGCCTACTTAAGATGGCGTTGAGTGCAGTCTGTGCACTCAATGCCGTCTAGCTTATGGCGTTGAGTGAGCTAAGCTCACTCAACGCAATTCCAGACCTCAGCAGACGGCATTGAGTGCAGTCCATGTACTCAACGCTGTTTAGTTTATGGCATTGAGTGAGCTAAGCTCACTCAACGCCATCCAGACTACGGCGTTGAGTGAGCTCAGCTCACTCAATGCCATCCAGACAACACCAGATGGAGTTGAGTGCAATCACTACACTCAACGCCAATCAACTTATGGCATTAAGTGCCCTCGATGCACTCAAAGCCAACCCACCTATAAGATGGCGTTGAGTGCAGTCAGTGCACTCAACACCATTCTTCTTATGGCGTTGAGTGCACTCGACGCACTCAATGCCCGAGTCCTAATATTATTTTAAGCAGGTTTCTGACCTATTATTTGCAGACCATGGTGATTTTCACCTTCCTACCTAAGCTCTCTTAGTCTTCTTGGGCTTCTTAGGGTTTTGTCATGACCTAGTCATGACAAACCACTCCTAGGGATCTAGCCAGAAATGAGATGTTACACTTCATGAGCTTTAGTACTCCTACATTTACGGGTGCAGGATCCCCAATGTTGGCAGAGGACTGGCTTTCTCGAGCCAAGAGGATATTGACGGCAACAGATACAGAGGAGGGACATAAGGTCACCTTGGCCACTTTCCTGTTGGAAGGAGATGCTCGGCTTTGGTGGGATGAGTTGGAGTTACACCACTTCGCGCACATATGACTATCAGAGATCTCGATGGAGGAGTTTTCGAGATTATTCTTGGCAAAGCATCTGTCGTGATCGCAGCGGATTGCCAGGGAAAATGAGTTCCACTGTTTGACTCAGCGTGAGGGTAGTGTGGATGACTACCTAAATTAGTTTACTAGATTGGGACGTTATATGGGGTCTACTTTTGCTGACGAAGAGCGTAAGACCAATAGGGTCTACGAGGGACTGCGAGATTAGCTGAGGTTACTGTTCTTGGGTCCGATGAGCCAAGGGTGTCAAGTGTTGGTTAATACGGCTTGTTCATTAGAAAAGGACATGAAGAGGGTGCAGCGCAAGAGCGGCTTGACTGTGATAAAGATCGAGTTCAAAGTGTTGACTTCTTCGAAACCGCACTATAAGAGATGGAATAAAAAGTCCAAGTCTGCTGGACAGTCTCCTTCTACTGGTACTTCTAGAGAAACATTAGGGCGAGGCCCGCTCACATGTTCCACATATGGCAAGGTGGGACACATAGCCTAAAACTGTTGGAGTGGCCCTCCAAAGACAGAGAAAAAGGTAGGAGCATCATATGCTGAGAAGGGAGAGACAGTGGAGTCTACTGCATCCAAATATGCTCTAGCTCAGCCAAGGGTGTACAATCTTGGCCAATCGGAGGCCATCAAACAGGCTGATGTCATCACAGGTACGAGTAGTATATAGTTTTCATGCTTTATATACTTTATACCTTGTAAATTTCTTGTGTATATCGTGATAAGTATAGGCTTTGTCCTTATTCGGGACGATCCGGTGAGAGTACTGTTCGATACAGGTGCTTCTCATTTGTTTCTATCTAAGGACTTCGTATCGCGGATAATAGTGCCTACTCTTGTATCGACAGATAGAATAAATGTGTTGTTACCTAACGGATGTGTGATGCATGCGGATAGGTCTTCCCGTGTTGATGTGCGGATAGGAAGTCAGGATTTCAGATTGGAAGCGCCTTTGCTACCGATATCTGAGTTCGATGTAATCTTTGGTATGGACTTGCTCTCGGAGCAGCGTGCTTGTATAGATTGCAACTCAAAGTAAGTAATACTGGGATATAACACCGAGCTAGAGACTAAATTCGCTGGTATGAGAGGATCGAGCAAGATATTGATGTCTGTTCTCATGGTAGCCAAGGCTGGTCGGAAGGGCGCAGAGTTGTTCTTCACGATGTTGGAGGCTGTTGAGCCAAAGCCCAGTTTGAGCGACGTTCCTACCATATCAGATTATGCAGATATATTTCCTAAGGATCTTCTTGGGTTACCACCCCAGCAGGAGATTGACTTCGCTATAGAGTTGATGTCAAGTGCAAAACCTATGACCCGCTTGCCATACCGTATTGCGCCAAAGGAGATGGCAGAACTAAAGGTTCAATTACAAGAATTGCTAGAGCAAGGATACATATGTCCAAGTATGTCACCTTGGAGTGCACCGATCCTCTTTGTGAAGAAAAAGGACGGATGCTTGCGTCTATGGATTGACTATCAAGAGCTGAATAAGATGATGGAGAAGAACAAGTATCTGATAGCACATATTAATTACTTGTTCGATCAGCTGGTGGGATCAACTGTATACTCGAAGCTAGATTTAAAATCTGGCTACTACCAGTTGAGGATTAGAGAATGTGACATTCCCAATACAGTGTTTGGTACACGCTATGGGCACTACTAGTTCAATGTAATGCTGTTTGGGCTAACAAATGCGCCATTGGTATTCATGGACTTGATGCATCTGACCTTTCAGGAGTACGTAGACCTATTTGTGATCGTCTTTATTGATGATATATTGGTGTACTCCAATCAGAAGATTGTCATGCAAATCTTTTGTGGATGGTATTGCACACCCTGAGGAGAAACAAACTCTATGCCAAGTTCTCAAAGTGCGAGTTTTGGCTATCGTCAGTGGCTTTTCTTAGCCATGTGGTTAGTGGAGAAGGTATTGCGGCGGATCCGATAAAGATTGTTGCGATACGGGAGTGGCCTCTATTGTTTACTGTAGATGAAGTCAGGAGTTTCCTTGGATTTATGGGCTACTACCGAAGCTTCGTAAAGAGCTTTTTGTGGATAGCCTTACCTCTCACCATACTGACAAGGAAAGATCAGAAGTTCGTTTGGACGCCTGAGTGCACACGAGTTTTTGAGGAGTTAAAGAGTTATTTGACCACGACGCCTATCTTGAGTTTGCCATATGGTAAGGACGACTATGAGATTTATAGTGATGCTTTAGGGAGCGGCTTAGGCCGCATTCTTCTTCAGTTCGGAAAGGTTATTGCTTATGGCTCACACTAGGTTAAAGTGCACGAGCGAAATTTGTTGGGTATTGCATCCACAATAACCCTGATTTGAAGAAGGGTCCAGTCAAGCTAAGATGAATTAAGATTGTATTTGATGCTGCTATTCCAGTGTTATACTTGCAGGTTTACTTTGTTAAGTACACACTAATTTCAGGTAATAGTGGGTCAGTAAACACATGACTTCACAATGTAATCCTTTATTGTGTGGGCCAATGTGTTGACTCACATGTAATCTCTCTATTGGGGTGTACTTCTATCCCAAGTACAGGAGAAGGACCAAGGAAGGCCAAAGACATGGACTCAAAAAAATTGGAATTTTACCTAAGTAAAATTCGGCGAGTATGGTGAGGCATATGCGTCAAATTCGTCGAGTATCCTCTTGATACTCGCCGAATTCGTCGTGTATGCTTCCCGATACCCGTCAAATTCATCGTAAATACTTAAGGCAAATTCTCTAGAAATCTAGAAATCCTCCAAGTAAAATTCGCCGAGTATCACTGGCGATACTCGCCGAATTCGTTTAGTGTATATAACGATACTCACCGAATTCGTCGAGTGTATCTAACGATACTCGCGGAATTCGTCGAGTATCCAAGGCGATACTCGACGAATGTGTCGAGTCAAAACTTTGACTACTCTAGATTTCTGTCCAAGGCTAATTCGGCGTATATCATTATCAGGTTCGGCGAGTATCATAAGTGATAATCAACGAATCCCGTCGAAAATGACTTAGGTCATTTTCTGAATTTTTCTCTGGTTCGGGATTTTTGGCCATGCACAGTAACTTATAGGTTACGTTTTTGGAATTCTTTTATAGCCGTTATTTCGAATCTCTCTCTATATATTTTAGATTGATTTTCAAAATAACTAATCTTGCCCGAATTACATTTCGATTTCAAAAGATTCCAAACTCAGAAACCGTCGGCCGCCCATACGCGATTCATGATTTTTCTCGATCGGCCACCAGCTACTAGCGATCTTCTTCTTCAACGACTTCCTAGACTATATCGCTTCCTCTCTTAAGATCTATTCTACTCCAGTCCTAGTTGTTCGAAGATAGAAGGCTCAAGATTCAAGTTCTATAAGGATTTCAAGTTTCCGAGTTCTACAAGTTTCAAGATCTACTTCTACGAAGAACGTCAGAGCGAAGACTTGCAATCATTTGTGTTTTGAAATATTCATTTAAATATTGTAGTAGATTTATATCCGAGTTTGTTGATCCATTTGAGGATCGAGTTGTAGATCTGTTTGTGGATCGAGTTGTAGATCTGTTTGTTGATCGAGTTTGTAGATCCGTGTATGGATCGAGTTGTAGATCCGATTGTGGATCGAAGTGTAGGAGAGTTTGTTCTCTCAGGTGTAGGAGCGTTGATCTGAGTTGTAAGATTGTTGATAATCTGAGATAGGTGAAGTAGCCTAATCTAACCCTTCATGGTAAATATGAGGGGCGGGACTGTGGACGTAACCAATACGGGGTACCACTATAGATCTCTATGTTTGTGTGCTTGTTTATTTTTGAGTAATTTTTAATCCATGTAAAGACACAAACACCACCTATTCACCCCCTCTAGGTGAGTTAGGTAGATGCTAGATACTTTCAATTGGTATTAGAGGGGCATTTTGTTCGATAAGGCTAACACCTTGAACAAGATCCCTGATCTAGCGTTCAGAGATTTCACATATTCACCATGGACAGAAGCAAGGACATGTCATCAATGAAGCTGCCTGTATGCACTAAAGAAAATTTTCCCATGTGGAAAGAAAGAGTCAGGTTCTTCATGGAATCTGCTGATCCCAGAATTTTTCAAATCGTGGAAGAATCACCATATATTCCTACTCAAGCTTTAGCTCTGAATTTGAAAATTATGATCCCTATGAAAATGATGGACTTAACAAAGGATGAGATTGCTTTGGTATCCTTGGATAAGAAAGCCAAGAACATCATTGCAAGCACAGTGGACGAATCTATGCTCCAAAACTTATTCCACTGCAAGTCTATCAAGGAGATGTGGGATTGCTTAGTAGTTCTGATGGAAGGGACTGAGGAAGTTCGAGACGATCGAAGATCTTTACTGAATCAAGGGTATAAAGCGTTTAAGCAAGGATCAAGTGACTCTATCGCTAACAACTTCAAAAAATATTTTAAGATCATCAACGGCCTCAGGAACTATAGTCACACATTCATTAATGGCGAGCTCAATGACAACTTCCTAAGATCCCTGACTAAGGACAGGGACACCAAAGTTATTGCTATTAGGGAATTTGGGAAACTGTCGGAAATCGAACCCCAGAACCTGTTTGGCAAGTTGCTCTCCTACAAACTCCAGATGAATACAAGGAAGAAGGAGGAGCTAAGCAACAAAACTTCTAGCAGAGAAAAGTCAGTGGCTCTGAAGGCTGAAAGGTCAAGAAAGTATAGAGCTGTGTCACCCATAAGGACACGTGCTCTTGATACTCCAGAAGACTCTGAGCCAAGCACGTCGGGCTTCGATCTATCAGATGGAGAATTTTCTCTTATCTCTAAACAGTTCAAGAAACTGCTGAGCAAATGGATACAAATGAAAATCGTTCATCCTCTTCAGACTCCAGGAGATCACGTCGTGACAGTGATCGAATCACGAAAAGCTACAATATGGAGGACAGGTATAAATCAAAACTGAACAAACAATTTTCCTCTGACATTATTTGTTATTGTTGTAATAAGCTAGGACATGTGATATCGGAGTGTCCCTATAAGAAGAAGGATGGTTCCAAGAAGGAAGAAAAGAGATCCTTCAAAGGAAAAAGAAAAGAAGAAAAGAGATTCGTAGCCAAGAAGTTGAAGACTCTCAGTGACAGTGAATCGAGTGAGTTGAGTTCAGAAAATGAGGAAGCTTACTTCAGGCTTATGGCACAATCAGATAAGGAAGGGGGCTACTCCGAGTACCACAGGAAGGTAAATTCGCACACTATACTCTCTGAGTCTTTAACGCCCAGTAATGGTCACGAAGACTACTCTTCTGATGAGGATGAATCAGAATCGATGGCTCAGCACGAGCACCTATTAAAGGCTTTCGATAAATGCTTTAAGGTAGTTTGAAAGCACGTAAAAGAGATTGCCTCCATCAAGTCAATGGAAGCTAATCTGAAGGAAGAAATTGCACAATTACTTCCTCTGAGAGATGAAGTCCACTCCTTGAAAGAGGAACTCAAGGGCTTCGCTGAGACACTGAGTCTGAAAGAAAAGTATCTTGATGAGATGGAAGAAAAGCTCGCGGTAGAGATAAAACTCGTTGAGAGTTTCTCCAAGTCGAAGACTGTTCTCCCTCTCATTGATGAGTTTTCAGCTCAGAAGAAGGGTAGTGGTCTTTGCCACATAGCTGGAAAGGGTAAGGATACCATGAAGGCTAGCGCCAAAGAAAAGGGGAAGGCACCTATGGTTTAACCCTCTTTTAGGAAGGTAATCTTCCCGACGAATAAGTTTGACCTTGAGTCATCCTATGGTTATCATGCAAGGCCTACTTATGTAGAGCCCAAGAATTGATACAAGGGATGGATCCATCCCCGTGACTTTGGTGCCAGTTTATTCAAAACACCTTTTGAAAAGATTCAGTTGAGGATTTATGGTCTGTATGTACATGGCCATAACAATAAGAAGGCACCAAAAGCCAAAACTGGTGTGCCTAAGGCTAAAGAGATGGGGAGTTCCTGTGTATGTTACAACCAGGATGCCTCCACCTCAAGGAATTCTACCCCTGTTAGACCTCATCTCTAAAAGGTAAAGCAGGAGTATAAAAGGAGATACAACAGATTTGACTGTTGGTGCTACGAAAAAATTTGTCATTTTGGTGCAGATTGTTAGTACAATCTTGCTAATTATGTAACCCCATGAGTTAGCAATGCAAGACCGACCACTCGCAAGGTTAATGTTCCTAGTGGTGTTTAGCTGACCAAGAATCAAGGACCCAAATACGTTTGGGTTCCTAAGGTAAAATGATTTGTTTTTGTAGACATGTCCAAAGGACACTAAAAATCTGATCTGGTATTTGGAAAGTGGATGCTCTCAGCACATGAACGGGACAAGAAGCCTTTTACTTGAGTATACCCCAGTCATAGATGGACCAAAAGTGAACTTTGGAGGGTCAGATAGGGGAACAACAAAAGTTTATGGTATGATTTCCAATGACATAGTCTCTTTCACAGACGTAGCTTATGTTGAAGGATTATACCACAATCTTATAAGCATAAGTCAGCTATGTTATAAGGCTACATCATTGAGTTCTGCAAGGACAAGTGTTTGATAAATGCAAATTTGGAGACAGTCTTAACAGGCACTCAGAGCAGAAATATTTTATGTTTAAATTTTCTTTGCTTAGATAATTCTACCCTAGTGTGTTTTATGGCCAAAGTAGTGTGCCTCTCTATGACCAATGACACAAGATATTAGCTCAGATTAATTTCAAAACTATAAATATGCTATTTTCTCACAACTTAGTGGGTGATTCTCCCAGCATTAAGTGACTTAAAGAGAGTCCATGTCACTCTTGTCAAATGGGTAAGCAGACACGGGCTACCTTCAAGGGTATTGCTGAAAAAGATTCTTCACGTAGGTTATACTTGCTTCAAATGGACTTATTCGGTTTTATGCCTATTAACAGCTTAGGAGGTAAGGTCTATACATTAGTAATTATTGACGACTACTCGCGTTTTACTTGGGTATTCTTTCTGAAACACAAGTCAGACACCTTCGATCCTTTCACTAATTTTTTCTAGCAAATTCAGAATGAATTGGACTGCTCAATGGTCAAAATCAGAAGTGACCACAGAACAGAGTTTGAGTCTGGTGCCATGACAAAATTTTGTGAAAGTCAAGGAATCTTTCATGAGTTTTCCTCCTCGCTCACTCCATAAAAAATGGAGTTGCTGAGAGAAGAAAAAGAATCCTAATTAAAGCGCGTACAACTATGTTGAACGACACTTCACTTCCGGAGTACTTCTGGGCCTAAGCAGTCAACACAACGTGATACGTGCAAAATAACAAAAGCTATCGTAAGACCCCCTATGAGTTACTGAAGGCCAGAAAACCGACTGTGTCCTTCTTTAGAATCTTTGAAAGTAAATGCTTCGTACTCAATAATGAGAAGTATTACCGTAAGAAATTTAGTGAAAAGTGTTTTGAAGGTATTTTTGTAGGATATAGTAGCCATAGTAAGACATATAGGATTTTAAATAAGAAAACTCTGGTGGTAGAAGAGTCGATAAATGTTGTATTTGTTGAGACTAGCATGCTCCATAGTAGCTCGTCTTGTGTTTTTGGTGTAGATGCAGGTATCAGGTTCAAGGAGCTATGCTTGGATGAAGCTATCAAGGAAGAAGCTCCAAGCTCAGTCAAGCTCCTCAATCCAGGCTCGGTGGATGAAGAACCTCTAGAGGAAGAATTGTCATAACCTACAGAGGATGCACCAGATGTTGCAGAGCTTGCTAGAGGGAGAGCAACGAATCTAGGGTTAAGACACCTATGAGATCACCCAGTTGATCAGATAATAGGAGAGCCAGACAACGGTGTGAGAAATAGAAGAGGTACGACTAATGAGGTTATGCATCTTAGCTTTCTGTCTCAGGTTGAGCCGACGAAGTTTGAGGAAGCAAACAATGATGCTTCTTGGATATTGGCAATGCAAGAGGAGCTCAATCAGTTTGAATGATGCAAAGTCTGGGAGCTGGTACCCAGGCCAAAGGGACATAACATGATCGACACTAAGTGGATATTCAGAAATAAGCTGGACAAACACGGAGTAATCATCAAGAATAAGGCCAGACTTGTAGCACAAGGATATAGACAGGAAGAGGGGATCGAATTTTACCAGACCTTTGCTCCATTAGATCGGCTCGAGGCGATCAGGTTGTTTCTTGCGTATACTGCCCTCAAAGGCTTTACCGTCTATAAAATGGATGTGAAGTCAGCATTCCTCAACGGGAATCTGAAAGAGGAAGTATACGTAGCGCAACCCCAAGGAAGTAGGGATGATAGGAAAAGCACTTCTGGGACGTGCTAATTCCTCAGAAGACGGCTTATTTCATGGAGCAGTAAGAAGCAAAATTGCGTGACAATATCTACTGTTGAGTCAGAGTATATCTCTGCGGGAAGTTGTTGTGCACAGCTTCTATGGATCAAAAATCAACTTGAAGATTATAATTTGAAGTTCAGAGAGATTCCGATGTTTTGCGATTCATCCAGCGCAATAACAATCACAAACAATCTAGTCTCCCACAGCAGGACAAAGCATATCGAGGTGCGCTACCACTTTATTCGGGAGCATGCGGAGAACAAGGTCATAACCCTCAGCTATGCCCCGACAAACAAGCAGGTTGTAGATATTCATGAAGCTGCTGGACGAGGCTAAGTTTTCGTTCTTCAAAACGGAACTAGGCATGTTGAAAATTGACTCCTAAAGAAGCCCAGGCAAGCAGAAGATCTCTCGGGTTCTACTTCAGAAAAGCAAGAAATTTTGCACAAGGAAAATTCAATGTATATTGGCTGATTCGTCTGATATTCTGGTAATACTCGCCGAATTGGACTCCTCCACCATTGAATCTTGCTGAATTCATCTTTGGACAAACTTTCGCAATTTATATTGGATCCTTTGGTAATCAATATTAAGGTACATGCCTATTTTAGGACAACTATAATTATTATATATATATATATATTATAATTCTAAAGGGGGCAACCACACGATACTCGTATAAACTCGCAACCCTAGTTGATTCGTCGATTCGCCAAAACGTGACTATTCGGCTTCCGCGTCAGTGCTTCTTACTCCCATGCCCTTGGTCGTGTTTTTCATTCGCCGATTGTAGTGGAAGGTTTGAAGTGGAAGGTCATGCCGGCTTGCCCTAACTCTCGACTCGCTCTCGCCTATTCCGACAACTCTGCCTCAATGACTCATTATTTCCAGTGTAGTGATTTACACTTGGATCCTGTAGCTGATTCCATCTTCAGTGCAGTATAGTGAAGTGTTTTGAATTCCAGCAGCACCTAGAAGCTTCATTTTACATAGTTTTGCATTCATGTTTTCTTGAGTTTCAATGGATCCTAGAAGTACGAGTGGATTGCTAGGAGGAGGCGAACTTGTTCGCACTGAGTTTTCTCATGCCTCAGATGAGTTTTGCAACGTGATTCTCATGTTGGAGACTGCAGGACTGTCCTTTGTCCTAGAACACCCATGCAGATTTCTGGACAAGTAAGTTCTTGAGTTCTTCCAGAATGCCAAGCTCAGACACGAAGACACTGTGATTAAGAGCAAGATTTAGAAATTCAATATGAAAGTGAAAGCCACTCATCTGTCTAGGTACTTGCGTCTCCCAGTCTGTGATCAAACCGATTACCTTGATGATGCTTATTTATCCTGTCTTTCTGTGGATTGCCAAGAGGCACCAAGGTCTTCGAGCGTAAAGGAATGAATGAGGAAGGCAAGCTTCTCTCAGACATAATTGGCAAGGTGCTGATTTGAAAGATGGGCTCTCATGATTACCTATCTCCAGAGATGTTCAAAGTTCTGGTTGGTATCATCTGCAGGAAGAAGGTAAATTGTGGTGTGCTGCTATTTGACAAGATCAAGGACAGCCTCCGTACTACCAACCTTGAGAGGATTATCAGCCTATACCTGAAGCAAATAGATGGTGATAGGTTTGCTATTTGACAAGATCACCTTAAGAAGATATACTCCACAATCTTCTCTAGGTGGGATAGGAGGATAGTGAAGCAAGGGGGAGCCCCATCATTGCTAGTGGAGGAGGAAGAAAAAGTACCAGATAACATGATTCCCACTCCACCCCCAGTAAGATACCTGCTAGCATGAGTACAGGAATTGAGGGGGAGACAGTTTGATCTATCAGATTCAGTTCCAGTTGTTCCAGATTTAGTTCCTAGTTTAGTGGCCCCAGATACAGTGCTTTTCGACTTAGAGCCAGTTGATCTCCTAACAGAGGATGCTGCTATTAGTACTGCTGTTGTGACTAAAGTTCTGTCAGTTGAGGATACAGAAGTGACTCCAGAGGAAGAGGATCCAGCTCCTTTTGAGCATGAGGAGTCTGCTGCTGCTGTTATTATTTTTTCCATTGAGGATCCAGTGCCGTGTGAGGATTTGATAGTCCCTCTCCCAAATGCTATCCCTGTTTCATCTTCTGTGGGGTAGGCGACTACATCTATGATCTCTATTTCCACTAAGGTTGCCCGGTTCATCCGCAACCTGGACAAGAGACTGGGCAGGATACCGATGGTGCCTGAATGCGTAGTTGATCTTTTTGATGAGGAAGGAGATTATAAGGAGCATTCTCCTGTCCAGACTTCTATTGATTCTGTTCTTGCTGATAAAGCTCATCTTTCTCCGATCGAAGAATCCCCCAGAGATTTAGACATCCTAGCAGATGTTCCAGTGCCCGAGGCTGCTGTTATACCATCTTTAAGTACAGACAGCTCTATCCTGAAAGCAGTTGAGCAGATGCTAGTGCAGCAACAGGCACAGTTTGAAGCCTCGTTGCAGAAGGTAACCAAGAGATTTCAAGATTCTGAGAAGGTTATGCTGAATGGACTTGCAGAGGTAAAAGTTTAGATTGGCAAGCTGGAAAAGAGATTTGAAGAGTGGGGCCAAGAAGGTGGTACAACAATTGCCTTGACTTTGAATGCTCTAAAGAAAAATCTTCATGTTATCAAAAATGTTGATCACAATGCTCTATCCTTGATCGATGCTCACAACCGGTCAATGGCTCACTTTGATATAAGTATGGTACATTATGCTAATGCCATCGCCGCAGAAGCCAAAAAGGGGGAGGATGCCCGTACTGCTAAGGTGGATGCAAAAGTGAATTTGCTGGGAACTTCGATGGAACAAAACTTCAAGGCTACAAATGACTACATATATGATAATACTGAGTGGTTATATAATCAACTAGCAGGTATTCAAGTCCCTGTCTAGCCTATACCAGCGACTAATGAGGCTTATCCTTTCCAAGCTTACTCACAGTACTTGTAACATCCCATTTCCGGCTAGACCCCTAGGAGTCGGTTGGTCGTGACAGAACCCTAGGAAGCCCAAAAATTGAAATAAATCGATCGAGATTTCAGGTCACGGGTTGGTCACGCCCGTGACCGACCCGTCACGCCCGTGACCAAGGTGTCACGCCCGTGACCTAGGGCGTGACTCCTTCGACGATCGTCGATCTCTGTTAGATGATCGTCGAACTTGTAGCCCGGGCATGTCACGCCCGTGACCAAGGTGTCTCTCCCGTGACCTAGGGCGTGACTCCTTCGACGATCGTCGATATCCGTAGGGAGATCGTCAAAATTGAAACTCGGGCCTGTCACGCCCGTGAACTAGGTGTCACGCCCGTGACTTAGGGCGTGACCACCCTTCGACTACCGTCGATCTCAGTTCGACGATCGTCGACCCAGAATTAACCACCCGGGCCTGTCACGCCCGTGACCCAGGTGTCACGCCCGTGACCCAGGTGTCACGCCCGTGACCACCCTTCAACGATCGTCGATCTCAGTTCGACGATCGTCGAACCCAGAATTGGCTATCCGGGCCTGTCACGCCCGTGACCTATGTGTCACGCCCGTGACCAAGGCCGAAACTTCAGCCAGACTGGAAATTTCGGTAACCGACATTGTAATCAATTCTGATTATGGGAAGTTACACCCGGAGTATTTATGGGCCGTTTCTTTCTTTAATTATTTAAATAAATAAGGAAATGTTGATCCAATAGGAAATCACCACCTGGCGAACACTCTTCGTTTTCCAGCGTTTCAACTGCCCTGCATCATAACCGAAACGTTAGGGGAGAACATTCATGACCATTAAGGATTTACCCTTTCATCTCCCCACTTGCTGACTTATAAAAGCCCACTTGGAGTAAGAGGAGAAGTTTACACGCTCAATCAAATGGATCAGATCTTTGTTCTTGCTGTAGGAGGAGTTCGGCTACGCCACCACTGCGCCATGGCACCCCGTCGTTCATCTCGCCTCCAAACCGCGAACAAGGTCCTCCTCTGCTTCTACTTTCATGGGTAGATCTTAGGATTCCTAGAAAGGAAGTTCGCGCTCAACGGAGCCGGACCCATCTCTCGTTTTCATGGAAAACCATGAAAAACGTATTCTTGAGTCCGCCGGAAACCGCCACCTCCGGCGGCCAAACCACCGCCGACCGATAGCCATCGCCTCAACGGAGGTGGTGGTGGTGGCTGGCCAGGGAGGTGACCGAACGGCCGGCGACGGATCACGGAAAGCTTACAGGAAAAATGGTTTTTCTGAGTTCTGTTTTCGGGTTCATGTAGAAGATGAACAGTAAAATCAATTTTATAATTATTAAACTAAGTATATGATACATAGAGGAAAGATATATTATCTGAGTATATTTTGAGGCTGCGAAATGAGGCACTTAGAGGCCGTTTTAAGAAAAATGACCAGTCACAAAAGTTGTAGCCTTCTGGGTCTACTTTAATTTAAAATTGATTTTATTCAATTTGGGTAAGTGGTTTGACCACATCACGCATTTTGGTGGGATCAAGACCTAGGCTAACCAGAAATTGAAATGGTTGCCCACGGTTCATAACATGTCCAAATGACTTGAAATTTGGACTGGAGATCTATAATATGTATATCGAGAGGCTGTCCAAAAATGAGAATTTTTGGAGAACTTTTGCCTAAAGTTTTTTGTAAAATTTTAATAAACATTATAAAATTAATTAAGAGATGAAATTAAGTCCAAACTCCCCCAAATTTTGGGTGGTGTTCCCTGGCATCAATGTTAAGATCTGTACAAAATTTCAACTCAATTGGTCAAGTTTTGAATAGGGAAGTATCAAGTCCTAGATAGGTCTTGGTGAGGGATACTTTGGGGAAAAGTACGATTGGAAATGGAGTGGACAAATCTCCTCAAAAGAGGCTGATGTTGTGGCCACTGATTTGTTGAGTCTATGTCTACCCTCTTGGGTAACATGGTGTGGATTAGGGTGGATTTTACCCTAAGAGATTGGCTCAAATCCAGTGGGTGGGAGTTTGAGGTTTGTGAAGGACATAGGAACAAAAGCTCTTGTATGCCCTTGAAATTTGGAGGAGAGGGGGATGATATGATGAAAACCCTTTGGTTGAAATAGTGAAGGAATTGGAGGTAATTAGGTACCTCGAAAGTTGAGATTTTGGATTAGGATAAAAATGTAATTTAGTTATTTCAAGCACTAAATCTAATCCAAAAATTATAAAACTCGGGAGGAGGGAGTTTTAGGATGTTTTAGACTTATGGTAATTTTCCTGGAATTTTATGATTAATAAATATTATACTTCATGAGTTAAATGATTATTAGCCCGATTTGTTGTTTCAATTATTTGGAAGTTTTAAATTGATTATATTAAGTTAAAGTTCTGGATTTAGATCTTGACTAGTAGAAAATTGATCCCTGAATTTTTATAGAATTTTATGTTGAGAAATTTTAGAGGTTCATTCACAATGTCTTAATATGGGCTTTTGAGCATAAAAATAAATTAGGGCTTGTACAATTGCTGAAAAATTATGATAATTGGAACTTAAGGTTTTTAGGCCCTTATATCACTAGGAATTATTCGGGAATTTTTAGGGTTACTGTTATAGCACTTCATTCACAAAGCATGTTAGATTGTAATTTAGTATTTGATTTATTATGATTTAATTACCAGCAAGAAAATTATGGGATTCTGTCAAAGTTATTTTCATGATAAAACCAGCACCCTGTATTTTATTTGAATTATTTGGAGGACAAATTAAGGTAGTTTATTCATTAAGCTTGAAATAACTGAAATAATGATTATATAAGTTTAGGCCCTTGAAAATCATTGTAAAACTATCAAACTTTGGAAACTTGATATTTAGGCCTACTATTATTTACCTTAATTTTGTGATAGCTGGAATCAAGTAGAATGTTATACCTCATGTTCAAAATCATGATATTAGACCCTTAAGAATAAATAAATAAGTTATCGGATTTATTAGGAAAATTCCAATATTTTGGATTTAGGCAAATCTTGTTAGGATAGACCTCCGATAAATAAATTGTGGCATTTGGATGAAAAAGTAAATTACGTGTAATTTTGATTATCGTGTAGCCTAGGTGAGTCCCTAGGAGGTTTGTTTAGCATTGATGGTAGTTGGAAGATTAGGTGTTACGCGGGTATGGCGGAAGACCATCTTTCCGTGTGGAGAGGGTGAAGAGTCAAACTACCCTAGGTTTAGTTTAATGTAACTCTTAAAGGGAAAAAGGTAAGGTGAGAAACCAATTAAAGTAAGTGCCTTGCGAAAGGAAACTTCTGGCCGTAATGCCGCCGTCTTGGTTCCTAGTGCCCCTTGAGAGCCCTTCACGGGGAATACCGGGGGCAGTCCTGGGCTAACGTAAACTGTAATAACAAACTGGCAAGAGTAACTTTGTAACTAGGGCTGCACCTTTCACAAACACTGTTGACACAGGAAGATTGATGAGAGCTTCGGCTCGGTTGGTTTGGAGACGGACGTTTTGGTCCGGGGAGCTTCGGCTCGGTTGGTTTGGAGACGGACGTTTTGGTCCGGGGGCTTCGGCTCGGTTTTTGTGTGTTTACGATTAAACTTGCATGTGCATAAAATAAGGAAAAGTTAAGGTGGTGTGTTTTCGATATCGGGGAGTTCGATTGCACCGACACCGATGTCGTTGACTCGGCGAGGTAATTAGCACTTCGCCAACAGAAGTCCGGTGCGCTAGCCGGCAAGAGTACGCAGGCGTCCGCTTAGTGCACCAAGCGTTGAGGCGTACGATAGGTCAGACCAGTGGTGCTTTTACTGGTTTTGAGGTGGGCGAGGCCCAACCCACCGCTTCCGTCCGCCACTACGGAGGTATCCTGGGAGGTAACGGCTCCGAAAGGGGGAACTAAAGGTCTGTGTGCACAGAGTCGGGTGTGTGAGTTGCACTTGCATGTTTCATCATACCCACATGCATGTCATAGCATAATCGATTCATTTAACCCTGACACCTAAAGTATAAGTGGTATGAGATGCTTATACATTAGGACTTGCAAAACGACCCCTTGGTCTATAAGCTTGTGTGGGCAAGTTTATAAATCAAAGGTTAAATTCAATATATATGCATGCTGTTGTTTGATAACCGACACCCCAACGTATAAGTGGTATGAGACACTTTATACGATGGGAGTCTTGCAGCAGATCCCTTGGCTTATGCGCTTTCGCACATAAGTTAAGGTTATCTTTCTTACTTTCTTTTCTGTCATATTACTATAGAATTGCTATATTAGTTCCGCTGCCATTTGTTTCTTGATTAATCTCCACCTTCATGTCCTTCCCTTTCTTCCTCCCCGCTCGGTACCTAGGAGCAGTGGGGGAAGAGGTAGGGGATGATAAGGCTTAGTCTTTATGACTAACGGTTTTCGAACCGCATCATTTAGGTGATCGTGGAGCCCAGCATGGAGGAGCAGCCCCAGAGATCGGTGCGCCTGGAGGTGGGGCTATCTAGCTCCGGAGTTCATACAGCCGGGGCCGTGAGTCTCGACCTTGAGTAGTTTCTGTTTTTGCTTCCGCTTGAGAGATTGTAGTGAGGAAATGATGTATCGGGCATAAGCCCGCATTTATAGTACCCTGATTATTGTTATTCTGTGGACACTCCCTTCGTGGAGATTTTATTTTATATACATGTGATTTATTATTGTGGACTGCATTGCTCTTACTTCAATTATTGTGCTACCTTTCTGTGATCGAATTGGCCGGCAGAATCGGCGCCTTGTGGTGATGACCCTTCAGGACGTGAAGGTGTCACCGCAAAGCGGCGACTCTGGGCCTAAGACCCCGGGTTTTAAAAGAAAAAAAAAGGGGGTCTTACAAGTGGTATCAGAGGCGAAACATCGATCAGAAGGAAGTAGCAGTCCACTATCCCTGGGTCACCCCTGCTCGAGTTTAGTTTGGGGACAAACTAAGCAGCGGAAGCAGTGGTGTGCCCAAATAGGGATCACATATAAATTGTCCACTTTTATTTAAGTTTGAACGTTTTCTCAGCATGTGTTTTTGTTACGCAGCCTCCAGCACGGCCTACGCCACAAGGTGGAGTTCAACAGGCTCAGGATGTTGCACCACCCCCACCGGTCCCCACTCCTTTCCTTCAGTCAGACATGGGACAGACTCTGACTGCCATCCTGGAGGCCTTCAGGGCCCAGCAGGTTCCGGCCCCGCAGCCAAATCCGGGGGCCAACTGGCTAAGCATCTTCCGAGGACTGTCTCCCCCATCCTACTTGGGGACAGAGTCGGCAGTTCGGACGGAAGAGTGGCTGGATATCATGTACGAGATGCTGACCGGGATACGATGTCCCTGGGAGGAGAGGGTGGCTCTGGTCGTCTCTTGCCTGGAGTCCCATGCAAAGAGGTGGTGGAAGACGCTGTTGGACATTACATTTGCCGACAGGGAGGTTGCGGAGGTTACCTGGGAGGAGTTCAGGGCCGCCCTGCTGGAGCATTTCGTTCCGCAGTTGGCCAGGGATGATTTGGAGTAGCGGTTCTTACAGCTGAAGCAGGGCACACGGACCGTGGTGGAGTACCATCGAGAGTTCGACCATCTGGCTCGATACGCAGATTCCTACCAGCTGGACGAAGCAGGGTATATCAGGAGGTTCTATAAGGGCCTGCGGGAGGACTTGAGGGAGGCTCTATTGTTTGTATCTGACGGGCCCATCTCCCGGATTTTGTAGATGGCAAAAAGGATTGAGGCAGATTGGCACGCCACCCGGGGCCGGAAACGGCAAGCAGAGGATCAGGGACGGAGAGGTAGAAATGACCAGCGGCAAGGTGTTGTACCAGAGGGGAGGAGAACAGAGGACCAGCCTCTTCAGGACGTGAGGCAGGAGCCGAGGGAACAGGTGATATTGGCCCCTCCACCTCTTCGGATGCAGGAGATGCCGAGACCTGGGGGAATGGCGTATCCCCCACCAGAGTGCTTCCTTTGTCATCAGATTGGGAACATTCGGAGGAACTGCCCCATGAGGGGGGCACCACCTCCAGCACCACAGGGCGGCCCACCAGATCAGCATTACGGAGGTCGAGGACGCGGCCGCGGTCGTGGATACCAGGGGGGAGATCGTAGACAGGAAAGGGAGCAGGTATATGCCTTGGACCTTGCGCAGCCTCGGAATCCGGAGCAGGTCATAGCAGGTACGCTGCAATGCCTCTTTATTTTTATAGAATTTCCCTTTCAATGGTTAAAACTTTGAATCGCACTAGATAGATTAGCAAGGAAAGTAAAACTCACTATAGAACCCTAAGATATCTAATCACCCCAGGTATAGTCTTCATCAGCGGCAAGCCGGCCCGCACACTGTTCGATACTGGAGCTACTCACTCCTTTGTGTCAGAGAGGTTCGTAGAAGGACTGGAAGGTGTGGAGCGGTTCACAGGCTCGAGGATGAGGGTGCGACTACCAGATGGATCTGAGCTCCTTACCACGGATCACTGTAATATGGAGGCAGAAATTGGTGGAAAAGCGTTCGAGGCTCCAGCGACGATTTTGAAGCTGACGGACTACGACCTGATCCTGGGCATGGTATGGCTGCACTGGAACCATGCCCAGATTGACTGCCAGGCGAAGAGGATCACCGTGAGACACGGGGACACTTTTATTACCATCGAAGGTATAAGACCTGTCTCTCGTATACTCTTATCTTCGGTACAGGCCGTTAAGGCCCATCTGTAGGGAGAGGAGGTCTATCAGATTCTATTTGAGATGACAGAAGGTAAGGAGTCGGTGACAGACATCCCGGTGGTGCGAGATTTCGCTGACATCTTTCCAGAGAAACTACCAGGATTACCTCCACACCGAGAGCAGGATTTTTAGATACAGCTTGTGCCGGGGGCCAAGCCGGCATCTAGGGCCCCTTATCGAATGGCCCCAAAGGAGTTGGCAGTGTTTCAGACTCAGTTGCAGGAATTGGTTGAGGCAGGATTTGTTAGACCGAGTTCCTCGCCATGGGGAGCACCGGTCCTATTCGTGAAGACGAAGGATGGGACACTCCGCCTGTGCATCGATTATCGAGTACTAAACAGGCTGACCGTCCGAAATACCTATCCGCTCCCACGGATAGACGAATTGTTCGACCAGCTGGAGGGAGCCCATTATTTATCGAAGCTGGACTTGAGGTCAGGATACTACCAGCTACGGATCCAGGAGGAGGATATCCCGAAGACAGCCTTCAGTAGCAGATATGGCCTGTATGAGTTCACCGTGATGCCCTTCGGGCTCACGAATGCTCCGTCGGCGTTCATGAGTCTCATGAACCGGGTTTTCGAGGCCTACTTGGATGTGTTCGTCATAGTATTCATAGACGGCATCCTGATCTACTCTAGGACGGAGGAGGAGCACACCCGGCATCTGGCACTCACTCTGGAGAGGTTGCGGGAGCATTGCCTTTATGCAAAATTCAGCAAGTGTCAGTTTTGGTTGAAGGAGGTGGCCTTCCTAGGCCACATTATCAGCGGAGCCGGGTTGGCAGTGGATCCGGCAAAGAGTCGGGCAGTTCGAGATTGGCCGCAGTTGAAGACAGCCACCGATGTATGAAGTTTCTTGGGACTTGCCGGTTAATACCGGAAGTTCGTGGAGGGGTTCTCTCAGATTGCCCTCCCCCTCACATCTTTGACGAAGAAGGAGGCACCTTTCTTTTGGACCCCGCAGTGCCAGGCGGCTTTCCAGGAGCTGAAGGACCGACTCATCTCAGCCCTTATTCTGGCCCTTCCATCGGGAAAGGAAGGATTCCAGGTGTACACCGACGCATCATACCAGGGGATGGGAGCAGTGCTGATGCAAAATGGACACGTCATAGCATATGCCTCCCGCCAGCTGAAGACCCATGAGAAGAACTACCCAGTGCACGACCTTGAGATGGGAGCGGTTGTTTTTGCTCTGAAGGTCTTGCGCCATTATCTTTATGGAGTCCACTGCGACATCTACTCCGACCACAAGAACCTGAAATACGTGGACACTCAGAAGGAGCTGAATATCAGGCAGAGGCACTGGGTGGAGATCTTAGCAGACTATCAGTATGAGATGCACTACCATCCAGGGAAGGCAAACGTGGTGGCAGACACATTGAGTCGGAGAGCTGCCACTTCCGAAGCTGGGCCCCAAGTTATGTCCATAGAGCTAGTCCGGTCATTCAGAGATATACAGATATCCCTAGTGTCCGAGGATGATCCAGAGCTGTATAGGGAGTATCTGACATCGATGGTGGCCATAGACGATATTCGGGATCGCATTCGGGACGGACAGAGGACAGATGCGTGGGCAGAGCCGATGTTCCAAGCCATGGAGGAGGGTTCGACAGGAGATTATTCCCTGAGAGATGGTCTGCTACATTTCAGAGGCAGAGTATATATACCCGCAGGAGGCCAGATCCGAGAGGATATTATGACGGAGGCGCATTGCAGCCGGTACTCTGTGCACCCGGGGATCACAAAGATGACCGCTGATCTGAAGAAGATGATGTTTTGGCCGTGCATGAAGAAGGACATTACGTACTTCGTGACCCATTGCGAGGCGTGTCAGTTGGTGAAGGCGGAGTGCAGGAACCCCGCAGGATTGTTGCAGCCACTCCCGGTGCCGGAGTGGAAGTTCGACGATATAGCTATGGATTTTATACATGGTCTTCCCCGGTCTCGGACGGGGAACGACTCGATCTGGGTGATTGTTGATCGGTTGACGAAGGTGGCCCGCTTTATACCGATCAGGAAGGATGACTCGGTGGGAGTGCTGGTACGGAAGTTCATGGAGCAGTATATCCGATATCATGGCGTGCCCCGGACGATAGTGTCGGACCGCGATGGACGGTTTACATCTAGGGAGTGGCGGTCAGTGCAGGCATATTTGGGCACCCGGTTGACTTTTAGCACGGCCTTCCACCCTCAGACGGACGGGCAGACAGAGCGCACCAACCGGACCTTGGAGGATTTACTACGACTGTGTATACTGGACCGAGGGGAGCCGTGGGAGAAGATGTTACCGTTGGTCGAGTTCTCCTATAATAATAGCTACCAGTCCAGCATCAGGATGGCGCCTTATGAAGCCTTGTATGGAAGAAAATGTAGGACCCCGCTTTCTTGGGTTCAAGACGAGGATCCGAAGGTGTTGGGATCGGATTTTGTTGAACACACCGAGGCTCAGGTGAGACTGATCAGAGATAGGATGTTGGAGGCGCAGAGCAGACAGGCTAAATACTATGACGCCCGACATCGTCAGGTGGATTTTCGGGTAGGGGATCGAGTGTTCTTGAAGATCCGGCCCATGCACGGAGTCTCACGGGTGCGCGGTCGGAGGAAGAAGCTCAGCCCTAGGTATATGGGCCCTTACCGGATCCTGGAGCGGATCAGACCCCTAGCCTACAGGCTAGAGTTGCCACCAGAGCTGACAGCTCTACACGTCATCTTCCATATTTCTTCGCTGAGAAGGGCTCTACTACGCCCGGAGCAGCGGATTTTGACCACCGAAGGGCCGGTAGCTTCAGACCGATCTGTTCACTTGGAGCCGGTTCGAATCGACGACAAAGGAGTACGGATCTTGCGCCGCAAAAAGATCCCCTTAGTCAAGGTTCTGTGGAGAAACCACGGTCAGGAGGAGCACACCTGGGACCCGCAGGATCTGATGAGGCAAAGATACCCGGAGTTGTTCAGTCAGGTACATCTCACCACCTCTCGGTATACTATGGATTGCCTTCTTGTTTTGGACCGTTAAAACTAGATAAGGAAAATTCAGGACCTAGGTATGCGCACTCAATCAGAAAGGTAGGGGCTAATCTTTTGTTTATTGGGGAGGTTGTCTTCGTTTATCAAACGAATAGTCGCCTGAACCCAATAGAAAGATCCTATGGGATGTTACAAGTTTAATTTATTCCGATAGAAATCCCTGTAGGCTCAAACTCAATTTCGGGGACGAAATTTTTGTTTTGTTTATTGGGATTTGTAACATCCCATTTCCGGCTAGACCCCTAGGAGTCGGTTGGTCGTGACAGAACCCTAGGAAGCCCAAAAATTGAAATAAATCGATCGAGATTTCGGGTCACGGGTTGGTCACGTCCGTGACCGACCCGTCACGCCCGTGACCAAGGTGTCACGCCCGTGACCTAGGGCGTGACTCCTTTGACGATCGTCGATCTCTGTTAGACGATCGTCGAACTTGCAGCCCGGGCATGTCACGCCCGTGACCAAGGTGTCACGCCCGTGACCTAGGGCGTGACTCCTTCGACGATCCTCGATATCCGTAGGGAGATCGTCGAAATTGAAACTCGGGCCTGTCACGCCCGTGAACTAGGTATCACGCCCGTGACTTAGGGCGTGGCCACCCTTCGACTACCGTCGATCTCAGTTCGACGATCGTCGACCCAGAATTAACCACCCGGGCCTGTCACGCCCGTGACCCAGGTGTCACGCCCGTGACCACCCTTCGACGATCGTCGAACACAGAATTGGCTATCCGGGCCTGTCACGCCCGTGACCTATGTGTCACGCCCGTGACCAAGGCCGAAACGTCAGCCAGACTGGAAATTTCGGTAACCGACATTGTAATCAATTCTGATTATGGGAAGTTACACCCAGAGTATTTATGGGCCGTTTCTTTCTTTAATTATTTAAATAAATAAGGAAATGTTGATCCAATAGGAAATCACCACATGGCGAACACTCTTCGTTTTCCAGCGTTTCAACTGCCCTGCATCATAACCGAAATGTTAGGGGAGAACATTCATGACCATTAAGGATTTACCCTTTCATCTCCCCACTTGCTAACTTATAAAAGCCCACTTGGAACAAGAGGAGAAGTTTACACGCTCAATCAAACGGATCAGATCTTTGTTCTTGCTGTAGGAGGAGTTCGGCTACGCCACCACTGTGCCATGGCACCCCGTCGTTCATCTCGCCTCCAAACCGCAAACAAGGTCCTCCTCTGCTTCTACTTTCATGGGTAGATCTTAGGATTCCTAGAAAGGAAGTTCGCGCTCAACGGAGCCGGACCCATCTCTTGTTTTCATGGAAAACCATGAAAAACGTATTCTTGAGTCCGCCGGAAACCGCCACCTCCGGCGGCCAAATCACCGCCAACCGATAGCCATCGCCTCAACGGAGGTGGTGGTGGTGGTGGCTGGCCAGGGAGGTGACCGAACGGCCGACGATGGATCACGGAAAGCTTACAGGAAAAATGGTTTTTCTGAGTTCTGTTTTCGGGTTCATGTAGAAGATGAACAGTAAAATCAATTTTATAATTATTAAACTAGGTATATGATACATAGAGGAAAGATATATTATCTGAATATATTTTTAGGCTGCAAAATGAGGCGCTTAGAGGCCGTTTTAAGAAAAATGACCAGTCACAAAAGTTGTAGCCCTCTGGGTCTACTTTAATTTAAAATTGATTTTATTCAATTTGGGTGAGTGGTTTGACCACAGCACTCATTTTGGTGGGATCAAGACCTAGGCTAACCAGAAATTGAAATGGTTGCCCACAGTTCATAACATGTCCAAATTACTTGAAATTTGGACTGGAGATCTATAATATGAATATCGAGAGGCTGTCCAAAAATGAGAATTTTTAGAGAACTTTTGCCTAAAGTTTTTTGTAAAATTTTAATAAACATTATAAAATTAATTAAGAGATGAAATTAAGTCAAAACTCCCCCAAATTTTGGGTGGTGGTCCCTGGCATCAATGTTAAGATCTGTACAAAATTTCAACTCAATTGGTCGAGTTTTGAATAGGGAAGTATCAAGTCCTAGATAGGTCTTGGTGAGGGATACTTTGGGGAAAAGTACGATTGGAAATGGAGTGGACAAATCTCCTCAAAAGAGGCTGATGTTGTGGCCACTGATTTGTTGAGTCTATGTCTACCCTCTTGGGTAACATGGAGTGGATTAGGGTGGATTTTACCCTAAGAGATTGGCTCAAATCTAGTGGGTGGGAGTTTAAGGTTTGTGAAGGACATAGGAGCAAAAGCTCTTGTATGCCCTTGAAATTTGGAGGAGAGGGGGATGATATGATTAAAATCCTCTGGTTGAAATAGTGAAGGAATTGGAGGTAATTAGGTACCTCGAAAGTTGAGATTTTAGATTAGGATAAAAATGTAATTTAGTTATTTTAAGCACTAAATCTAATCCAAAAATTATGAAACTCGGCAGGAGGGAGTTTTAGGATGATTTAGACTTATGGTAATTTTCCTGGAATTTTATGATTAATAAATATTATACTTCATGAGTTAAATGATTATTAGCTCGATTTGTTGTTTCATTTATTTGTAAGTTTTAAATTGATTATATTCAGTTAAAGTTCTGGATTTAGATCTTGACTAGTAGAACATTGATCCCTGAATTTTTATAGAATTTTATGTTGAGAAATTTTAGAGGTTCATTCACAATGTCTTAATATGGGCTTTTGGGCATAAAAATAAATTAGGGCTTGTACAATTGCTGAAAAATTATGATAATTGGAACTTAAGGTTTTTAGACCCTTTTATATCAATAGAAATTATTCGGGAATTTTTAGAGTTACTGTTATAGCACTTCATTCACAAAGCATGTTAGATTGTAATTTAGTTTTTGATTTATTATGATTTAATTACTAGCAAGAAAATTATGGGATTCTGTCAAAGTTATTTTCATGATAAAACCAGCACCCTGTATTTTATTTGAATTATTTGGAGGACAAATTAAGGTAGTTTATTCATTAAGCTTGAAATAACTGAAATAATGATTATATAAGTTTAGGCCCTTGAAAATCATTGTAAAACTATCAAACTTTGGAAACTTGATATTTAGGCCTACTATTATTTACCTTAATTTTGTGATAGCTGGAATCAACTAGAATGTTATACCTCATGTTCAAAATCATGATATTAGACCCTTAAGAATAAATAAATAAGTTATCGGATTTATTAGGAAAATTCCAATATTTTGGATTTAGGCAAATCTTGTTAGGATAGACCTCCGATAAATAAATTGTGGCATTTGGATGAAAAAGTAAATTATGTGTAATCTTGATTATCGTGTAGCCTAGGTGAGTCCCTAGGAGGTTTGGTTTAGCATTGATGGTAGTTAGAAGATTAGGTGTTACGCGGGTATGGCGGAAGACCGTCTTTCCGTGTGGAGAGGGTGAAGAGTCAAGCTACCCTAGGTTTAGTTTAATGTAACTCTTAAAGGGAAAAAGGTAAGGTGAGAAACCAATTAAAGTAAGTGCCTTGCGAAAGGGAACTTCGGGCCGTAATGCCGCCGTCTTGGTTCCTAGTGCCCCTTGAGAGCCCTTCACGGGGAATACCGGGGGCAGTCCTGGGCTAACGTAAACTGTAATAACAAACTGGCAAGACTAACTTAGTAACTAGGGCTGCACCTTTCACAAACACTGTTGGCACAGGAAGATTGATGAGAGCTTCGGCTCGGTTGGTTTGGAGACGGACGTTTTGGTCCGGGGAGCTTCGACTCGGTTGGTTTGGAGACGGACGTTTTGGTCCGGGGGCTTCAGCTCGGTTTTTGTGTGTTTACGATTAAACTTGCATGTGCATAAAATAAGGAAAAGTTAAGGTGGTGGATTTTCGATATCGGGGAGTTCGATTGCACTGACACCGATGTCGTTGACTCGACGAGGTGATGAGCACTTCGCCAACAGAAGTCCGGTGCACCAGCCGGCAAGAGTACGCAGGAGTCCGCTTAGTGCACCAAGCGTTGAGGCGTACGATAGGTCAGACCAGTGGTGCTTTTGCTGGTTTTGAGGTGGGCGAGGCCCAACCCACCGCTTCCGTCCGCCACTACGGAGGTATCCTGGGAGGTAACGGCTCCGAAAGGGGGAACTAAAGGTCTGTGTGCACAGAGTCGGGTGTGTAAGTTGCACTTGCATGTTTCATCATACCCACATGTATGTCATAGCATAATCGATTCATTTAACCCTGACACCTAAAGTATAAGTGGTATGGGACGCTTATACATTAGGACTTGCAAAATGACCCCTTGGTCTATAAGCTTGTGTGGGCAAGTTTATAAATCAAAGGTTAATTTCAATATATATACATGTTGTTGTTTGATAACCGACACCCCAACGTATAAGTGGTATGGGACACTCTATATGATGGGAGCCTTGCAGCAGATCCCTTGGCTTATGCGCTTTCGTACATAAGTTAAGGTTATCTTTCTTACTTTCTTTTCTGTCATATTACTATAGAATTGCTAGATTAGTTCCGCTGCCATTTGTTTCTTGATTAATCTCCACCTTCATGTCCTTCCCTTTCTTCCTCCCCACTCGGTACCTAGGAGCCATAGGGGAAGGGGTAGGGGATGATAGGGCTTAGTCTTTATGACTAACGGTTTTCGAACCGCATCATTTAGGGGATCGTGGAGCCCAACATGGAGGAACAACCCCAGAGATTGGTGCGCCTGGAGGTGGGGCAGTCTAGCTCCGGAGTTCATACAGCCGGGACCGTGAGTCTCGACCTTGAGTAGTTTCTGTTTTTGCTTCCGCTTGAGAGATTGTAGTGAGGAAATGATGTATCGGGCATAAGCCCGCATTTATAGTACCCTGATTATTGTTATTCTGTGGACACTCCCTTCGTGGAGATTTTATTTTATATACATGTGATTTATTATTGTGGACTGCATTGCTCTTACTTCAATTATTGTGCTACCTTTCTGTGATCGAATTGGCCGATAGAATCAGCGCCTTGTGGTGATGACCCTTCAGGACGTGAAGGTGTCACCGCAAAGTGGCGACTCTGGGCCTAAGACCCCGAGTTTTAAAAGAAAAAAAAGGGGGTCGTACAGTACTGGTCAGGAACACAGGATTTTGATCCAGACATTGCTGCTGCTGCAGCTATCTTTCCAGAAGCTTAGAGGGTTGAAGACGTTGCTCCCCTAGTTCACAAGAGAAAAAGATATGGGGAAGGCATGTCTGAATTCAGGCCAGATCCAGAGCTAATTAGAGTATAACCAAATAGAGAAATGGAAGAGGTTTGGAGCCCTACCTCCAAAGGAATCATATTGGATACATTCTCCTTGGTCGATATTGGAGTAGAAAAGCATCAACATCACTATGACCAAGAGGAATGGAATAAATACAAGGTGGCATGAGCAAAGATGAGAATTCATTTCAAGAACAACCGTGGTGTTGATCCGATGCCTCCAGCTCCTCCTAGATATTATCCAAAGCCAAGAGCATATTTTGCAAGACAGCGAGTAAAGATGGAGAACAGGGAGAACTGACAGTCATATTTTCTTGTATGTCAAGTATTGTGCGCAACCCTCCCTAAACTATAAAAATTCTGATATACTTATATATATGATTTCTATAATTATCTTAGAATGCGTGTTGTTTTATTTCTACTATATTTTCCTGTCTTAATTTTTTTTCATGTGCAATTCACCTTAGTTTGTAGGATTTTCGCTTCTCCAAATAGGGGGAGAATGTTAGGTATTGCATTCACAATAACCTTGATTTGAAGAAGGGTCCAGTCAAGCTAAGATGAACCGAGATTGTATTTGATGTTGCTATTCCAGTGTTGTACTTGCAGGTTTACTTTGCTAAGTACACACCAATGTCAGGTTACAGTGGGTCAGTAAACATAGGACTACACAATGTAATCCTTCATTGTGTCGGCCAATGTGTTGACTCACATGTAATCTCTCTATTGGGGTGTACTTCTATCCCAAGTATAGGAGAATGTTGGGTACATTGGAAAATGTGTACCTGATTTGAAGAAGCCCAACTTAGCTCAATGATATACATCAAGGTGTATTTGATGTTGTTTTGAGTTGACATGTGCAGGTGAATAGTATTAAAGAATGCAGAAAAATATTCTAAGTCCACATGTCGACACCTGAAGAAATTGTGTCGACACTTCAGAATATTTGTGTTGACACTTCAGAATATCAGTGTCGACACAGAGAAAGATGGTCGACCACATTTATGTCGATACTGGGAAGCAGTGTCGACACATAAAGGAAATCGTCGACCACAGCACTGGGAAGCAGTGTCGACAAAGAAGAAGATAGTCGACCAGAGAAAGATTATTGACTAGTGGAAGATAGTCGACTAGTGAAAGATAGTCGACCAGAGAAAGATTGTCGACACAGAAGAAGATAGTCGACCAGAGAAAAATAGTCGGCTAGTGGAAGATAGTCGACTAGTGAAAGATAGTCGACCAGAAAAAGATAGTCGACTCACAGAAGAAGATAGTCGACCTCTACTGTGTCGACACTGGGTGGATGTGTCGACACCTTGAGATTGAGTCGACACATATTGGCAGGAGTCGACTATGCTTGTGTCGACACCAGAAGACTGAGTCGACACATTTTGGCAGAATTGAAGATTGATGTGTCGACACCTGAAGGCTGAGTCGACACATACTGAGTTCTGAATCTACAACAACTGTGTCGACACACAGGACTTGTGTCGACACACTGCAGAGTCTAGACCAAGTTATTTTCTGAAGAAGCTGTGTCGACTTAAAGGCAACTTAGTCGACATCATCAAAGACTGTGTCGACACCAAAGTCACTTGTGTCGACACAGATAGACAGATTGGTCTCGACACTCTCTAACTGACTGTCTCGACATTTTGCTGTCCAAGGCTAAGGTACAGGAACTGTTTGAAGACTTGATAGCTGTGAGTTGCCACCGTTTAACTGAAGCTGTCAGACCTGTAAGAAATCAGTTAGAAACCGGATCAGCCGGTTACCATGAAGAAAGTCTATAAATAGACATATTCAGAAGGAAATAAACAGTTAAGAAAGATAACAGAAGAAGATCTAAGAAGAAGAAACAAAAGGATTACGATCCTATTGAAGTTTCAATTCAAGAAAGTGCTAAGCTCTAAAGAAGATCTTCATCAGAAAATCTAAGAAGAAGTCTGAAGTATCAGAAAAGGTGTTGGATAGAGAGGGATCCAGTCATCTTGAAGAAGAAGAAGGAAGCCATCTGTGGTTTCTCAAGAAGCTGTTTGGAAATCAACTCAGCTAAGTTCAGATTCAAGAAGCTTTGAAGAAAGCTCAGATTCAGTTGATTTCATCAGCTGATCAAGAAGTGTCTTGTCCTCTTCTCTCTCAACAAAGGCAAGACATTAAAATATCTTTTCTAAATTTCTGTAGGATCTGTTTACACAGATCTGAGTTGTAAGCCTGTGTTATAAAGGCTAAGTGTAGGAGAGGTGATCTCTGAGTGGTAGGGCTATTTGCCTGAGTGTAGGAGAAGGTTATTCTCTGAGTGGTAGGCCTTGAGGCAAGGCTGAGGTAGGGCTGTTGAGCCTGAGTTGTAGGAACCTATCCAGGTTCTGAGCTGTAGGATCTGAGGATCTGAGAATAGTGGAAGTTTGGCCGAATCTAGCATATTGCTAGATAGGTGAAGGGGGAAAGTGGATGTACCCAGACCTTGGGGAACCACTATAAAACATTGTGCAATCTGTGATGCTTAGTTGTCTGTGAATGCTGTGCTAGATGTTTTAATTTTGTAATTGAATTCTGCCTAGAATTATAAACAAGAAATTAGAACCTATTCACCCCCCCCTCTAGGTGTTTAGGTTGTCTTGAAAGTAAAACTATCAAGTGGTATCAGAGGGAGGTTCCTCAGAAAGGACTTAACAGTCTGAGGTAGATCTGAAAGGCAGAATCAAGATTCAAAAAGATGGGTTCTGGTGAGAATCATAAGGAGCTAGGGTCTATGAAATTACCCATATGCAAGAAAGAAATTTTTGGAATTTGGAAAGAAAGAGTCAGATTGTTTATGGAGGCATCTGACCCAAGGATTTACATCACAGTACAGGAAGGCCCCTTCATACCAATGAAGGTATCAGTTCTTGATGCAAATGTCCAAACTCCAAAGAGTTATTCAGAAATGACCAAGGATGAAATCATCTTGGCAACCATGGATAAAAGAGCTCAGAACATTATTGTTAGTGCCATAGATGATTCAACATTTCAGAATCTGATTCACTGCAAGACCTCCAAAGAGATGTGGGACACATTGATTGTCTATATGGAGGGATCTGAAGAAGTAAGGCAGGACAGGAAATCAATGCTCAATCAGGAGTATGAAAGTTTTAGACAAGGAAAATCTGATAGCATACTGAGTGCTACAAGAAATTCTATAGAATTGTGAATGAGCTTATGTCCTATGGAAGAGTCTTCAGTACTTATGAACTGAATGACAAATTCTTGAGATCCTTAACAAAGGATTGGGACACAAAGATCTGTGCCATAAGAGAAGTGGCTAAATTGGCAGAGATATCTCCTCCCACCTTATTTGGAAAGTTGCTATCCTATGAAATGCAACTTATGGTGAGGAAGGAGGAGGAAAAGAATTCAAGAGGAGAGAATAGAGAAAAGACTGTGGCATTCAATGCAGAAGCTACTAGAAAGAATAGGAGTAAATCACCATCTCCTCCTAAGGAAGTTGTAGAAGATAGTTCTGAAAATTCAGATAAGGGTTCAGAAAGCTGTGATTCAGATGCAGACTTTGCTGCATTCACAAGGCAATTCCAGAGGTTCTTAAAAAGAAGCAATGGAAGTCTAGGCCTTCCACATCATAGCAAGTTGATGACTATTATCAGAAGAAAAGGTCATCAAGGAAAGAGAAGAGCAGATTAAAGCCCAGCAAAGCCACTACTTCAAAGATTGTCTGCTATTATTGCAATAGGCCTGGACATGTAGTGGCTGACTGTCCTGATAAGAGAAAGGAGTCTTTAGATAAGAAGAAGACTCATCACAAAGGCAAGAAGGAGAAATCCTTTGTTGCAAAGAAAGATAGGAGTCTAACAGACTAGTCAACTTCAGAGTCAGAATCTGAAGCTGAAGCATATATTGGACTATATGCTGCATCTGAAGAAGAGGAGTTTCTGCAGTTGCTAGACTCCATCAATGAACAAAAGGATCATCAGTGTATGGGGCTAATGGCAGGATCAGAAGAGGACATATGCCAGAATCAGTCTGGTCCTAATAAGGTACAATGTCCTTCTATTACATCTGTTTGTTGTACAAGTGAAGAATCAGTTACATCTGCATCAAGTGATGTAGATGCATCTGAATCTGAAGGAGATGTCTATCAATTGATAGACAAGTATGGGGACTTGTTGAAGGCCCTTAAGAAAAGCAAGAACCTGGTTAAATCTCAGGCTCAGGAAATTGCTGAACTAAGGGTTGCTACAACTGAGTTAGAGAAAGTTATTGATCAAAAATTAAATGAAATTGCCAAGCTGAAGAATATAAAAATTATTCAGATGGGCACAATTAATTATACTAATGATCAAGTGAAGAGTCTGGAGGCCAGACTTAGTATTGAAAGGGATTTAGTGGCTAGTTACTCTAAGCCAAAATCTGTCTTACCCTTGATAGATGAATTTTTCACTCAAAAGGGTAAGGCTGGATTAGGATTTAAAGGTAACTCCAGGGCTGGCAGATTCAAGAGGAAAGGCAAAGCTCCTGTTCAGCCACTAAATCTTTCAGTCCCCATAAAGTTTAGTAAGGTGGAAGTGCCTTCTAACAAATATGATCATGAAGATATTCAAGGTCATATTAAGACTAATGTTCTGAAGAACAAGGGTGTAAATGCAAGCAGGCCTACCTATGTTCATAAACCCAATGGTTTTAAGAAATCAGTAGGTGAAGTTGCTGCAGCACCAGCAATGAACAAAAATTCTTCTGACAAGGATGTATCTAGATCTAGATACAATAAGTTTGAATGCTGGTGCTGTGGCAAGAGAGGCCATTTTGCACTAGACTGCTGGTATAACCCAAGTGTTATAAAGAACAATAGTCTACCTGTTAGAAGAGGTTATGGTAGCTTTATTAATGTCAACCTGAACCAAGGACCCAAGACTTACTTGGGTTCTAAGGGTAAGTAATTCTGTGTTACAGGTGAATCCAAGTAACCATGCCCCTATATGGTACTTGGATAGTGGTTGTTCCAGGCACATGACTGGAACAAAGGGGCTGCTGAAGGAGTATTCATCTGTCAAAGATGGACCTAAAGTGATCTTTGGTGGATCTGAAAAAGGAGTCATCAAAGGGTTTGGTAACATTTCTTCTAACCTAATTACTATCACTCAAGTGGCTTATGTAAAAGGTTTGAAACATAATCTAATAAGCATAAGCCAGCTAAGTGATTTAGGATATGACATTTCATTTGTTAAAGATGGATGTCATATCAAGAGGTCAAGTGATCAAAAGATCATACTGACAGGGTATAGGAAGAGAAATGTATATTGTCTTAATTTTAAATGTGAGAATAAGGCTTCTCCCATCTGTCTTGTAGCTGATGACAATGCTTCTCATTGTGTTAAGTGGCACAAGAGATTGGCTCATCTAAACTACAAGACAATTGGCCAACTCTTTAGCAAAGAGTTGGTGAGGAATGGACCCCAAGTTAAGTGTATAAAGGAAGGGATATGCTCAGCTTGTCAAAAGGGCAAGCAGACAAAATCCTCCTTTCAAAGCCTTGAAAACAAGGATTCTGTGAGGTGCTTATACCTCTTGCATATGGATCTTTTTGGTCCTATGCCAGTTCATAGTCTAGGTAGAAAGGTCTACACTTTTGTGGTTGTAGATGACTATTCTAGATTTACATGGGTGTTCTTTCTGAGACAAAAATCTGAAACCCCAGGTGTACTACTTAATTTTGTAAAGCAAATTCAGAATGAACTGAATAGTACAGTGGTCAAAATCAGAAGTGACCATGGTACTGAGTTTCAATCTGAAAGCATAACAAAATTGTGTAAAGACTTTGGGATTTTTCAAGAGTTCTCCTCACCTAGAACACCTCAGCAAAATGGAATTGCTGAAAGAAAGAATAGAACATTAATTGAAGTAGGTAGAACTCTGTTGAGTGACACCTCTCTCCCAGAATATTTTTGGGCTGAGGCAGTTAACACTGCTTGTCATGTAATCAATAGGGCTACTATCACCAAAAGCCACAAAATGACTCCCTATGAGATTGTGAAAGGCAGAAAACCAAATCTATCTTACTTTAGGATCTTTGGTTGCAAGTGTTATATACTTAACAATGGCAAGTCATATTTGACTAAGTTTGCTGCCAAATCCCAGGATGTGATATTTGTTGGTTACAGCACTAATAGTAAGGCCTATAGAGTCTTCAACTTGACTACTCAAGTTGTTGAAGAATTTGTGCATGTTGTGTTTGATGAAACAAGATTAATCAACTGTGAGTTGTCTTGTAGATCAAATGACTCAACAGGTATAAGCAAAAATATGGACAAGCTCTCCATTATTGAAGGATCAAAGGAAGATGGGGCATTGGAAAATGAAGGCTTCTGTCCAGGGGGAGAACAAGACACTATAGAAGCTGATGAAAACCAAGAGATTCAGCTAAATGAAGGAGCTGGAGATGTTCAACCAGAAGGGAATCTTCCTCCAGCTACAAGACATTTGAGAGATCATCCAGCTGATCAGATAATAGGTGATCCAAGATAGGGTGTGCAAACTAGAAGCAGAAATCAAAACACAGTTCTACATTCAAGTTTCCTGTCACAAATGGAGCCTAAGAAGTTTGAAGAAGCTATCCAAGACCAGCACTGGATTGATGCTATGCAAGAGGAGCTGAATCAATTCAGAAGGTGCAATGTCTGGGAGCTTGTTCCTAATCCAAAAGGCCACAACATAATTGGCACAAAATGGATCTATAGGAACAAGCTAGATGAAAGTGGAATAATAGTAAAGAATAAAGCAAGATTGGTTGCAAAAGGATACAGGCAGGAAGAAGGGATTGACTTTGATCAAACCTTTGCTCCAGTAGCAAGGCTGGAGGCAATCAGAATATTCCTTGCCTATGCAGCCTATCAAGACTCTAAAGTATACCAGATGGATGTGAAGTCAGCATTTCTGAATGGTGATCTTAAAGAAGAAGTATATGTAGAGCAGCCATCAGGTTTTGTAGATCCTCTTAAACCTGATTTTGTTTATAAGCTTAGGAAAGCTCTGTATGGGTTAAAGCAAGCTCCAAGGGCTTGGTATAAAACCCTGTCTACTTTCCTTATTGAGAATAAATTCTCAAGAGGAAAAATTGACAAAACTCTATTCCTTAGGGAATCCAAAGGCAAGATCATCTTAGTTCAGATCTATGTTGATGACATAATCTTTGGGTCTACTGAAAACAACCTTTGTAAAAAGTTTGCCAAACTTATGCAAGGGAAGTTTGAGATGAGCAGTATGGGGGAACTGAAGTTCTTCTTGGGACTCCAAGTAAGACAGACTGATGATGGCTTGTCCATATCCCAGTCTAAGTTCACCAAAGAATTGATTAAGAAATATGGTATGGAGTCATCCTCCACCATGAGAACTCCTATGGGAACAAGTATGCCTATATGCAAAGATGATGCAGGTAAACCTGTTGATGAGACTTTGTATAGAGGAATAGTTGGCTCACTACTATATCTCACTGCTAGTAGACCAGATATTATGTATGCTACATGTGTCTGTGCTAGGTACCAAGCCTGCCCTAAAGAATCTCATTATACTGCAGTCAAAAGGATTCTGAGATATCTTAAGGGCACACCTAATCTAGGTCTTTGGTACCCTAGGAATAGAGATTTTCAACTAACAGGCTATTCAGATGCAGATTTTGCAGGATGTAGAGAGGATAGGAAGAGTACTACAGGTACTTGTCAATTCTTGGGAGGAAGACTAATATCATGGAGTAGTAAGAAGCAGACCAGTGTGGCAATTTCCACAGCTGAGTCTGAGTATGTTACTGCTGGAAGCTGCTGTGCACAGCTATTATGGATGCAGCATCATCTTAAAGATTATGGTATTCAAGTTAGTAGAACACCTCTTTTGTGTGATTCTAAGAGTGCAATTTCTATTGCTAATAATCCTGTTTCTCATAGTAGAACTAAGCATATAGAAATAAAATACCATTTTCTTAGAGAACATGTAGAAAAAGAAGACATTTCATTGGAATTTGTGAAAACAGATTATCAAATAGAAGATGTGTTTATTAAGCCCCTAGATGAGACCAAATTCAATAAATTCAAAATTGAATTAGGTATGTTAACCATTGATTAGTGTAATCACAATATCATCAACAATGAAGTTGAAGTGGTAACAAGACATTCAAGTGATATAAAGACACATTGAAGTAGTATCAAGTACTCTGTAGTACTTATAAGTTGTGATGAACAAACAGAAATTGGCTAAGTAAGTGGTGTCGACACATTCAGTAATATTGTGTCGACTCAGGGTTGTAATGTCGACAAGTCAGAGATATTATGTCGACACAGAAAATATGTGTCGACACTTAAGAATCTTATTGTCGACTTATCCAGGAATGTAGTGTCGACTTCACCAGGATAGTGGTTTCGACACTTACAGATTTTGTGTCGACACTTATACTAAGAGTCGACACAGAATTTCTGATGCTCTTCTATATATCTCTGGTGTCGACATAACTGCAAATTGGTGTCGACACATAATAGACGGACTTGATGTCGAGACAATAGAAGCTTGTGTCGACACATTCCATCTGTGTCGACACTTATAGTCTGTTTTTGGCGTCTTTTGATCTTCTTTAAACAGAAGGTATAAATAGGTCAAAAACTCATTCTGTCGACACGCTTACAAGGTTTTCGAAACCCTGTGTCGGCATTCTCCCTCTCTCTCTCTTTCTCTCATCTTTCAAGCTTTCTCGACTGATCTATGGCGCCAAAGATTGAAGATAATGTGAATGAAGGATATGAGTTGGTGCGCCAGGCCTTTGCTGCTGCCCCTCCAGATGTTCTTGGGGTTATCTCTCTCCTCTCCAACTCAGGATTAGAATTTCTGGTCTCCGAACCATCTAAGATATGGAAGAAGGAAGTGCATGAGTTCTATACTTCTGCATCTGTAGTCTCTGAAAGTCATGAGATTAAATCAACAGTTCATGGGTCACCAGTGGAAATTACACCAAGTAATTTAAGAATAATTCTACACTTACCTATAATCGAGAATGAAGAGGATGTCCCTGCTTCTAAATCATGGGAGGCTCTTCAATGGTGTGGATTGGATTCCACCATGAAAATTGGAGCTGCTTTCAATAGGAAAGGAATGAATCAACAGGGCAAGTTTCTGTCTGAGGTGGTTGGAAAAGTTATTCTGTGCAAGCCAGGTGGACATGATAGGATTTCCGCCTATATGTTCAGCCTAATGACCAGGATTGTATTTACAATTCCAACGGATTGGTCAACTGTAATCTTTGAAAAGATTAAGGAAGGAATCAAGAAGCCAAATCTGGCTAGAATAATGAGTATATACCTAAGTAAGGAGATTCCTGAAGTTATGCAACAACAATCTGGAACAAAGATTAATCACATGAGAAGGATGGACATGAGATTGTTCTCTAGATGGGATAGGGTGCTGACCAAAGAAATGCCTGAAGTGGAAAGGCAGGACTCACCTGAGAAATCCCCAGATCATGTTACCAGTACTGAGCACCCACATGAAGAACAAGTAAGACAAGAGGTTGAAGATCAGCCTGCTTCTACACAAGTTCAGGATGCCACAATATCTGCAATTCAAGAAGAAGAAGTAAGAATACCAGCTCAGCAAGTTTATTCACCTACACAGACTGTATCTACTCATGACCAGGTACAGGTGCAGGGGGAGCTGGTGTATTTTCCTACAAAATACATTTCTAATATTTCTATTTCTGCACAGGTCCAGGGAAATCAAGTGTCCTCACCTGCCCAAGACATCACCAATACTGAACAAGTACAGGGGGAGAGACTGTCTGAGCAAGTGCAAGACGATGCTCAAATTGATATATCTCAAAATTTGAATACTGCAGATGTTCCAGCCCAGAAGGAATATACTCTAGAAGAGTTATTTCCAGATAATGAAATAATTACTGATAGAATGGAAGTGGAGCAAGAAATTGAGGGGGAGCCTGTGCATGTGGAGACTGTACAACATGGCACTGAAGCAGCTGTTCCTCCTCCTCCCAAAGAAAGAGTACAAATTGATAGTACTTCTGATTCTGAGAATGAAGAAGCCAGGGTGGCTAAGAAGAGAAAACTCATGGTCTTCCAGAGAAGGAGCAAGAGCTATAAGCAAGCTCTACAGTCTACAGCACATCACACTCCTTCTGACTTTGATTATAACAAGTTTTTGATCGATTTACAAGTGAAATTGGATGAACACAGAGTGGCTATTGAAAAATATGTTGATGAGAACAATAAGTCCCTGCAATTTGACTTAGCTCAAGATATAAAATCTATTAGGTTTGAGGTCAATATGCATAAAAAGGAGATGACAGATTGCTTCCATAAGGGAGGTAATGCTGTGGTATATTTGGCAAAACAACAGCAGTCTATCATCCCTAAGGTGGATGATATTGCTTTAAAGCAAAACTATGTCTTGGAAAATCAGCTAAGGATGAATGAGAATTTAACTGAATCTCATCATGAGATCATTGAGGAATTGAAAAAGATTGTTCCAGGCCTGCCTGCAGCTAGAGCAAAGGAAATGGAAGAATTTGATAAGAACTTTCAAGCTGCTATTAATTCTGTTAAAACTGCTATCACTACCTCTCAAAAGGAAATATCTGACAAGCTTCTAAAGCTAAAACCATTTTTTAAAGAGGGTGTGAATTATCTGGATGGCCAAATCAGATTTCAGAAGGAAGATCTCAGAGATCATGTTACTAGAGAAGCCATAAAGGGGGAGAGGATGTTAGTTCATGCAGGCTCAGAGCACACCAAATGGGTGACCAATAGTATTCGAGCCACATTGGGATATCCACCATTGTGTGATGATGCTATGGTGGCTGAGTCAGGAATACAAATAAGGCTACTTGAAGGCAATCAACCTGAGGTTGCCCAAGTAATTTACCCTCCTCCAGATTATGATATGATTGATCAGCAAGTTCAAGGAATGTATAGTCCTCCAAAGGAGGTTATTAATGTTGTTATTGGGAAGGTTGATAAGCCTGAGGCTACTTTGAAAGACCAGCAAGATGCTCTACTATCTAAGAAAAGATTTAGAGAGCAGGCTGAACTTAAGACAGACTTTGAGCAGTGGAGTCCTACTTCCAGAAATATTATACTCACTGCATGGAAGGCTGTCAAAGACCAAGTGCAGGAAAGAGGCAAGTGGTACAATGAGATGGAATGGCAGAAGTATGAAGCCAGGCAAGAGGCCATAGTACAGTTTAGAAGAAAAGCCAAGCTGGGTAGGCTGCCTCCAGATGCTCAGGAGCCAAGCAAGTACTTCCCAAAGCCCTTTCATTATTTTGAAAGGCAAAGGCTCAAGGAAGAAGCAAAGAAGAAGGCTGATCTAAAAGGCAAGAAGCCAGCTGAAGATTCTGAAGCTCCTGTGAAGGCTCAAGTTCTATCTGGCAAAGGGATTGTCATAAAAGAGCCTGATCAGTCTTAATTCTTAGTTCTTTCAAAGTATTTTGTAATGTTTTGATTAAATCATTAGATGTAAATCTCTGTATTCAAACATTATCAAGTTATAAACAAAATGTTGTTTGGTATCATATAATGCTCATTCTGTGTTGGATGGTTTTTTTTGTTTATATTAAGTATTCCTGTTATGTCATATATCATCAGTACATACTTTTTATAAATGGTGTATATCACGACTATAGGGTTATAACTTCTCCAAATAGGGGGAGATTGTTGGGTACATTGGAAAATGTGTACCTGATTTGAAGAAGCCCAACTTAGCTCAATGATATACATCAAGGTGTATTTGATGTTGTTTTGAGTTGACATGTGCAAGTGAAGAAGTATTAAAGAATGCAGAAAAATATTCTAAGTCCACATGTCGACACCTGAAGAAATTGTGTCGACACTTCAGAATATTTGTGTCGACACTTCAGAATATCAGTGTCGACACAGAGAAAGATGGTCGACCACATTTATGTCGACACTGGGAAGCAGTGTCGACACATAAAGGAAATCGTCGACCACAGCACTGGGAAGCAGTGTCGACACAGAAGAAGATAGTCGACCAGAGAAAGATTGTTGACTAGTGGAAGATAGTCGACTAGTGAAAGATAGTCGACCAGAGAAAGATTGTCGACACAGAAGAAGATAGTCGACCAGAGAAAAATAGTCGGCTATTGGAAGATAGTCGACTAGTGAAAGATAGTCGACCAGAGAAAGATAGTCGACTCACAGAAGAAGATAGTCGACCTCTACTGTGTCGACACTGGGTGGATGTGTCGACACCTTGAGATTGAGTCGACACATATTGGCAGGAGTCGACTATGCTTGTGTGACGTAGGCCACCGGATCGCGGTGGCCGCACACGTCTCCGTACAAGAACCTACGCCACTCCACTCTACCCAAACACACAAATAACGCAGCCCCGAATATGCCTAATCTTTGTTAACGCAGCGCACGGGTAGCAACCGTTAGAGTGTGAGTATAGGCTATAGGCTTATACCCACACAAGCTAAAAGAAATAATATTAATTCCGGACGAGCGCGGAGTTGTACCAAAGAAAGATCCACCAAAACAAACCGATTCGAAAAGGGTGGATGTTTCCCCAACAAGAACAAAGCAAGGATCGTCAATCCTTTTCGTACTCTTAAAGAAATATCCAGAAAACGCAAAATCCGCAAGAAAAATAACCACGAAAATTCCGATGCTTCCAAAGTCACGCCAAAACTCATCCACCAACAAGAAAAATCTAAGAAAAGAGCACTCTTGGTAGGAGGTTTCATTACCCACTCGGAGTTTGTAGATCCGAGATCTTGGATCCACAACAATGATCGTCCCCTCCAATAGCCTACCGGAGATGAACCAAGAAGATGCATGATGCGTGGAAAACGGCAAGCGCACCGGTCGCACAAGTAATAAAGTTTGGGAATAAATCCCCGAGTGTCGGTCTCTTGAGGAACACAGTAAGGGATGAGTTAATGTCGAGGAGGACTTGAGATTGAAGTCCTCGGGTCGGCTCAAAAAGGGGGGGTTTTGATGGTGGCGAAAATAAAGTAAAAATCTATCAACTACTCCTATGCAACGCCGCTATGCGATGCTTCGCCAGGCGGGATGGAAGACTAGTCGGGCCGCTATGCACCGAATCGCTTGGCGGATGGGCGAGTAGGCTAGCGGATGAGGTGGTGAGAATGGCGGAATGAGGGTCGTGAGCACCTCTTCGCAACGCACGCCACTAGCAATTGCTAGTGCGGCAAGGGTGGATGGTGGATGGAATATTAAGGCGCACCTCAAGCAATAATAACGAAAATACACAAATCACATAGACATGATTTAGAGTAAAAGTTAACTACAAATAAACATTCTTCATCAATACAAAGAGAATAACTAAGCTAACAACAACAAGAGGAAGAGGTGTGCGAATCGACCGAATCCGAAGCCTTGTTGGGGGTTCACGGTTGGAATCCCGGGTTGTCAATCCGAGTCCAAGCTCGGTCCTCAACTGCGTCCGGGGTAGAGGAGGCTGTCACTCACTCCCAATGGACCCGTCTTCTTCGTTGAAATGATCCGTAGATTGCGGCTCCGGCCCTTCCTTGCTTGATGGAGAAAGCTCGGTCAAAACTCCGCTTGAAGCTTGAGGATGAAGGAGGAGGCCGAGAGGATGCTCCGGCGTTGATTTGGCGTTGTAAGCTTGCCCGGAGACCCTCCCTAAGGTGGAGGATGAAGGGGGACGGAGGAAACCCTCGTCCGAGACGAAGAACGGCGGAAAAATCGCGGATTTGGATCGTCTCCCCAAATTAGGGCGGACCTGCGCTATTTATAGAAAACAGAATTAAACAGCGCGCACGATCACTGGCGCACGACCAATGGTCGTGCGCGATATGGTCAGTGATCGTGCGATATGGAGGCAGAAAAGTGGAAAAAGATGTCATGACTGCGCACGACCGGCAACGCACGAGCAGTGATCGTGCGCGGTATGGCTGATGATCGTGCGATATGCCGGGACAGAACTTTCACAGAAGAGGTCATGACTGCGCACGACCAGTGATCGTGCGCCAAAGAGGTCGATGATCGTGCGTGGGTAAAAACGCACGACCATTGACTCCTTTGCCAAAAATGGTGAATGTCCTATCCCGGACGCCCACACGATCCCAGAACCTGCAGGAAAACTGGACGGGATGTCGACATGGCAGTCACAGACATAAATATTAAGCAAAGCAAAAAGGGAAATACACACACGCACAGAAATAGGCTAAAAGAGTGCACAAGACGTGGAAAACCGTAGCGAACCAAAAGAAGTGCAAATGACGCTAAACGGTGTGCAAAGACAAGAAAATAAGCCTAGATGAGTCCAAAAATAGGTATATAAAGAGGACTCATCACACCCCCAGACTTAACCGTTTGCGCGTCCCGAGCAAACAAAACCTAAGCAGACAGGGAAAATGAACTAGCTAACAAAGAAATTGCAAAACGGAGTACCATGCGAAGTCGCATGCTCGCGTGCATAAAAATAAAGTAGAGGAAATTCTTAAGTATACAAAATATTTTGTATTTTTCACAATGCGTATCAAAAAGTTATTACTACTCAAAAGTAGAATCACGGTGAATCATCCGGTCCTACGCAGGAAGAAAGTAGACAGGCCACTAAGGTGAGCATTGCCGAAGACCGGGGCTCAAGATTACCCCCAAAGGAATCCACCAATGTCGGAAACCATAAGCTTGCCCGTTCGCACTCTCTCCACGGCACTAGTCAACTCAAGCGCAAGTCCGTAGGACTTCGGGTAATAATGGGGCTTGGGTTACGGTGAGGAAAACAAGGGTAAACATGAAGGGTATGCACCTAACCCAAATGAGCGAATGTACAAAACTAGTACCCGCTGCCCACAAAATAAACACGGGTGCACCACACCCCCAGACTTAACTTTTACAACATGGGTGTGTGCACCGCCTACTCCAAATCCAAATCATCTCCAATAAAGATTTTCAATCAAACTTTTTCTTTCTCTTTTTTCTTTTCTCTTTTTCCTTTTTTTTTTTTTTTAAATCATTTTCTTTTCTTTTTCATCTTTTTATTTTCACAATTTCAGCAGATATAACTTGGAAGCACTTCCACATTTTCACAAATAATAACACCACATCACAACCCAACATGAAAATATAAAACATTAAGCTCGACTTGGGTGCGCGACTAGGATAGGCTATGAGGCTTTGGTGAAATAATGGTGGAGCTGAATCAAAAGAAAGGGCAGGCACAAAGGGGCTAGCAAGGACGATGTTAGGAATGGGTACAAAGCTCAACCGGGCCAAAAGGTGGCCTACGTCACTCTCACGCTAGACTAACCGTGTACCAATGCTTCAAGAATAGCTTGGGGCAAGTTCTTAGCAACCGAGAAAGATAATCCTTCCTCCCGACTCAAGCAATACGAGTCTAGTGGCGGCTACACACATTCCTACGCTACCGTTTGATTCACACCGGATTCACCAACTTTTGAGTAGAATAAAAAAGAATTTACGCAGATAGAAAAATATAAAGCTATAAGCATACAGAAAAATTAAATCTACTCAAATTTCTATACAAAACGAGAGCAGTTGACTAGAAACACAGCAAGGCCAACATTTTACTCCGTCGCGCAATCCTGAACTAGCACAGAAATTTTCCAAATCGAACAAAGATACAAGTTCAACTCGTGACACGCAAACCGCTAAGCTCGCGCTCATGTGGGTGCAGTGGTGTGCGATGCAATGAACTTAAACAAAATAATAATGTAAAAGCTTCTAGTATGCAAAAGAAATGTGCACGTGCAAAAGGTAAACTGACTCTCCCCCAGACTTAAACTAAACAACACATCAAATGATAGAGAAATTTAAATCAAAAAGAGCTAAGGGAAGAGGTTACCCAATGCTCAGCTAGTGAGCATACCAGAAGACGCGTGAAAACTAGGAGCAGGCCCGCCATACGAAGAATCACAACCCCGCCAATGCGTAGTATCCATGAATACCTGCAGGGGTGAGCTCCGCAAAAACAAAAGAAAAATATACAAAAAGAAATACTAAACTAAGCTAGACATAAAAAAAGAAAAATGCAGAAAATGAAAGATAAGCACTGGGGTTATTGTCATCCCAGCACGACTTATTCAGCAAAAGAAAAATTCTAGCTAATGGGCCTATGAAAAGAAAAGTGCACAGGCAACTGTCCTAATATCCGTGTCGGTAACGGGTACCGATACGGTGATAGCACAGTTACCCCTCTACCTAGATAATAATACCTGAAAAGCTCAGGTAGAGGAAGCAGGAAATAAGATGAGGAGGCGACCTGGTCCTCGCTCATCTCATCACAAAAAGAATCCTTGCCTAGCAAGGTATCGTCCACCACAAGCTCGTTGGGGGCGAAGGTGAAGGCAGAGGATTCAACTGCAAAAGGAGTAGGAAATTCCTCATGCAAGCTGAGGCACTCGCCGACAACCTGAGCACAAGGCTCAATGTCAACCCAACTCACCTGCAGGGAGTCAACCCGCACAGGCGCAGAAGGAGAAGGGGGGTCAAGGAATAAAGGAGATGAAGAACATAAGGAACTAATCGGGGGAGTGGTCCCGGTCTCACTCCCAGCAGGATCCAAACATAGATCACTGTCGGTGTCATGTGAGTCATGGCGAGGGGAAACTGAGACCACGAGGTCCTCGGTGGTGGTTTGGACCCCCTCTTCCAACAAGGAAGTAGAAACCTCCTCGCCGGCAAGGATTTCCTCATCACACCTCGGTACGTCACGGTGTTCCAAGACATAGTACTCACCATTGATGAGAATAATGTCCTCGTCACACCACGGCGCATCCTCATATTCCCAATTCCCGCAGGGCACAACATCATCAACCAACTCACTAGAAATGGGAGTAGGTAATTCATGCAAAGAAAGCGAAGGAGCAACATCATCAGAGATAATATGCGCAGGTTCCTCCGGGGGTGAATCAAAAATAGGGGAAGAAGGCACAAGGAGAGACGGCGCCGCAATGTCGTCGCACTGACCAGTAGAAAGTCTGATGGGTGTATCCACAGCAGTCCCCCATAGACAAGGTGGTACTGTGGATACATCATCAGAATCAGAAGGAGCGGCCATTTGAGAAGTGGATGAGACAATCCGGATATCCGGTTCATCATCCGCCTCCATCTGGCGCTGAAATTCTGCGCAATCTTTCAACACATGGTCGGTGCTATGACAACACAAACACCGTTTTCCATTACCCCTCGATCCAGAAGGGACCGGGGAGGAATATGAAAAAGGTGAAGGCGGAGAAGAGTAGTGACCATAAGACTGGGGTGCGGTGTATGAAGTACCATAAGACAACAGTGCTCCATACACTGAACCACGAGATTTATGCTCCCATTCTTCAGTGGGGCACTCATCACTGTTATGCCTATAATCCCCGCACCAACGGCAACGAATATTCGCATAAGAATACATGGTGCAGCAAGAAAGAATTCACCACAAGAATTTTCTAAGCAAAAATTAACTACACACAAGCAGATAAATAAAAAGGAATACCTGCTACTGGAATATAAAAAATTAGAAGAGGAATAAAGAAAAATAAGCAACAAATTATAAAAACTAAAGTAAAGAAAAATAAAACATGGAATGAACAGATGGAAAAGGGCTTCTATCTCAAATCTACCTCTTCAAAAACTCAAACGACTGTGTTCCCCGGCAACAGCGCCAAAAACTTGATGCGTGGAAAACGGCAAGCGCACCGGTCGCACAAGTAATAAAGTTTGGGAATAAATCCCCGAGTGTCGGTCTCTTGAGGAACACAGTAAGGGATGAGTTAATGTCGAGGAGGACTTGAGATTGAAGTCCTCGGGTCGGCTCAAAAAGGGGGGGTTTTGATGGTGGCGAAAATAAAGTAAAAATCTATCAACTACTCCTATGCAACGCCGCTATGCGATGCTTCGCCAGGCGGGATGGAAGACTAGTCGGGCCGCTATGCACCGAATCGCTTGGCGGATGGGCGAGTAGGCTAGCGGATGAGGTGGTGAGAATGGCGGAATGAGGGTCGTGAGCACCTCTTCGCAACGCACGCCACTAGCAATTGCTAGTGCGGCAAGGGTGGATGGTGGATGGAATATTAAGGCGCACCTCAAGCAATAATAACGAAAATACACAAATCACATAGACATGATTTAGAGTAAAAGTTAACTACAAATAAACATTCTTCATCAATACAAAGAGAATAACTAAGCTAACAACAACAAGAGGAAGAGGTGTGCGAATCGACCGAATCCGAAGCCTTGTTGGGGGTTCACGGTTGGAATCCCGGGTTGTCAATCCGAGTCCAAGCTCGGTCCTCAACTGCGTCCGGGGTAGAGGAGGCTGTCACTCACTCCCAATGGACCCGTCTTCTTCGTTGAAATGATCCGTAGATTGCGGCTCCGGCCCTTCCTTGCTTGATGGAGAAAGCTCGGTCAAAACTCCGCTTGAAGCTTGAGGATGAAGGAGGAGGCCGAGAGGATGCTCCGGCGTTGATTTGGCATTGTAAGCTTGCCCGGAGACCCTCCCTAAGGTGGAGGATGAAGGGGGACGGAGGAAACCCTCGTCCGAGACGAAGAACGGCGGAAAAATCGCGGATTTGGATCGTCTCCCCAAATTAGGGCGGACCTGCGCTATTTATAGAAAACAGAATTAAACAGCGCGCACGATCACTGGCGCACGACCAATGGTCGTGCGCGATATGGTCAGTGATCGTGCGATATGGAGGCAGAAAAGTGGAAAAAGATGTCATGACTGCGCACGACCGGCAACGCACGAGCAGTGATCGTGCGCGGTATGGCTGATGATCGTGCGATATGCCGGGACAGAACTTTCACAGAAGAGGTCATGACTGCGCACGACCAGTGATCGTGCGCCAAAGAGGTCGATGATCGTGCGTGGGTAAAAACGCACGACCATTGACTCCTTTGCCAAAAATGGTGAATGTCCTATCCCGGACGCCCACACGATCCCAGAACCTGCAGGAAAACTGGACGGGATGTCGACATGGCAGTCACAGACATAAATATTAAGCAAAGCAAAAAGGGAAATACACACACGCACAGAAATAGGCTAAAAGAGTGCACAAGACGTGGAAAACCGTAGCGAACCAAAAGAAGTGCAAATGACGCTAAACGGTGTGCAAAGACAAGAAAATAAGCCTAGATGAGTCCAAAAATAGGTATATAAAGAGGACTCATCAATGCACATGTCCGCCTTCACCGTGTCACGCCCGGTAAAGCCTTCCCAATCCATAGTCGTGCCGAGGGGGTCCTTCTTGGAGTTGGCCGAAAATTATGAGAGCAATATGAGAGGGAGAGAGGGATGGAGTGGGAGAAGAGGAATGGGGAGGAAGGAAGAGAGGGGGCCGGCGGCTAGAAGGAGGAGGGAAGGGGTGGTCGGCCTAGGCTAGGCCGAAACTTGGAGAGGGGGAAAGAGAGGAAGAGAGGGGGGCGGCCACAAGATGAGAGGGAGAGGAGCAAGGATTTTTAGGGTTTTCAATTCTCTTCCAAAAATTACCTTTTACATAGTTCATGGCTTAATATATATAGCCAAACACACACCAAGGGCTATATGCAGCCCATACAAAATAAAACAACAATGGCCGGCTAAACGCAGACCAAAATAAAAATAAAATTGTAGCAAAGGCTGGCTAAACGCAGGCCAGATTAAATGTCCCAAAAATAACATAACAAAAGACAAACTCAAATTAAATAAAGTTCTTCATGTGCCGAGGGCGAAGGTTGTAACGTTGTCCGTCACGAACGTTGCGGCGTCGCAGATCCTTGGGTGGTGGCGGTGGATCGTCGTCAACTGCATCGTCAATAAGATGAGGGTCGTCGTCCCCATCAACCCTCCCCCGCTCGAAAGGGCTCATCACCGATGAGGAGGGGAGCAGGTACTGCTGTAGGAGATCTTTGTCCAGAAGGGCCACCTCCGAAGGAGAGAGCCAAGAATCATCAGAGGCAGGGCGGTCACGCCATCGGATCAAGAACCGTCTCGAGTCGCCATGCGGAGAGGGAAGCACCTCATCCCGAATAATCCTGTCAGGCACAAAAACAGTCTTGGGGAAACTTGAAAAAACGTTAGTCGACGAAGATGGAAATGTAGCAAGTTCATTAGGCGACATACCCCCGGTGGCAGCTGCTGGAGAGAACGATCCAGATAAAACTTCACCCCCAAACCCATTAGAATTGGTAGTGGACAAAAATGGGGAGATAGATAATTCGAGTGGTGGTGAGATATAAGGCGTTAAATCAGAAATATTGAAAATGGGGGATATACCCCAATCAGTGGGTATTTCCAAGAGATAAGCATTCTCTCCTAATTTCTTTAAAATACGAAACGGACCGGCTCTCTTATTTGCTAATTTCTTTATGGTTCCCGTCGGAAACCGTTCGGGGGAGAGACGCACCATAACCAAATCGCCGATATTAAAGTGGATTTCCCTTCGATGTACGTTGGCGTTAGCTTGATAAGAGGCATATTGTTTTGCTAACGTTTGGTTGATGTGTTTGTGTAGGGTGTGAACATGTGAGGCGAAATCCTGAGCAAACTGACTAGATTTATAAGTTGGTGGTAATGGGACTAAGTCAAGAGGCACGGGTGCCTTGTAGCCGTGCACAATTTCATTGGGTGAGAGTCCGGTGGACCTATTTTTGGAGTTATTGTAGGCCAATTGTGCATGTGGTAGGATGAGATCCCACATGCCCTTATGATCCCCCACAATACAACGAAGTAAACTACCCAAACTCCTATTAACTACCTCTGTTTGGCCGTCCGTTTGTGGATGGTAAGCCGAGGAAAATAAGAGCTTAGTGCCCATGATCTTCCATAACGTTTTCCAAAAATAACTCGTGAATTTCACGTCCCTATCCGTGACAATGGTCTTAGGGACACCCCTATGGCCTACGACTTCTTTAAAAAATAGCTTGGCGACATGAGACGCATCATCGGTTTTGTGACAAGCAATGAAGTAGGCCATCTTCGAAAACCGGTCAACGACCACCATAACGGAGTCGTGACGTCGAAACGTGACGGGAAGGCCTAAGACAAAGTCCATGCTAATATCTTCCCAAGGAACGGAAGGGATCGGGAGGGGGGGTATAAAGACCCGCATTCGTTTTATTCCCCTTTCCCAATTGACACGCTCTACAACTTCCGACCACCTTGTGTACCGTTGACTTGAGACCGGGCCAATAAAATTTTTCCTCCACCAAGGTAATGGTTTTATCCCGCCCAAAGTGGCCGCCGAGGCCGCCACTATGTAACTCCCAAACTATAAAGTGGCGAAGGGAGGAACGAGGGATGCATAGTTTAGCGTGCTTGAATAAATAGCCATCACGGAGATAGTACGCAGAAATGGTCGTGGGTGACTCGCTCTGGGTGGATAGGTAGATATCTTTAAAATCCGGACAATGAACATACTCGTCATTAATACGCTCGAAACCTACGACCTTAACCTCAAGTGTGGTCAATAAAAGGGAGACGCGGCTCAGAGCATCAGCTACCCGATTGAGGTTTCCCTTCAGGTGTTTAATATTAAAGGAGTACTCCTGCAGGAAGGATACCCACTTCGCGTGGCGTGGACTGATTTTACCTTGCGAGTTGACGAATCGTAACGCCTCGTGATCGGAAAGTATAACGAATTCCTTAGGCAGGAGGTAGTGCCTCCAGTGTTGGAGACACCGAATGATGGCATAAAATTCCCGATCGTAGTTAGAATAATTGAGCTTAGGTCCCGCTAGTTTCTCACTAAAGTAACCAACCGGGTGCCCCTCCTGACTTAAGACACCCCCAATACCAATCCCTGAGGCATCACAAGATAACTCAAAGACCTTATTGAAATCCGGTAATCACAAGAGGGGTGCTTCCGACATTCGGGCCTTAATCGTGTGGAATGCTTTGGTGGCGGACTTGGACCACACAAAGTCACCCTTCTTCATGCACTCCGTGATGGGAGCCATGATGCTACTAAAGTCGCGTATGAACCGGCGGTAGAAGGTAGCTAGACCATGGAAACTCCTAACATCCCTAATGTTGGAGGGTTCCGGCCAATCTACAATGGCTTGGACCTTCTTGGGATCTACGTGTATGCCCTCCGAGCTAACAATGTATCCGAGGAACTCCACAGATGGCACATGAAACGTGCACTTTTTAATATTGACAAACAGTTCCTCCGTTCGGAGCGTCTCCAAAATAGTCTTCAAGTGCCTCGCATGATCGGTAGTCGAGGTGCTAAAGATGAGTATATCATCAAAGTAGACAACGATGAACTTCCCCATATACGGTTGAAATACGTGGGTCATCATCCGAGAAAATGTACTGGGGGCATTGGAGAGTCCGAACGGCATTACTAGCCACTCATAAAGTCCTTCCTTTGACTTAAACGCTGTCTTCCACTCATCCCCTTCCCTAATCCGTATTTGGTGGTAGCCACTCCTAAGATCCAATTTCGAAAAGATCGTGGCCCCGGCTAACATGTCCAATAGATCGTCCAAATGCGGGATGGGGAAACGGTATTTAATAGTGATTTTATTGATGGCTCTACTGTCCACACACATTCTCCATGTCCCGTCTTTCTTGGGTGCAAGCAAGGCGGGTACGGCGCAAGGGCTTTTACTATGACGAATAAATCCCTTTTGTAATAATTCAGCAATTTGGGTTTGCAGCTCCGCGTGGGCGGACGGATTCAATCGATAATGTGGTAGGTTGGGTAGGGAGGAACCCGGGATGAGATCGATGGCATGTTGGATATCCCGCAATGGGGGTAACGTTGCGGGCAACTCTTCCGGATACACATCCTTATATTCTTCTAAAAGATCACGCAATGCCGGTGGTAGACTCTCAAATGACGGCTCATCGCCCTTGACTTGTAGGCAAACTAGTGCATAAAGGATACCCTCAACGAAGGAGTGACGCTCGAGTTCCTTTCTACCAATTAGAGTCAACGTTTTCTTCTCAGCGGGCACAATTGTGTCCGAAGAGGCGATCGAGGGGTCCTTAGGTGGAGTGGGAGCCAAGGTGACGGTCTTGCCGTTAAACTTGAATTCATAGGTGTTTGCACGACCGAAGTGAGTCACATCATAATCGAAGAGCCACGGACGCCCCAATAATACGTGACAAACGTCCATGGGGATGACGTCGCACCACACCTTATCTACGAACCCCTTGATAACTAGAGGAACCAGACATCGCTTGGACACCCCAATGGAGGTTTTGTTGACCCAAGCGATCTTATATGGTTGGGGGTGTGGTTCCGTGCTTACTTTCATTCGCGCGACGGCATTCTCCGAAATGACATTCATACAACTCCCGCTATCAATGATCAGTTTACACCACTTATCACCGCTTTTAAAATTCAGAGAAAAGATGCTCGTCCTATTATAATCGTCCAATACTCGCGGGGTGGATAAAATGCGACGCATCACCATCATGTAAGACTCATTTTCCATATCACTAGGCTCGCCTTCAGACTCGTCCGCGGCCTCATAGACAATCTCAGCGGGCTCAGAGGAGGAGTCCATAAGAGCTAAAGGCTTCGATTTAGAGGGGCACTCACTAGCGTAGTGCCCTTGTATCCCGCACGTAAAACAAGTGGCGTTAGTCTTACTAACTCTCCCTATCGGAACTCTCTCGCCGTTGGGATATTTGTTGTTCCGAGCTGTAATAACGATGGAGCTTGAATCAGTAGAGCGGAATTTTCCTTTGTCCCTCATGGAGGACGAGGGCGGGGCACCTAGAATAGATTTTCCTTTCTGAAAGGATCGCCCCTTAGTTTTGTGGGCGATATGTTTCTCGATATCCAGAGCAGCGTTGAAGGTAGTGTTGAGGTCCGTGTGACCATAACGCAGAAGCTTGCCTTGGATGTCCGGATTAAGACCCTTACGGAAACGGGAAAGCGTAACTTCTGGCATTTCTCTAACCTCGCAACGTACCATCATATCCTTAAGGAGTCCCATGTACTCCGCTACCGATTTGCTCCCCTGGTGAAGGGTGGCTAACTCGTCGAACATTTGAGTTTGGTGATACGCGGGGACATATTGATCAGTCAGAAGAGCTTTCATGGCATTCCACCCAATTGGGGGTAAACCATTCGCGGTACCTAGTCGCCTCTCTTCATTTAACCAGAAGGTTTTGGCCCTTCCCATAAGCTTCATTCGTGCTACCCGCACCTTCTCGCCGTCCGTTAGGTTACGCCACTCAAAGTAACACTCGATCTCCATGACCCAATCTAGAAATGCTTGGGGTTCACCCATACCATCGTATGAGGGTGGGTCAATCTTAACGGCTCTAGCTAAATCGAACTCATAAGGGGCTCGTGGCGTGTGTTCATCATCCTGCTCGTGATATTGGTGGTGCCTATCATCGCGTGGGTGAGCGGCCTGGGGAGGAAAACCCGGTCTGGGTATCCCAGCAGCGGGATTACGGGGCACCGCTTGGTTGACAGCCAACCCTTGTATTAATTGTGTCAGAGCCTCGAACCTAGTGTTGAACTCTTCCCGAAGCTCCGCGATGGTGGCCGGTGTGTGGTCATCATCATGGTGGTTAGCCATTTGAGAAGTGGAGGGGGAATATTCAGTCCCAAGCCTAGTGCGCATGAACAGCTGAAAACTAGGAAAGGTCTGGACAGATTAATTTTATAAAGGAAGATTTTTTGACACAAATCCGTTGAGCAAACAAAAATGATTTTTTAGACCTTTACGCTTAGAAAAAAATGACGAGCTCCCAGAATTTTTTTCTAATTTTTCTGAATATATTTTTTTTTCTGTTTTTACTATTAGCACACCAAATTCAGCAAAATTTCAGATTTAGTTAAGGTTTGTGACGGGCTGTGCGCAACCTAGCGAGAATCGTAAATCCAACTACGGAAGAGCAAGAGGATGGTGTCGGTTGGGAAACCAACACAACCTCCCTCTGATACCAAATTTGACGTAGGCCACCGGATCGCGGTGGCCGCACACGTCTCCGTACAAGAACCTACGCCGCTCCACTCTACCCAAACACACAAATAACGCAGCCCCGAATATGCCTAATCTTTGTTAACGCAGCGCACGGGTAGCAACCGTTAGAGTGTGAGTATAGGCTATAGGCTTATACCCACACAAGCTAAAAGGAATAATATTAATTCCGGACGAGCGCGGAGTTGTACCAAAGAAAGATCCACAAAATCAAACCGATTCGAAAAGGGTGGATGTTTCCCCAACAAGAACAAAGCAAGGATCGCCAATCCTTTTCGTACTCTTAAGGAAATATCCAGAAAACGCAAAATCCGCAAGAAAAATAACCACGAAAATTCCGATGCTTCCAAAGTCACGCCAAAACTCATCCACTAACAAGAAAAATCTAAGAAAAGAGCACTCTTGGTAGGAGGTTTCGTTACCCACTCGGAGTTTGTAGATCCGAGATCTTGGATCCACAACAATGATCGTCCCCTCCAATAGCCTACAGGAGATGAACCAAGAAGATGCACACGTCCGCCTTCGCCGTGTCACGCCCGGTAAAGCCTTCCCAATCCGTAGTCGTGCCGAGGGGGTCCTTCTTGGAGTTGGCCGAAAATTATGAGAGCAATATGAGAGGGAGAGAGGGATGGAGTGGGAGAAGAGGAATGGGGAGGAAGGAAGAGAGGGGGCCGGCGGCTAGAAGGAGGAGGGAAGGGGTGGTCGGCCTAGGCTAGGCCGAAACTTGGAGAGGGGGAAAGAGAGGAAGAGAGGGGGGCGGCCACAAGATGAGAGGGAGAGGAGCAAGGATTTTTAGGGTTTTCAATTCTCTTCCAAAAATTACCTTTTACATAGTTCATGGCTTAATATATATAGCCAAGCACACACCAAGGGCTATATGCAGCCCATACAAAATAAAACAACAATGGCCGGCTAAACGCAGACCAAAATAAAAATAAAATTGTAGCAAAGGCTGGCTAAACGCAGGCCAGATTAAATGTCCCAAAAATAACATAACAAAAGACAAACTCAAATTAAATAAAGTTCTTCATGTGCCGAGGGCGAAGGTTGTAACGTTGTCCGTCACAAACATTGCGGCGTCGCAGATCCTTGGGTGGTGGCGGTGGATCGTCGTCAACTGCATCGTCAACAAGATGAGGGTCGTCGTCCCCATCATTGTGTCGACACCAGAAGACTAAGTCGACACATTTTGGCAGAATTGAAGATTGATGTGTCGACACCTGAAGGCTGAGTCGACACATACTGAGTTCTGAATCTACAACAACTGTGTCGACACACAGGACTTGTGTCAACACACTACAGAGTCTAGACCATGTTATTTTCTGAAGAAGCTGTGTCGACTTAAAGGCAACTTAGTCGACATCATCAAAGACTGTGTCGACACCAAAGTCACTTGTGTCGACACAGATAGACAGATTGGTCTCGACACTTTCTAACTGACTGTCTCAATATTTTGCTGTCCAAGGCTAAGGTACAGGAACTGTTTGAAGACTTGACAGCTGTGAGTTGCCACCATTTAACTGAAGCTGTCAGACCTGTCAGAAATCAGTTAGAAACCGGATCAGCGGGTTACCATGAAGAAAGTCTATAAATAGACATATTCAGAAGGAAATAAACAGTTAAGAAAGATAACAGAAGAAGATCTAAGAAGAAGAAACAAAAGGATTACGATCCTATTGAAGTTTCAATTCAAGAAAGTGCTAAGCTCTAAAGAAGATCTTCATCAGAAAATCTAAGAAGAAGTCTGAAGTATCAGAAAAGGTGTTGGATAGAGAGGGATCCAGTCATCTTGAAGAAGAAGAAGGAAGCCATCTGTGATTTCTCAAGAAGCTGTTTGGAAATCAACTCAGCTAAGTTCAGATTCAAGAAGCTTTGAAGAAAGCTCAGATTCAGTTGATTTCATCAGCTGATCAAGAAGTGTCTTGTCCTCTTCTCTCTCAACAAAGGCAAGACATTAAAATATCTTTTCTAAATTTCTGTAGGATCTGTTTACACAGATCTGAGTTGTAAGCCTGTGTTATAAAGGCTGAGTGTAGGAGAGGTGATCTCTGAGTGGTAGGGCTATTTGCCTGAGTGTAGGAGAAGGTTATTCTCTGAGTGGTAGGCCTTGAGGCAAGGCTGAGGTAGGGCTGTTGAGCCTGAGTTGTAGGAACCTATCCAGGTTCTGAGCTGTAGGATCTGAGGATCTGAGAATAGTGGAAGTTTGGCCGAATCTAGCATATTGCTAGATAGGTGAAGGGGGAAAGTGGATGTACCCAGACCTTGGGGAACCACTATAAAACATTGTGCAATCTGTGATGCTTAGTTGTCTGTGAATGCTGTGCTAGATGTTTTAATTTTGTAATTGAATTCTGCCTAGAATTATAAACAAGAAATTAGAACCTATTCACCCCCCCCTCTAGGTGTTTGGGTTGTCTTGAAAGTAAAACTATCAGAGAAGGACCAAGGAAGGCCAAAGACATGGACTCAGAAAAATTGGAATTTTACCTAAGTAAAATTCGGCGAGTATGGTGAGGCATATACGTCGAATTCGTCGAGTATCCTGTTGATAATCTCCGAATTCATCGTGTATACTTCCCGATACTTGTCGAATTTGTCGTAAATACTTAGGGTAAATTCTCTGGAAATCTGGAAATCCTCCAAGTAAAATTCACCGAGTATCACTGGCGATACTCACCGAATTTGTCGAGTGTATCTAACGATACTCGCCGAATTCGTCGAGTATCCCAGACGATACTCATCGAATGTGTCGAGTAAAAATTTTGCCTACTCTGGATTTCTGTCCAAGGATAATTCGACGTATAGTATATCGTTATCAGGTTCGGCGAGTATCATAAGTGATACTCGATGAATCCCATCGAAAATGACTTTGGTCGTTTTCCGAATTTTTCTCTGATTCGGGATTTTCGGCCATGCACAGCAACTTCTAGGTTACGTTTTTTTGAATTCTTTTATAGTCGTTATTTTGAATCTCTCTCTATATATATTATAATGATTTTCGAAATAAATAATCTTGCCCGAATTACATTTCGATTTCAAAAGATTCCAAACTCAGAAACCGTCGACCGCCCATACGCGATTCACATTTTTTCCGGATCAGCCGTCAGCGACTAGCGATCTTCTTCTTCAATGACTTCCTCGACTGGATCGCTTGCTCTCACAAGATCAATTCTACTCCAGTCCTAGTTGTTCGAAGATCGAAAGCTCAAGATTCAAGTTCTACAAGGATTTCAAGTTTCAAAGTTCAACGAGTTTCAAGATCTACTTCTACGAAGAACGTCGGAGCGAAGACTTGCAATCGTTTGTGTTTTGTAATATTCCTTTACATATTGTAGGAGATTTATCTTTGAGTTTGTAGATCTGTTTGAGGATTGAGTTTGTAGATCTATTTGTGGATCGAGTTTATAGATCCATGTGTGGATCAGGATGTAGATTCGGTTGTGGATCGAGGTGTAGGAGAGTTTGTTCTCCGAGGTGTAGGAGCGTTGCTCCGAGTTGTAAGATTGTTGATAATCTGAGATAGGTGAAGTAGCCGAATCTAACCCTTCGTGGTAGATAGGCGAGGCGGGACAGTGGATGTACCCAATACGGAGAACCACTATAAATCTCTGTGTTTGTGTGCTTGTGATGAATTGTAAATATTCATATTTTTAAGTAGTTTATTTATGTAGTTTTTGTTCATTTTCGTTATTTTTAGTTAGTTTTGTTCAATAAAATGTTCCTTTTTTGTATAAACATTTTCTAACCTAGCTTCCTTTTATTTTCTGAAATTTTGCAGAAAACTGTCTAAAAACCAAAGTACAAACCCGTGTACTTCATGTCACGCCCATGACCGGGGCATGTTACTTTGATTATAGTAAAGATCCGCTTCCTGCACAGAAATAGCTGCCATTCATCGAGCTACGCTTGATGAAGTTAAACCCAGCGCTAGCACTCGACGATTCGTCTATCTTGCGCTAGACGAATTCCATGCAGATCAGAGCTTGATGAACTCAGCCGCGCTCGACGTTCGTCGAGCTCCGCTCGATGAAATTCTGCCAGACTCCTTAACTTGACGCTTTTCCTCCAGCAAGTCAACACTCGATGCCTCTAGTTCAACGTTTGTTGTTCGTCAATCCCAGCTCAACGCCTTCACCAGTCATACCTTGCTGACATGCCCGTGACAATCCTGTCATGCCCGTGACAATCCTGTCACGCCCGTGACCAACACGTGTCCCATTCCAGAAGCTTCCAGAAATCCACCAATCACCAGAATTTCGCCTTCTCCAGCACGCCAGACCCGACACGCTCCCATGTCACGCCCGTGACCAGGGCATGTCACATCCTTTTTTTGTCTATAAATAAAAATTTTCGGTAATGACCTAGGGTTCAAACTTTTGGGCCAATTTTGTTGTTTGTGGGCTGCTTGGGTGCACTTCTTTCTATGTAAAGAGAATTTTCTCCCCCTCTCTTTTCTGTTTGTTTTTGCTTTGTAATCAACTTTTTCCTTAATAAAATATGTTAGATTTTCTCTCCTTATGTTGTCTTGGAATAGATGTGAGTGCCCCACTTTTATTCTCTTTTTCTCCTTTGTTTTTATTTGTCTTTCTCAAAAAAATGTGTGTGTATGAGTTTAACTTCATGTTTTTATGTTTTCATAGTTTTATTTTGCTTAGCTTTTGTTCTAAGTTTTCTTTTATAGTTATTAGTTGTTATGTTAACTTTTTTTTTCTTGTCCGTTAGGATTGTTTAAGTTTAGTTTTTTTAGTACTTTAATTTCATTTTTATGGTTTTATACAAGTGTTTTCAAAGTAGCTTCCTATCTTTTTTTTTACTTAGTCATTTTATTTTTGTAAAACTTTTGTTCTTTTCAACTTTTTTTCCACTTTTTAAACTTTTTTATAAAATTATAACAATGAAAAAGTTGATATTTTAATTTTTAAGATAAGTTTGTTTTCTTTCTCTTTTTGTTGTGTGTGTGAGTATATGAGAATAAGTTTCATTTTGATCTTTCAACTTCATGTAGAGTGTGTGAGTATATGAGATAATTTTTCTTGCTTTCTTTTATTGCTTTTTTTTATCGCTTTCTCAATTATGTAGAGTGTGTGTGTGTATGAGATAATTTTCATTGTTTCTTTCAATTATGTAGAGAGTGTGTGTGTGCATTAACTTCTCGCCTACTCGTTCGAGTAGGACTCGCTTTCATTTTTCGCCTACTCGTTTGCGTAGGACTTGTCATTTCCCGCCTACTCATTTGAGTAAGAATTGTCATTTACCGCCTACTCGTTTGAGTTGAACTTGTCATTTCCCGCCTACTCGTTTGAGTAGGACTTATAATATATTTATTTCCCGCCTACTCATTCGAGTAGGACTTGTAATTTTTCTTTTTTTTGTAACTTAGCTTTTTATTTTATGATTTTGAAAAGTGCTAGTTCTCGTTTTAGTTAGTTTTATATTCTCTAACGTTGTGTTCTTTTCTGCCCCTTTTTTGTAACTCTTTAGCGCTTAGTCTCGATCTCACGCCTCATTAAAATCATAAGCCATCCCCATACCGATGAGTGGCTAATCGTTCTTAGCCCTCGGCATCGAAGAGTATTGGGATATATGAAATCACTCTAAATAATTAAAGGATCTTTTTCTCACTTTAATTAAAGAGTGTAAGGTTTGCCCCAGGTTTACGATGCGTAGAACCACATATCGATATGTGAGCTCTATTTCCGTTATCCATACGCTAGCTAGCCGAGAGGCCATGCATATAGACCGATCACCCTTGGGTAAAAAGAGTTGTGTGCATACCCTCGAGAGAGGAGAAGCATAATTCTACCGGATTGGGTTCCCCACACAATAGCGAGGTTCTTAGCGTAAAACATGCATTAAGAGGAATCCTTTGTCAAACGAGAGTTCGGTCGAATAGTCTTAATGCTCTGGTGAGCGATTTTCCTAGAGATAGGCGAGCTAATGTTTGTAGAACCTCCACGGCCAAGTTGCCTTTAATTAATTTGAAAACTAAGTTCTCTAATTATTAAGAGTCGATTTAGTTTCGATCAGATTCGATGTCGAGCGTTAACCCTTCATCGAATTTCCTAACTCGTTTTCGTGCCTTTATTTTATCCGTCTTAGTTAATTTAAATTCCACTGTATTTTTAGTAAAATAATAGTTACTCCAGGAAGAGTAAAAATAATCAACCCGTCCCTGAGAACAATACTACTTCGATATTCCCACCGAATATCAGGTACTACATTTAATAAGTGCACTTGCCTACTTTCGTTAAAAGCTCGCTTTTTAGCAGTCCGGGACGTTCGACCAATCGAACAAACCACCTAAATAAGAGTCGGCTTCACGGGCATCAAGTTTTTGGCATTGTTGTCGGGGAACCTTCGAGTTGTTATTTCGAATTCCAGAGTCAATTACTTTTTCCTATTTTCTAAAAACTAAAAAAAAACTTAAAAACTCTATTTAAAAAATGAAAAAAGATAGTTAATTATTTAGTTTATATTTTAGGGTGTATGACCTGTGGACAACCCTCAGAGTCTGAAAATTTTGATTTCGATCCATAGATCGAACGCTCCCTTGCTCGTATTCGATCTCAATGCCAAAATCTTTTTTTAGACCCCGAAGAATCTATTGAAGAACCCTCTACCATAGTTATGGCCGACCATAACCTTGCCCAAGAGGCCGATCATACTATGTCTTATTACGGCTGACCTAACCTGGATGATACTGGTTATAGCATTGTTCGCCCTACGGTGGCGAATAATAATTTTGAAATAAAATCGAGTGCCATTCAAAGATCCAAAACGTCGTGCAGTTCGATGGACTGCCGGATGAGGACCCGAATGTTCACTTGTCTAACTTTTTAGAAATTTGCGACACCTTTAACATTAATGGCATCACTGATGACGCCATTCGCTTGAGCTTATTTCCTTTTTCCCTTAAATCCAAAGCGAAGGCATGTTTGAATTACCTCCCGCGAGGATGTATCACCACCTGGGCCGAGCTTGCAGAATAGTTCTTAACGAAGTATTTTCCGCCCGCAAAAACTGCAAAGTTGCGCGCGGACATTTCTTCGTTTGTGCAGAATGATTCAGAGTCTCTATTTGAGACTTGATAGAGGTTTACAGAATTCCTCTACAAGTGTCCGCACCACGCGCTGCTTGCGTGGTTGCATGTCCAGATCTTTTACAATGGGCTTAACTATCAGACGCGTCAAATGATTGACGCGGTTATCAGGGGCACTTTAAATAATAAAAAGCCCAAGGCTGCCCAAGCACTTATAGAAGAGATGGCTATGAACGTCTACCAATGGAACGTCCCGCGGGGACGTGCCAAGCAGGTGGCCGGCCTTTTTGAAGTGGATGCCACAGCTCTCTTAACCCTTCAAGTTTAAAGGTTAAAAAAGCAGGTGGCAGAGTTGACTAATGCCTCCTCCACTCCGCCTATTTTATTCCACGTAATGTCTGCGTGGCTGAAGAGTTCGTATACTTCATAGGAAATTTGGCTGGTCCTTTCTTCAACCCCAACAACAACCCTTATAGTAATAACTATAATTCGGGTTAGAGGAATCACCCGAATTTCTCTTAGAGCAATGCGAACAACGCGCAGTGCCCCCTAATTCTTTTGTGCCGGTATTCTTCCCTCCTCCTCCTCTGAAACCTTCTCCGGTTGAGGAAAATTTTTATAAATACATAGCGTCCAATGAGTCAAATATCCGGAACATCACCAGATCGCTAAAAAATCTTGACTAATAGGTTGGATAGCTGGCAAGAATGATGTCCGAGCGCACGCTCGGGGCCCTGTCGGGGAATACGGAGCCCAACCCTCGGGAGAATTCCAACGCTATAACCCTCTATAGCGGTAAGGAGGTGGCGATCCAAAATGGATCGATTCACAAGTACGTATTTCTCCTCTGACCCTCTTCCCCCTTCTTCGTTTAAGCTGCCTTTAACGCTTTTAAACGAAAAAATTATTTTAAACAAGGCCCTGCCGTATCCGCATAAGTTAGATAGTGAGCCTAAGGGCGCGCAATAAAAAATTTTTTTTTACTATTAAAACAAATTCACATTAATGTTTCCTTCTGCGAGGCGATCTCGCAGATTCCTAAATATGCGAAATATTTGAAAGAACTTCTTTCTAATAAACAAAATTAGAAAATATTTTGCATATCTCTCTCAACGCAGACTGCTCAGCGGCTCTTACTAATAAATTTCCCCCAAAACAAAATGACCCGGGACGGTTTTCTATCTCGTGCCTTTTTGGTAATATATTAGTTAAATACGCTCTAGCAGATTTAGGCACGAGCATTAATTTGATGCCGTTCTTGCTCTTTAAAAAATTAGGTTTGGGCACTCCGGCCCCTACCAATATGCGTATCCAATGAGCGGATCGCTCGGTTAACTTCCCCGTCGGGGTAGTGGAGGACGTCCTTGTCCGAGTTGACATGTTTATCTTTCTGGTAGACTTTGTCATCTTGGACATCGAGGAGGACACTGATGTACCAATTATACTCGGTCACCCTTTTCTCTCCACCTCCCACACATTAATTGATGTGAGTAACGGTCGTCTCCTCCTTCGGGTGGGAGATGATGAGGTTACTTTCTTCATTAATCCCTCGATGGAGGACTCATCATCGAGCGATGATTTTTATTATAATTTAGATACATTTTCGGAGATCATTCTTCTCCCATTTTCGAGTCAATTTTTCTTAACGATGATATTTTTGCGCTCGAAAATTTTAATTGCGAAGAGGATTCCTCTATAGGTTTGTATTTCGAACAAATTGGTTCGAAGGACATTAGAATAAAAATCTCGTTAAAAGAACCGCCCATCCTAGACCTCAAACCCCTACCCGAATCACTTAAATACGCCTTTTTGGGAAAAGATGATACCCTTCCCGTTATCATTTCTTCGTATTTGAGTGATTCAGAGACTTTCGATTTATTGGAAGTTATACTTAAACATCGCCACGCAATTGCTTGGCAAATTTTTGATCTAAAGGGGATAAACCCCTCTTTTTGCACTAATAGGATTTTCCTTAGTGATAATTGCCGCAAAGCCATTCAACCGCAGCGACGTCTTAACCCAAACATGAAAGACGTGGTTAAAGCCGAAATAATTAAATTATTAGATGCGGGGATTATTTATCCCATTTCAGATAGTGCTTGGATTAGTCCTGTTTATGTCGTGCCCAAGAAGGGCGGTCTAACTGTAGTGGAAAATGAGCACAATGAACTCGTCCTAACTCGTACTGTTACGGGTTGGCGGGTGTGCATCGATTATAGGAAATTTAATGATGCCACCCGTAAGAACCATTTCCCACTACCATTTTTGACCAAATTCTGGAGCGTTTATCCGGTCATCCATATTTTTAATTTCTTGATGTTTTAATGGGGTTTTTCCAAATCCCCATATCCCCCGATGACCAAGAGAAAACAACTTTTACCTACCCGTTTGGCACCTTTGCCTACCGTAGAATACCATTTGTCCTCTACAATGCGCCAGCTACATTTCAAAGATGTATGCTGGCAATCTTTGGCGAGCTGGTAGGAGACATCATGGAAGTCTTTATGGATGACTTTTTTGTATTTGGATGCTCTTTCCCAGATTGTCTTCGAAATCTAGATCGTGTCTTCCAGGGATGCGAGGACACGCATCTCGTTTTAAATTGGGAAAAGTGTAACTTTATGGTTCGGTAAGGTTTGGTTCTCAGCCATAGGATTTCGATTAAGGGGATGGCGGTCGATAAGACCAAGGTAGAAATTATAGAAAAACTTCCGCCGCCAACTAACGTTAAATCCATTAGGAGTTTCTTAGGCCATGCGGGATTTTATAGGCGCTTTATTCAAGAGTTTTCTAAGATAACAAAGCCGCATACTCGCCTCCTGGAAAAGGAATCACATTTTGTCTTTAGTAGCGTATGTGAGTCCGCGTTTAATTTCATAAAAAAACTTATCAATTCACCCATTTTAGTGGCGCCCGATTGGTCCCTTCCGTTCGAGATTATGTGCGACGCTAGTGATATTGCCTTAGGTACCGTTCATGGACAACGTGTAGACAAACACTTTCATCAAATTTATTACGCTTGCAAGACGCTCACTTTTGCATAAGTAAATTACACAACGACGGAAAAGGAACTCTTAGCGGTCGTTTTCGCTTTCGATAAGTTTCGCTCGTATATAACGTTATCTAAAGTTATCGTATTTACTGACCACTCCATCTTAAAATATTTACTAACTAAAACGGATTCCAAGCCTTGCCATCTTCGATGGATTCTCCTCCTGCAAGAATTTTATTTGGAGATCAGGTATAAGAAGGGCGCGGAAAATTTAGTTGCCGATCACCTCTCCCGTTTAGAAAATTCGGCTGCGGAAGCGCTCGTCGAATCTGACATAAATGACAGATTCCCCAAAGAACGCCTCCTAGCCATAAATATCTCGTCTTCCTCGCCTTGGTTCGCAGATTTTGCTAACTACTTAGTTGCGCGGGTGCTTCCAAATGAATTTTCAATGCAGCAAAAGAAGAAATTCTTTTCTGATTTGAAAATTTTTTTTGGGAGGACCCTTTTCTTTTTCGTATCTGCGCTGACCAAGCAGTCTGAAGATGCATCGCGGGTGTGGAGTGCTTGTAAATACTTAGGCACTGTCACGAGGGTCCAGCCGGTGAGCACTATCAAGCCAACCAAACTGCTCGGGAGGCGCTAGAAGAGGGCTTCTTTTGGACCACTCTCTTTAAAGATGCTCACAATTATGTGCGCTCATGCGATAGCTGTCAGTGGTGGGGTAACATCTCTCTTCGCGACGAGATGCCCCAAAATTTATTTTTAGAGTGCGAAGTCTTCGATTTATTGGGCATCGATTTTGTAGGCCCCCTACCTACGTCATTTAAAAATATTTATATTTTAGTGGCGGTCGACTACGTATCAAGGTGGGCGGAAGCGCAAGCTCTCCCCACCAACGATCGCGAGTCGTCGCTACCTTTCTTAAAAAACTATTGTCTCGCTTTGGCACTGATAGTTTAACTTTCAAGGCAGCCTAAAACACCTAGAGGGGGGGGGGGTGAATAGGTCCTGCTTCTTTTTCTAAAACTTCTAGACAGAATTCAATTTATTAACTAATACAAAAACACAGCAATCACAGAAAACAACACATCACAGATTGCACTATGTTTTATAGTGGTTCCCCAAGGTCTGGGTACATCCACTTTCCCCCTTCACCTATCTAGCAGTATGCTAGATTCGGCCAAACTTCCACTTATCTCAGATCAATAGATCTTACAACTCAGAACCCAACTGGTTCCTACAACTCAGGCACAACTGCCCTACCTCAGCCTTGCCCCAAGGCCTACAACTCAGAGAATATCCTTCTCCTACACTCAGGCAATCAGCCCTACCACTCAGAGTTCAACACTCCTACACTCAGCCTTTATAACATAGGCTTACAACTCAGATCTGTATAAACAGATCCTACAGAAATATAGAAAAGATTGTTTTAAATTGTCTTGCCAAGTTGAGAGAGAAGAGGCAATGACAATTCTTAATCAGCTGATGCAATCAACTGTTTCTTAGCCTTCTTCAAAGCTTCTTGAAAATGTACTTAGCTGAGTTGATTCCAAACAGCTTCTTGAGAACCCACAGATGGATTCTTTCTTCTTCTTCAAATTCTGACTTGATCTCTCTCTGTCCAGAACTTTGAATGATTCTTCTGAATTCTGATTAGAACTCTTCTTAGATCTATCCTTAGATAGTCTTCTTAGATCTTCCGGAGAAGATCTTCTTAAGTGCCTAGCACTTTCTTGAAATGAGTAGAATGTAATCCTTCTCCACTTTCTGATCCAATGTATTTCAAAAGGTCAGTTCTATATGTTTTTTTTTGTTCTCCTTCTTCTGAATCCGTCTATTTATAGACATTCTTCATGGTAACCGGCTGATCCGGTTTCTAACCGTTTTCTGACAAGTCTGACAACTTCAGTTAACTGGTGACAACCCACAGCTGTCAAGTCTTCAAACAAGTCCTGTGCCTTAGTGTTGAAACAATCTGTCAGAAAGTGTCGAGACCATCTGTCTATTTGTGTCGACACAATTGACTTTGGTGTCGACACTGCCTTCAGTGATGTCGACAAAATTGCCTTTGTGTCGACACATCTTCTTCTGAAAATAACTTGGTCTTTGACTCTGCAGTGTGTCGACACAAGTCCTGTGTGTCGACACAGTTGTTGTAGAATCATAACTTTAGTAAGTGTTGACTTACTCACTATGTGTCGACACATTCTGCTGGTGACGACAAACTTGTGGTCGACTATTTTCTTCTGTGTCGACATATTCAGATGATGTCGACAAACTTGAGATCGACTATACTCTTCAGTGTCGACACATTCTCCCAATGTTGAGGTCGACGTTTTTCTTCTGTGTCGACACAATTTCCCAGTGCTGTGTCGACTTACTTCTTCTGTGTCGACACAATTTCCCAGTGCTGTGTCGACTTACTTCTTCTGTGTCGACACAATTTCCCAGTGTTGTTGTAGACTATGTTATGTGTCGACACTTTTTCCCAGAGTAGTGTCGACTTACACCTTCTGTGTCGACACACTTTCCCAGTGTTGTGTCGACAACTTTCTTCTATGTGACGACACATGTTTCTTTGTGTCGACACTTGGACTTAGAATTTTTTCTGTAAACTTTAACATTTCTTTACCTGCACATGTCAACTCAAAACTACATCAAATACAACATGATGTATATCATTGAGCTAGGTTGGGCTTCTTCAAATCAGGTACACATTTTCCAATGTACCCAACAATCTCCCCCTATTTGGAGAAGTCATAACCCTTATAGCCAATGATATACACCATTTATAAATAGTATAAAATGATGATATATGACAATACACAGGGATACTTAATTATAAACAAAATAATAAGAACATCATGGATAAAACAATCTATCACAGATTTAACAAAATTTTGTTTATTACTGGGTAATGTTTGATTACATGGTTTTTCTTTGACTGATCACATTACATCATTACAAAACATTATGAAAGAACTAAAACATTATCAGGATTGATCAGGCTCTCTAATAACAATCCCTTGGCCAGATTTAATTTTAGCTGTCACAGGAGCTTCTGATTCTTCAGCCATCTTTTTTCCCTTAAGATCAGCTTTCTTCTTAGCTTCTTCCTTGAGCCTTTGCCTTTCAAAATAGTGAAAAGGCTTTGGGAAGTATTTGCTTGGCTCCATAGCATCAGTTGGAAGTCTTCCCATCTTAGCTTTCCTTCTGAATTGTACAATGGCTTCTTGTCTTGCCTCATACTTCTGCCATTCCTGCTCATTGTACCACTTGCCCCTTTCATGAACTTGATCTTTGACAGCTTTCCATGCAGTGAGTATTATATTTCTGGAAGTAGGACTCCACTGCTCAAAATCTGGCTTCAGCTCAGCCTGCTCTCTAAATCTTTTCTTTGACAGTAGAGCATCTTGCTGTTCTTGCAAATTTACCTCAGGCTTATCAACCTTTCCAAAGATAACATTTACAACTTCCTTTGAAGGACTATACATATATTGCACTTGCTGATCCAATATATCAAAATCTGGAGGGGGGTATATGACTTGGGCAACCTCAGGTTGGTCACCTTCAAGTAGTCCTGTTTGTAGACCAGACTCAGCCACCATGTTATCATCACACAATGGTGGATATCCCAATGTGGCTCTTATGCTATTGGTCACCCATTTGGCATGCTCAGAGCCTGCATGAATTAGCATCCTCTCCCCCTTTATGGCTTCTCTTGATACATGATCTCTAAGATCTTCTTTCTGAAATCTTATTTGGCCATCCAAATAATTCACTCCCTCCTTGAAAAATGGTCTTAACTTTTGAAGCTTTTCAGATATTTCCTGTTGAGAGGTTGTGATGGCAGTCTTAACAGATGCAATAGCAGCTTGAAATTTCTTATCAAATTCTTCCATTTCTTTAGCTCTATTTGCAGGTATCCCTGGAACAATCTTCTGCACCTCTTGAATGATCTCATGATGAGATTGAGTTAAATTGTCATTCATTCTTATTTGATTTTCCAGAACATAACCTTGCTTCAAAGCAATATCATCCACCTTTGTAGAGATATCCTGCTGTTGTTTAGCCAGATAAACTACAGCATTGCCACCCTTGTGGAAGCAATCTGTCATTTCAGTTTTATTCAAGTTGACTTGAAATTGGATAGATTTGATATCTTGGGCTAAGTCAAACTGCAGAGTTTTGTTTCTTTCATCAACATATTTCTCAATGGCCACCCTGTGGTCATCCAATTTCACCTGTAAATCCACCAAGAACTTGTTATAATCAACTTCAGGAGGTGGAGGTGGAGGTGTTGTCTGTAAAGCCTGCTTATAAGTTTTGCTTCTTCTTTTAAATACAACCAGTTTTCTTCTCTTAGCCAACCTGGCTTCTTCAGTCTCAGATTCAGAAGTACTCTCAATGTGAACTCTATCTGCTTCAGTGCCATGTTGCTCAGTTTCAACATGTACTGGCTCCCCCTCAATTCTTTGCTCCTCCTCTACCTCTTGTACTTTTTCAATCTCTTGATCTTTCTCCACTCCTTGTTCTAGCTCTATGTCAAGAGGCTGCTCAACATCTTGGTCCTCTTCTATTCTATCAGTAGCTATGTCATCATTTGGAAACAACTCATCCAGAGTGTATTCCTTTTGAACTGGAGCATCTGAAGATAAGTCATTAGGTGCATCCTTGTGCACATTCTCAGGCAGCTGCATATCTGGAGTAGGAGAAGACACATGCTCCCCCTGAACCTGTTCAGAAAAAAACTTTTAGAAAGTCTTTTATAGTAAAATATATTTGCTCCCCCTACACCTGAACCACTTGTACCTGAGCAGGGGTAGAAACATTTTGAGCAGGAGATTGAACTGGCTCCCCCTGCATCTGTGCAGATGTATCTACTTGATGAACTATAGAGGAGGCAGGTTGTTCTTCACTCTGTATCCTTAGTGGGTCCTCTTGTTGTTGCTCAGTCTCGTGAGCTGGAGAAGGGGATTTCACAGGGGTGTCTGGCCTGCTCTCTTCAGGCACATCCTTAGACAGCACCCTTTCCCACCTGGAGAATAGTCTCATGTCCATCCTTCTCATATGATTGATTTTAGATCCTAGCAGTTGCTGCATCACTTCAGGGATTGCTCCATTGAGATATAGACTTATGATTCTAGCCATGTTAGGCTTCTTGATCCCTTCTTTAATCTTGTCAAATAGGATTACTGACCAATCAGTAGGAATTGTAAAGACAATCCTGGTCATAAGGTTGAACATATAGGCAGAAATCCTATCATGTCCACCTGTCTTGCAGAGAATTACTTTCCCAACTATTTCAGACAAGAACTTTCCTTGCTGATTCATACCCTTCCTATTGAATGCAGCACCAATCTTCATGTTTGAATCCAACCCACACCATTGAAGGGCTTCCCTTGTCTTAGAACTAGGAACCTCTTCTTCATTTTCAACCACATGTAATTGCAAAAACTTTCTCAAACCTCTTTGGGTAATCTTAATCTTAGTCCCGTGAACAATGGACTTGATCTTGAGTTCAGTAGAATGGACTGATGCTGAGATAAAGAACTCATGCACCTCCTTCTTCCAGATCTTGGATGGTTCTGAGACAAGAAATTCTAACCCTGATGCAGAGAGAAGGGTGATAACACCTTGAACATCAGGCGGCGCCTCTGCAAACGCCTGGCGCACCAACTCATACCCTTCATTAACATTGTCTTCAATCCTTGGCGCCATCGTTGTGTCGAGAAAGCTTGAGAGAAGAGAGAAAGAAAGACTGTCGACACAGGGTTTGAGTTTCGAAAACCTTGAAAGCGTGTCGACACAAAGAGCTTTTTGACCTATTTATAGCTTCTGTTGAAAGAAGTTCAAAAGGCGCCAAAAACAGTCTAAATGTGTCGACACAGACGGAATGTGTCGACACAAGCTTCTATTAACTCGACATTTCTTCAGCCTACTATGTGTCGACACCAATATGTGGTTATGTCGACACCTTGGATACATAGTAGAAAGACAGAAATTCTGTGTCGACACTAAGGACAAGTGTCGACACATATTTTGTAAGTGTCGACACCATGATTCTGGTTGAGTCGACATTACATTCCTGGTTAAGTCGACAATAAAATTCTTAAGTGTCGACACATATTCTCTGTGTCGACACAATATTTCTGACTTGTCGACATAATTTCTCTGAGTCGACACATTATTACTGAATGTGTCGACACATTCTTACTTAGCCAATTTCTGTAACTTCAATGTGTTCTTTTTAACACTTGATTATTGTTGTTACTACTTTTTCTTACTTATAACCCATTTCAATAGCATTGTTAATGATTTTGTTTAATACATTAATCAATGGTTAACATACCTAATTCAATTTTGAATTTATTGAATTTGGTTTCATCTAAAGGCTTAGTAAATACATCTGCTATTTGATAATCTGTTTTTACAAATTCCAATGAGATGTCACCTTTTTCTACATGTTCTCTAAGAAAATGATATTTTATTTCTATATGCTTAGTTCTACTATGAGAAACTGGATTATTAGCAATAGAAATAGCACTCTTAGAATCACATAAAAGGGGTGTTCTACTTACCTGAATACCATAATCTTTAAGCTGATGCTGCATCCATAATAGCTGTGCACAGCAGCTTCCTGCAGCAATATACTCTGACTCAGCTGTGGAAATTGCCACACTAGTCTGTTTTTTACTACTCCAAGATATTAGTCTTCCTCCCAGGAATTGACAAGTACCTGTAGTACTCTTTCTATCCTCTCTACATCCTGCAAAATCTGCATCTGAATAGCCTGTTAGTTGAAAATCTCTATTCCTAGGGTACCAAAGACCTAGAGTAGGAGTGCCCTTTAGATATCTCAGAATCCTTTTTACTGCAGTATAATGAGATTCTTTAGGGCAGGCTTGGTACCTAGCACAGACACATGTTGCATACATAATGTCAGGTCTACTAGCAGTGAGATATAGTAGTGACCCAACTATTCCTCTATACAATGATTCATCAACAGGTTTACCTGCCTCATCTTTGCATATTGGCATACTTGTGCCCATAGGAGTTCTCATGGAGGAGGATGACTCCATACCATATTTTTTAATTAATTCCTTGGTGAACTTAGACTGGGATATGGACAATCCATCATCAGTCTGTCTTACTTGGAGTCCCAAGAAGAACTTAAGTTCTCCCATACTGCTCATCTCAAACTTCCCTTGCATAAGTTTGGCAAACTTTTTACAAAGGTTGTTTTCAGTAGATCCAAAGATTATGTCATCAACATAGATCTGGACTAAGATGATCTTTCCTTTGGATTCCCTAAGGAATAGAGTTTTGTCTATCTTTCCTCTTGAGAATTTATTCTCAATGAGGAAGGTAGACAGGGTTTCATACCAAGCCCTTGGAGCTTGTTTTAACCCATACAAAGCTTTCCTAAGCTTGTACACAGAATCAGGTTTAAGAGGATCTACAAAACCTGATGGCTGCTCTACATATACTTCTTCTTTAAGATCACCATTCAGAAATGCTGACTTTACATCCATCTGGTATACTTTGAAGTCTTGGTAGGATGCAAAGGCAAGGAACATTCTGATTGCCTCCAGCCTTGCTACTGGAGCAAAGGTTTGATCAAAGTCAATCCCTTCTTCCTGCCTGTATCCTTTTGCAACCAATCTTGCTTTATTCTTTATTATTATTCCACTTTCATCTAGCTTGTTCCTATAGATCCACTTAGTCCCAATTATGTTGTGGCCTCTTGGTTTAGGAACAAGCTCCCAGACCTTGCTCCTTCTGAACTGATTCAGCTCCTCTTGCATAGCATCAATCCAGTGCTGGTCTTGGATAGCTTCTTCAAACTTCTTAGGTTCCATTTGAGACAAGAAACTAGAATGCAAAACTGTGCTTTGATTTCTGCTTCTAGTTTGCACTCCTTGTCTTGGATCACCAATTATCTGATCAGTAGGATGATCTCTTAGATATCTTATAGCTGGAGGTAGATTCCCTTCAGGTTGAGCATCTCCAGCTTCTTCATTCTGCTGTTCCTCTTGGTTTTCATCAGCTTCCATTATCTCTTGTACTCCCCCTGGACAGCAGCCTTCATTTTCCAATGCTCCCTCTTCCTTTGAAGCTTCAGCAATGGAGAGCTTGTCCATCTTCTTGCTTATACCTGTTGAGTCATTTGATCTACAAGACAATTCACAATTGATTAATCTTGTTTCATCAAATACAATATGCACAGATTCTTCAACAACTTGAGTAGTTAAGTTGAAGACTCTATAGGCCTTACTATTTGTACTGTACCCAACAAATATCCCATCCTGGGATTTGGCAGCAAACTTAGTCAAATAAGACTTACCATTGTTAAGTATATAGCACTTGCAGCCAAAGATCCTAAAATAGGATAGATTTGGTTTTCTGCCTTTCACAATCTCATAAGGAGTCTTCCTGTGGCTTTTGGTGATAGAAGCCCTATTGATGACATGACAAGCAGTGTTAACTGCCTCAGCCCAAAAATATTCTGGGAGAGAGGTGTCACTCAATAGAGTTCTACCAGCTTCAATTAATGATCTATTCTTTCTTTCAGCAATTCCATTTTGCTGAGGTGTTCTAGGTGAGGAGAACTCTTGGAAAATCCCAAAGTCTATACACAAGTTTGTCATGCTTTCAGATTGAAACTCAGTACCATGGTCACTTCTGATTTTGACCACTGTACTGTTCAGTTCATTCTGAATTTGCTTTACAAACTTAAATAATACACTTGGGGTTTCAGATTTTTGTCTCAGAAAGAACACCCATGTAAATCTAGAATAGTCATCTACAACCACTAGTGTGTAGACCTTCCTACCTAGACTGTGAACTGGCATAGGACCAAAAAGATCCATATGCAAGAGATATAAGCATCTCACAGAATCCTTGTTTTCAAGGCTTTGAAATGAGGTTTTTGTCTGCTTGCCCTTTTGACAAGCTGAGCATACCCCTTCCTTTATACACTTAACTTGAGGCCCATTCCTTACTAGTTCTTTACTAAAGAGTTGGCCAATTGTCTTGTAGTTTAGATGAGCCAATCTCTTGTGCCACTTAACACAATGAGAAGCATTGTCATCAGCTACAAGACAAATGGGGGATGCCTTATTCTCACATTCAAAATTAAGGCAATACACATTTCTCTTCCTATACCCAGTCAATATGATCTCTTGATCACTTGACCTTTTGATATGACATCCATCCTTACCAAATGAAATGTCATATCCTAGATCACTCAGCTGGCTTATGCTTATTAGATTATGTTTCAAACCTTTTACATAGGCCACTTGGGTGATAGTAATTAGGTTTGAAGAGATGTTACCAAATCCTTTGATGACTCCTTTTTCAGATCCACCAAAGATCACTTTATGTCCATCTTTGACAGATGAATACTCCTTCAGCAGCCCCTTTGTTCCAGTCATGTGCCTGGAACAACCACTATCCAAGTACCATATAGGGGCATGGTAACTTGGATTCACCTGCAATACAGAATTACTTACCCTTAGAACCCAAGTAAGTCTTGGGTCCTTGGTTCAGGTTAGCCTTAATAAAGTTATCATAACCTCTTCTAACAGGTAGACTCTTATTCTTTATAACACTTGTGTTATACCAGCAGTCCAATGCAAAATGACCCCTCTTGCCACAGCACCAACATTCAAACTTATTGTATCTAGATCTAGATACATCCTTGTCAGAAGCATTTCTGTTCATTGCTGGTGCTGTTGCAACTTCTCCTACTGGTTTCTTAAAACCATAGGGCTTATGACCATAGGTAGGCCTGCTTGCCTTAACACCCTTGTTCTTCAGAACATTTGTCTTGATATGATCCTGAATGTCTTCATGATCATATATGTTAGAAGGCACTTTCTTCTTACCAAACCTTATGGGGACTGAAAGGTTTAGTGGCTGAATAGGGGCTTTGCCTTTCTTTTTGAATCTGCTAGCCCTGGAGTTACCCTTAAATCCTAATCCAGCCTTACCCTTCTGAGTGACAAATTCATCTATCAAGGGTAAGACAGATTTTGGCTTAGAGTAACTAGCCACTAAATCCCTTTCAATTCTAAGTCTGTCCTCCAGACTCTTTACTTGATCATTAGTATAATTAATTGTGCCCATCTGAATAATAGTTATATTTTTCAGCTTGGCAATTTCAGCTAACTTTTGATCAAGGACTTTTTCTAACTCAGCTGTTGTAACCCTTAGATCAGCAATTTCCTGAGCCTGTGATTTAACCAGGTTCTTGCTTTTCTTAAGGGCCTGCAACAAGTCCCCATACTTGTCTATCAATTGATAGACATCTCCTTCAGATCCAGATGCATCTTCATCACTTGATGCAGATGTAGCTGATTCTTCACTTGTACTACAAACAAATGTACTGGAAGGACTGTTTACCTCATTAGGACCAGACTGATTCTGGCATAGGTCCTCTTCTGATCTAGTCATCAAACCCATGCATTGATGTTCATTGATGGAGTCTAGCAACTGCATAAACTCCTCTTCCTCAGATGCAGCATATAATCCAATATATGCTTCAGCTTCAGATCCTGATTCTGAAGTTGACTGGTCTGACAGACTTTTATCTTTCTTTGCTACAAAGGATTTCTCCTTCTTGCCTTTCTGATAAGTCTTCTTCTTTTCTGAAGATTCCTTCCTTTTGTCAGGACACTCAGCCACTACATGTCCAGGCCTATTGCAACAATAGCAGACAATCTTTGAAGTAGTGGCTTTGCTGGGCTTTGACCTGCTTTTCTCTTTCCTAGATGACCTTCTTTTCTGATAATAGTCATCTACTTGCTGTGATGAGGAAGGCCTAGACTTCCATTGCTTCTTTTTCAAGAACCTTTGAAATTGCCTAGTGAATGCAGCAAAGTCTGCATCTGAATCACTGCTGACTGAACCCCTATCTGAATTTTCAGAACTACCTTCTTCAACTTCCTTAGGAGGAGATGGTGATTTCCTCCTATTCTTTCTGGTGGCTTCAGCATTAAATGCCACAGTCTTTTCTCTATGCTCTCCTCTTGAGTTTCTTTCCTCCTCCTTCCTTACCATAAGTTGCATTTCATAGGATAGCAACTTTCCAAACAGAGTTGGAGGAGATATCTCTGCCAATTTTGCCACTTCTCTTATGGCACAGATCTTTGTATCCCAATCCTTTGATAAGGATCTTAAGAATTTGTCATTCAGTTCATAGGTACTGAAGACTCTTCCATAGGAAATTAGCTCATTCACAATTCTATAGAATTTCTTATAGCACTCAGTTATGCTATCAGATTTTCCTTGTCTAAAACTTTCATACTCCTGATTTAGCATAGATTTTCTGTCCAGCCTTACTTCTTCTGATCCCTCCATGTAGACAATTAATGTGTCCCACATCTCCTTGGAGGTCTTGCAGTGAATCAGATTCTGAAATGTTGAATCATCTATGGCACTGACAATTATGTTCTGTGCCCTTTTGTCCATGGTTGCCAAGATGATTTCATCCTTGGTCATTTCAGAATAAGTCTTTGGTGTTTGGATATTTGCATCAAGAACAGATATCTTCATTGGTATGAAGGGGCCTTCCTGTACTGTGATGTAAATCCTTGGGTCAGATGCTTCCATAAACAACCTGACTCTTTCTTTCCAGATCCCAAAGATTTCCTTCTTGCATATGGGTAATTTCATTGACCCTAGCTCCTTATGATTCTCTCCAGAACCCATCTTCTTGATTCTTGATTCTGCCTATCAGATCTACCTCAGACTGTTAAGTCCTTTTTGAGTAACCTCCCTCTGATACCACTTGATAGTTTAACTTTTAAGGCAGCCTAAAACACCTAGAGGGGGGGGGGGGGGTGAATAGGTCCTGCTTCTTTTTCTAAAACTTCTAGACAGAATTCAATTTATTAACTAATACAAAAACACAGCAATCACAGAAAACAACACATCACATATTGCACTATGTTTTATAGTGGTTCCCCAAGGTCTGGGTACATCCACTTTCCCCCTTCACCTATCTAGCAGTATGCTAGATTCGGCCAAACTTCCACTTATCTCAGATCAATAGATCTTACAACTCAGAACCCAACTGGTTCCTACAACTCAGGCACAACTGCCCTACCTCAGCCTTGCCCCAAGGCCTACAACTCAGAGAATATCCTTCTCCTACACTCAGGCAATCAGCCCTACCACTCAGAGTTCAACACTCCTACACTCAGCCTTTATAACATAGGCTTACAACTCAGATCTGTATAAACAGATCCTACAGAAATATAGAAAAGATTGTTTTAAATTGTCTTGCCAAGTTGAGAGAGAAGAGGCAATGACAATTCTTAATCAGCTGATGCAATCAACTGTTTCTTAGCCTTCTTCAAAGCTTCTTGAAAATGTACTTAGCTGAGTTGATTCCAAACAGCTTCTTGAGAACCCACAGATGGATTCTTTCTTCTTCTTCAAATTCTGACTTGATCTCTCTCTGTCCAGAACTTTGAATGATTCTTCTGAATTCTGATTAGAACTCTTCTTAGATCTATCCTTAGATAGTCTTCTTAGATCTTCCGGAGAAGATCTTCTTAAGTGCCTAGCACTTTCTTGAAATGAGTAGAATGTAATCCTTCTCCACTTTCTGATCCAATGTATTTCAAAAGGTCAGTTCTATATGTTTTTTTTTTGTTCTCCTTCTTCTGAATCCGTCTATTTATAGACATTCTTCATGGTAACCGGCTGATCCGGTTTCTAACCGTTTTCTGACAAGTCTGACAACTTCAGTTAACTGGTGACAACCCACAGCTGTCAAGTCTTCAAACAAGTCCTGTGCCTTAGTGTTGAAACAATCTGTCAGAAAGTGTCGAGACCATCTGTCTATTTGTGTCGACACAATTGACTTTGGTGTCGACACTGCCTTCAGTGATGTCGACAAAATTGCCTTTGTGTCGACACATCTTCTTCTGAAAATAACTTGGTCTTTGACTCTGCAGTGTGTCGACACAAGTCCTGTGTGTCGACACAGTTGTTGTAGAATCATAACTTTAGTAAGTGTTGACTTACTCACTATGTGTCGACACATTCTGCTGGTGACGACAAACTTGTGGTCGACTATTTTCTTCTGTGTCGACATATTCAGATGATGTCGACAAACTTGAGATCGACTATACTCTTCAGTGTCGACACATTCTCCCAATGTTGAGGTCGACGTTTTTCTTCTGTGTCGACACAATTTCCCAGTGCTGTGTCGACTTACTTCTTCTGTGTCGACACAATTTCCCAGTGCTGTGTCGACTTACTTCTTCTGTGTCGACACAATTTCCCAGTGTTGTTGTAGACAATGTTATGTGTCGACACTTTTTCCCAGAGTAGTGTCGACTTACACCTTCTGTGTCGACACACTTTCCCAGTGTTGTGTCGACAACTTTCTTCTATGTGACGACACATGTTCCTTTGTGTCGACACTTGGACTTAGAATTTTTTCTGTAAACTTTAACATTTCTTTACCTGCACATGTCAACTCAAAACTACATCAAATACAACATGATGTATATCATTGAGCTAGGTTGGGCTTCTTCAAATCAGGTACACATTTTCCAATGTACCCAACAGGCACACCCCGGGCTATTGTGAGCGATAGGGGAACCCATTTCTGTAATACCCAAATGGCTAAGTCGTTAGCTAAATACGGAGTCACACACAAACTTGTCACCCCCTACCACCTGCAAACAAGTGGCCAAGTCGAGGTAGTAAATCAAGAGATTAAATGCATATTAAAAAAAACGTTTTGATTAATAGGAAAGACTGGTCCGTTAAACTTGACGAAGCGTTATGGGCGTATCGTACGACATACAAAACCACAATTGATTGTACGCCGTTTCGATTAGTTTATGGCAAAGCGTGTCATCTACCCGTAGAATTAGAACATCGTGCACTTTGGGCTTTAAAACTCATAAATCTCGACTCAAACTTAGCAGCTCAGGATAGAAAACTGCAACTAAATGAGCTCGATGAATGGCGTGCGAACGCTTACGAGAGCAATAAGTTCTATAAGGAGCATTCTAAGTTTTATCACGATCGAAAAATCAAGTCCCCAAAATTTTTTTCTCCGGGCGATCTTGTCCTTCTTTACAATTATCGTCTTAGACTTTTTCCATGATAGCTAAAATTATGATGGTCCGACCCCTTCAAAGTTGAAGAGGTTTGGCCATATGGGACCGTACTCGTCTCCCACCCTGAAAGAGGTTCTTTCAAAGTAAACGGTCATCGGTTAAAGTTTTACATAGCGGGCGATCCAGTGATCGGTTTTAATGAAACCATAACCCTCCTCGACATTATAATCCCGCCATAATAGTCAAGCTATATGACTATAAACAAATCGCTCCTGGGAGGCACCCCATGTCTACCATTTTTGCTCTTTCCTTATTTTGTTTCCTACTTGTTCTAATAATGCAAGGTTTCTAATTGGGCCTTCCCGAACACGTTTCAGGGAAGTTTCTACCATCCCTTTTTATTTTTTTACATATTACATTTCATTTCTTTTTTGTTCAGCATACTTATATTACAACATTGGGGACAATGTTGGAATTAAGTATGAAGGTATTTTCGTGCTTTCCTATCTGCACTTCCATTTTCCGCACTAATTGTTTTAAAAAAATACAAAAATGAAAACAAAAACAAAACAAAAAAAATTTACAAAATGAAAACTCCAAAAATACTTTTTTTTATCATCAAAATCTTTTAAAAAACAAAATTAATTACAAAAAAAATAATAATATAATATATTTAGTTTTACTTTGTAACTATTCTTTGTAAATATTTTTTGTATATAAATTTTTTTTTGAATTTTTTTTTGTAAATATTCTTTTTTGTATCCCCTCTTCCTTTCTTCCTCCTCTTTGTAAAAAAACTTTTCTCTTTTTTCTCTCTTGTAAATGTTTGCTTAAAAATCTCAAAAATACAACAAAATTTAGAAAACAAACATAAAATATTTCAAATATATATATATATATATATATATATATATATATATATATATCTTTTTTGCATTTTTTTAGTATGTATATATTAAAGAAATAAATTAAAAACACAAAAAAAGTGTGCTAACTTTAAAAATCAGAAAAAAAATTTATCGAATATTCCTTCCTTAACCCGTCCTGCTCTCCAAAAATATAGTTGCGACTTTATTTATATGTGAATTTCATTAATTCTTTGTTTACTATTCGTTTATTAATTAGAGATTGATAGATTTAAATATCGGGGTTAAGTTTTAAAGAATATCTTATATTTTCTTCTTATAATAGGGGACTTATTTTAGGCACACTTCTAATTTATCTAAAATAGAGACACGTGTATTATGTTAGAAAAAAACAACTATAGACTTCAATTATTTTTACTTCAAGCTTTTTGAAATACAGGAACGTTCAATTTATCAAAGTTGCTCTCAAAATTTTTATTTTAAAACTAGTTTTTTTCTTGAAAAAAATAAACCATATCTACCCATATTTATCATGTTTTACTTGACATGATAAAATCTCTATCCTAAAAAAAACCTATGTCAATGAGAATAAGATTTCGTTCCGTAAATATAGGCATCCAATATTTTTAAAAAAAGATTATATGTTACGGATTAAGAGGATAAAATTCAATACTCCTATACATATACATTGAGTTATATGAAGTTGTTCAAAAAATAAAAATATATATGTTAGGAAAATAAGATTTTATTTTCCTAAAAGTATCCAAAGAAAAGAGGTTTGAGAAAAAATTACCTCACCTCTAAACCCAAACCCTTTTCATAAACCAAAACAACCCCCTTAGCAAATTTCAATGATTCTAGAATTAATTTAAAATATTTTTGAGAGCATAATTTTAAATTGCATTATTTCTTTTAAAACTCTTATAAGCTGTAACATCCCATTTCTGACCAGACCCCTAGGAGAGGTTTTGTCATGACCAAGTAATGACAAAACCCTAGGAAGCCCAAGAAGGCCAAGTGACCCGGGCTCAAGGTGAAAATCACCTTGGTCTGCAAATAGTAGGGAAGAAATTTATTTAAAACAGGATTTTGGCTTGGGCGTTGAGTGCACTCAATGCCAAAAGTTGAACGGCGTTGGGTGCACTGACTGCACTCAACGCCATCCTATGTAGGATGGTGTGTGTTGAGTGAGCTGAGCTCACTCAACGCCATAGTCTGGATGGCGTTGAGTGAGCAGAGCTCACTCAACGCCGTAATCTGGATGGAGTTGAGTGAGCAGAGCTCACTCAACGCCATAGTCTAGATGGCATTGAGTGAGCAGAGCTCACTCAACGCCATAATCTGGAAGGCGTTGAGTGAGCTAAGCTCACTCAACGCCATAGTCTGGATGGCATTGAGTGAGCAGCCCTCACCTCAACGGAGGTGGTGGTGGTGGACGGCCAGGGAGATGGCTGGGTGGACGGGAAATCCACTTGGAAAGCTACAGGTTATTAGGGCATTTTTTTACGGGCTCTGTTTGGAAGAAGGAGATGAACAGTAAAAGTATTATTGTTCTTATAATAAATGTAATGATTTATTATCCCTTTTTAACACACTTTTTGATTCTACCAAATGAAGCCCTTAGAGGCCGAATTAGGAAAAATGGCCAGTCACAAAAGTTGTAGGCCTTCGAGTCTATATTATTTAAAAATTAATTTCAACTCGTTTGGATAAGTGGTTTGACCACAGAACCCATTTTGGTGGGACCTATACCTAGGGCTATCCTGAGATTTAAATTGATGCCCACCCTTCATCCCATGTCCAAATGTTCTGAAATTTTGGCAGGGAGTCTACCCTAGCAATACCTAGGTCCTGTGTAATAATGGGAATTTTTGGAGAATATTTTTTTATAGTTCTTATAAAAATTTAATAATCATTATATAAATTAATTAGGTGGCCTAATAACTTTCAAACCCTCCCAAATTTTGGTTAGTGGTCCCTGGGTTCATCATAAGGCTCTATATAATTTTTCAGCTTATTTGGAGATGTTTTAGATTAGAAATGAACAAACCTAAGCTTTGCCCTATTAAGGGGTTTTTAGGTCAAGAGTGCACTTTGTGATTTGAGTGGTCAAATAACCTCAACAGAGGCTGAGATTTCGACCACTGACTAGGAATGATTCTTAGCACCCTCTCATGGATTTTGAGATTGATTGGGGTAGAATTGCCCTACGACCCAAGGCCAAACGCTAAGGATGGTTCTTGGTGGTTTGTGAAGGGCAAGTGGTCAAATGACCTGGTTATGATTTGAAACTTGGTAGAGAGAATTCTAGGGTAATTTGAATCCTCTTGCAGAAATTTTAATGGATTTAAAATTAAATAAGTCCTGCAAAACCCTAACCCTAATTTAGGGCACAAAACTTGTAGGGATAGAAGATGTCACTAAAACTCACTGAACAGAGATGATATTTGGGTAGAATAGTGTTTAAAGTTAGTACAAGCTCTGGAGATTTTGTTATGAATTTAGGACTATTATTTTGGATACTTCATTAACAATTTAGTAATTTGTATTATTTTCTTAGATATTTATTATGGAGTAACTTCTTTTTGTAAATTGATGAACTTTAACCAGAGGACTTTTTATTGTGTTTTAAAGCTTTGAGAATTTTTATGAGATTTTTGGAAGATTATTTCTAAAGGTTGCTTCATTAATAATTGTTTCCCATAAAAACTTAATTAAATTTTTTTTGGTGTCTAGCAAGCCTGTAAAATTATGATCTTTGCACAAAGACCCTTTATTTACCATATTAAGATTCTGTAATTTTTATATAATTTTCTGATGAATAATTTTGGCACTTTCTTCTTTACTTATGGTTAATAGAATTATAATGGATAAATTAATTAGAGGCTAAATCAATTCTATAAAATCATGGAAATTAATATTTATTGATATCTCTCTGTTATTTAAGGATTATAATTTTTGGGTGGCCATTACTTGAGAAAAGCATGTAGTTCATGTTAAAAATTACCCATGGCCAATATTTTGGGAAAATTAAATAAATATCAGATTAATTAGGAAAATTATAAATTTTTGGATTTAGGCTAATTATGTCATGATAGACCTCCAGTAAATTTTATAGGAGATTTGGAAGATAATTTGGGATACCTCCCTTTGTATACCTCATATAGCTTAGGATGGTCTGCGTTTAGTAAAAACTGCTGAAATCATATTAAGCTGCAGAATGAACTTAAGGATTTGGATATTGGGATAATGGTTTGGAAATGTGTGAATGCATCCTCAGTATCCAAGATGAGGACAGGTTGGTAGGTTGTCTAGTCATAAAAGGTGCTCGGGACCGACGAAAGATCGTCCTCCCCGGTAGGAGAGGAAGAGTCTTAATACACTAGGGTTAGATCCAAAGTAATTTGAATGGGATCGGGTAATGGGTAATAACCAATAAAAGTAAGTGTCTTGCGAAAGGGAACGATGGGCTTCAGCTACCATCATAGTTCCTAGTGCCCTTTGAGAGCCCTTTACGGGGTATACCGGGGGCAGTCCCGGGCTAACGTAAACCGTAGGAATAATAAACAAAAAGAGTAACTAGTATAACTAGGGTTGCACATTAACACACCCCGGTAGTTAGGGATGTAGATTAGGTTGGTTGATTGTCATTCAGACGGTAGCTTCTGAAGGTAGATGCACGGACGGGACAGTCCGGGGAGCCGAGGGCTCGAGGGTTTGAATACAGGATAAGGTGGTGGGTCTTATGTATTTGACTGTCGTTCACACCGACATCGGTTCGTAGACTCGGCGGTGTGGGACACTTAACCAAAGAAAGTCTTGTGGATACAGCCAGCCCTAGTATGCAGATACTCTAGGTTGTGTTCTTCTAGGGGCGTACGGAAGGGCTAGGCCCGATAGTGTGGATACCCGCCTAAGAGTGGGGGGGCCCGACCCACTGTCTCCATTTGCCACTACGGAGGTTCCTAAGAGTGAAGCTAGCTGCCCGAACAGGGTGAACTAAAGGTCTATGCGCATAGAGTCGTGTGCATGAGTTGCACTTGCATGAATCATGACATAACATATCACTACACTCATATTTGCATACAACCGACACCCCAACATATAAATCGGTATGGGACTTTTTATACGATGGGAGCCTTGTAGAAGACCCCTTAACTTATAAGTTTGTATGGGCATTTATATAATTTAAGGTTATTTACTTAATTATTTTCTATTTGGCTTCTTATATATACTGCTTGCTACATGTTTACTTTACTGCTCACTATCGTAGAACTGGTAGATGTACTTTATTTTAATTAGCTGTTTATACACCATGAATTACTGTTAGACTTGTTCCGCTGTCACCCGCCTTTTTTATTCTCCACCTTTGTAACTTCCCTTTCCTCCTCTCCGCTCGGTGCTTAGGAGTCATGGGGGATGGGTAGGGGATGATATGGCTTAGTCTTTATGACTAATGGTTTTAGAACCACAACATTACAGGAGCTCCGGATGGAGGACAGGGACCAGCAGTCTAGGGACCAGCACCAGCAGAGTACGGTGCGCATGGAGGTTGTCCAGTCTAGTTCTAGAGTACCTGTGACCAGCTCCGTGAGTGATTAGTCTTCCTTATAGCTTCCGCGATGAGTGATTTGTAGTGAGGACTCTGATGTACCGGGTTGAGCCCATTTATATATTTCATTTGTTCTGTTCTTTCGTAGTACTCTATTTTCTATATATTGATGGATTTGCTGTGATTTTTATTCATATCTGATTATGTGGACATGTTGCATTTACTTCTCTCTCCTTGTGATCGAAAAAGGCCGGCAGAATTGGCGTTTTGTAGTGGCGGCCTTCCTGAGTGTCGGTGCCACCACAAAGCGGCAATTCTTGGCATAAGACCCCGATGGTTGAAAAAGAAGAAAAAAATGGGGTCTTACATAAGCTAAAGTTCCTATAATTCTAATCTATTTTTGTTACCTAACGATTACAATTTATGCTTGTTATTTGGTTATTTCAAGAAGTCTTTTTGGCCAAAACTTTTCCTCTTTTTAAATCATTTTCATGGATTAAGACTTAACTCTTATACCCCGAATGTTTATTTTGATCTTTCTTTTAATTAATTCAAGCGGTAGCTAAATTTAGGATTTCTTTTAATTACTTATAAGCATATCTCTAACTTTTGCTCTGGAATAGCAAAAGCTTAAGTATGAGGATATTTGATGAGTTGTAAATATTCATATTTAAAGTAGTTTATTTATGTAGTTTTAGTTTATTTTCATTATTTTTAGTTCGTTTTGTTCAATAAAATGTTCTTTTTTTGTATATACATCTTCTAACTTAGCTTCTTTTTGTTTTCTGAAATTTTGCAGAAAATTGTCTAAAAACCAAAGTACATACCCATGTACTTCATGTCACGCTCGTGACCGGGGCATGTTACTTTGATTACACCAAAGATGACGCAACGTATGTCACTATGAAGAGAAAAATGAGGGAAAACTCTAGTTCGCCTACAACACACTCTTGATTGTTCGCACCTACGCAAGCATCTATTGCCCACAAACACGTACCATTCCGCATAAAAACCAATAAACAAATCGGAGGCGTGCCAACTCTAAAATAGCGATCAAAATATGAGTCGACTTGTTCCCTAAGAAAACGCAAAAGTTGTCAATCCTTTTCAAGGGCAAGACCAAGGCGACAAGCCAAGATCCGCTATAGCACAATGGATCTACCCGATCCAGAAATAGAAATGTGATCAATAACAATTTTATTCGGAGATTTGAAAGCATTTGAGATTTTAAAATCACGGAGAACATGATGGTTCTACCTCCACAAATCTACTAGAAGAAGCACTTAGAGAAGGAGAAGAGTTTACCCAACCGTAGGAAGAACACACTAGATAACTTGTAGGAGAATCACTCTCTCCACGATTTGCACCAGCATCGCACTGAATGGTCAACCGATGTCGCACTGAGTGGGGTTGTTGTCCTTCTTCCTTGGAGTCACACCAAGAAACCACGCAGGAAAGCTCCATGGAGGGGAGGCCGAAATGGAGAAGAGGAGACAAAAGGGGGGGGGGCGACATTTTACAAGCTTGGCCGAAATCTCCTTTAGACAAAGGGGGCTGGTTTTAGGTTTTCAAAATCTCTTTTCATCTCATAAAAGCCTCCTATTTATAGGAGTTACAAATTAAATCCAACCATCCAAGATTGAGATGAAGATCTCATCCATCTGGATGGTTATTAGGACACCATAAATATTTAATAGCACACCAACAATGAAAATAAAATATTACAAGTTAATTTTAAAGGAAATAAAAAATAAAATAAATATAAACTATTTTAGTGCTTCAATTAAGCTTTGCGTGCCACGGACGGAGGTTGTAATGTAGCTTTCCGTTAGCGTCCGTGGAGTTGTCATGTCGCCTGAAATCTATATGATGTTGTGCCTCGACAACCGGATCATCTTCAAGTAGTGGTGGAGGGGCCCCGACGTCAATCCTCCCCTGCTCAAAGTCACGTATCACCGATGCGTGGTCTGAGAGATAATGGTGGAGATGAGCGGCATCCAAGTGTCGAAGCTCTGCCTCAAGTACCCATGAGTCGTCTGAAGGAGGGCGATCTTGCCAACAGATGAGAAAGTGGCGAGTAGTACCATCTTTAGTAGTGAGCAGCTCAGCATCAAGTATCCTGTCAGGTATAAGAAAGGTCTTGGGAAACCTTGGAAACATGTCAGCAGTAGGAGAAGAAAACAACTTACCATCCGACGCTAAACCTGTGGAAACTATAGGAGAGAGATCATCCGTACTACCACTCCCCAACCCATTAAAAATTTTAGTGGAGGGAGAAGATGACAAAGAAGTAAGCTCTTGTGGAGGCGAAACAAACATCGTTAAATCTGAGACATTAAAAATTGGTGAAACACCGCAATCAGCAGGAAAATCTAAGACAAAAGCGTTATCGCCTAGTTTCTTTATAATCTGGAAAGGGCCGGCTCGCTTTGGCGCTAACTTTTTAACGGTGTCGGTTGACATTCGTTCAGGAACTAAGAGGACTAAGACTTGATCGCCGACTTGAAAGTGCGACACTCTCCTATGTTGATTAGTATGTGCTTGATAGGATTCATATTGGGAGGTCAAGGTTGCTCGGATATGTGCGTGCAAATCATGAATGTGTTGGGAGAAGGATTGTGCAAATTGACTTGTTTTATATGTTGGTTGTAATGGAACCAAGTCAAGGGGCACCAGAGCCTTATACCCGTGAACAATCTCATTAGGGGACATACCTGTGGACCTATTCTTAGTGTTATTGTACGCCAATTGGGCATGGGGAAGAAGCAAGTCTCACGTGCCTTTGTGATCGCTCACAAGACACCGAAGAAGGTTCCCCAAACTCTGATTAACCACTTTCGTCTGCCCATTGGTTTGCGGATGATAAGCAGCGGAGAATAATAATTTAGTTCCCATTAAAATCCATAGAGTTTTCCAAAAGTAGATGGTGAATTTCACATCCCTATCCGAGATAATTATCTTCGGCACTCCGCAGTGACTAACGACCTCTTTAAAATATAATTTCTCAATGTGGGATGCATCGTGGTCTTGCTACACGGGACAAAGTATGCCATCTTAGAAAATCTATCCATAACTACGAGAATAGAGTCGTGGCGTCAAAGAGTGGAGGGAAGGCCTAATATGAAATCCATGCTCACGTATTCCCAAGGTGTGGAAGGAATAGGTAGTGGGGTGTATAAACAAACATTAGATTTAGTGCCCTTAGAGACTTGACAAGTACGACAACTACTTACTATTCCTCCAACCATCTCCTTTAGTTTAGGCCAATAAAATTTCTCCTCAACGAGTGCAATGGTTTTATCTCGCCCAAAGTATCCACTCAAGCCTCCGCTATGTAACTCCCAAATAATGTGCTGTCGTAACGAGGTTCGCGGAATACACAACTTCTCGTGCCTAAAGAGATAATCATCCCTAAGAGTAAAGGCCGAAATAGTCGTGGGGGAGTTGTCCTGGGCAGATAAATATAGTTCTTGAAAATCTGGGCAAGTGGCGTATTCGTCCTTAACGCGTTCGAACCCTATAACATGGACTTGCGTGGTGGATAACAATAGGGTGAGGTGACTAAGTGCATCGGCAACTCGATTGTCGGAACCCTTAAGGTGCTTGAGATTAAACGTGTATTCTTGCAAGAAAGCTACCCACTTAGCGTGACGCGGGCTGATTTTATGCTGACCGTTTATGAAACGCAAGGCATCATGGTCGGAGAGGATCACAAACTCCTTGGAGAGGAGGTAGTGTCGCCAATGATTCAAACACCTAACAACAACATAGAACTCCCTATTGTAATTTGAGTAATTCAACTTGGCGCCCGCTAGCTTCTCACTAAAGTAACTGACCGGGTGACCTTCTTGACTTAGACACCTCCTATTCCCACCCCATATGCATCACAGGTAAGCTCAAAGACCTTGGTGAATTCAGGTAGACGTAACACCAGTTCCTCGGTCATAAGCTTTTTAATACGTTGGAAGGCAAAGGTGGTGGACTTCGTCCATATGAACTCACCCTTCTTCATGCAATCACTAATAGGGGCCATAATGCTACTAAAGTCTCGTATGAAATGGCGATAGAAAGTAGCTAATCCATGGAAACTATGCACCTCTCGTAGGCTAGTCGGTTCGGGACAGTCCCTTATCACTTGAACTTTACCGGGGTCAACTCGTATTCTCTCAGACCCGACTATATAACCCAAGAACTCTACCTCTGAAGCGTAGAAAGTGCACTTCTTAAAGTTTAGAAACAATGTTTCCTTCCTCAAGGTGGAAAGAATCACTCTCATGTGGGAGATGTGCTCGGCAGTGGTGGTGTTGTAGACTAAGAAGTCATCGAAATAAACTACCACAAACTTCCCCATGAATGGCTGAAAGACACATGTCATCATCCGGTAGAAGGTGTTGGGGGCATTGGATAACCCAAAGGTCATCACAAGCCACTCATATAACCCATCCTTTGACTTAAACGCAGTCTTCCACTCATCTCCCTCACGGATCCTAATCTGGTGATAGCCACTCTGTAAGTGTAACTTCAAAAAGATAGTGGCGCAAGATAAGACATCTAAGAGGTCATCTAATCGTGGAATAGGAAACCTATACTTGATAGTAATCTTATTGATTGCGCGATTATCAACACACATCCGCCATGTACCGTCCTGTTGGGTATTGCATCCACAATGTACCTGATTTGAAGAAGCCCCTGTGCAAGCCAAGGTAAATAGACAATGTATTTGATGAAATATTTCTAGTTGTACTTGCAGATATTCCATGCTAAGTACACACCAATGTCAGGGTGCAGTGGGTCAATATACACGGGTCTGTGCAACGTAATCCCTCGTTGAGCAGATCAGTGTGTTGGCCTACGTGTACTCTCTCTATTGGGGTGTACTTAATTTCAAGTACAGGGCTATGATAAAGCAAGAGCAGACAAGGAGCAAGGAGGGGCCAAAGACCAGCTCTCGAGTTGAAAGACGAAAATCGTCCAAGTAAAAACCGTCGAGAATCACTAAGTGATTCTCGCCGATTCGTCGAGAGTCATTAGTGATTCTCGACGAGTCGTCGAGAATCACTACATGATTCTCGCCGGGTTGGGCCGGCTGTCTTGACGCAGACAGGAAAATTCTCTTAGGCAGAATCGTTGAGAATCACTTAGTGGTTCTCGCCGATTCGTCGAGAATGACCTTTCATTCTCGACGAATCGGTGAGAATCATAAGTGATTCCCACCGATTCTCCCCGGCCTCTACAGCAAATGTTGCTAGAATTCACCAAGTAGAATTCGGCGAGAATCGTAGGTGATTCTCGCCGATCCGTCGAGAATCACCTTCGATTCTCGCCGATTTTGACTTGGCAATTTTTCTGAAGTTTCTGGACCGGTCCATGTTACCTGCAGCTGTTTGAACCAGACCTTGGTCCTTACCTTGGTGGGACCCACAACGGTCATCTTCTTGACCTAAGGTATAAATACACTGTATTTGTGAACTGTAAAAAAACACGGATATACGGAATTTCAAAAAGAACGAGCGGCCGACGACAAAACCCTAATCTCGCGATCTTGCTCCGCCGTCTTCTCCGCCGCTCGTACGGTTGTCGCCGCTGCTGATCTCAAGTTCTTCCAGATCTCCGGCGACTGAAGCTTAGGCTATCATTGCGTCTCGCGCGTCTAACGAGAGATCCCTTGTCTCTTGATTCGTTGATCGGGAAAATCTTTCCCCTTCCGAATCGATCGAGACGATCGATCCTTGTGTGACCGTTGGAAGATCGTGCTTCCTTTGCTACGAAGTCTGAATCAAGTTGGCACTGCTGCTGCTCTCCGTCACCGCTGCTGATCCCGAGAAACTTGCCGCCGCCTCACGCCGCCGCCGGTTTCGGGAAAGATTCACTCCAAGTGAGGTCTAAGGCTGTGCACTCTTCGTCGACTTCAAGAACACGTCGTCAATCGAAGAGGGTCACCTTACTCTCCAAACGTTGTTTGTATTTCTTACAAGCTAGTTTTTAATTTCCTTGTAACGGACCGATTGGTCCCTAGTTGTAAGGGTTGGGTGCAACCCGGATTGTGGGAGTGTTGACTCCTACGTGTGGAAGGGTTCCTTCCGTTAGTGCAAGGATTGGATTTCAATCCTGTTGGTGAAGTGACCGAGTCGTCCCGTGTTGGGAGATAGGTCGAAGGGGGAAAAGTGGACGTACCCAAATCGGGGAACCACTATAAATTGCCTGTGTATTTTCTGTGCTTGGTTGCTTTGTTTTCTTGTGCAGGTAAAATCATAATTCCGCAAATACGCTGCAGAGACATCTATTCCCCCCCCATAGGTGAACACAGTTGACACTAGGTGGACTTTCAAGTGGTATCAGAGGGAGGTTACTCATCTAAAAGGTTCACACCTTGAGTAGACTCCTGCCACCAGTGTCAAGCAGCAGACAGTGATCTTCCATGGAAGGACTCAAGCACTCCGGCAAAATCCCAGTATGCACCAGACTGAACTTTCCTATCTAGAAGGAAAGAATCAGATTCTACATGGAAGCAGTCGACCCCCGGCTCTTCATGATAGTGGAGGAGGGACCTTACATTCCCACTAAGGCCTCCACCATTGATCCTACCAGGAAAGTACCCAAGCAACTTTCGGAAATGGACAAGGACGAAATGGTGCTGTTCGGACTTGACAAGAAAGCTCAGAACATCCTGGTGAGCGCAGTTGACGACTCTATGATGCAGAACTTCAGCAATTGCAGGACAGCCAAGGATCTCTGGATCTGTCTGATTGTCTTAATGGAGGGCACAGATGAAGTGAGGGACGATCGGAGATCCCTCCTCAATCAGAAATATGAGGCCTTCAGACAAGGGCCAAAGGAGGAGATCGGAGTCACCTTCGAAAACTTCCTCAAGATCGTCAATGCACTCAAAGGATATGGAAGAGTGTTCACTGACGGTGAACTCAATGATAAATTCCTTAGGTCCCTCACTAAGGAATGGGATACAAAGATCTGCGCCATCCGCGAGTTTGGCAGACTTGCGGAAACCGACCCTCAGATTCTGTTCGGGAAGCTCATGTCCTATGAGCTTCAGTTGAACACAAGGAAGGCTGAAGAGGAAGCAGAGAAAGCCGCGACCAAGGAAAAAATGGTGGCCCTAAAAGCCATTCACTCCAGAAAGGGCAAGGGTGTCGCTTCCTCCCGGGCATGGAAGAGGGATGAAGAGGAAGACTCTGAGCCAAGCTCCTCCAGATCAGAGTTATCTGAGGAAGATTTATCCCTTATCACAAGGGAATTCAAGAAGTTCCTCAAGCTGAGGAATCAGAGAAAGAGAACCGGCTCCTCCTCAAGGGATCAGAAGAAGAACTATTCCTCTGACAGGTATGTTTCCAAACCGAATAAACACCGCTCTTCTGACATTATATGCTTTGGTTGCAACAAGCCAGGACACGTCGTGGCCGACTGCCATCAAGACAAGAGGGAAAAGGGAAAGGGAGAGGAGCACAGGTCCTCAAGAGACAAGAAGAAGGAGAGGAGTTACATCGCAAAGAAGCCAAAGACGCTGAGTGAATCTGACACGTCAGACACCAGCGATGATGAGGAAGCCTACTTTGGGCTAATGGGTCGCTCTGACTCAGAAGGAGAATGTCCCCCATTTACTGGGAAGGTAAAAGCTCACACCCCTCTCTCCGACTCTGACTCTGATCCTGAGTCTCAGGATGATGATGCTGAGAATAGCCCCTCTGCCCTTGAAGCTGAGCTCCTAGATAAGTATGAGCTTCTGCTCAACACATTCCTGAAATGTCGAAAGAAACTGAAGGCGGAGAAAAAGGAAGTCAAATTCCTTAAAGGTGAGAGTGTCTCTCTGAGGGAAGAGATCACCAGTCTGATCTCTCTCCGTCAGGAGCACTTGGACCTGACTTCAAAGCATTCAGAGTCTCTTAAGCTCCTTGATCTTAAGCAGGAGGAAGTCGACAAGTTGGAAGAACTACTTGCGGCAGAAAGGAAGATCGTCAAGAGCTTCTCTATGCCAAAAACTGTTCTTCCATTAGTTGACACCTTCTCTGCTCAAGCCAAAGGGGCAGGCCTGGGGCACGTAGGGGTATCTAGCTCCTCGTCCAGGAGAAACAGGAACAGGAGAAAGAATAAGGCTGCCAAGAAAGCCTCTGCTGATGAGAAAGGAAAGGCCCCACTCAGTCCTGTTGAGTTCAGAAAGCCTAGCTTTCCCTGTAACCAACATGACTTTGAGTCAACATATGGGCATCACTTCAGGCCCTCGGTTGCAAAGCCGAAGAGCCGATATGATGGGTGGACCTTTCCCCGTAACTTCAGTGAGAGTGTCTTCAAGGCACCCTATGAGGAAATCCACTTGGGAAGTTATGGTCAATTCTCTAGCGGCCATAATAGGAAGCTGGCACCTAAGGCCAAACATGTTACACTGAAAAGCCAAGAGGTGAAGAAGTTATGTGACTGTGGTCATCATATTGCCTCCACCTCCAGGTCTTCGGCTCCAGCTGAACCCCACGTTTCAAGGGTAAAGCAGGCGCCCAAGAGGAAGTATAACAGGTTTGACTGCTGGTGCTGTGGCAAAATTGGTCACTTTGCCGTGGATTGTTGGTTTAATCCAAGGTATAACGAGACTCCTTATGTTAGCAATGCGAGGCCGACCACTCGTAGAGTTAACCAATCGAGGGGGAGTATGCTAACAAGGAATCTAGGACCCAAGTTTGATTGGGTTCCTAAGGCAAACTAATTCTGTTTTGCAGGGATGTCCAAAGGCCAACAAAACTCCTATTTGGTATTTGGACAGTGGATGCTCCCGTCACATGACCGGGACAAGAAGCCTGCTGAGGGAGTACTCTCCAGTCGAGGATGGACCCAAAGTCATATTTGGGGGATCTGAACGGGGAATCACTAGAGGTTACGGTACGATTTCCAACGGTATACTCTCTATCACTAACGTAGCTTATGTTGAAGGGTTAAATCACAACCTGATCAGCGTAAGCCAGTTATGTGATAAAGGGTATGACGTTAAGTTCTGCAAGGATAAATGCCTGATAATATCATGTGACTCTTCGGAGACCGTATTAACAGGCATTAGGAGCAGAAATATTTTCTGTTTAGACTTTCTTAGTTTAGACTCTTCTACCCCTGTATGCCTAGTAGCAAAAGGCAGTGCATCTCTTTGTGAACAATGGCACAAGAGATTGGCACACATTAATTATAAGACAATTAATATGCTATTTTAAAAAGACTTAGTAAGGGATGCTCCCATTATTAAGTGCATTAAAGATAGTCCATGTCCTGCATGTCAAATGGGCAAGCAGACTCGGGCTACCTTTAAGGGCATCCCAGACAAAGATTCCTCCAGATGTCTTTACCTTCTGCACATGGACCTGTTTGGTCCTATGCAAGTTCATAGCTTAGGAGGGAAGTCGTATACGCTAGTGATTGTAGATGATCACTCTCGGTTTACGTGGGTGTTCTTCTTAAAACGCAAGTCGGATACGTTTGACATCCTCACTAATTTTGTCAAGCAGATACAGAACGAACTTAACTGCTCGGTGGTCAAAATCAGAAGTGACCATGGAACAGAGTTTGAGTCTGGGGCTATGACAAAGTTCTGTGAAGAACTTGGTATCTTTCATGAATTCTCCTCCCCTCGCACTCCTCAACAGAACGGAGTGGCGGAGAGGAGAAATAAAACACTCATTGAGGCAAGCACGACAATGTTGAATGACGCTTCTCTCCCAGAATACTTCTGGGCCGAGGCTGTCAATACGGCTTGTCATGTACAAAACCGGGCATTGATTAACAAAAGCCATCGTAAGACTCCCTATGAGCTACTGAAAGGCAAGAAACCAACCATGTCCTACCTGAGGATCTTTGGGTGCAAATGTTATGTACTGAATAATGGGAAGTACCCGCGTACTAAGTTCGGTGAAAAATGCTTCGAAGGCATATTTATGGGTTATAGTAGCCGCAGCCAGGCTTATAGAGTTTTCAACAAGAAAACCCTAGTGGTAGAGGAGTCAATCAATGTTGTATTTGATGAAGGAAGTTTGCTTAATTGCAAGACTTCTAGTCCTCTTCCTGAAGATGTAGGTGACAGACTCGAAGGGTTGCAACTGGATGAGCCCGAGAAAGATGCACCTCCAACATTCGTCAAGGTATCCACTTCTACGCAGATCGGAGAAGTTGAAAATCAAAATGGAGCAAATCCTCTAGAAGAAGGCGATGCCCAAGAAGTAGTCGACGCTCCTGACGTCAGACTTCTACAGCTCAGACACGTGAGGGATCATCCCAGAGATCAGATCATCGGAGATCCTCGTGACGGGGTCAGAACTCGCCGAGGTACTATTAACGAGATTTTGCATCTTAGCTTTCTGTCCCAGGTTGAGCCAAAGAAGTTCGACGAGGCAAACAAGGATGCTGCATGGATTTTGGCCATGCAAGATGAATTGCATCAGTTCGAAAGATGCAACGTTTGGACGCTTGTGCCCAGACCTCAAAAGCAGAATGTGATTGGCACCAAGTGGATCTTCAGAAACAAACTGGATGAACATGGTGTCATCATAAAGAATAAGGCCAGGCTCGTGGCTCAAGGTTACCGTCAGGAGGAGGGGATTGATTTTGACCAGACGTTTGCACCAGTTGCACGGCTCGAAGCTATCCGGCTATTCCTAGCTTATGCCTCCCACAAAGGATTCACAGTTTATCAGATGGACGTGAAATCAGCTTTCTTAAATGGAGATTTGAAAGAGGAAGTATACGTCGCTCAACCCCCAGGTTTTGTCAATCCTACTTATCCTAGTCATGTATATTTTCTTAATAAAGCACTATATGGCTTAAAACAAGCTCCTCGAGCTTGGTATGAGACACTGTCTAGTTTTCTTCTTGAGAACAAATTCTCTAGAGGAAAAATATACAAGACACTATTTCTCAGGGAAGTCAAAGGCAAGATTTTGCTGGTGCAAATCTATGTTGACGACATTATATTTGGCTCCACAGACAACAATCTTTGCAAAAAGTTTTCCAAACTTATGCAAGGAAAGTTTGAAATGAGCAGTATGGGGGAGCTGAAGTACTTCTTGGGACTTCAAGTGAAACAGTCTGAGGATGGAATCTTCATCTCTCAGACGAAGTTCACAAATGAACTCCTCAAGAAGTTCGGAATGGAGAATGCAACCTCTATGAGGACTCCAATGGGATCCACTATGTCTCTGGATAAGGATGAGAAAGGTAAACCTTTCGATGAAACCAAATACAGAAGCATCATTGGATCCCTGCTCTACCTTACTGCCAGTAGACCAGATATCATGTTCTCCACATGTGTTTGTGCCAGATATCAGGTGAACACTAAGGAATCTCATTATGTCGCTGCAAAGCGAATTCTTAGATACCTTAAAGGTACTCCCAATCTTGGCTTGTGGTACCCGAGAAACAATGATGTCGAGCTAATAGGTTTTTCAGATGTTGATTTTGCAGGGAGTAGGGATGACAGGAAAAGCACTTCCGGGACGTGCCAATTCCTCGGAAGAAGGCTTATCTCCTGGAACAGCAAGAAGCAAAATTGTGTTGCAACCTCCACAGCAGAGTCTGAGTACATCTCGGCAGGGAGCTGTTGCGCACAACTCCTATGGATAAGGAACCAGTTAGCAGACTATGATCTTCAGTTCAAGGAAGTACCCATGTTCTGCGACTCCTCAAGTGCAATTGCCATCGCAAACAATCCAGTATCGCATAGCAGAACGAAGCATATTGAAGTGCGCTACCACTTCATTCGGGAGCACGTGGAGAACAAGGACATCTCTCTCTGCTATGTCCCCACGGATAAGCAGATTGCAGATATTTTCACAAAGCCCTTAGACGAGGCCAAGTTCAGTCTCTTCAAAACTGAATTGGGGATGCTCAACTATGAAGCATAAAGACCCCAGACGCTCCTGGCTCATGCCTCTAGGGGGAGCATCTACCAGCATTTCAAGTGACAACATAAGTACACGAACTGAGGGGGAGCATGGTGTCCGGTGCACCAGACCCAAATTTGCAGAAGCCGAAAAGGGGGAGATTACCCTCTCGGCTAAGGCTAAGGTAGCTCAATGCTCTAGTTTGCTCTCAAGTAACGGGTAATGCTTATCCTTATCACCTCATTTTTAAGCTTCGGTTTTCATTCCTATATGCTCTATTCACCTTAGCTTGTAGGGTTTAGGCTTCTTCAAATAGGGGGAGATTGTTGGGTATTGCATCCACAATGTACCTGATTTGAAGAAGCCCCTGTGCAAGCCAAGGTAAATAGACAATGTATTTGATGAAATATTTCTACTTGTACTTGCAGATATTCCATGCTAAGTACACACCAATGTCAGGGTGCAGTGGGTCAATATACACGGGTCTGTGCAACGTAATCCCTCGTTGAGCAGATCAGTGTGTTGACCTACGTGTACTCTCTCTATTGGGGTGTACTTAATTTCAAGTACAGGGCTATGATAAAGCAAGAGCAGACAAGGAGCAAGGAGGGGCCAAAGACCAGCTCTCGAGTTGAAAGACGAAAATCGTCCAAGTAAAAACCGTCGAGAATCACTAAGTGATTCTCGCCGATTCGTCGAGAATCATTAGTGATTCTCGACGAGTCGTCGAGAATCACTACATGATTCTCGCCGGGTTGGGCCGGCTGTCTTGACGCAGACAGGAAAATTCTCTTAGGCAGAATCGTTGAGAATCACTTAGTGGTTCTCGCCGATTCGTCGAGAATGACCTTTCATTCTCCCCGGCCTCTACAGCAAATGTTGCCAGAATTCACCAAGTAGAATTCGGCGAGAATCGTAGGTGATTCTCGCCGATCCGTCGAGAATCACCTTCGATTCTCGCCGATTTTGACTTGGCAATTTTTCTGAAGTTTCTGGACCGGTCCATGTTACCTGCAGCTGTTTGAACCAGACCTTGGTCCTTACCTTGGTGGGACCCACAACGGTAATCTTCTTGACCTAAGGTATAAATACACTGTATTTGTGAACTGTAAAAAACACGGATATATGGAATTTCAAAAAGAACGAGCGGCCGACGACAAAACCGTAATCTCGCGATCTTGCTCCGCCGTCTTCTCTGCCGCTCGTACGGTTGTCGCCGCTGCTGATCTCAGGTTCTTCCAGATCTCCGGCGACTGAAGCTTAGGCTAGCATTGCGTCTCGCGCGTCTAACGAGAGATCCCTTGTCTCTTGATTCGTTGATCGGGAAAATCTTTCCCCTTCCGAATCGATCGAGACGATCGATCCTTGTGTGACCGTTGGAAGATCGTGCTTCCTTTGCTACGAAGTCTGAATCAAGTTGGCACTGCTGCTGCTCTCCGTCGCCACTGCTGATCCCGAGAAACTTGCCGCCGCCTCACGCCGCCGCCGGTTTCGGGAAAGATTCACTCCAAGTGAGGTCTAAGGCTGTGCACTCTTCGTCGACTTCAAGAACACGTCGTCAATCGAAGAGGGTCACCTTACTCTCCAAACGTTGTTTGTATTTCTTACAAGCTAGTTTTTAATTTCCTTGTAACGGACCGATTGGTCCCTAGTTGTAAGGGTTGGGTGCAACCCGGATTGTGGGAGTGTTGACTCCTACGTGTGGAAGGGTTCCTTCCGTTAGTGCAAGGATTGGATTTCAATCCTGTTGGTGAAGTGACCGAGTCGTCCCGTGTTGGGAGATAGGTCGAAGGGGGAAAAGTGGACGTACCCAAATCGGGGAACCACTATAAATTGCCTGTGTATTTTCTGTGCTTGGTTGCTTTGTTTTCTTGTGCAGGTAAAATCATAATTCCGCAAATACGCTGCAGAGACATCTATTCCCCCCCCCCCATAGGTGAACACAGTTGACACTAGGTGGACTTTCACCGTCCTTCTTGGGGGCAAGCAAGTCTGGTACCGAACATGCGCTCAAGCTAGTCCTAATGAACCCCTTCTTCAATAGGTCCTCAATCTGGGTCTGTAACTCCTTATGGGCAGCGGGATGAAGTCTATAATGGGGCTGGTTGGGTAGGGACGAACCGGGAATAAGGTCTATCACATGCTGTATATCCCTAAGTAGTGGTAACGTCGAAGGTAGCTCATCTGGGTAAACATCCTTATATTCTTCCAACAATACCCGTAGCTCACTAGGTAAGTCATCCAACACTCCCAAATCAGTCTTTGCACTCATAAGTACTAAAGCATATAGCACTCCATCAAGAAATGAATCCTTCACAAATTCTTTCTTACCCACTAGACTCAACGTATTCCTCTCTACTGGGATAGTGGTGTCCTTAGGCACAACTACTGGCTCCTTCAGGATGGTCGGCCTCAACGTAATGACTTTGCTGTTAAATTTAAACTCGTACGTGTTGGCTCTCCCAAAGTGTGTCACGTCGCGGTCGTAAATCCAAGGACGACCCAACAACACGTGACAAGTGTCCATTGGAAGGAAATCACACCACACCTCGTCAGTATAAGATTTGATTGAGAGGGGTACTAGGCATCGCTTGGTGACTGGAACGGTAACCTTATTGATCCAAGCTACATGATATGGAGTCGGGTGGGGCTGCGTGGTCAAAGCCATACGTGTAACGACACTCTCAGAGATGACGTTTACAAAACTACCACTATCAATGATCAACTTGCAGAACTTCTCGCCACTTTTAAAAATCAGGGAAAATATACTCGTCCTCTTCCAGTCATCTAACAGACGAGGAGTGGTCAAGATACAACGCATCACCATAAGGTGGTGATCATCCTCTAAATCAATTGGGACCCCATCTTGGTCACTCTCCTCTACAGCCCCATAAACGTAATCAGCGATGTCGGTAGTCGACTCTAAAAGGGATATGGACTTAGTCTTCGTTGGGCACTCAAAGGCATAGTGACCTTGAATGCCACAAGAATAACATGTAGCATTGGTCTTACTAACCTTCCCTATGGGGATACGCTCACTCGCGGGATTCCTAGCATTCCTAGCAGTGATCACTACCGACTTCGACTCGGTGTACCTAAACTTCCCCTTATCCGGGTATGTGGAAGCAGATGCTCTAGCTATGAACTTATTCTTCGCATGGGAATAACGGGAGTGGGCCTTAGAGGCCAGATGTTTTTCAATGTCGAGGGAGACATTGAAGGTCGTATTCAGGTTCGTATGACCATAGCACAAGAGCTTCCTTTGAATCTCGGGTTGAAGCCCTTTACGAAATCTAGATAAGGTGACCTCGGGGATCTCCCTAAGATCACAACGCACTATACGGTCCTTTAGCTCTCCCATGTACTTAGCTACCGAATTTGAGCCTTGCCGTAGGGTGGCAAGCTCATCGAACATTTGTGTTCGGTGGTACGCAGGGACGTACTGATCGGTTAGCAAATTTTTCATCACCGACCAACCTATAAGTGGGATTCCATGTCCAGCTCCTAATCTCCTCTCCTCATTCAGCCAATCCGTCTTCGTACGACCTGTTAACTTCATCCTGGCAACTTGGACCTTTTGAGGGTCCGTAAGATTGTGCCATTCGAAGTAACATTCCATGTCCACAGTCCAATTAAGGAAGATCTGGGGATCTCCCATGCCATCGTAAGTGGGGGCATTAATCTTAATGGCCCTAGTCATATAAAAGCCTCGCTCGGGGCGGTGTTCTCGAGGGGGCACTCGGGGAGAGTCCTCATCAAAATCCGAATCAGTGATTTTTTGGCGTCGGTGGGGCTGCTCAACATTAACGGGTGGCAGTGGAGGCCCTCCTTGATTAAAAAGTATTTGTCCTAACATGGTCCTAATCTCATTCATTTCGTTACGTAGACCCTCTATAGACTCAGCGTTGGGATTCCCTTGCTCATTCACTGCCATCCTAGATGATGAAGGTGTAGTGTATTCCGTTCCTAATCTAGTGCGCATTCAGGTGTAGAATTTTTTGGAAAGATGATTTTTCCTAGGGCTGACCCTATATTAAAAACAAAATATTCTTATAATTTCCCGACGTGATAAAAATGTAGAACGTTAAATTTTTTTTTGAACTTTTCGCTGAAAATTACAGATTTTAGAGTGCTATTGGCAGACCAGTAAAAAAATTTTGTGTAGTTTTCTTTTTTGATTGTGCGTGCTGAGAAAACTCAAGCGAGGACGTTTCAATTAAGAAATTGAGACAACCGCCTCTGATACCAAATTGACGCAGTGTATGTCACTACGGAGAGCTAAACGAGGGAAAACTCTAGTTCGCCTACAATGCACTCTTGATCGTTCGCACCTACGTAAGCATCTATCGCCCACAAACACGTACCATTCCGCATACAAACCAATAACAAATCGGAGGCGTGCCAACTCTAAAACAATGATCAATATATGAGTCGACTTGTTCCCCAAGAAAACGCAAAGGTTTCCAATCCTTTTCAAGGGCAAGACCAAGGAGACAAGCCAAGATCCGCTCAAGCAAAATGGATCTACCCGATTAGGAAATAGAAACACGATCAATAACAATTTTTGATGGGTTCCACCTTCATTTATAGGAGAACCCCCCCCCCCCCCCTATGATCTCCTCCAAAAGTGGATCATGGGTGGCCCCCCCTCCATGAACTCTCAGGAGGAGAAAATCATGGGGGGGGGGGCCCGCTCCCTCTCCCCGTGGAGGGAAAACTGCCAGCACCAGGCAGGTCGTGGCCAGACCGCACCAGGCCGTCTACCCGCTGGCGACCGGGCCGCTGGCGGCCTAGCCGCGGCAAGGCCATATTAGGCCGCTTGACCGCTAGCGTCCTGGCCGCGGCAGGCCACTGGCCTAGCCGCGGGTGGCCGTGGCAGGCTACCGGCCTAGCCGTGGGCGGCCATGGCTAGCCTTGCCGCAGTCAGCCACGACCGGCCTAGCTGCGGCCGGCCACGGTCGGCCAGGCTGCCGACGGACTGGCCACGGCAGGCCGCCGGCCTAGCCGCAGGAGGCCGCCGGCCTAACCGCGGCAAGCAGGTAGCCAAGCCGCGGCCGGCCCCCGGCAGTTACCGCCGCCGGCCACAAGTCCAGCCACCCCCGTCGTCGGCTGCCTGACCGGCCACTCCCGCCACCGTGGCAGCCCATCACCATGGACGACCTTCCCACCATCCGATCGAGGGGAGGCTCTCCTTGCCGTCCGATCGAGAGGATAACCACCCACTAACCCACTACTTTAGTGGTGGGGCCTCCATAAACCTCCCCTGGAGTCTATAAAAGGGACTCCAGGGCCTCTTCATTCTTCACTTTTTCTCTTCTCCGGGTTGTCTTCTTCTTCCTCAGGTGAGATCTCTCCTGCCTCCTCCACCGAGTCGGCCACCGCTCGCCGTGAACCACAACTAGCCACTAGCAGCCACCATCGGCCACCAGTGACCACACCCTGCTACCAGCGGCTATAAGAACCCCACCAGCGCATTGACAGCAAAAGGATGCCCAAGACCTCGAGGAAGCCGAAGGAAGAAGCCATCCGAAGAAAGAAAGCACGTGCCGCCCCGAGCACAAGCGCTAGAAGCATCCCGTGCATTTCCACATCTAAGTCACTTCCGCGATGCAGCCTGTTGCCCGCAGGAAGCTATAGTCTCTCTCTCTCCACTCAAGTTGTAACGGGAGCGGCCTGTCGCCCCGATTCACCAAGCGTGTTGTAATCACCAAAAGCTAGTGTAATTTTACCGGCACAGACCCGGTCACTTGGTTTTTTACCCATTTAAGGGGTTTTCCCACATCATCAAGACTTATGTCTACTGTTCATCTACATTGACTGTGTGCGCGCTCGACCACCTCGTGAGCTAAGAAGGTTCGAGTAAATCCGGTCCGATCGGGGCATCGAGTTAGTCCGCAACAGTTTGGCACCGTTTGTGGGAAATATTCCCAACATCCTTCAGAAGATAAGTCGCTCATCTTTACCGCTTCCAAAGCTCAGATTCAATGGAGAAGATAAGTACCCACACCACTGAAGGATCCGCACATGGCGGACACATCGAACCAGCACGATTCCACTCACTTGTGGACGTGCTACTGACTGCCGAAGTAGATTTCGCCCCCGTCACCGCCCTGGAGGGGCGCGCCCGCCAAATAGAAGAATAACAAACGGAAATGCTTGCATTACTCCGAAACATGGGAGCACCTCCTGCTCTCCCGATACCGCCTGCCCCAGCAAATCCTCCACTACAACAAAACCCGGAAAGGGTCCAAGAAGAGCTCGAGGATTATTCTGACGCCGCCAGCTCCACTCACCAAGCTCAAAGAGGAGTAAGAGCAGATCATCTTCATCACCACCCCGCCAACGACGTTCACCCCCCTCCTCTCGAAAGGTTTACTCGGGAGGAAATTCGTGAAGTTATAGCCAAAGAATACCGCCATGCTAGAAGAGGAGACTTTCAGGCTCACTGACCGCTCTGCCAAGGCTCCCCCTTGATGCCACAAATCCTCGATCATCCTATTCCACATGGATTCAAGCTTCCAAACATCGAGATGTTTGACGGGACCGATGATCCATTGGAACACATCAACCACTTCACCACCATCATGAGGATTTACAACACTCCAGACCAGTTGCTCTGCCAAGTGTTCCTAGCAACACTCAAAGGACATGCCCGTACATGGTTCCATTCCCTGAGAACTCGCACCATTACCAACTTCGTAGAGCTGACTATGCAATTTAATGACCAATTTATCAAAAATCGGAGAATTGTTCGCGATCCCTCTCACCTTTGAGGTATTCGACAAAATGAAGGAGAGCCCCTCAGGGACTTCTTTCGCCGCTTTACCTCTGAGGCACGTCAAATTCATGGCGTCGACCCCGAACTTCTCAGAGGCGTCTTCCTTGGCGGACTCCCGCCAGCGGCTTCTATTCAGCAGTCATGAGGGAGACCGTGCCCAGTTATCAAAATCTCATTCATCGGGTCGAGGCCCAGATAGCAGCCGACGAAGCTATTGAAGCGCACCGACAACAGTTTGAAGGAGGACAGAAAAGGAAGAAAGAAGAGGAACCAACTCTCATAAGACAAGAAGAACGGCGTCAGAGTGAGCGTCGCCGCAATAGCCATCAGCGTGACCTTCCAAGGAATTGATGGTAACATCCAGTTCTTGAATACACCCCTCTGAATACCACCTGCACTAATGTCATGTATGCCATTCAGAATGATCCGACCTTCCAACGACCAAGAGCACCGCAGCCAAACCCCAAGGCCGACTAGACAAGATACTGCGAGTTCCACCGCACAATGGGTCACAACACCGAAGAGTTTGCCTGGTTAAAAGAAGAAATTGAACGTCTTGTCCGCCAGGGGCTCCTCGGGAGATTTTTGCAAGGACACGCAAAGATCCCAACACAAGGAAACAGTGGAGGAAGGTAGATGGTGGGTAACATACAGACCATCGTCGGACCCCTAACAATGAATACCTAGGATGGACGCTCTCCCCGACGCTGGATGACCCTCTACAACACACCAGCAGCCCGGAATTTGCGTCGCATCCATCCCTCCACATTTTTATCTTTTATTAATGGTGTTAATCGTCTGCTTCTTCCATCATCTTGTTTTTTTCACTTTCGAACAGTGAAAGTCACAAGCTCAGGTCCGCGCAAACCAAGTTTATTTCCAAGTACAATATCATATTTGTTTTAAGGTAAAACTGTACTTACAAACTGAACAAGCAGGTTCTTTAGCAACTTTTCCCCTCAACGTCCTGTCATCGCCAGGGCCTTCCCCCTTGCGATTGCAACAAGATTGAGCACATACATTCTCCGACGCCTGTATTGAGCACCTACGTTCTCCAATGGTCGGATTGAGTACTTACACTCTCCGACGCCATCACTAGGGCCTGCCCCCTCGCTATTGCACCCGGATTGAACACTTACATTCTCTGGTGCTCGGATTGAGCACCTACGTTCTTCGACAGTCTGATTGAGTACTTACACTCTCCGACGCTATCGATAGGGCCTGCCCCCCTCGCGATTGCACCCGGATTGAGCACCTACGTTCTCTGGCACCCGGATTGAGCACCTATATTCTCTGACGGTCGGATTGATTACTTACACTCTCCGACGCCATCGCTAGGGGCTGACCCCCTCGCGATTGCACCCGGATGGAGCACATACGTTCTCCGCTGCCCGGATTGAGCACTTACATTCTCTGATGGTCGGATTTAGTACTTACACTCTCCGACGCCATCGCCAGGGCCTACCCCCCTCGCGATTGCACCTGGATTGAGCACCTACGTTCTCTCGCACCCAGATTGAGCACCTACGTTCTCCGACAGTCGGATTGAGTACTTACACTCTCTGATGCCATCGCCAGGGCCTGCCCCCCTCGCGATTGCACCCAGATTGAACACCTACGTTCTCCCACACCCGGATTGAGCACTTGCGTTCTCCGACAGTCGGATTGAGTACTTACACTCTCCAACGCCATCGTCATGTCCTGCCCCCTCGCGATATCACCTGGATTGAGCACCTACATTCTTCGGCACTCGGATTGAGCACATACGTTCTTCGGTGCCCGGATTGAGCACATACATTCTCTTACGATCAAATTGAGTACTTACACTCTATGACGTCATCGCCAGGGCCTGAACCTCTCGCGATTGCACCTGGATTGAGCACTTACGTTCTCCGGCGCCTAGATTGAGCACCTACGTTATCCGACGGTCAGATTGAGTACTTACACTCTCCGATGCCATCGCCAGGGCCTGCCCCCCTCGCGATTGTACCCGGATTGAGCACCTACGTTCTCCCGCACCCTGATTGAGCACCTACGTTCTCCCGTATCCGGATTAAGCACCTACGTTCTCCGACGGTCGGATTGAGTACTTACACTCTCCAATGCCATCGCCAGGGCCTTCCCCCTCGCGATTGCACCTGGATTGAGCACCTATGTTATCCGGCACCCGGATTGAGCACATACGTTCTTCGGTGCCCGAATTGAGCACCTGCGTTCTCCGACGGTCGGATTGAGTACTTACACTCTCCGACGCCATCGCCAGGGCCTACCCCCCACGCGATTGCACCCAGATTGAGAACATATGTTCTCTGACACCAGGATTGAGCACCTACATTCTCTAACGGTCGGATTGAGTACTCACACTCTCCGATGCTATCGCCAAGGCCTGCCCCCTCATGATTGCACCCAGATTGAACACTAATATTCTATGGCACCCGAATGGAGCACCTATAATGGTCGGATCGGGTATTTACATCCTCCGACGTTACTCATCGCGCAACCTTGCAAGGGTCTTCCCCCTTTCACGACAAAGTTGCGGACCTGAATCGTGCAAGCTAGGCCACGAACAGGAGCCGTGCAAACTAAGGCATGAGTCAGTCTTGTGCGGGCAAAGGCCGCGAGTCAGTCTCGCGCAAAACAACATTACACATAAAAATTACGCAAAACAACATGAACTTTGCCAAATTGGGTACCATTCTGGAAGCACCGTCCCTGTATCCGGGAACCTCGCCGCAGCATGTTTCCCCTTCTGACCTTGTACAAGAAGTACTTAGTGATACACTTGGGGGGGGGGGGGGAACAGAAACTCCACATCTCAGCGATCCCTTCCCTTGGGAGCTTAGTGCGCCATGCATGTTACACCTTACGCACATCGCGTATGCACCGTGCATCACGCATGCATCACTCACTATCCATCGTACACAGTACATACCGTGCATATCGTACCTCGTGTACACGTTACATACATTGCACCTTACGCACAAAAAAGCACAGTTGTGCATATCGTGCCATGCGCGCGATAAGTCGAAATGTACAGCTCACGAACGACGCACCCATCCTCGCGCAAGATCAGACGCGCACATGGCCAAGTGCGCGTCCACGTGCAATATCGCGCGAGCCCGCCTGCCCGCACGCTCGCGCGACGGATCGCGCGCGCGCATCCGCGCGCCGGGTCGCATGCGCCCGCACCCGCACATAGGATCGCGCGCGCACGCATACCCAAGCACTGCATGCGTGGGCAGCCAGCACACGCACTGCTTGCCCACGCAGCCTGCACGCCCGTCGGGCCTGCGTGCGCGGCCTACGCGTACGGACTATGCGCGCGGCCCGCGCGGGCAACCAGCATGCGCGCGGCCTGCGTGCACAGCCTGCGCGCGCAGCCTGTGCGCGCGGTCTGTGCGCGCACGACCAGCGTCTTCGTCCACGTGATGCCTAAGCATGCAAGATCCGCCTTGGCGTTCTCGTCCGCCGAATCCTCCTCCGAATACCTTGGAAGTGCTGCCCACCGCCGCCTCAGCCTTCTCATCGGAAGCCGTCTTGAAAGCAGGAAGTATGGTAAATCTCTCCTCTCTCGCTCACTTCGCTCTCGGATAGCAAATATTTGGGGGCAATTGATGGGTTCCACCTTCATTTATAGGAGAAAAGCCCCCCATATTCTCCTCTAAAAGTGGATAATGGGTGGCCCACCACCTCCATGAACTCTCAGGAGGAGAAAATCATGGGGGGGGGGGGGATCCGCTCCCTCACCCTGTGGAGGAAAAATCGCTAGCACCAGGCAGGCCATGGCCAGACCGTGCCAGGCCGTCTAGTTGTTGGCGACCTGGCCACTGGCGGCATAGCCGCTGCAAGGCCGCGCAAGGCCGCGCCAGGCCGCCTGACCACTAGCGACTTGGCCGCGGCAGGCCTTTGGCCAAGCCATAGGTTGCCGCGGTAGGCCGCCCAGCTGCTGGCGGCCTGGCCGCGACAGGCCACTGGCCTAGCCATTAGTAGCCACAGCTAGCCTTACCACAGCCAGCCACGGCCGGCCTAGCTACGGCCGGACACGATCGGCCTGGCCGCCGGTGTACTGGCCACGGCAGACCGCCATCCTAGCCGAGGCAGGCCGCTGGCCTAGCCGCGGCAGGCCGCCGGCCTAGCCGCGGCAGGCCGCCGGCCTAGCCGCGGCAGGCCGCCGGCCTAGCCGCGGCAGGCCGCCGGCCTAGCCGCGGCAGGCCGCCGGCCTAGCCGCGGCAGGCCGCCGGCCTAGCCGCGGCAGGCCGCCGGCCTAGCCGCGGCAGGCCGCCGGCCTAGCCGCGGCAGGCCGCCGGCCTAGCCGCGGCAGGCCGCCGGCCTAGCCGCGGCAGGCCGCCGGCCTAGCCGCGGCAGGCCGCCGGCCTAGCCGCGGCAGGCCGCCGGCCTAGCCGCGGCAGGCCGCCGGCCTAGCCGCGGCAGGCCGCCGGCCTAGCCGCGGCAGGCCGCCGGCCTAGCCGCGGCAGGCCGCCGGCCTAGCCGCGGCAGGCCGCCGACCTAGCCGCGGCAGGACGGTAGCTTAGCCGCGATCGGCCCCCGGCAGGTTGCCGCCGCCAGCCACCAGGCCAGCCACCCCTACCGCCGGCCGCCCGAACGGGCACTCCCACCACTATGGTGGCCCATCGCCGTGGACGACCTTCCCACCATCCGATCGAGGGGAGGCTCTCCTCGCCGTCCGATTAGGAAGATAACCACCCACTAACCAACTACTTTAGTGGTGGGGCCCGCCATAATCCTCCCCTTGAGGCTATAAAAGGGACCCCAGGGCCTCTTCATTCTTCACTTTTTCTCTTCTCCAGGTTCTTTTCTTCTTCCTGAGGTTAGAGCTCTCCTGCCTCCTCCACCGAGTCGGCCACCGCTCGCTGTGAACCACCAGCAGCCACCATCGGCCACCAGTGACCACCAACTGCTACCAGCGGCTATAAGCACCCCACCAGTGCGTTGAAAGCAAAAGGACACCCAAGACCTCGAGGAAGCCGAAGGAAGAAGCCATCCGAAGCCAGCAAGCGCACGCCGCCCCAAGCATAAGCGCTAGAAGCATCCCACACATTTCCATGTCTAACTCACTTCCGCGGTACAGCCTGTTGCCCGCAGGAAGCTATAGTCTCTCTCTCCACTCAAGTTATAACGGGAGCGGCATGTTGCCCCGATTTAACAAGCGTGCTGTAATCACCAAAAGCTAGTGGAATTTGACCGACACAGACCCGGTCACGTGGTTTTTTACCTATTTAAGGGGTTTGAAAATATCTAGTGTCGACTAAGTCCACCTATGGGGGGGGGGTGGGAATAGGTGTCGTGCAGTCTTTTGTGGAATTTAAATTACCTGCACAAATAAACAAACACAGCACAGAAAAGCACTCAAGCAATTATAGTGGTTCCCCGATTTGGGTACGTCCACTCTCCCCCTTCGACCTATCTCCCACCAAGGGACGACTCGGTCACTTCACCAATCGGATTGAAATCCAATCCTCACACTACGGAATGAACCCTTCCAACCAAAGGAGTCACTACTCCTCCACCACGGGTTGCACCCAACCCTTACAACTAGGAATAAAAATTCCTTTACAACAAAACAAAAATTGAATGTACAAGAAATACAAACAAACTTTTGGAGAATCCAATGTCGCTCTTCGTTCGTTGATGCTTTCTTGAAAGAGACGAAGAGTCCACGACTTGAGTACTCTCTTGGAGAGGATCTTGACAAGATCAACGGCGGTAAGAGGTTGCGGCGGCGATGCTTTGTGAATCCAATCTTCTTGAAGAATCAAGCATGGCCTACGAACGATCTCAGTTGGATCAGTCGTCTCGATCGATTCGGAATGAAGAACTAACTTCATTCAACGATTCGAGAGACAAGAGATCTCAAGAGAGATGCGTGAGACATACTACTAGTCTCGGTTTAGTCGTCGGAAGATCAAAGAATCTCTAAGATCTGCGACGACGACGAGCTTGCGAGCGGCGACAGCGATCGGCGATTTTCGCGATCTGCTAAGGCACGACGTCGGCTTCTTGATTTCGCGTGAATGAGTTACTGTAGATGTTCGAAATAAGCATGTATATATACCAGAGCCAACCCTAATGACCGTTGTGGGGCCCACAAGGAAAAACCCTAGCCCCGGCCGAAACAGCGCACGGCTTCTTGGTTCGGTCCAGCGAGCAGGCGAAAATTGCCTAAGGCAAATTCGGCGAGAATCGTTGGTGATTCCCGTCGAATTTAGCGTGAATCACTCACGATTCCCGTCAATTCTGCCTTGGCCGATTTCTAGTTATAAAACTAGTCAGCCTGTGGGAATCGGCGGGAATGCAACCTGATTCTTGTCGAATCGGCGGGAATCAGAACGATTCCCGTCGAAGTCAGCGAGAATCACTTGGTGATTCCCGTGGATTTTGCCTTAGCAGAATTTCTGATAGGAAAACAGTCATCCGGAAGAGGTCGGCGGGAATGAAGCCTGATTCCTGTCGAATTGGCGAGAATCACAAGTGACTCCCGTCGAAGTCGGCGGGAATGACTTAGTGATTCTCGCCGATTTTAACTTAGACGATTTTTCTCTTCCTTTCTATGAACTTGGTCTTTGACCCATCTTTGCTCCTCTTCTGCTCTTGATCTATCTTGACCCTGTACTTGAAAATAAGTACACTCCAATAGAGAGAGCACACGTGAGTCAACACATCGATCTGCTCAACGAGGGATTATGTTGAGCAGACCCGTGTATATTGACCCACTGCACCCTGACATTGGTGTGTACTTAGCATGGAATAGCTGCAAGCACAACTTGATAGAAAATCATCAAATACATTGTCAATTCAACTTAGCTTGTTCAGGAGCTTCTTCAAATCCGATACATTGTGGATATAATACCCAACAATCTCCCCCTATTTGAAGAAGCCTAAACCCTACAAGCTAAGGTGAATATAAAATATGAGAATGAAAATCATAAAATGAAAATTCAGCTGAGAGTGAAATTCATTACCATTTTCCTGAGAGCATACTTAACATTGGCAGCCCCTTAGCCTTAGCCGAGAGGGTAATCTCCCCCCTTTTCGGCTTCTGCAAATCAGGGACTACACTTGGAGCACAAAGCTCCCCTTCAGTTCTTTCATCCGTGCTTAATCTTGAATCCATAGCAGATGCTCCCCCTTGATCCAAGAGCCTTGAGCCCTTCAGGGTTCAATCTTCATAGTTCAGCATGCCGATTTCAGTTTTAAAGAGACTAAACTTGGCCTCGTCTAGGGGCTTTGTGAATATATCTGCAATCTGCTTATCCGTTGGGACATAGCAGAGAGAGATATCTTTGTTTTCCACATGCTCCCGAATGAAGTGGTAGCGCACTTCAATATGCTTGGTTCTGCCGTGCGACACAGGATTGTTCGCAATTTCTATTGCACTCGAGTAGTCGTAATACATAGGAACTTCTCTGAACTACAAGTCATAATCTTTGAGTTGATTTCTAATCCTTAGAAGTTGTGCGCAACAGCTGCCTGCTGAAATGTACTCAGATTCAGCCGTAGAGGTTGCGACACTATTCTGCTTTTTACTGTTCCATGAAATAAGCCTTCTTCCGAGGAATTGGCACATCCCGGAAGTGCTTTTCCTATCATCCCTACTTCTTGCAAAGTCAGCATTTGAAAAGCCTATCAGCTCGACATCATTGTTTCTTGGGTACCACAAGCCAAGATTTGGTGTACCTTTAAAGTATTTAAGAATTCGCTTTGCATCGACATAATGAGATTCCTTAGTGTTCACCTGATATTTGACACAAATGCATGTGGAAAACATAATATCCAGTCGACTAGCAGTAAGGTAGAGCAGGGATCTAATTATGCTTTTGTATTTGGTTTCATCAAAAGGTTTCCCTTTCTCACCCTTGTCTAGAGACACAGTGGATCCCATTGGAGTCCTTATAGAGGTTGCATTCTCCATTCCGAATTTCTTGAGGAGTTCATTTGTGAACTTCGTCTGAGAGATGAAAATTCCATCCTCAGACTGTTTCACTTGAAGTCCCAAGAAATACTTTAGCTCTCCCATGCTGCTCATTTCAAACTTTCCATGCATAAGTTTAGAAAACTTCTTGCAAAGATTGTTGTCCGTTGAGCCGAATATTATGTCATCGACATAGATTTGCACCAGCAAAATCTTGCCTTTGACTTCCCTAAGAAACAATGTATTATCTATTTTTCCTCTCGAGAACTTGTTCTCAAGAAGAAAACTAGACAGAGTCTCATACCAAGCTCGAGGAGCTTGTTTTAAGCCATATAATGCTTTATTAAGAAAATAAACATGATTAGGAAGTGATGGATTAACAAAACCTAGGGGTTGCGCAACATATACTTCCTCTCTCAAATTTCCATTTAGGAACACAGATTTCACGTCCATCTGATAGACCGTGAATCCCTTGTGAGAGGCATATGCCAGGAACAATCTGATTGCCTCGAGCCTTGCAACCGATGCAAAGGTTTGGTCAAAGTCAATCCCCTCCTCCTGTCTGTAACCTTGTGCAACCAGTCTTGCTTTTTTCTTGATGATGACACCGTATTCATCCAGCTTGTTTCTGAAGATCCACTTAGTGTCGATAACATTCTGTTTCTTTGGTCTGGGAACAAGCATCCAGACGTTGCATCGTTCGAATTGATGCAGTTCATATTACATGGCCAATATCCATGATGCATCCTTGTTCGCTTCATCGAACTTCTTTGGCTCAACCTGTGATAGAAAACTAAGGTGCAGAATCTCGTTAATTGTACCTCTCCGAGTTCTGACACCGTCACGAGGATCTTCTATGATCTGATCTCTGGGATGATCCCTCACGTGTCGGTGCTCCAAGAGTCTGGCATCTGGAGCTCTAACAGCTTCTTGGGCTTCTCCTTCTTCTGGGAGAGTTGCTCTATCCTTATCGTCATCTTCTCTAGTTGGCGTTAAGGTGGAAACCTTGACGTACTTGAGAGTTGCATCTTTTGTAGTCTCATTGAGACTTAACTGTTCGAGCCTTACACCTACATCTTCAAGAATGCCACTGGAAGAATTGCTATGAAGCAAGCTTCCGTCATCAAATACAACATTAATGGACTCCTCTACCACTAGGGTTTTCTTATTGAAGACCCTATATGCCCGACTATGGCTACTATAGCCCATGAAGATGCCTTCAAAGCATTTTTCTCCGAATTTAGTACATGGGTACTTCCCATTATTGAGTGCATAGCATCTGCAGCCAAAAATACGTAAATAGGACATGGTCGGTTTCCTGCCGTTCAATAGCTCATAAGGCATCTTACGATGATTCTTGTTGATCAATGCTCGGTTCTGCACATGACAAGCCGTATTGACAGCCTCTGCCCAGAAGTGCTCTAGAAGAGAAGACGTCATTCAACATTGTCGTACATGCTTCAACGAGCGTTCTATTTCTCCTCTCCGCAACTCCGTTTTGCTGAGGAGTACGCGGGGAGGAAAACTAATGAAAGATACCATGTTCTTCACAGAATTCTGTCGTAGCACCAGACTCGAATTCTGTTCCATTGTCACTTCTAATTTTTACCACGGAGCAGTTAAGTTTGTTCTGGATCTGCTTGACAAAATTAGTGAAGATGTCAAACGTATCTGACATTCATTTCAAAAAGAACACCAACGTAAACCGAGAGTGATCATCAACAATCACTAGCGTATACGATTTGCCTCCTAAGCTATGAACTTACACTGGACCGAACAAGTCCATATGCAGAAGATAGAGACATCTGGAGGAGTCCTTTTTTGCAATGCTCTTAAAGGTAGCCCGAGTCTGTTTGCCCTTCTGGCATGCAGGACAAGGGCTATCTTTTATGCACTTAATAGTAGGGGCATCCCTTACTAAGTTCTTGGAAAACAACATATTAATTGTCTTGAAATTAATATGTGCTAATCTCTTGTGCCATTATTCACAAAGAGATGCACTGCCTTTTGCTACTAGGCACACGGGGGTAGAAGAATCTAAGCTAAGAAAATCTAAGCAAAAGATATTTCTACTCCTAATGCCAGTTAATACCGTCTCTGAAGAGGCACACGATATTATCAAGCACTTATCCTTGTAGAACTTAACGTTGTATCCTTTATCACACAACTGGCTTACACTGATCAGGTTATGGTTTAACCCTTCAACATAGGCCACGTCACTGATAGAGAATACACCGTTGGAAATCATATCATAACCTCTGGTGACTCCTCGATCAGATCCTCCAAAGATGACTTTGGGTCCATTTTCGACTGGGGAGTAATCACGCAACAGGCTTCTTGTCCCGGTCATATGCCGGGAACATCCACTGTCCAAGTACAAGATAGGAATTTTGGTGGCCTTTGGACATACCTGCAAAATAGAATTAGTTTCCCTTAGGAACCCAATCGAACTTGGGTCCTAGATTCCTTGTTAGCACACTCCCCCTCTGGTGGTTAACCCTACGAGTGGTCGGCCTCGCATTGCTAACATGAGGAGTCTCGTTGAATCTTGGATTAAACCAGCAATCCACGGCAAAGTGACCAACTTTGCCAACACACCAACAGTCAAACCTGTTGTACCGTTTCCAAGGCTCCTGCTTCACCCTTTGAACGGTGGGTCCAGCCGGGGCCTTGGATCTGGAGGTGGAGGCATCATGATGACAACAGTCATACGATTTCTTCACTTCCGGTTCTTTCAGTATAACAGGCTTTGCTTTTGGTGCCTGCTTCCTATTATGGCTGCTAGAGAAGTGGCCATAATTCTCCACTTGGATTTCCTCATAAGGTGCCTTGAAGACAATCTCACCGTAATTTTGGGGGAAGGTCCAACCATCATACCAGCTCTTGGGATTTTCAACCGAGGGCCGGAAGAAGTGGCCATAGGTTGACTCAAAGTCCTGTTCATTACAAGTAAAGCCAGGCTTTCTGAATGAAATAGGATCGAGTGGGGCCTTTCCCTTTTCTACAGCAGAGGCCTTCTTAGCAGTCTTATTTTTCCTCTGTTTTCTATTTCTCCTAGATGATGTACCAGGCACACCCACATGCCCTAAGACAACCCCTTTAGCCTGAGTAGAGAATTCATCAACTAGAGGAAGAACGGTCTTGGGCATGGAGAAGCTTTTGAAAATCTTCCTTTCAGCCGCAAGTTATTCTTCCAACTTGTTGATTTCTTCCTCTTTCTGGTCAAGGAGCCTTAGAGACTCTGAGTGCTAGGAAGTCAGGTCCAGGTGTTCCTGTCGGAGAGAAATCAAGATAGTGATCTCTTCTCTTAGGGACACACCCTCAGCCTTAAGGAATTTGACTTCCTTTTTCTGAGCCCTCAACCTCTTGCGGCATTCCTCAAAGGTATTGAGTAGAAGCTCATACTTTTTGAGGAGCTCAGCTTCACGGGTAGATGGGCTGTCCTCGAGATCATCATCTGGAGACTCAGAGTCAGAGTCAGAGAAGGGGTTATGATCTTTTACCTTCCTAGTAAATGGGGGGCAGTCTCCTTCTGAGTCAGAGCGACCTATTAGCCCGAAGTAGGCTTCCTCATCATCACTAGAGTCTGACGAATCAGACTCACTCAGTGTCTTTGTCTTTTTGGCAATGTAGCTCCTCTCCTTATTCTTATCTCTAGAGGACTTGTGCTTCTCTCTGTTCCCCTTGTCTTTCTTGCTTTGGTGGCAGTCAGCAACGACATGACCTGGCTTATTGCATCCAAAGCAAATAATGTCAGCATAGCGATGTTTGTTCTGTTTAGGTTCATACCTGTCAGAAGAGTAATTCTTCTTCTGATGTCTGGAGGAGGAGCCGTCTCTCTTTCTTTGATTCCTCATCTTGAGGAACTTCTTGAATTCTCGAGTGATGAGGGAGAATTCTTCTTCAGATAGCTCTGAGCCGGAAGAGCATGGCTCAGAGTCTTCTTCCTCATCCATTTTCCAAGAGCGGGACGAGGCTGCACCCTTGCCTTTCCTTGAGTGATTGGCTTTTAGGGCTACAGTCTTTTCTTTGGCAGCGGCTTTGTCGGCTTCTTCTTTAGCTTTTCTGGTGTTCAGCTGAAGCTCATAGGACATAAGCTTCCCAAATAGAATTTGGGGATCAGTTTCTGCCAGCTTGCCAAATTCTCTGATGGCGCAGATCTTTGTGTCCCATTCCTTAGTAAGGGATCTAAGAAATTTGTCATTTAATTCACCATCGGTGAACACTCTGCCATAGCCCTTCAGGGCATTGAAGATCTTTAGGAAGTTCTCGAAAGTCACTCCGATCTCTTCCTTGGGACCTTGCCTGAAGGCCTCATACTTTTGGTTCAGAAGGGATCTTCGATCATCCCTTACTTCATCTGTGTCTTCCATAAGGATGATCAGGCAGTGCCAGATGTCCTTAGCAGTCCTGCAGTTGTTGAAGTTCTACATCATGGAGTCATCGACGGCGCTTACAAGAATGTTCTGAGCCTTCTTGTCAAGACCGACTAGCACCATCTCATACTTGTCCATTTCGGAGAGCTTCTTCGGCACCATCTTGGTCAGATCAATGGTGGAGGCCTTATTGGGGATATAAGGTCCCTCCTCTACTACCATGAAGATTCGAGGGTCGACTGCTTCCATGTAGAACCTGATCCTTTCCTTCCAGATGGGAAAGTTCAGCTTGGTGCACACTGGGATCGTTCCTGCATACTTGAGTCCGTCCATTTCTGAGATCTTCTTGACACTAGACACAGGATCTTACTCAAGGTGTTAACCTTATTGCTGAGTAACCTGCCTCTGATACAACTTGAAAGTATCCAGTGTCGACTAAGTCCACCTATGGGGGGGGGGGAATAGGTGTCGTATAGTCTTTTGCGGAATTTAAATTACCTGCACAAATAAATAAACACATCACAGAAAAGCACATAAGCAATTATAGTGGTTCCCCAATTTGGGTACGTCCACTCTCCCCCTTCAACCTATCTCCCACCAAGGGACGACTCGGTCACTTCACAAACCGGATTGAAATCCAATCCTCACACTACGGAAGGAACCCTTCTAACCAAAGGAGTCACTACTCCTCCACCACGAGTTGCACCCAACCCTTACAACTAGGAATTAAAATTCCTTTACAATAAAACAAAAATTGAATGTACAAGAAATACAAACAAACTTGTGGAGAATACGATGTCGCTCTTCGTTCGTTGATCCTTTCTTGAAAGAGACGAAGATTCCACGACCGGAGTACTCTCTTGGAGAGGATCTTGAAAAGATCGGCGGCGGCAAGAGGTTGCGGCAACGATGCTTTGTGAATCCAATCTTCTTGATGAAGCAAGCAAGGTCTACAAACGATCTCAGTTGGATCAGTCATCTCGATTGATTCGGAATGAAGAACTAACTTCGTTCAATGATTCGAGAGACAAGAGATCTCAAGAGAGATGTGTGAGACACACTGCTAGTCTAGGTCCTATCATCGGAAGATTAAAGAATCTCTGAGATCTGCGGAGGCGACGAGCTTGCAAGTGGCGATAGCGATCGGCGATTTTTGCAATCTACTAGGGCACAGCATCGGCTTCTTGATTTCGTGTGAATGAGTTACTGTAGATGTTCGAAATATGCATGTATATATACCCGAGCCAACCCTAATGACCGTTGTGGGGCCCACAAGGAAAAACCCTAGCCCTGGCCGAAACAGTGCACGGCTTCTTGGTTCGGTCCAGCGAACAGGCAAAAATTGCCTAAGGCAAAATCGGCGAGAATCGTTGGTGATTCCTGTGGAATTCGGCGGGAATCACTCACGATTCCCGTCGATTATGCATTGGCCGATTTCCAGTTGTAAAACTAGTCAGCCTGTGGGAATCGGCGGGAATGCAACTTGATTCTCGTCGAATCGGCGGGAATTAGAACGATTCCCATCGAAGTCGGCGAGAATCACTTGGTGATTCCCGTCGATTCTGCCTTAGCAGAATTTCTGATAGGAAAACAGTGTAAGACCCCCCCCCCCTTTTTTTCTTTTTCGACACCGGGGTCTTAGCCCAGAATTACCGCTTTGCGGTGGCACCGACTCACGGGAAGGCCGCCACTACAAAACACCAATTCTGCCGGCCCTTTCGATCATAAGAGAGAGAAGTAATTAAACATAAAATGTAAACAAGTCCACAGAAACATGTAAACAAAAGTGAAATCACATCCAGTCCATCAGTAGATAATAACAGGAAGTAGATAACAGAAGCACTGCAAAGATACAGTTCAGATGAAATATAGATAAACGGGCTCGAGCCCGGTACATCAGAGTTCTCACTACAAATCACTCATCGTAGAAACTATAAAAATACTAATCACTCACGGAGCTGGTCGCAGGTGCACCGGTGCTAGAATGACCCACCTCTATGCGCACCGTACTCCGCTGGTGCTGGTCCCTGGACTGCTGGTCCCTATCTCCCATCCGGAGCTCCTGTAATATTGTGGTTCGAAAACCATTAGTCATAAAGACTAAGCCCTATCATCCCCTACCCCTCCCCCCACGACTCCTAAGCACCGGGCGGAGAGGAGGAAAGGGAAGCTTCAAAAGTGGAGAATAATCAAGCAGATGACAAGGGAGCTAATCTAACAATTATTTAGAATAAAATAGGTATAACAATCCTACGGCAGTAAGTAATAAGGAGGACAATTAATAAGTAGCAATTGTATAAAAAGGCAGGTAGAGAACAAATAAGTAAATAAGCAAGTAAATAAGTAGGTAACCTTAACTTATATGAATGCCCATACAAACTTATAAGTTAAGGGGTCTTTTGCAAGGCTCCCATCGTATAAAAAGTCCCATACCGATTTATACGTTGGGGTGTCGGTTGTATGCAAATATGAGTGTAGTGAAATGCTATGCCATGATTCATGCAAGTGCAACTCACGCACACGACTCTATACGCACAGACCTTTAGTTCCCCCTATTCGGGCAGCTAGCTTCACTCTCAGGAACCTCCGTAGTGGCAAACGGAGACAGTGGGTCGGCCCCCCCACTCCTAGGCGGGTATCCACACTACCGGGCCTAGCCCTTCCGTACGCCCCTAGAAGAACACAACCTAGAGTATCCGCGTACTACTGCTGGCTATACCCACCAGACTTTCTTTGGCTAAGTGTCCCACACCGCCGAGTCAACATACCGATGCCGGTGTGAACGACGATCAGATATCGAAGACCCACCACCTTTATTCTGTACTCCAACCCTCGAGCCCTCGGCCCCCCGGACTGTCCCGTCCGTGCATCTACCTTCAGAGCTACCGTCTGAATGGCAACCAAAGCAACTTATTCTACCTTCCTAGCTACCGGGGTGAAAGTGTGTGCAACCCTAATTATACTAGTTGCTCTTTTAATTTATTATTCCTATGGTTTACATTAGCCCAGGACTGCCCCCGACATACCCCGTGAAGGGCTCTCAAAGGGCACTAGGAACCAAGACGACGGAATTACGGCCCGAAGTTCCATTTTGCAAGGCACTTATTGTTATTGGTTGATCTCCCTTAACCCGATCCCCTTTAAGTTACTTTAGATGTAACCCTAGAGTTTTAAGACTCTTCCTCTCCTACCTGGGGTGGACGATCTTTCGTCGTTCCCGTACGCCACTTAACCTTAACCAGTCTCACACTCTACTTATCCTGACTTCCAATAATGAACTTAATCTTAGCTTGCCATAACCAACCAGCAACTACCAAAATTCCATTTCCCACGTTCATTATCAATCTAGTTCAGTTTCCGTGGTTTTACTATATGCAGACCATCCTAAGGTACATGAGGAGTATAAGGGGAGGTACTCCAATTTGTCTTCCGAATTTCCTATAATATTTACTGGAGTTCTATCGTGACATAATATAGCTAAGACCAAGATTCCCAAATTTTCCTATTTATCGGGCATTTAATTTATTTATTCTAAGATTCCGAATGCCCTAGTATGAACATGAAGTGCAGTAATGAGCCAACAATAAATCATCATAAAATCAGTAAAAATCCTATGAGACATTTAAATAGAAATTCCAAGTTTTGAGAAATTTCAAGGGTGTTTAGGCCTACATTTCCTAATTTACCATTTTAGGCCATTTCTACTATATTATGAAGCAAGTACTGAAAATATGTATCCAAAAATCCCAAGGAAATTATAGAAGCTTTATATTGACCTAAAACCATCATAAACCAAGTACCATAATTTTTCTCTAACATTTGAACTCAGAATTTATTTTAATGCAAGATACTAATTTTCCTAACTCAATGAAGGAGGTACTGTTTTTATCCATCTAAAATTCCAGAAAAAATTACAGGGTGACTATCATAATTTGAAACACCCATTGACCAAATTTCATAATTTTCCAAATAGTAATTGGGACTTAACTATATTTTTGACTACATTTCACAATTAGTACGTTAAAGAATATGTACCAGAAATAATCAGTTAAAATTTCCAAGAAAAATACAGAAGGTATAACAGGCTATAATATGCCCTAACCCAAGATTTCATAACACTCCAGTAAACAGAAATTCCAGAATCATTAAAATACATATCTAGGGCACCACTAGGGTTATAAATGAAGTACTGTATAAATTAACCCAAAAATCTTAACAAAATTACAACATGGCCATTTAGATTAGGAAATCACCCTACTCCAATTTTACTTGATTTGAAGTTAATTTGATAGTTTAACAATTCAAATTAATGTTGGTGACCTAAACTAGGGTTAGGATTTTAGGTGGCCTAGCTGTCTCCAAATACCCTAAAATTTTGTCCAGAGAACTATACTGGCCCTATGGTTCTCTCCACCAAATTTTAACTCAGTCCAAGGTCATTTGACCCCATGAACTTCACAACCCCAAAAACCACCATTATGGGATTTTCCTTAGGGTTCTAGGGCTACCCTACACCAAACCACCCCAAACTCCCTTGGATGGTGTGTTATGCCCTAAACAGCCTTTGAACAAAATATCAGCCTCTGTTGAGGTGATATGGCCACCCAAATACCAAGGGGGTGTTTGATCCTAAATTATCCTATAAGGACCAACCTAGGGCTGGATAAAAACTTAATCAAAACATCTCCAAATGAGATGAAATTTTTTCCAGAACCGTATGATAAACCCAGGGACCACTCACCAAAATTTGGGAGGGTTTGGAAGTCATTTAGCCATCTAATTAAATTATGCTAGGATTATTAAATTTTTCTAAAAACTATAGAAAAGTATTTTCCAAAAAATCCTAATTTTTGGACAGCATCTAGATATAGATAAGATTAGGCCACACCCAAAATTTAAAGTCATTTTGATGACTGGATTGGAGTGGGGAATTTTTCTAAGGTCAAGATAGCCATATGGATAGATCTCACCAAAAAGTGTGTTGTGGTCTAATCAGAACTTCAAATCGAGTGAAATCAATTTTGAATTAAACTAGACTCCAAGGGCTACATTTTCTATGTTGACCACTTTTTAAGTTTTAGCCCCTACGGTCAATAATTTTTAGTTTAAACCTAGTACACAGTAAATGGAATTAATTCCTAATTATACAATATATAATATAATAAAATGTTACTGTTCATCTCCTTCTTTAGCCCGAACCAGCAACCTAAAAAAAAACTTGAAACCTGTAGCTTTTCTAAAGCCATTTCCTGGCCACCCAGCCATCTCCCTGGCCGGCCACCACCACCATTTCCTCTGTTGAGGTGAGGGCTACCGTCGGGCGGCGGCACGGCCGCTGGAGAGGCGGTTTCCGGCGAACCCGCCACCATAAAATTTTTGGAAAACCAGGGAAACGCTCACCCGATCTGGCTCTTTTGAGCCCGATATCTCTCCTAACGATTTCTAAGATCTATCTACAGAAGAAGAGGGAGGGGAGGACCTTGTTCGCGGGCTGGAGGTGTGCAGACCGTCGGGAAGCCATTTGCGCGGTGGTGGCATCGCCGGAAATTCTTCAACAGCAAGGGGAGGAATCTGAATCCGTTTGATCGAGCGTGTAACCTTCTCCTCTTGCTCTAAGGAGGCTATTATAGATCTCCAAGTGGGGAGGGGAAAGGATGAAATGTTCATGGCCATTAATATTTCTCTTAATAATGTTTCGGTTATGGTAGAGGCAGTTGAAATGCAGGAAACGAAGAGGTATTTGCCAGGTGGCGATTTCCTATTGGACCTAACTCTCTCTTTCTATTAAATAATTAGAGATGGAAACGGCCCAAAAATATTCCTTCTATACATTCCCATAATCAGAATTTATTACGACGTCGGTTACCGAAATTTCCAGTCTGGCTGACGTTTCGGCCTTGGTCACGGGCGTGACACATAGGTCACGGGCGTGATAGGCCCGGGGGGCCAATTCTGGGTTCGACGATCGTCGAACTGAGATCGACGATCGTCGAAGGGTGGTCACGCCCTAAATCACGGGCGTGACACATGGGTCACGGGCGTGACAGGCCCGGGTGACCAATTTTGGGTTCGACGACCGTCGAACAGAGGTCGACGATCGTCGAAGGGTGGTCACGCCCTAGGTCATGGGCGTGACACATGGGTCACGGGCATGACAGGGTCATGAGGCAAATTCCATGCTCGGCGATCGTCGCGCTGAGATCGACGATCGTCGAAGGGGGTCACGCCCTTGGTCACGGGCGTGACACCTGGGTCACGGGCGTGACAGGGCCGGGTTGAAAATTCTGCGCCCGACGATCGTCTCCCTGAGATCGACGATCGTCGAAGGAGTCACGCCCTAGGTCACGGGCGTGACGGGTCGGTCACGGGCGTGACCAACCCGTGACCCGAAATCTCGGTCGATTTATTTCAGTTTTTGGGCTTCCTAAGGTTCTGTCACGACCAACCGACTCCTAGGGGTCTAGCCGAAAATGGGATGTTACAAACAGTCATCCGGAAGAGGTCGGCGGGAAAGAAGCCTGATTCCTGTCGAATCGGCGAGAATCACAAGTGACTCCCGTCGAAGTCGGCGGGAATGACTTAGTGATTCTTGCCGATTTTAACTTAGACGATTTTTCTCTTCCTTTCTATGAACTTGGTCTTTGACCCATCTTTGCTCCTCTTCTGCTCTTGATCTATCTTGACCCTGTACTTGAAAATAAGTATACTCCAATAGAGAGAGCACACGTGAGTCAACACACTGATCTGCTCAACGAGGGATTACGTTGAGCAGACCCGTATATATTGACCCACTACACCCTGATATTGGTGTGTACTTAGCATAGAATAGCTGCAAGCACAACTTGATAGAAAATCATCAAATACATTGTCAATTTAACTTAGCTTGTTCAGGGGCTTCGTCAAATCAGGTACATTGTGCATACAATACCCAACATGGGTTTTCCACGTCATCAAGACTTGTGTCTATTATTCATCTTCATTGACTGTGTGCGCGCTCTACCTCCTCGTGAGCTACGACAGTTCGAGTTAATCCGGTCCGACCGGGGCATCGAGTTAGTCCGCAATAATTTTATTCAGAGATTTGAAAGCATTTGAGATTTTAAAATCACTGAGAACACGATGGTTCTACCTCCACAAATCTACTAGAAGAAGCACTTAGAGAAGGAGAAGAGTTTACCCAACCGTAGGAAGAACACACTAGATAACTTGTGGGAGAATCACTCTCTCCACGATTTCCACCGACGTCGCACTGAATGGTCCACCGGCATCGCACCGAGTGGGGTTGTCGTCCTTCTTCCTTGGAGTCACACCAAGAAACCACACCGGAAAGCTCTACGGAGGGGAGGCCGAAATGGAGAAGAGGAGACAAAAGGGGGCTGCTTTTCACAAGCTTTGCTGAAATCTCCTTTAGACAAAGGGGGCTGGTTTTAGGTTTTCAAAATATCTTTTCATCTCATAAAAGCCTCCTCTTTATAGGAGTTACAAATTAAATCCAACCATCCAAGATTGAGATGAAGATCTCATCCATCCAGATGGTTATTAGCACACCATAAATGTTTAATAGCACACCAACAATGAAAATAAAATATTACAAGTTGCTTTTAAAGGAAATGAAATAGAAAATAAATATAAACTATTTTAGAGCTTCAAATAAGCTTTGCGCGCCGCAGACGAAGGTTGTAATGTAGCTTTCTGTTAGCGTCCGTGGAGTTGTCTTGTCGCCTGAAATCTTTATGTTGTTGTGCCTCGGCAACCGTATCATCTTCAAGTACTGGTGGAGGGGCCACAACGTCAAAAGATCCCCTTCCTGCACAGAAATAGCCGCCATTCGTCGAGCTATGCTCGACGAAGTTAAGCCCAGTGCCAGCGCTTGATGATTCGTTGATCTTGCGCTCGACGAATTCCATGCGGATCAGAGCTCGATGAACTCAGCCGCGCTCGACGTTCGTCGATCTCCGCTCGACGAAATTCTTCTAGACTCCTCCACTCGATGCTTTGCCTCCAGCAAGTCAACACTCGATGCCTCAAGTTCAACGTTCGACGTTCGTCGATCCTAGCTCAATGCCTTCACAAGTCATACCTTACTAACATGCCCGTGACAATCCTATCACGCCTGTGACCAACACGTGTCCCGTACTAGAAGCTTCCAGAAATTGACCTATCACCAGAAGTTCGCGTTCTCCAGCACGCCTGACCCGACACGCCCCCATGTCACGCCTGTGACTAGGGCGTGTCACATCCTTTTTTTGTCTATAAATAAAATTTTTTTGTAATGACTAAGGGTTTAAACTTTTGGGCCAATTTTGTTGTTTGTTGGCTGCTTTGGTGCACTTCTTACTATGTAAGGAGAATTTTCTCCCCTCTCTTTTATGTTTGTTTTAGCTTTGTAATCAACTTTTTCCTTAATAAAATATGTTAGATTTTATCTCTTTATGTTGTCTTGGAATGGATGTGAGTGCCCCACTTTTGTTCTCTTTTTATCCTTTGTTTTTCTTTGTCTTTCTCAAAAAATGTGTGTGTGTGTATGAGTTTAACTTGATGTTTTTATGTTTTCATAGTTTTATTTTGCTTAGCTTTTGTTCTAAGTTTTCTTTTATAGTTATTAGTTGTTATGTTAACTTTTATTTTCTTGACTGTTAGGATTGTTTAAGTTTTGTTTTTTTAGTACTTTAATTTCATTTTTATGGTTTTATACAAGTGTTTTTAAACTGGCTTCCTATCTTTTTTTTACTTTTTTTTTTATTTTTGTAAAACTTTTGCTCTTTTCAACTTTTTTCCCACTTTTTAAACTCTTTTATAAAATTATAACAATGAAAAAATTGTTATTTTAATTTTTAAGATAAGTTTGTTTTCTTTCTCTTTTTGTTGTGTGTGTGAGTGTATGAGAATAAGTTTCATTTTGATCTTTCAACTTCATGTAGAGTGTGTGAGTGTATGAGATAATTTTTCTTGCTTTCTTTTATTGCTTTCTTTATCACTTTCTCAATTATGTAGAGTGTGTGTGTGTATGAGATAATTTTCATTGTTTTCTTTCAATTATGTAGTGTGTGTGTGTGCAATTACTTCTCGCCTACTCGTTCGAGTAGGAGTCGCTTTCATTTCCCGCCTACTCATTTGAGTTGGACTTGCCATTTTTCGCCTACTCATTTGAGTAGGACTTGTCATTTCCTGCCTACTTGTTTGAATAAGACTTGTCATTTCCCGCCTACTCGTTTGAGTAGGATTTGTAATGCATTTATTTCCAGCCTACTCATTCGAGTAGGACTTGTAATTTCTTTTTTTTGTGTGTAACTTAACTTTTTATTTTATGATTTTTAAAAGTGTGAGTTCTCGTTTTTGTCAGTTTTATAATTTTCTAAAGGCTTGTTTTTTCTATCTCTTTTTTGTTACCCTTTAGCGCTTAGTCTCGAGCTCACGCCTCATTAAAATCATAAGTCATCCCCATACCTATGAGTGACTAATCGTTCTTAGCCCTCGACATCGAAGAGCATTAGGACGTATGAAATCACTATAAATAATTAAAGGATCTTTTTCTCACTTTAATTAAAGGGCTTAAGGTTTGCCCCGGGCTTACGATACGTAGAACCACATATTGATGTGTGGGCTCTACTTCCGTTATCCATACGCTAGCTAGCCGAGAGGCCGTGCGTATGGACCGATCACCCTTGGATAAAAAGAGTTGCGTGCATACCCTCGAGAGAGGATATGCATAATTCTATTGGATTAGGTTCCCCACCCAATAGCGGGGTTCTTAGCGTAAAGCGGGCATTAAGAGGAATCCTTCGTTGGACGAGAGTTCGGTCGAATAGTCTTAATGTTAAGGTGAGCGATATTCCTATAGATAGGTGAGCTCATGTTTGTGGAACCTCCACGACCAAGTTGCCTTTAATTAATTTGAAAACAAAGTTCTATAATTATTAAGAGTCGTTTTAGTTTCGATCTGATTTGATGCCGAGCGTTAACCGTTCATCAAATTTCCTAACTCGTTTTCGTGCCTTTATTTTATCCGGCTTAGTTAATTAAAATCCCCACCATATTTTCAGTAAAATAATAGTTACTCCAGGAAGAGTTAAAATAATCAACTCGTACCTTAGAACAATATGACCTCGATATTCCCACCGAATATCGGGCACTACATGCGATAGGTGCACTTGCTTACTTTCGTTAAAAACTCGCTTTTTAGCAGTCTGTGACGTTCGGCCAATCGAACCAACCACCTAAATAAAAGTCGGCTTCACGGTTATCAGCGTGATTATTTTTGAGTAATTTTTAATTTGCGAAAAAACACAAACACCACCTATTCACCCCCCTCTAGGTGAGTTAGGTAGACGCTAGATAATTTCAAAATTATCCAGTTCACGACTTGGAGTTGGCGGTTGTGATCTTTGCACTTAAGCTGTGGCGTCACTACCTATATGGCATGAAAGTTGATATCTTTACGAGCCATAAGAGTCTTAAGTACTTAATAGATCAGAAGGATCTAAATATGCGGCAACGGAGGTGGAAGGAGTTCCTTGGGGACTACATCTTCCAGATACATTATACTCCCGGGAAGGGAAATGTAGTCGGAGATGCCTTGAGTCGGCGGACTCCGGTACAAGCAAATTGGTTGCAGATGCACATCTGATCCAGGAGTTGGAGGCCTTAGAGATTTCTTGTGTTGACAAGAATTCTACTACAAATGCATGGTTGAACTGGATAGAGGTGCAGTATGACCTTGCGAACAGGGTTCGACGAGCAACGGAACTCGATTAAAGAATGAAACGCTATGTAGCAGATGGGTCAAATTCCCAATTCTCCTTGGATGACTGCCTTTTGAGAAAAGACGGCCGTTTGTGTGTCCCGAATGTGGGTAAACTACGGGAGGAATTAATGTGTGAAGCACACTTCACGAAGTACTCAATTCACCCAGGGAGCACAAAGATGTACAAGGACATGAAAAAGATGTTTTGGTGGCTGGGTTTGAAGAAAGACATAGCTTTTTATGTGACAAAGTGTCAGACTTGTGCCTTTATTAAAGCAAAATGTCAGAATCCTGACAGTTTCCTAAAGTCGTTACCAATTCTGGTAGGTAAGTTCGATGATATCTCTATAGATTTTATGCACGAGCTGCCGAGATCACAGAGCGGAAACAATGTCATGTGGGTGATCTTTTAGCTATTGACAAATGTATCACACTTCATACCAAACAAGAAGGATGATTCAGTGGAAAAGTTTGCTAAGTTGTATGTGGAAAACATAGTACAATTGCACGATGTACCCCGTAGCATCGTTAGTGACCGAGATGGGCGATTTACTTTGAATTATTGGAGGCTAATCCACCAGTTGTTAGGTACTCAACTGAAGTTCAGTACGACCTTTCATCCACAAACAGATGGTCAGACCGAGAGGACCAACAGAATAATGGAGTATATGCTCCAGATGTGCGCCTTGGATTTCAGGAAGAGATGGGAGGACCATCTCTATATGATCAAGTTTGCCTATAATAATAGCTATCAAGCTAGCATTCAAATGGCGCCCTTCAAAGCTTTATAAAGTAGGAAATGTCGTACTCCTTTAGCTTGGGCGGAAACAGGCGAATCGAAGTTGTATAAGCATAAGGAGTTCGAAGATGCAGATTCGACTATACGCTTGATACGTTAGCGACTATTGATAGACAAGGATATGCAGGCAAAATACTATAACGCCAAACACCGAAACGTGGAGTTTGCGGTGGGCGATTGGGTATATCTTAAGATAAAACAATTCAAAGGCATGTCCAGGATTCAGCACTTGAAAAAGTTGAGTTCGAGGTATCTTGGTCCGTTTGAAGTGGTTGAGCGCATTGGAGAAGTTGCCTATAGATTATCACTTTCGGCAAAGCTAGGTGGTTTGCACGATGTATTTCACATATCAGTGTTGCGGAAAGCTTTGAAAGAGCCTACGCAAGTGGTCATTGTTGATCAAGTACCGGTCGATAATGAGCTGGCGATGAAGGTTAGGCCCATTCGTATCGAGGACACAGAGTTCGGGTAACTGCGAAACAAAGCGATCGTGATGTTCAAATTCCGTTGGAACAATTGTGGCTGTGAAGAATTGATATGGGAGCGTGAGCAAACCATGCGAGATGAGTTTCCCGAGTTGTTTTGTAAAAGTAAAGTTGTATTAGATTTGTACTGTTTTCCTACAGTTGAATAAAATTCCGGGACAAAATTTCTATAAGGAAGGGAGGTTTGTAACACCCCAAAAACTTAAACAGAACTTTTAGTAGCTATCACTGGGCGACAATGGTTATCACTGGCGATAACACTCGATGAACTCGACGCCTTCAACAAAGCATTGAGTAAACTCGACGCCTTCAACAACGCATTGAGTAAACTTGACGAAAACTATTATGGGCGATAATGAGCATCGCTGGCGATAGAGATATCATTTGATGCACTCAACACTTTCAACGCACTCGACGAAGCGTTGAATGAGATATCAGAGTGGCAATAGTGGGTATCGCTGGGAAATACTACCACGTATGATTGGACACGTGTCAGATGGCCGGAAGGAGGCTAATGAGCAGTGGTTGACTTGGGTCAAAGCGGTTACCGACGATATCGCCAGGCGATAGCGGATATCGCCAGGCAATAGCATTAACTTTAACTAGTCAGCTAAAATCGCGGACATTGCTTTGTCTGGATGAAATGATCATGTGGCTGGGATTAATCCCGAGACCACTTATGTAGAGGGGTGGTGAAAAGAGAAGTCATTTCTCTTCTTCTCACTCTCTCTCCTCCTTTTCATCCAAACTCTTGAGAGAAAAGAGCTGATGAAGAAGAAGGCTGAGGCTGGGCTTAACAAGGTTTGGTGAAGGAGATCCAGGAGTCGGAATCTAGAACTGAGGCAAGATCCGTGAAGAGGAAAGTGAGGCACTCCTTTCCATCCAGATAGAAAGCTCGTTCATGGATCTAAAACAAACTACAAGGGTAATGATCTTACTTCTTGGACAAGTGAAGTCCTTCATTTTGCATATGCATGGAATCCCCAACCAAAAGGTGGAGAATTGAGGGAATTCCGATGGGTCGATACGTGATATCCCCGGGTGGTTTTGCATATAGAATCCAGAAATCGCAGTATGGAATAGGCATGCTGTGTGAATCCCATCCAAACACGTTGGTCTGGATTGATGATGCTTTATTTTGCGCACTGGAGAAGTCTCTGCATTTAAATGAGTAGTTTATAGGATTTGTGGGTTGTACCTGTGAAATTGAGATTAATAGGAATTATTGGAGGTGTGCTCCAGGAAATTACCCAGAAAATACCACAGTTTGCATAACTATTGGATATCGACGGGCGACAACGAGTATCGCTAGCAATAGATCTTGGTGAGCTATGATTACTGTGAAAGCTCAGTATTCTTGCACTAGAGGATGTTGTAGGGTTTTCTTTGACTGATGTTCCAGTTGTGACTGAGTTTGGAGATAGAAGAGGGTTCTGTCGCCAAAGCTAAGAGATAATGACTATCACTGGCAATAGCTTCCAGATAGCATTTTATTATCAAAGCCAGTCTCACGGTGGCCGTGTGGTTAGTGTGAGATGTGAGCTCTTAAAGGACAATGAGCCGAACAGGAAAGGGGAAACCGACCCGCGTCAGTCTTTGCTGGAACTGATGAATTTAACAATGGGCAATAACTGAACTGTACCCGCGTTATGCCCGTCCGACTAGACTGCCTAAAGTAATTGGCTTTGTTGGAGCGCATAATGAGATTCTTAGGCCTGGAGCTGGAAAGACTACAAATGCTCAAAGTTGACCGTCAAGTCTCGAACCTCTGAACGGTGGTTGGACCCTGGCAATCTGATACACCAAGAATATGCCCTGAGTGCACGGAACATTTGGCCGTTGAGGCACTCGTTTGTGATTTATTGAATGGTGCTTGAGTGTGCTTTCTTGTGATATATTTATGTGTTAAGGCTATGCCTACAGGGAAGGAATACAGCTGCCTCGGGTATGAGGTAGGTTCGTTATAAATTGGTCAGCTGAAAGTTGACTGTTGCTTTGTTTGTCGTCTTTGTGGTGGATTATCCCTGAGCAGGTGCTGGAGAGCCAAGCGAGAAATAGCGGGTTGCTGCCCTTATTGCTATGCCGGCCCTCGAAGGCCAAGTGAAGAGTTATTAGTGTTTTCATGTGTGGCCGGCCTGCGTGCCGATATATGAAAATACTTTTGTAAAAGGAAACAATTGTAAGACCTTAATGACGTATTGAATTTTGTGTACTTTTGTAAACATTCATATATAGTTTTTATTAGTGGACATTTGTATTACTTGAGTTCAAAATTTAACCCCTAAATCTTCCGCTAGAATGCTCTGAGTTAGGATTCATTTGGTCATTTGATATTAATACATAACTCCGCCGACTGTCTTTGGAATATGGCATGGGCCCCAGCCGGATCCTCTATAATATTTCACGTGATGGATGGAGGTGTCACACCGCTTCCTAGGTTGCTACCCCAATATAGCAGTCAATAGTGTCTGAATCTGAGCCTACATCGCGACCATTTGCCTTGTCAACATCTCATTACTTTGACGCGGTTCCTCGATCACTGCATATCTGTAAGCACCTAAAGACTCACCTTCTGACTAGGGAGTTAACCTCAACGGATAATGCTATGGAGCCATCTCGTACGAATATGAACAAGAATCTCATCGATACTTAGTTTAATATACCTCAGCTAGAATACTAGAATTACTCAACTCAAACTAGATCAGAAATGTGTAGCTACTTGTTCTTGCTGGTACCTTGCTTTGGGAATTCATAAAATGATGTTATGCCTAAACTTAAGATGATCTGTCATCATCCTCTTGACTCTAGTGCATATAGTATGAAGGCATGAATACTTTAATCTTCATTTTAAATCACGTGTACAAGTATCATCATATAGATCTTAACTTGACATGTGTGCTCATGTAATGTTATGCTATGCATGTTGTGTGATGCATTCTAAAAGTCCTTAGTGCATGCCATGAAGGACCGTACAAATGAAATATTATGCATCTCACACTACATAATATTGCATGTAATATAAAAATAAAATCTAATGAGCGCTCATGTGATGTTAAGTTGCCCATTTCAACTTAACAGTCACATGTTGTTGTCCCAATGAGGATCCATATATAGACACATATTATGCATCTCATAATATATAATATATATCGTATACTTCTGTCATGCTTATGAGTGTAGTGTTCATGCTTCAGCCAAGACATACTGATGTCACCCTCGCATGTGTATACAAATGAAAAGAATTCTAACCTAACCTATCTCTAACCCCACTCTAATACCAACTATCACAACTCACATTTTCTCAACATTAAATATGTTATTATAGTAAGATAAGATATGCGTCATGATGCCACGCCGTGCAGGGGACAATTGCAAAAACCTAGGCAAAATGACACTTTTAACTATTTTTATATAAAACATATGTTTTATGTTTTAAGAATCATAGTTTTAAATTTAGAGCTTAAGGAAACGTGTCCCTCAGTTAAGTGGATCAACTAGTCTACAAGTAAGGAAATATAATTGCAGTGGAAATAAATATATAGTTATTAGGTATTGTATCCACAATAACCCTGATTTGAAAAAGTGTCCCTTGAACTAAGATGAATTGAGATTGTATTTGATCCTGTTTTTCTAGTTATGTGCTTGCAATACTATATTGCTAAGTACAAGCCAATGTTAGGTTACAGTGGGTCTTGAAACAAAGGAATATACAATGTAATCCTTCATTGTGTAGGCCAATGTGTATACTCACATATAATCTCCCTATTGGGGTGTACTTCTACTTCAAGTACATTAGAAGAAACCAAGAAGGTCAAGTTGTTGCATTCAGAAGAACATATTTTCTTCAAGTAAAATTCTTCGAGTATAGTAGTGAAAACTCATCGAATTCGTTGTGTATTCTTACTAGCACTGGTCGAATCCGTCGCATTTACTTAGGGAATAATCTCTGAACTTTTAGAAATCAGTCAAGTAAAGATCATCGAGTATCTTCATGTATACTCTTCGAATTCGTCGAGTGTATCTATCGATACTCGTCAAATTTGTCGAATATATATGTCGATACACGACGAATTCATCGAGAATTCACGAATTTACTTCTCTAGATTTCTCTAAGTGATATTCATCAAATATCGTTTGGCCTAGGCGTCGAATGTGTCGAGTAAGCTAGCCGATACGAGTCAAATGTGTCGAGTAAGCTAGCCGATACTCATCGAATTCATCAGGTAAGCTAGCCGATACTTGTCAAATTCTTTCAGTAAGCTAGCCGACACTCATCAAATTCGTCGAGTATCTCTTTAAGAAGGTGTTGAGTTGTCTGTTCGATCTGGCTGGAATTATCTAAGTATTTTTCATCGAGTTTCGAAGTAGTTCGACAAGTATACAATTATATACTCGATGATACTCGATGAATTATACTTGTGGTTTATTTCTTCTATTTTCAAATTCCTTCACAGCTCAATCCCGACCGCCATGTATAATGTTCCGTGATTTCTTTTATTGGAAGGGATTTCTAGTCGTTGAAGAAGATGGGTTCCTATAAATACTTAGGATGGATTTAATTCAACCCTAATCGTGCATTTACGCTCAAATTGAAACATTCCAAGAAAGAAACCGTCGGCTATCGTTCACGATCTTCACAACTCTCTCGGTCGACATCAATGTGACGCACGATCTGATCTTCTTCACAAAGTGTCGACTAGATCTCTATTCTCAAAAGATTCAATTTCCATTCAGATCTAGTGGATCCTTTATCCAAATCAAGTCTTCAATGATTTTAGATTTCCTTTCTCCTCATGATTTGCAAGTTTCACTTTTTGGAGGAAAGGATGACCGAAGATTTCAGATTTGTAGAGGATTAGTTTTAATCTATTATTGTAAATCATTTTATGATATTGTAGGAGGTTTGGCCTCCGAGTTGTAGATCCCTTTTTTAGGATCGAGTTATAGATCCTTATTTTAGGATCGAGTTGTAGATCCTTATTTAGAGGATCGAGTTGTAGAAGCATCGTTCTCCGAGTGGTAGGAGTGTTGTCTCCTAGTTGTAGGAGTTGAGGCTCCGAGGTGTAAGATTTGAAGAATCAGAGATAAAGGCGAAGTAGCCGAATTAAGCTCTTCGTGGTAGATAGGCGATGCGAGACAGTGTAGGGAACAACTATAAATCTCTGTGTTTTTATGTTTCTATTTTTCAGTTATTTTTATTCCGCAAAAAGATGTAGAACTCACCTATTCACCCCCCTTTAAGTGATTTAGTTTGACACTAGATACTTTCAATTGGTATCAGAGGGGTGTTGTTCGATATAAGGTTACCACCTTGAACAAGATCGCCCATCTAGTTATCAAGAGATACCGCTCAGTTGCAATGGATAAAAGAAAGGATATTTCTTCGATGAAGTTGCTTGTGTGCACTAAGGCGAACTTTCCCATGTAAAATGAAAGAGTCAGATTCTACATGGAAGTTGTTGATCCACGCATTTTTCAAATTGTTGAAGAAGGACCTCACATTCTACACAACCATCTGCTCTGAATCCTACTGTTATGATTCCGAAGAAAATGATGGACGTGACCAAGGATGAAATTGCTCTAGTCTCCTTAGATAAAAAGACAAAGAATATCATATCCAGTGCATTGGACGATTCAATGCTGCAAAATTTATTCCACTACGAATCTGCCAAGGAGATGTGGGAATGTCTCGTAGATTTTAATGGAAGGAACTGAAGAAGATAGAGATGATCAGAGATCTCTACTTAATCAAGAATACGAGGCATTCAAGCAAGGGACAAATGATACAATTGTTGACAGCTTTGAAAAATTCTGTAAGATCGTCAACGGTCTCAGAAACAATGGTCGTACGTTTACTAATGGGGAGCTCAACGACAAATTCCTAAGATCCTTGACAAAAGATTTGGACACTAAAGTTTTGGCCATTAGGGAGTTTAGAGAGCTTCCAAAGATTGATCACCAGAATCTATTCAGAAAGCTCCTTTCATATGAACTGCAAATGAATACTCGAAAGAAAGAGGAGCAAAGCAGCAGAACTTCATTCAAAGAGAAGTCTGTAGCTTTGAAGGCTGAAGGGACAAGAAAATCTAAAGATGTGTCACCAGCAAGGACACGAGCTTTTGATGCCCAAGAAGATTCTGAGCTAAGCTCGTTAGGCTCTGAGTTGTTTGATGGAGAATTCTCGCTAATCTCTAAGCAATTCAAAAGACTTCTTATCAAGAAGAGGAAAAATGAAAAATCAGTCCTCCTCCTTGGACTTCAAAATATCACATCGTGATGGTGATTAGTCAAAGAAAATCTATAATAGAGATGATAGGTATAAGTCTAAACCGAACAAACATTCTTCTTTTGACATAGTTTGTTATTGTTGCAATAAGCCAGGACACGTGATTGTGGAGTGTCTGTACAAAAAGAAGGAAGGATCCAAGAAAGAAGAGAAGAGATCCTTCAAAGGTAAGAGGAAGGAAGAGAATAACTTCATTGCAAAGAAGTCAAAGACTCTTAGCAATCGTGACTCAAGTGAGACAAGCTCTGAAAATGAAGAAGCTTACTTCGGGCTCAAGGCTCAATCAAATGAGGAAGTAGGTGAATCCCAATTCTATGGGAAGGTAAACTCTCACACAATGCTCTCTGAATCTGAAACTTCTACTAATGGTCATGAAGACTATTCTTCTCAGGAAGTTGATTTTGAGTTGATGGCTCAGCATTAAGAACTTTTGAGAGCCTTTGACAAATGTCGCAAGGTAGTCAAAAAGAAATCAAAAGAGATTGCTTCTCTCAAGGCAGTGAAATCACGACTGAAGGAGGAAATTATTGAATTAACTCCTCTCGGAGATGAAGTTCACTCCTTTAAAGAGGAAGTATCATGCTCTGCTAAACTGTTATGTCAGAAGGAGAAATACTTAGATGAGATAGAAGAAAAGCTCTTGGTGGAAAGGAAACTTGTGGAAAGTTACTCTAAGCCTAAGACCATTCTTCCTCTCATCGATGAATTATCCATACCCAAGAAGGGTAATTGTCTTGGCCATGTAGCTTAGAAAGGTAAGGCTACTAAGAAAGTCGATACCAAAGGCAAAGGGAAGGCAACTCAAAGTCAACCCTCTTTTAAGAAGGTAATCTTCCCCTCAAATAAATACGACTTTGAGACGTCTTATGGTCACTTTGCTAGGCCAACTTATATGGAGCCTAAAAAGCACTACCAAGGATGGACCCGTCCCCATGACTTTGGTGCTAGTGCTTTCAAGGCACCTTATGAAGAAATAACTCTCATAGAGTGTGGTCCCTACGTTCATGGACCGAATTTTAAGAAGGCACCCAAAGCCAAAACTGTTGCTCCCAAGGCTAAGGAAACAGATAAGCCTTATGTTTGCTGCAATTACGAGGCTTCCACCTCCAAGTCGGTTGCCCCTGATAGACCTCCCATTCAAATGGTAAAGCAGGAGTACAAGAGAAGGTATAACAGGTTTGACTGTTGGTGTTACGACAAGATTGGTCACTTTATCATAGATTGTTGGTTTCACCCTATAAGAATTGAAACTCCACAGGTTAACAGTGCGAGACCGACCACTCGCAATGTTAATGCTCCTAGTGGTGTTAAACTAACAAGGAACCAAGGAACCAAATCAGTTTGGGTTCCTAAGGGTAACTGATCTATGATTGCAGGTATGTCCAAAAGCCAACAAATGTCCAATCTAGTATTTGGATAGTGGATGCTCTCGGCATATGATCGGGACTAGAAGCCTATTACAAGATTACACCCAGTCGAAGATGGTTTAAAAGTCATCTTTGGAGGATCTGACCGTGGAATCACTAAAGGCTACATTATGATTACCAACGGTATAGTTTCCCTCACTGAAGTGGCTTATGTTAAAGGATTACAACATAATCTAATCAGCATAAGTCAATTATGTGATAAAGGCTATATTCTTGAGTTTTATAAGGACAAGTGTCTGATAAAATCATCTGCCAATTTGGTGACAGTCTTAACGGGCACTTGGAGTAGAAATATTTTCTGCTTAACTTTTCTATGTCTAGACAATTCTACACCAGTGTGTTTTTTGGCAAAAGATAGTGCGTCTCTCTGTGATCAAAGACACAAAAGATTAACACATTAATTTCAAAACTATAAACATGTTATTTTTTCACAACTTAGTGTGTGATGCCCCCAACATTAAGTATCTTAAAGAGATTCCATATCACGCATGCCAAATGGGTAAGCAGACAAGGAGCACCTTTAAGGGTATTACTTAAAAAGATTCCTCTAGAAGTTTGTACTTACTTCATATAGACTTATTCGGTCCTATGCAAACTCACAGTTTAGGAGGTAGAGTCTATACGTTTGTCATTATTGATGATTACTATCGTTTTACTTGGGTGCTCTTTTTAAAACACAAGTCAGACACCTTTGAGGCTTTTACTAATTTTGTTCGGCAAATTCATAATGAATTAAACTGCATAGTGGTCAAAATCAGAAGTGATCACGGAATATGAATTTGAGTCAGGTGCCATGAAAAAATTCTATGGAAGTCAAGGTATCTTTCATGAGTTTTCCTCTCTGCATACTCCACAGTAAAATGGAGTTACTGAGAGAAGGAATAGAACCCTCATTTAAGCATGTACAACTATGTTGAATGATGCTTCACTACTAGAGTACTTCTGGGCCGAAGCAATTAACATAGCTTGCCACATGCAAAATAGAGCATTAATAAAAAAACCATCGTAAGACTCCCTATGAACCGTTGAAGGGCAAAAAATCGACTGTGTCCTACTTTATGATCTTTGTAAGAAAATGCTTCATACTTATCAAGGGGAAGTATTATCGAACAAAGATTAGTGAAAAATGTTTTGAAGATATTTTTATAGGTTATAGTAACCATAGTAAGGCATATATGACTTTTAACAAGAAAACCCTAGCTATAGAAAAGTCTATAAATATTGCATTTGATGAGACAAGCATGCTCCATAGCAGCTCGTCTAGTGTTTTTGGTGCAGATGCAGGTACCAGGTTAAAGGAACTAAGCTTGGAAGAAGTAGACAAGGAAAATGTGCCAAGCTCAGTAAAGGTCATCGATCCAAGTGTGGTGGATGAAGAACTACTAGATGAAGAACTACTTCAACCTACAGGAGATGCAACAGATGTGGCAAAACCTGCTGGTCGGAGATGAAGAAATCTAGTAATCAGACACCTAAGAGATCACCCAGTTGATCTGATCATTGGAGAGCCAAACGACGATGTTAGAACCAGAAGAGGTACTGCTAACGAAGTTCTACATCTTAACTTTCTTTCTCAGGTTGAGCCAAAGAAATTTGAAGAAGCAAACAAGGATGCCTCTTGGATTATTGTTAAACAAGAGGAGCTCAACTAGTTTTAAAGGTACAAGATTTGAGAGTTAGTGCCCAGTCCTAAAGGACAGAACCTGATCGGTACTAAATTGATATTCAGAAACAAGCTGGAAGAAAATGGAGTAATTATAAAGAACAAAGCCAGACTTGTAGCTCAAGGTTACAAACAAGTAGAAGGGATCGTATTCGATCAGACCTTTGCTCCAGTGGCCAGACTCGAAGCGATTAGGTTGTTTCTTGCGTATATAGCTCACAAAGGCTTCAAGGTCTATCAAATGGATGTGAAGTCAACATTCCTTAATATAGATCTAAAAGAGGAAGTATACAGAGCAAAACCCTCAGGTTTTGTCAATTCAACTTTCCCTGATTATGTATATTTTCTTAATAAAGCTCTATACTGCTTGAAACAAGCTCCTCGAGCTTGGTATGAGACAGTTTCTTGCTTTCTTCTTGAGAACAAGTTCGCAAGATAAAGATAGACAATACATTATTTCTAAGGGAAGTAAAATGCAATATTTTGCTAGTGTAAATCTATGTCGATGACATTATTTTTCGCTCTACGGAGGACTACCTTTGCAAAAAGTTTTATAAACTCATGCAAAGGAAGTTTGAAATGAGCAGTATGAGAGAGCTGAAGTATTTCTTAGGACTTCAGGTGAAACAATCTGAAGATGGAATTTTCATCTCTCAGACGAAGTTCACCAAAGAGTTGCTTAAGAAATTCGGAATGGAGAACTCAACCCTTATGTGGACTCCAATGGGTTCAACTATGTCTCTAAAAAAGGATGAGAAAGGGAAACCTTTTGATGAAACCAAGTACAGAAGCATAATTGGGTCCTTGCTCTAATTTACTGCCAATAGACCCGACATAATGTTCTCAACATAATGTGAGCTAGATTTCCGGTGAACTCTAAGGAATCTTATTACATCGCTGCAATGAGGATCTTGAGATACCTTAGGGGTACACTAAATCTTGGCTTATGGTACCGAAGAAGTAATGATGTCAAGCAAATTGAATTTTCATATGCATATTTTGTAGGTAGCAGGGATGACATGAAAAGCACTTTCGGAATGTGCCAATTCCTCAAAAGAAGGCTTATTTCATGGAGAAGCAAGAAGCAAATTTTTTTGGCAACCTCCGCTGTCGAGTCAGAGTATATCTCTGCTGGTAGTTGTTGTGCACAGCTTCTCTGGATCAGGAATTTGCTTGAAGACTATAATTTGAAATTCAAGAATATTCCTATGTTTTGCGACTCCTCCAATGCCATAGTGATTGCAAATAATCCAGCCTCTCACAGTCGGACAAAACACATTGAAATCAGATATCATTTCATCCAAGAGCACGTGGAGAACAGGGACATAACTCTTAATTATGTCCCGATAAATAAGCAAGTCGTAAACATATTCACAAAGCCACTGGAATTGCCCAAGTTCTAATTTTTCAAAATGGAATGCTCAACAAGGAGTCATGAAGATGGCTAAGGAAACAAAATCTCTCTCGGTGAAGTACATCTCGAAGAAGTCAAATTTTCTAAGGCAAATTCGTCGAGAGTCACTCATGGGAACTCTACAAATTCATCGAGACAACACAGTAATATTTGACAAATTCATCAGGTCTTCTCGACAAATCTCAGCGATATTCGATAAATTTGACTTGGCTTCCATGGTGTTTCAATGAAATGTACTTGAAACATTTTTTCATTAGATCTGAAGAGTCACCCGGTTTAAAGGTACATGCCTATTTCTCTCTCTTCAAAACTTTAAATATATATAAATAGGGCTATCGGGGTAAACTCAAAACACTTTGTCGAAGCAAACTCCCAAACCCGACGATTTCTTCCCTGAAAATTCAATTTCCGTGATAGCAGCTACTTCGCAAGTGCCGATTTCTACATTGCTGCTTCAGTTTCCACAGTAGCGAATCTTCCCGAACCAGTTTGTTTCGTTCTCGATTCACTGCTCTCTGTCAATGGCTCCTCGAGGTATAAGTGGTTTGCTCGTAGGGGTAGAACTAGTTCGAACTATTTTATCTACAACCACAGATGAATTCAGGAATGTCATCCTAATGTTGGAGTTGGCCGGTCTCTCCTTCGTTCTTGAGCACCCATGCAAAGTCTTGGACAAAGATGTTCTTGAGTTATTCTAGAATGCAAAGCTATGTAGTGAAGACAACGTTATCAAAAGCAACGTCAGACAGGTCATAGTAAAGGTGAAAGCTTCTCTACTCACAAGGTATTTATGACTCCTAGTGTGTGAAGAGGAAGATTAGTTGGAAGACAGTGATTTATCCAAGGCTCTGCTATTTTATAGACTGCCAAGAGGCACTAAAGCAGTCAAGCAAAAAGGGATGAATGTCGAAGGAAAACTTCTATAAGATATCATTGGTAAGGTTCTGTTGTGCAAGACTGGATCTCAGGACTACTTGTCCTCAGACATGTTCAAGATCCTTGTCGCCATCATATGCTGGAAGACAATTGTCTGGGGTGTAGTGCTCTTTGGTAGGATAAATGACAACTTCTAAGCACAAAAATTTTGAAGGATTATCAGTCTTTACTTGAATCAGCCGGACAGAGACTGATTTGATATGTCCAAAGGAGTTCCTATTCACCACCTGAAGAAAATTGACTCCACTATCTTCTCTAGATGGGAAAAAAGAATTCCAAGGCAAGGTGGTTTGCAAGACTTGCCTGAGGTAGAGGAGGAGGAAGTTCTTTAGGAAAGACTTCCTACTCGTACCCCCCGTGAAATTCTTGAAAGCTCATGTGCAAGAATTGAGGGGGAGTCAACTGAAGCCCAAGTGGCTACTGATGAGCAAATGCCCTTGGTGGGTGCTTCTTCTATAGTTCCAGATGTTCCAGAATTAGTGATATAAAATATAGTTACAGAGACATATAATCTTCTTACAGAGATTTCTGAAATTTGTAGGACTGCTGCTGCTGCTGGGGTAGGATCTGTTGAGGTTGTGGATGAGAGACTTGCTAATGAAGATTTGGATATTGATGTTCTTGATGATGTTGCTGATGAGGATGAGATAGCTACTGATAATGTAAATGATGCAGAACGCACTATTGCTGTTGATGCTATAAATGGTTCTACTGAGCTCACACCTATAGAATACACGATCGTAAGTCTCCTAGAAATTCTACCAAAAAGGACTGAGAGGGAGCAGATTAATCCCTCAATTTCAATTGAAACATAGTTGGACAGATTCGTTGGTAATCTTCAAAGAAGCATTACAAAGATTCCTTGTTGACCTATGGTGGAGGAAGCAGAGATTGTTGATATTTCTGATGAGGAAGGAGATGTAGAGGTGCATCCTGCTGTCCTAGAGGCTCCAGATATAGGACTGCTATCTAAAGCTCATATTTCTCCTATGGTAGAGTCTTCTAGTGACTCAGAGGCCAGTGCAGATCTCCCTTCTCCCCCAAGTATTTCGGCTGAAGATCTTCCAAGTAAAAGCACAGATCATTCTCTACTACTCTCTATTGAAGCCATGATGGCAAGACAACAAGCAAAATTTGATTTATCTCTGCACAAAGTACTGAAGAAAGTGAAAGAAAATGACATAGATATGAACAACGACTTTGTAGATATCAAGGTACATTTTGATAAGCTGGATTCAAGGCTGGAATCTTGGTTTGTGCAAGGTGGTCAGGCCATTATTCACATTATGGATGGGCTGAAGATCAACCTAACTGTTCTCACCAATATTGATGCAAATGCCAAAATAGTCATAGAGGCTCAAAATGCAGGTATGAATCATTTTGATGAGTATATGGTCTACTATAACAATGCATTTGCTTTAGAGGTACTTACAAAATTCAGAAAGGGTGAGGTGAAACTGCAAACTAAGGTTACTGAGCTTGAAGCTTTAATGAAAGATCAGTTCAAGACGGTAAACACCTACTGCTATGGTAACTTCTATTGCCTATATAGAGAGCAGTTTCTAGGGTCAGCTGAAGTCAGAATGCCAGAACAGGTAATACCAGATCCTGTACATGAATTTGTTCAGCCTGCTCAGGAGTACACTCAATATTAGACAAAATCTCTAGATCAATTTGTTGTTCCTGTTGAACTAGAGATTCAGATAGTTGAAGACTTACCTCCACTAGCTCATAAAATCAGAAGATATGGTAAAGGCATGCCCGCTTTTAGGTTTGAGCCAAATAGAGAAATGGTTGAAGTGTGGAGTCCTACTTCCAAAAGTATCATTCTAGATACTTTTAAACTAGTCGACTTAGCCGATGAGAATAGATGAGAATATTATGGCAGGGACGAATGGAAAAAGTATGAGGTATCTTGTGCTAAAAGAATATTATATTTCAGGAAATACAGATATGATGATCTGGATGCTCCTCCAGCTCCGCCAAAGTACTATCTGAAGCCAAAGGCATATTTTGATAGACAACACTAGAAGAGCTAAGGGAAATAAGCTTGAATGTTCTTCATTTTCTTGATGTTTGTGTAAAGTTGTTTGCCCCTGATAGAACCCATATTTATATATGTTATTATTTTGACTGCAATTTATTGTTTCTAAATCTCCATGCTCTTATTTCTTAATTTTATGTACTTTCCTATTCATGCTTTAAGATTATTGTGTGTACAATTAACCTTAGTTTGTAGGGTTCTAACCTCTTCAAATAGGGGGAGATTGTGGGTATTGTATCTATAATAACCCTGATTTGAAGAAATGTCCCTTGAACTGAGATAAATTGAGACTGTATTTGAAGCTATTTTTCTAATTATATGCTTGCAGGACTATATTGTTAAGTACAACCCAATATCATGTTATAATGGGTATTAAAACACAGGAATATATAATGTAATCCTTCATTGTGTAGGCCAATGTGTAGACCCATGTGTAATCTCTCTATTGGGGTAAATTTCTACTTCAAGTACATTAGAAGAAACCAAGAAGGTCAAGTTGCTGCTTTCAGAAGAATAGATTTTCTCCAGGTAAAATTCATCGAGTATAGTAGTGAATACTCATCGAATTAGTCGAGTATACTCATGGATACTCGTCAAATTCGTCGTGTATTATTACTAGTACTCGTCGAATCTATCGTATTTACTTAGGGAATAATCCATGAACTTTTGGAAATCAGTCAAGAAAAAATCGTCGAGTATCTTCATGTATACTCGTCGAATTTGTCGAGTATATCTATCGATACTCATCAAAGTCATCAAATATATATATCGATACATGATAAATTCGTTGAGACTTCACGAATTAACTTCTCAGGATTTCTCTAAGTGATATTCGTCGAATATCGCTTAGCCTAGGCGTCGAATGTGTCAAGTAAGCTAGCTGATATGCGTCGAATGTGTCGAGTAAGCTAGCCGATACTCATCGAATTCGTTGAGTAAGCTAGAAGATTCTCGTCGAATTCGTCGAGTAAGCTAGCCGATACTCGTTGAATTCGTCGAGTATCTCTCCAGGAAGGCGTTGAGTTGTCTGTTCGATCTGGTTGGAATTATCTAAGTATTTTTCGCCGAGTTTCGAAGTAGTTGGAAGAGTAGACCATTATATACTCGATAATACTCGACGAATTATACTTGGGGTTTATTTCATCTGTTTTTAAATTTTGTCATGGCTCAATCCCGACTGCCAAGTACAGTGTTCTGCGATTTCTTTATTTGGAAGGGATTTCTAGCCATTGAAGAAGAAGGGTTCCTATAAATACTTAGGGTGGATTTCATTCAACCCTAATCGTGCATTTACGATCAAATCAGAACATTCCATGAAATAACTCATCAGCTATCATTCACAATCTTTGCGACTCTCTCGGCTGACATCAACGTGATGCACGATCCGATCTTCTTCAAAAAGTGTCGACTAGATCTCTATTCTAAAAAGGTTCAAGTTCCATTCAGATCTACTGGATCCTTTGTTCAGATCAAGCCTTCAACGATTTTAGATTTCCTTTCTCCTTAAGATTTTCAAGTTTCACTTTTTGGAGGAAAGGTAGACCGAAGATTTCAAATCTGTAGAAGATTAGTTTTAATCTATTATTGTAAATAATTTTATGATATTGTATGAGTTTTTGCCTCTGAATTGTAGATCCTTATTTTAGGATCGAGTTGTAGATCCTTATTTTAGGATCGAGTTGTAGATCCTTGTTTAGAGGATCGAGTTGTATGAGTGTTGTTCTCTGATTGGTAGGAGCATTGTATCCGAGGTATAGGAATGGAGGCTCTGAGGTGTAAGATTTGAAGAATCTGAGATAAAGTTTAAGTAGCCAAATCTAGCCCTTGGTGGTAGATAGGTGAGGTAGGACAGTGGGCGTACCCAATTCGGGGAACCACTATAAATCTTTGTGTTTCTGTGTATTTATTTTTTAGTAATTTTTATTCCAAAAAATGACGCAGAACTCGCCTATTCACCCCCCCTAGGTTATTAAGGTTGAAACTAGATACTTTCAATAGCTTACTTCATTTTATACTACGTGAGCATGAGGACCCAACGAACATGTTGGTGATGTGCAAGTTTCTAAATTTAGCATAGGTAGAAAAAAAATTGGTATTCTATAAAATGTGATGACTTTTAGTAGAAGGAGATGCTATGAGTCTAAGCTAGAATGCAACTTTTATATTTAAAGTATCTAACATGCATCCTATCATAAAAAATTCCCAAAGAGCAAGTAATTGAGATAACCAACAAGTAAAACACGAAAAGCCAATATGTAGTCAACCATCTGATAAGAAAGTTATGGGCGTCAACAGCCTAACACGAACCCATAGAATCTAAACAAAAGTCTATACTGAGACGGAATGAGCAACTACCTTACACAGTGAGGGGAAAAACAAGCACTGCAATCCCAAGCCTAGAATCATGAACTCTAACAAATCAGAGTGATACTGCTAAGAGCTTGAGGCATTCAAAAGAAAAGAATGCCTCAGTAAGGAATGAGCAAGTAGCAACAAAACCAATGAATCAAATATGATTACTATCACAACAAAAGAAAATAGCGAGTAAAACTAGCTCAGCAGTGATTAATTAAAAGAGAAAAAAAGCTTCACTTGGAGCATAAATAATTGAGACTGATCAGCTTGAGAAAGTGCATCATTAACACCGATCATAATTTAGCACTAAGGTGGTAACTAATATTCTAACATAAACCATCAAACCAAATCATGATAAAAAAATACTATGGTGGTGGCTATCTTTCCAGCACAACCCAACAGTCCAAAACATCGCAAAATGACACTATGGCGGTGTCAATCTTTCCAACACACTCAACAGTCAAAAACCAAGTCACGCAGTCTAATGATTCACAAATAAGCACTGTGGAGGTGGTATAGTCCACTAACACCCACAGTCCAACTAAAATCACAACATAAAATAGGTTCTGTAGTGGTGGCATCTTTCCCATTCACACCAACTGACCACCAAATTCAAAGAATTTTGAAAGGAACATCACATGTGTTACTAAGTATAAAATACTCATATAATATCATTTAGCCTGAACTATGTAGTAGATTTGAACCATGCATCCGATTTTGAATTATGCAGCCGATTTTGAACTATGTAGCTGATTTTTAACTTAGGCAGAATATGACCCATGTAGTAGATTTTTGGACTTAGCCTTAATTTCATGCAGTCGATCCAGTCGAATATGAACTTAGAGAAAATATGACCCATGTAGTCCATACAGTCGATGTAGTCGATTTTGGACTTAGTCTGAATTTTATGCAGTCAATGCAGTCTAATATGAACTTAGCCAGAATAATATCCATATAGTCCATGCAGTCGATGTGGTTGATTTTCGACTTAGCTTGAATTTCATGCAGTCGAATATGAACTTAGCCAGAATATGACCCATGCAGTTGATGCAGTCGATTTTGTACTTAGCATAAATTTCATGCAGTTGATGTAGTCGAATATGAACTTAGCCAGAAAATGACCCATGTAGTAGATGCAGTCAATTTTTTGCTTTAGTCAAAATTATAATTTATGTAGTCAAATATGAACTTAGTCAGAATATAGCCCATGCAGTCCATGAAGTCGATGTAGTTGATTTTGGACTTAGCCTGAATTTCGTGCAGTCGATGCACTCAAATATAAACTTAGCCAAAATATGACCCATGCATTTTATGCAGTCGATGCTGTCAATTTTAGTCTTAGTCAAAATTATGGTTTATGCAATCAAATATGAACTTAGCCAGAATATCACCAATGCAGTCGATTTTTGCCTTAGTCAAAATTATAATTTATGCAGTCGAATATGAACTTAGCTAGAATATGAGCCATGCAGTCCATGCAGTCGATTTTTGCCTTAGTTAAAATTTTTATTTATACAGTATAATTATGACTTACTCTATACAGAATTTGTCATGCTGCCAATAAAGAGGTTTGCATGACTTAGACTTTAAGCAAACAAAAGAAATGACTGATTTTATGCATGAAGTTCTAAGTAGATAGCTTAACAAAATTTTCTAGAAGGGAAATTTAGCAAAATGTTGTCATTTTTGCACTATGCACTAACTAATTCTCAAGAAAAAGAAGAAGAAGAAGTACAACCCAAACATCAAAACTAACTTTACACATAGAGGAATTTATAAAGATTAAGTGAGGAAAAGCAATGGGATCAAACCACCACTTGCCTCAAATTCTTCACCAGGTTTTCATCCTTACAAGCCCTCTACACCGAGGATTGACACAAACTAGGGTTTGGTGAGGAAAATTCTGAGGAAGAATAGAAAGAAACAACAGTTAGGGACACTTGCCTTAATGCTAAAACTCCATGAGATGAAAAATAATTTAATCTTCATTTTAAATCATGTGTTTACAAGTTTCATCATGTAGATCTTAACTTGACATGTGTGCTCATGCAATGTTATGCTATGTATGTTGTGCGATGCAATCTAAAAGTCCTTAGTGCATTCCATGAACAACCGTACACATGAAATATTATGCATCCCACACTACATAATATTACATGTAACATAAAAGTAAAATCTAATGAGCGCTCATGTGATGTTAAGTTTCCCATTTTAACTTAGCTGTCACATGTTGTTATCCCTATGAGGATCCATATATAGACACATATTATGCATCACATACTACATAATATATCCCGTATACTTCTATCAGGCTTATGAGTATAGTGTTCATATTTCAGCCAAGACAAACTGATGACACCCTCATGTGTGTATATAAATGAAAAGAATTCTAACCTAACCTATCCCTAACCCCACTCTAATACCAACTATCATAACTCGCATTTTCTCAACATTAAATATGTTATCAAAGTAAGAGAAAATACGCGTCGTGATGTCACGCCATGCAGACGACAACTGCAGACACCAAGGCAAAACCACACTTTTAACTATTTTTATATAAAACATGTGTTTTATGTTGTAAGAATTATAGTTTTAAATTTAGAGCTTGAGGAAACGTCTCCCTCAGTCCAGGTGATCAACTAGTCTACAAGTAAGGAAATATAATTACAACGGAAAGAAATATATAGCTTACTTCATTTTATCCTACATGAGCATGAGGACCCAACGAACATGTTAGTGATGTGTAAGTTTCTAAATTTAGCATAGTAAGAAAAAAAAAATTTTGTATTCCATAAAATGTGATGACTTTTAGTTGAAGGAGATTTTATGAGTCTAAGCTAGAATGCAACTTTTATATTTAAAATACCTAACATGCATCCTATCATAAAACATTCCCAAAGAGCAAGTAAAGGAGATAACCAGCAAGTAAAACACTAAAAGCAAATAAGTAGTCCACCGTCTGAAAACAAAAGCTATGGGCATGAACAGCCTGACACGAACCCATAGAATCTAAACAAAAGTCTATACTGAGATAGAATGAGCAACTACCTCATACGGTGAGGGGAAAAACAAGCACTACAATACAGAGCCTAGAATCTCGAACTCTAACCACTCGGACTACTTCTGCTAAGAGAATGAGGCATTCAAAAGAAATGAATGCCTCAGAAAGAAATGAGCAAATCGCAACAAAAACCAATGAATCAAATATGATTACTATCACAATAACAAAAATAGTGAGAAAAACTAGCTCAGCAGTAATGTAATATACGAGAAGAAAAACTTGCTCTTTGAGCATAAATAATTGAGACGGATCAGCTCGAGAAAGTGCATTATTAACACCGGTCATAATGTGGCACTAAGGTGGTAAATATTCTAACACAAACTATCAGACTAATCATGAAAAAAAATACTATGGTGGTGGCTATCTTTCGAGCACAACCCAAAAGTCCAAAACATCGCAAAAAGGCACTATGGCGATGTCTATCTTTCCAACACAATCAACAGTCCAAAACACATTCACCCGGTGTAATGATTCACAAACAGGCACTGTGGCGGTGGTATAGTCCACTAACACCCACAGTCCAACCAAAATCACAACATAAAACAGGTTCCATAGCGGTGGCATCTTTCCCATTCACACCAACTTACCACCAAATTCCAGGAATTTAGAAAGGAACAACACATGTGTTCCTAAGTATAAAATACTCATATAATATCATTTAGCCCGAAATATGTAGTCGATTTGAACCATGCAACCGATTTTGAACTATGCAGCCGATTTTGAACTATGCTGCTGTTTTTTAACTTAGCCAAAATATGGCCCATGCAGTCGATTTTGGACTTAGCTTGAATTTCATGAATTCGATGCAGTCGAATATGAACTTAGACAAAATATGACCAATGCAATCCATATAGTCGATGTAGTCGATTTTAGACTTAGCCTGAATTTTATGCAGTTAATGCAGTCGAATATGACCTTAGCCAGAATATTACCCATATAGTCCATGCAGTCGATGTGGTTGATTTTGGACTTAACCTGAATTTCATGGAGTCGAATATGAACTTAGCCAGAATATGACCCATGTAGTCCATGCAGTCGATGCATTCGATTTTGGACTTAGCATGAATTTCATGCAGGTGATGCAGTCGAATATGAACTTAGCTAGAAAATGACTCATGTAGTTGATGCAGTCAATTTTTGTCTTAGTCAAAATTATGATTTATGTAGTCAAATATGAACTTAGACAGAATATGGCCCATGTAGTCCATATAGTCGATGCAGTCGATTTTGGGCTTAGCCTGAATTTCATGGATTCGATGCACTCGAATATGAACTTAGCAAAAATATGACCCATATAGTCCATGCAGTCGATGCAGTCAAATTTTTTCTTAGTGAAAATTATGATTCATGCAATCGAATATGAACTTAGCAAGAATAAGACCCATGCAGTCGATGCAGTCAATTTTTGCCTTAGTCAAAATTACAATTTATGCAGACGAATATGAACTTAACCAGAATATGACCCATGCAGTCCATGCAGTCGATTTTTTCCTTAGAAAAAATATTATGTATACAGTATAATTATGACTTACTCTATGTATAATTTGTCATGCTTCCAATAAAGAGGTTTACATGACTTAGACTTTAAGCAAACAAAAGAAATGACTGAGTTTATGCATGAAGTTCTAAGCAGATAGTTTAACAAAATTTTCTAGATGGGAAATTTAGCAAAATATTGTCATTTTATCACTATGCACTAGCTAATTCTCAAGAAAAAGAAGAAGTACAACCCAAACATCAAACCTAACATCACACATAGAGGTATTTATAAATATTAAGTGAGGAAAAGCAACGGGATCAAACCACCACTTGCCTTAACTTCTTCACCAGGTTTTCATCCTTATAAGCCCTCTATACAGAGAATTGACACAAACTAGGTTTTGGTTAGGAAAAATTTGGGAAGAATAGCAAGAAATAACAGTTAGGGGCACTTGCCCTAATGCTAAAACTCCATGAGATTAAAAATACTTTAATATTCATATTAAATCATATGTGTACAAGTGTCATCATGTGGATCTTAACTTGACATGTGTGCTCTTGCAATGTTATGCTATGCATGTTGTGTGATGCAATCTAAAAGTCCTTAGTGCATGCCATGAACGATCGTACACATGAAATATTATGCAACTCACACTACATAATATTGCATGTAACATAAAAATAACATCTAATGAGCGCTCATGTGATGTTAAGTTTCCCATTTCAACTTAATAGTCACATGTTGTTATCCCTATGAGGAATCATATATAAACACATATTATGCATCTCGTATTGCATAATATATCATGTATAATTTTGTCATGCATATGAGTGTAGTGTTCATGCTTCAGCCAAGACATACTGATGACACCCTTGTATGTGTATATAAATGAAAAGAATTCTAACCTAACCTATCCCTAACCCCACACTAATATCAACTATCACAACTCGCATTTTCTCAACATTAAATATGTTATCAGAGTAAGAGAAAATACGCGTCGTGATGCCACACCATGCAGGGGAGAACTGCAAAAACATAGGCAAAACCACACTTTTAACTATTTTTATATAAAACATATGAATTATGTTTTGAGAATCATAGTTTTAAATTTAGAGCTCAAGGAAACGCGTCCCTCAGTTCAGTGGATCAACTAGTATACAAGTAAGGAAATATAATTACAGTGGAAAGAAATATATAGCTTACTTTATTTTATCTGTAACACCCCAAAAACTATAAAACAAACTTAAAGGTGCCTATCTTTGGGAGATAGTGAGTATCTGTTGGGTCCATTGATCCCAATGTCCTTAAATTGAAGACAGACTAGCAAAACAATATATATACATGTTGTGATCTAACTTGTGTTTAAGGTGAATGATTGCAGTTTGTCCTGATAAGCTATGATGGGACAAGTATCCTAGGTGTCTAAGTCAGGTAAGTTCTTACCTAAGTGGTGGAAAGATAGATAACTTTCTATGTCCACAGGAGTTGAGTGAAGATTAGTCACTCAACGCCAGATGGCATATAACGTTGAGTGAAGCCTATACAGTCAAAGCCAAGGCAGTTGTAAGCTGAGAAAATGTCCAAGTCCACAGGCGTTGAGTGAAGTCAACTCACTTAATGCCATACAGTAAAAGGCTGTAAGATAGGCTAAAGTAGTAAAAGCCTTAAGTAAGAATGAGCTAAAATGTGGCTAAGTACACAAGCATTGAGTGAAGTCAACTCACTCAACGCCATGCTACTAAATACAGAAAATTGGCTAAGGAAGAAAGAGTTGAGTGAGGCGTGTTCACTCAACGCTCTCAACACTTATGTTGCTGAATAAGCAGAAATTTTGTTAAGGCAAAAAGCGTTGAGTGGAGGTTACTGACTCAATGCTGTCAATGCCTTGTGAAGACAGAATTTTGTCTAAGGGGTTTGGCATTGAGTGATGCTTACTCACTCAAACCAAAATAGCTAAAAGCTGATAAAGCAAGATTGGCATTGAGTGGAGCTGAATCACTCAATGCCTAGAATCAGACTTAATATTCTAAGTAGTTTAGCATTGAGTGAAGGTGACGCACTCAACGCCAAGAGACAGTTAATCTGTCAAAGTGTTTTTGCGTTGAGTGATGTTTACTCACTCAACGCCTATTCTTTAATGCTTGATTTTTTGGCTAAGTCCACAGCTTGTGACGTCAGCAAGTAAATAAGTCAACATATTTCAAATAAGTGGCAGGATGACTACAGTACGCGACAAAGGTTGTCGCAGACCTATTATATGACAGTTAGCGTTAAAGCAAATTTGCATCCAGCATTAAATGTGTGGGACCCATTGCTAAAAGAATCGTTGGGTCTCAATACAAAAAAGGAGTAACAATTGTTCTTCCTCTCTACCATTATTGTGGAGCTATAAAACTGGAAGCTTAAGCTGAGAAAGAAAAAGAGCTAGTCAGTTGTTGGAATCAACATATTCAACAGCAAAATAACTGGTGCCATTCTCACTTGCACCAGCAAGCTAGTTCAGAGTATCTTCTCTGAGGATAAGGTAGCAGCCAATGGTCGACCCTTGCTGCAGGTTCTTCACAGTTCTAGCAACTCAAGCACCTGAAGATCTTTGTCTGGAAGCTATGAAGAGAAGAAAGCTTGAATAAGCAGAGATCTGAAAGAAGGCTCAGGGGACTATTCCTCAAGATTCAAAGTTAGGGATGAATCACCTCAGCCCAGAAAAGAGAGAAGGGGAGAACAGGATTCTGCAAGTTGCTTCCAGCACAAGGATCATTATTGCTATGAAGAAGAGAGCGCTGAGCTTCTATCTCAATTCAGGGAGAGGAAGAACATTGCTCTGCAAGTAACTTCCAGCAAAAGTAAATTCTTATTGATGTGAAAGTAATTAGTGAAAGTTGACTAGTTGTCTAAATTATCACCTAGAGGGGGGTGAATAGGTGATTGCGACGTCTTTTGCGGAATAAAATAAAACTAATCGCAGCACACACAAAAAGAACACAAGCACAGACGACACAAGATTTATAGTGGTTCCCCGATCTTGGGTACTCCACTTTCCCTCTCACCGATCTAGTAACGCACTAGACTCGGCTACTCCACTTATCTCAGATTAAAGAAATCTTACAACTCGATCCAACCCGGATCTACACTCGGAAGCACAATCTTCCTACAACAAATTCTCGGAATGAAAACTCCTACAACTCGGAGAAGAATCTCCTACAGAATATAGATTTACAGAAAATGATAAAACTGTGACAGATCTGGAAAATCTTGACGTCTCTTCTTCCTTCAACAATGGCGGCTCTGTCAGGAATCAGTCGGAGAAGATACTGTCGTCGATCTTGAGATCTGGTTCTTCGGAACACACGGAATCAAGAGATTCGGAAGAAGTCGAGGTCGATCTCGATTCTATGTGTCACTTCGTCGATCTTTCTTCGTCGGCGGCCTTCCAGATGGAAACAGTGAGCGGCGGCGACCGGGAAGACGAATCGAGAACTTAGGGTTTATCGGCCCTTTTTCGTTTTTCGTTCTTGAAGAGAGAGAAAAGATAAACGATAATAAAAGTTCTTAATGAAAAGAGAGACTGATTAGACCTTTTATAGGGAGCCTAATCGGTCAGAAATCAAATCGAATTGAAAGTAATGCCACGTGGGCCAATTAGATGATGACAGATTAAGGATTGGAAAAATAGAACGAATAGTGAGTCAACGATTTTGACAATTTCAGAATTAGAAAAAGATCAAGTCAGAAGTACTCGAGAACTGAAGGTTGTTCTCGAGCACTGAATCAAGGAGTTCTCGAGAATAGAAATGATTGTCTCGAGATCTGAGACTTAGAAAAATATACTGTCAAAAATAACTTTCTCGAGCACTAATTGTACTACTCGAGCACTTATACTTAGAAGAAAAAGTATATCTGGATTACTCGAGCACACAGTAAACTTGCTCGAGTACTGGAAAGAAAGTATTCGAGAACTTGAAACTTCTCGAGCACAAAGACTTGATCAAAATCCTGAAGACTAGAGTACTCGAGCAAATGGATTATTTCTCGAGCACTTGAACATAGAGGAAAATCTGGAGGAAAGTACTCGAGAAGCTAAAGCTGTTCTCGAGCACAGGAACTTAGAAAAATAACAACAGAGAAATAGTTCTCGAGAAAGGTAGACTTTTTCTCGAGAAGAAGAGTTATATTTCTCGTGTACTTTTCCTTAGAAATATTTTTGCACAGCATTCTAGTTCTCGAGCAGCAAAGTCATTTTCTCGAGAAAGGAAAACTTTCTCTCGAGCATTAATGACAGCCAGATTTGAAAGAAAAAGTTCTCGAGCAAGCTGAGCTTTTTCTCGAGCACTTTAAAAAAAGAAAAAGAAAGAGAAAAGTAAAGAAAAAGGATTAGAAAAAAAAAAGAGGAAAAGGAAAAACTCGAGAAGAAAGAAAAAAAAAAAAAAAAAAGGGTAAGAAAAAAGAAAAAGTTAAAGAAAAAAAAGAGGAAAAGAGAAAAGAAAAAAAATTTTCAGAAATCCAAGAAAACAAAGGAAGAAAAACAAATAGAACAGAAGGAGAAAAAGGAAAAGAGAAAAAAAAAATAGAAAAGAAAAAAAAAAAAAAAAAAAAAAAACAACAAAGAAAAAAAAAACAAGAGAGGAAAAAAGAAGAAAAAAAAGAAAGGGAAAAAAAAAAAAATAAAGAAAAAAAGACGAAAAGAAAAAAAAAAATACAGAAAAAAAAGAAAAAAAAAAAAAAAAAAAAGAAAAAAAGAGAAAGAAAAACAAAGAAAAAAAGAACTAAGGAAGAAGAAGGGAGAGAAAGTACAGGAAATTTTGAAAGAGAAAGGTAAAAAAAAAAAAAAAAAAAGAAAAAAGAGAAAAAAAGAAAAAGGAAGAAATGAAATAGAAATCAAGTTACAAAAAATTGAAAAAAAATAAAAAGAAATGAAGGAAAGGATCTCCAAAACTCCAGAGCTGAAACTTGGGAAAAAACTAGAGGCAAAGAAAAATACAAGGAACTCATGTAATGAAGGATATCATGGGAAGAGCCAAAACTGAGAAAGAGGGAAAAATTTCAAGAGTTTCAAGAAAAAAAGTGAAAGAAAAGGGAGAACAGAAAAAGAAAGAAAAACAGCCTTTTGAAAAAGAGGAAAAAGGAAAGGCAAATAATTTCTTGAAAGGTTAAGGAGAAAAAATACAAAAAGAAAGGAAAAAAAGGTCAAAATGGAAAAAATGAAAAGTCAGGGAATCTATGTAATGGATTCAGAGAAGTGAGAGAGGAAATGCTGAGAATGAATGTCATGAATGAAATGAAAGTCGAGAAGGAAAATGGAATGAGAAAGAAAAACATGGAAGAAAAATATGAAATTAGAAAAAAAAAGAAATTCAAATGAAAGAAATTTGAAAGAGAAAGAAAAATGAAGATGATGTGAGATTTGAAGGAAAGAGAGAACATGGAAAAGAAAAATTCTGAAATTTAGGAGACAAAAGGTGAAGGGTTGAAAAGAATCAATAAAAAAAAGAAAAAAAGCAGAAAATGGAATAAGAGAAAAAAGAATGATTTCAGGGAAAACAAAAATAAGAAAAGAAAATGAAGAAACATGATAAGAATGAAGAAAAAGCAGAAGAAATTTAGAAAAATAAGAGAAAAAAAGATTGGGAACAAAAAAAGTGGAAAAAATTCAAAAAGAAAAGGAAGAAAAAAAAGAAAAGGAAATGGTGAAAAAAGAAGAAAAAAGAAAGAAGAGAAATGAAAAAAAGAAGTTCAAGCAAAGTTGGAGAGAAGAAAAAGGAAAAAAATGAAATGGAAGAAGGAGGAAAAAAAAAAAGAGAAATGGAGGAAAAAAAAACTGGAAAAGATGTGAGAAAGAATGCTGTGAAGAAAAAATAGGAAAACGAAGAAAAAAACAATAACTGGAATATCACATTCTGGAGAAAGAATAAATGAAGAAGAGGAGAAGAAAAAAGAAGAGACATGAGAATTGAAAGGAACAGGGATAGAATGAAGAAAATTGGAGGCAAAAGAAAGAATGAAGGGCGGAGAGAAACTTGAGGAAAAAAGCCAGGAAAAGAAAAGGTAAGGGTTAGAAAGACAAGAAAAGGAAAGAAAAAATGAGGAAAAAAAAGAAGAGAAGAAAGAAAAAAAGAAATGGAGAAAAAATTAAGGAAAAATGAAAAGAAAAGAAAAAACCAGAAAAAAGGGAAAAGCAGAAAGAGAGTGAGAGAGACTGAAAACGTAGACAAAAAGCAGAAGAGAAGGAGAAGAAAAAAAAGCAAAAAAAGAAGAACAAAGAAATTTTTTTAATAAAGGAAAAGAAATTTCCTAAAAGGAGAGAAAGTGAAAAAAAAAAAAGAGAAGAAAAGGAAGCAAAAAAAATAACTGAGAAAAATTGAAGGAGGAAGAATAAGAAAGCATTTTGCTGAGGGAGGAATGAGAAAGAAAATCAGAGGAAGAAAGAAAAAAAGAAGGAGAAAAAGAAAAAGGATTTTTGAAAAAAAAAAGAAGGCAAAAGAACTCTGAAAGGCGAAGAGAAAATAAGAAATTCTTCTAGCAAAAGAAATGTTCTTGAGGAGAAAGAAGAAAAAAAATCAGAGGAAAAAATTGCAGAATAGGGGAAATAAATTTGGAAAAGAAACAACGAGACGGAAAAGAAAAAAACTAGAAAAAAAAAGAAAAAAGGAACAAGAAATTATGGAAAGAAGAGAGTCAAAATCAAAGAAAGAAAAGGAAGAAGAAGATGAAAAAATCCAAAAAAGAAAACAAAGGGAAGGAGAAAAAAAGAAAAACTCGGAAAAAAACAGAAAAGAAAAAAAAGAGAAAGAAAAAGGGAAAAATTCTGGAAAATCTTGAAAAAAGAAAACTGTCTGGAATCAGGGAAGAAGAAAAAAATTTCGAATTGAGATGGAGAAAAAAATCAAGAGAAAAAGAAGAAAGAAAAATCTCGATTCTTGAAAAAAGAAAAGGTCCAGAAGAAAACAAAGAAGAAAGGAAATCTAAAGGAAGGAAAAAAACGTAAGAAGAAGGAAAAAAGAAAAAAAAAACGAAGGCAAATAAATAAATGGGAAAGAGGGAAAAAGAAAAACAAAAAAAAGGAAGAAGTAAAAGAAGGAAAAAAAAAAAAAGAAAAAGATCAAGTCAGAAGTACTCGAGAACTGAAGGTTGTTCTCGAGCACTGAATCAAGGAGTTCTCGAGAATAGAAATGATTGTCTCGAGATCTGAGACTTAGAAAAATATACTGTCAAAAATAACTTTCTCGAGCACTAATTGTACTACTCGAGCACTTATACTTAGAAGAAAAAGTATATCTGGATTACTCGAGCACACAGTAAACTTGCTCGAGTACTGGAAAGAAAGTATTCGAGAACTTGAAACTTCTCGAGCACAAAGACTTGATCAAAATCCTGAAGACTAGAGTACTCGAGCAAATGGATTATTTCTCGAGCACTTGAACATAGAGGAAAATCTGGAGGAAAGTACTCGAGAAGCTAAAGCTGTTCTCGAGCACAGGAACTTAGAAAAATAACAACAGAGAAATAGTTCTCGAGAAAGGTAGACTTTTTCTCGAGAAGAAGAGTTATATTTCTCGTGTACTTTTCCTTAGAAATATTTTTGCACAGCATTCTAGTTCTCGAGCAGCAAAGTCATTTTCTCGAGAAAGGAAAACTTTCTCTCGAGCATTAATGACAGCCAGATTTGAAAGAAAAAGTTCTCGAGCAAGCTGAGCTTTTTCTCGAGCACTTTAAAAACTTCTCGAGACCTAGAGTTGTAATTTACTCGAGCACTATTGTACTTCTCGAGCAAAAATGACTTAGCAAAAATTCTAAGTTACAGAAAAATATTTTCAAATAAAACTTCTTCAGCTTCAGCTTTTGTCCTTTTCTCCAAGTGATTTGAGGTTAAGTATATTCCAATAGAGAGGCTACACATGAGTCAACACCTTGGATTACACAGTGAGGGATTACACTGTGAAGTCCTGTGTTTGATGACCCATTGCAGACTGACATTGGTCTATACTTAAAGTGTACACCTGCAAGCATATGGCTAAAGAGAAATATCAAATACAACTGGATTCAACTTAGTTCATGGGTGACTTCATGCAAATCTAGGTGAGTGTGGATACAATACCCAACAATCTCCCCCTATTTGCAGAAGTCAGAACCCTATACACTAAGCTGAATCCCTTAACAAATAATACATAACAACAAGTAAGCAAGACATATGTGACATAATCAAAATAACCTAGAGCAGGAATAACAGAAATGAATCACAGCATAATCAGAAACATATAGGTATATAAGTAATCAGATTTTTCAGATTAATGTTTTTAAATCCCACTATTCCCAAAGTTACAAAGGCTGTTATGAAATAGAGTGCAGGTTACTTCTTCTTGCCATCAGTCTGTCTCTTTTGTCTTTCACCCTCTTGCCATCTCTTCTGCTCTTGTCTCTCAAAGTAGCTGTAGGGCTTGGGAAAGTACTTTTCAGGTTTAGGAGGAGCTGCAGCATTGTTAAATCCATACTTAGACTCATGCAGCCTCCTCTGAATGCAGTTCTTGTCATACTTTCTCCATTCCTCATGGCTGTAGAATTCTTGTTGTCTCTCACTGAATTGAGTTACCAGCTTCAGAGTTTCAAGGATTAAAGTCCTGGAGGTGGGGCTCCAGACTTCAGAGTGTACTGGATACTGCCTTGGTTCATCCTGATGTCTTCTGTAGCCTTGATCATGTTCAGGTGCAGATCTCCTTGCAGAGGCCCTTCCCCATATTTCCTTTTCTTTGTTTGGATATTAGGTGGCTGGTTAGGTAGATCTTCCCACACCTCTCCAGCTGGCATGAAAGTTTCTTGAAGTTCAATGTATGGAGAGAAGGCCTTCTGAGTAAGGGCAGCAGCAGCAGCAGCATCTTCTTCAGCTTGGACAGCAGCCAGTGCATCAGCAGCAGCTTGGGCAGCAGAGGCTTGAGTGCTTTCAGCAAGGGCTGCTCTGACTGCAACTGGGTTCAGATGATAGGGAATTGAGATGGAGTCAATCTGATGGTCAGGGAATATATTGTTGTGCATCCAGACAGAGGTTTCAAAGGCATGAAACTTGACAGAGTCAATATGTTTCAGCACATTTTCTTTCAGGGAGGTGTGGAATGCATCCTGAGCCTTGATGACTTTGGCTTCTATGTCAGCTTGGGTTTCAAGGCTGGCATTGGTAATTCTGGTCAAGATGGATTCAGAATGTTTAGCTGAGATAGTCTTGAAAATGTCCTCCCCCTTTCTGACTTCTGCAGTAAGGGTTTCAATAGCATCTTCCTTAAAGGTGCCAACCTCACCTGTCAGCTCAAAGAACTTGGCATCTGTCCTTTTATCCAACTGAATCTGATTATTAGCCAACACAACTGATTGAGCCATGAGGTGGCCAATACTTGTTATAGTATGATCCAAGGCCAATCCTCCTTTGTGAAATGCTTCTTTCAGGGTATCTGTGTTCACCTGGATTTCAGCAAAGCCTTTGTGCATGGCCTTCTCAAGTGCAGTCACCTGGTCTTGAACCTTCTTGACAGCAGTGTCTATGTAGGTTTTCTGTTCAGCAAACAACTGTGTTAACAGTGTTATGATGGAATCAGTAGCAGCAGGAGCACTTGCAGGAGGAAGACTGGATGGATGTGGTTGAGCAGCAGCAGGTGGAGAAGGTGCATTGGAGGGGCTGGGGGTGATCTCTTCAATTACAACAGTAGAAGTGGATGGCTGTCTTCTCAGAGGGATGTTGTCATTTCCTTCATTTCCTGAAGGAAGTAAAGTTGGGATGGAGTAGTGTGGCCTTGAAGGAATCCTGGACTCTGCCTCCTGAACATCCTCATCAGTTTCTGGGATGTCAGTCATTGGCTCAAAAGAAGAGGGAGTGGTTGTGGAGGAAGCAGCAGCTTGCTGTCCTTGGGTATCAGCTGGGTGAGAAGGTGATGGGGGAAGTGAACTGGAGGGCTGATCTGGTTCTGGAGAAGCATGTTTCTGAGGCAGTTCTGGAACTGGTTCAAGTGGAGCTGGGTCCTGAGCAGTGGCTGGAGCAGAATCTGGAACTGAGTCTGGAGCTGTTGATGCTAAACTGGGGTGCTCAGAAGTGAGTTCAGTGATCATTGCATCAATTTGTTCTGAAGTGGCAGTCAGATCTATATCCATGGAGGCAGGCTCCCCCTCAAGAGAAGCATCCTGGATGACAATCTCTGGGTTTGGAGGGGGGGATGGAATCCTGTACTCTGGAACATCCTTTACCACAACTGTTGTAGCAGGAACTGGAGGAATTTTTGGAACTGGGGAAGGTTGTGCAGGCTCCCCCTCAATTGCTGGATGAGGAGAGGGAGGTGGAGTCCTGACAACCTCTTCCTGAACTTGTTCTTGAGCCCTGGTGGCCTGGGTGGTATTCTGCAATTTCAACTCCCATCTGTTAATGGAATCCACTGTGAGCCTCTTCATGTAGTGCAGAACACTGCCTTTGGACATTGAGAACACTGCTGGGTCAAGTTCACTGAGTAGAAGGGTTATAATTCTGGCAAATCCAGGCTTCTTGAGACTGGACCTGATGTGATCAAGAATCAGTCTGCCAAAAGGATATTGCTTCCTGCAGATTATGGAGGTCATCACATCAAACATCTCTCCTGTAGCATGTTTGATTGATCCAGTAGCACAGAGAAGGCATTTGCCGACGATGTCCAGAAGGAATTTGCTCTCTGGGTTCAGCTGGGGGCGTCGAATACCAGAGGGTATGCCAGCGATTCCACAGAAGGAATAGGCACGGTCATAGTCTGCACGGGTTAGGTCTTCTGGTTCTGTGACTGGAGGTAGATGAAGCAACTGATTGATGATGGAGGCGGAGAGTTTGACCTTGATGCCAGAAACGGTAGATCGGAGAACATGACCACTGGTGCTGACTGTCAAATTCTGGTAGAATTCATGAACCTGAGGAAGAAGGAGACGACACTTCTGTTCTAGGACAAAAGTGAGGCCGGCTATATCCAGGAGGTTCAAGAGGTTCTGAAAGTCTGGGGATATGTCTGCAATGCCATCTCGAAGGAGTTCACTGCCGATTCCGAGCTTGGCGATGGAAGAAGATGAAGCCATTGAAGAAAAACGGAGAAAAACTGTGGGGTTTTCCTGGTTTTCACGGCACCGGCGGAAGGCGAAGGGTCTCAAGAAATTTGGGGATTTTGGGATTAGTGGATTTAACGATTTTAATCTGACTATTTATATACATATTGTAAAAGAGCGGCAGAAATGATCTGGACTGCTACTAGGCATTTCGAAAAATAATAAAAGCTAACAAAAACTGTACTCGGGAAATTAGGGTTAAGAATTTTCGTAAGTATCAAGTGCTCGAGAAGTAGGCTCGAGTACTTTATTAAGTTCTCGAGTACCCCGAGTGAAGTTCTCGAGACAAAAGAGCTTAGGAAATTTTCGTAACCGAAAGTTCTCGAGAAGTTTTCTCGAGCAGAATAAAGAGTTCTCGAGAAGCTTGCTCGAGAAGTAGACAGTTCTCGAGCATCGTTCTCGAGCAAAAGTAAAGTTCCCGAGAAAGAATTACTTAGCTTTATTTTTTTTGAAATTCTGAAAAGTTGAAAGTTGACTTTTTCCTTAGTCCTCTTTGTTGAGCATCCCAAGTTCTGTCTTGAAGAAAGAGAACTTGGCCTCATCCAGTGGCTTTGTGAAAATGTCTGCAACTTGTCTATCTGTTGGAACATATTGAAGGTTGATATCTCCTCGCTCCACATGCTCCCGTATAAAATGATATCTCAACTCTATATGTTTTGTTCTGCTGTGTGACACTGGATTGTTGGCAATGGCAATTGCACTTGATGAATCACACATCAGAGGAATGTCTTCAAACTTCAGGTTGTAATCTTCAAGCTGATTTTTGATCCAAAGCAGTTGTGCACAACAACTGCCTGCAGAGATGTACTCTGACTCGGCTGTTGAGATTGCGACACAATTCTGCTTCTTACTACTCCAGGAAATAAGCCTTCTTCCTAGGAATTGACATGTTCCTGAGGTGCTCTTCCTATCATCCTTGCTACCTGCAAAATCTGCATCTGAATAGCCAATCAGTTCATTGTCATTACTTCTTGGGTACCATAAGCCAAGATTTGGTGTACCTTTAAGGTATCTCAAAATTCGCTTTGCAGCAGCGTAATGAGATTCCTTATTGTTCACCTGAAATCTAGCACATACACATGTTGAGAACATTATGTCTGGCCTACTAGCAGTAAGGTAGAGTAGTGACCCAATTATGCTTCTGTATTTGGTTTCATCAAAAGGTTTCCCTTTCTCATCCTTATCCAGAGACATAGCTGAGGCCATTGGAGTTTTCATTGTAGATGCGTTCTCCAATCCAAATTTCTTAATCAACTCCTTTGTGAACTTCGTCTGAGATATGAAAATTCCATCCTCAGATTGTTTCACTTGGAGTCCCAAGAAATACTTCAACTCACCCATACTGCTCATTTCAAACTTCCCTTGCATTAGTTTAGAAAACTTTTTGCAAAGGTTGTCGTCAGTTGAGCCAAAAATAATGTCATCGACATAGATTTGCACTAGCAAAATCTTGCCTTTTATTTCCCTAAGAAATAATGTCTTGTCTATCTTTCCTCTTGTGAACTTGTTCTCAAGAAGAAAAGTAGACAATGTCTCATACCAAGCTCGGGGAGCTTGCTTGAGACCATACAGTGCTTTAAATAGAAAGTAGACATGGTTAGGAGAGTTTGGATCAACAAAACCTGGAGGTTGTTCTACATATACTTCTTCCTTTATGTTTCCATTAAGGAAGGCAGACTTCACGTCCATTTGATAGACGGTGAAACCTTTTAATGCAGCATATGCTAGAAATAACCTTATTGCCTCCAATCTTGCCACTGGAGCATATGTTTGATCGAAGTCTATTCCTTCTTCTTGTCGGTATCCTTTGGCGACGAGACGCGCCTTGTTCTTTATTATTGTACCATCTTCATCTAGCTTGTTCCGATACACCCACTTGGTTCCTATAACGTTCTTATCTTTGGGTCTTGGTACAAGCTTCCAAACTTCACACCGTTTGAATTGGTTCAGCTCTTCTTCCATGGCTAGTATCCATGATGCGTCGCAGTTTGCTTCCTCAAACTTCTTTGGTTCCACCTGAGATAGAAAACTTAAATATAAATTTTCATTAGTGGTACCTCTACGAGTTCTGACACCGTCTCGAGGATTTCCAATGATCTGTTCTATTGGATGATCCTTCAAGTGTCTGAGCTCTAATGTCCTAGCATCTGGAACATCTTCAGCATCTGGAGTGACTTCATTTCTTTGAACTGCTTCAATATCCTGATCTTCATTCTCAATTGTAGTTGGAGAAGTGATCTCGATGAAGGTATCACCCTTCTCTTCACTTGGTTCCTCCAACTTTATTTCACTTATCTTGGAACCTGCAGCTTCAAGTAACACACTAGACGAGTTGCTTTGCAACAAACTCGTCTCATCAAAAATAACATGAATTGATTCTTCTACCACCAAGGATTTCTTGTTAAAGATCCTATATGCTTTACTTTGGCTACTATAGCCTACGAAAATGCCTTCAAAACTCTTTTCGCTAAACTTAGTGGTATGATACTTGCCGTTGTTAAGTACAAAGCACTTACAACCAAAGATTCTAAAGTAAGATATTGTTGGCTTCCTGCCTTTTAAAAGTTCATAAGGAGTCTTATCATGGTTCTTGTTTATGAGTGCTCGATTTTGCACGTGACATGCAGTGTTGATGGCTTCAGCCCAGAAATATTCCGGTAGTGAAGCATCACTCAACATAGTCCTGCAAGCCTCTATGAGTGTTCTGTTTCTTCTCTCAGCTACTCCATTTTGTTGTGGAGTCCGAGGAGAGGAAAACTCATGAAGGATACCAAGGCTTTCACAAAATTCCGTCATGGCCCCAGATTTGAATTCCGTTCCATTGTCACTTCTGATTTTGACAATGGAGCAGTTGTACTCATTCTGTATTTGCCTGACAAAATTAGTGAAAATATCAAAGGTATCCGACTTGTGTTTCAAAAAGAAAACCCACGCAAAGCGCGAGTAATCATCAACAATAACCAACGTATAATCCTTACCTCCTAAACTTCTAACTTGCAGTGGACCAAACAAGTCCATATGAAGAAGGTGTAAACACCTGTCCGAATCTTTGCCAATAATGCTTTTAAAAGTAGCCCTTGTTTGCTTGCCTTTAATGCATGCGTGACAAGGTCTTTCCTTTTCGCACTTAACATTTGGAGCATCACGCACCAAATTCTTCGAAAACAATTTATGAATGGTTTTGAAATTAATATGTGCTAATCTCTTGTGCCATTGGTCACTAAGAGATGCACTATCTTTAGCAAGAAGACATACTGGGGTAGAGGAATCCAAACAAATAAAATTAAGACAAAATATGTTTCTGCTACGAGTGCCGGATAAAATGGTTTCTTGTTTATCAACCGCTTTTATCAAACACTTGTTGGCATGAAACTCAACAACGTATCCTTTGTCGCATAATTGACTTATGCTTATGAGATTATGTTCTAATCCCTCAACATAAGCAACATCCGAGAAGGATACGCTACCGTTAGAAATTGTACCATATCCTTTTGTAACTCCCCGGTCGGAGCCTCCAAAGATGACCTTTGGTCCGTTCTCGATTGGAGAGTAATTTTGAAGTAAACTTTTTGTTCCGGTCATGTGCCGAGAACATCCACTGTCCAAGTACCATATTGGCGTTCTATTGGCCTTTGGACATACCTGCAAACACAAAATCATTTTTCCTTAGGAACCCAAATTTGTTTGGGTCCTTGGTCTCTTGTTAGATTGCTCCCCCTACCGATGTTAGCATCGTGAGCGGTCTTTCTCACATTGATAACTCTTGGGGCAGCATAAACACTTTTGTTGAACCAACAATCGATGGCGAAGTGACCAATCTTGCCACAACACCAACAATGAAATCTATTGTATCTTTGTCCATTCTTCTCTTGCTTGACCATCTTGTCATGAGGTCTAGCAGGAGGAGCTGCACTGGAGGTGGATGCTTCATGTTGATGACATGAACATGCTTTCCTCTCTTTGGTGGACAAGACTTCAACTTCTTTCACTTTCGGTGCTCTCTTAAAGTTATGACCATGATTATATGGACCATAGCTCTGAAGACTGATTTCTTCATAAGGTGCTTTAAAAACACTTTCGCCAAAGTTTCTAGGACGTGCCCATCCTTGGTATCTAGACTTTGGCTCTACATAAGTAGGCCTAGACCAGTGTCCATAGGAGGACTCAAGATCAAACTTGTTTGTCGGGTAGATTACCTTATTAAAGGTAGTCTGTTCTTGAGGGGCTTTCCCTTTTTCTTTGGCTAAGGCTTTCTTGGCTGCCTTATTCTTTCGTTGAGTCTTATTCCTTCTAGAAGTCTTACTAGAGGAGGCTACATGGCCTAGTCCAGCACCATTAGTCTGTGCTGAAAATTCAGCAATCAGTGGAAGAACTGTCTTAGGCTTGGAGAAGCTCTCAACAAGCTTCTTCTCAGCCTCAAACTGCTCTTCCAGTTTCTCAATGACTTTTTCTTTCAGACTGACGAGACTAAGTGTCTCATTCAATTCTTTTATGGCAGAGTTAAGCTTACCTTTGAGTGATTCCATCTCAAGAACTTCTTCTCTCAAAGAGCTTTCACTTGCCTTAAGAGACTTAATCTCTTTGGCTTGAGCTTTCACGACCTTTCGACATTTGTCGTAGGCCTTGATCAGCTCTCTGTACTGAACCATGAGTTCAGACTCATCGTCAGAAAAGCTGTCCTCATTCTCATGTTCAGAACTCTCAGATTCAGAAAGAGGTGTGTGAGAGTTTACCTTCCCAGTGTACTGGGGTTCTGTCTCCTCATCAGTTTGAGCCATCAGCCCAAAATATGCTTCTTCTTCCTCACTTGACTCCGAGGAGTCTGAGTCGCTGAGGGTCTTTGTTTTCTTAGCCACGAAGCTCCTTTCATTCTTCTTTTGGTGAAAGGGTTTCTTGCTTTCCTTCTTTCCTCCTTCTCTTTTCTTATGAGGGCATTCAGCAATCATATGACCTGGCTTGTTGCAACAATAGCAAACTATGTCAGATGAAACATGTTTGTTCTGTTTAGGAACATACCTGTCATGGCTGCTTGAGCCTTTCTTTCTTCGATCACTTTCATAATGTGATCGTCTATGTGAGGCATCCTTGCCTCTCCAATTCTTCTTTTTGTTCAGAAACTTCTTGAACTGTCTTGATAAGAGAGAGAACTCTTCTTCAGACAACTCTGAGCCTGATGAACTGGGCTCTGAACTTTCTTCACTCTCAATTGTTTCCTGAGCAGGAGTAGATGATTGAGCTTTGACCTTTTTTGTGCTTTCTGCCTTCAAGGCAACAGTCTTATCCTTTGAAGAGGATCTGCTCTTCTCTTCTTCGGCTTTTCTTGTATTTATTTGCATCTCATAAGACATCAGCTTTCCGAAGAGATTCTGTGGGTCAGTCTCTGCTAGTCTGCCAAACTCCCGAATGGCACATACTTTGGTATCCCACTCTTTCGTCAGGGATCTGAGGAATTTGTCATTCAGGTCACCATTAGTGAACTTCCTGCCATACCCCTTCAGACCATTAACAATTTTGCTGAAGTTCTCAAAAGTATCTGTGATTGAATCCTTTGGTCCTTGTCTGAAGGCTTCATATTTTTGATTCAGAAGGGATCTTCTGTCATCCCTTACTTCTTCAGTGCCTTCCATCAGGACTAACAGACACTGCCACATTTCCTTAGCACTTTGGCAATGTATTAGATTCAGTAGCATAGAGTCATCAACTGCACTTGCTATGATGTTTTTAGCTTTCTTGTCCAACGAGACAAGTGCAATCTCATCTTTGTCAAGATCCATCAGTTTCTTTGGTACCTTTAGAGTAGGATCTATTGTGGAGGTTGTCATGGGAACATAGGGACCTTCTTCAACTATTATAAAGATCCTTGGATCCACAGCTTCCATAAAGAATTTAATTCTTTCTTTCCACATGGGAAAGTTTGTCTTGGTGCACAGTGGAAGCTTTGCAAAATCTTTTGCCTTATCCATGCTTGGCTAACTTCTTAGACAACTTAGGGCAGATCTGATCAAGGTGTTAACCTTTATATGATCAACGACCCTCTGATACCAATTGAAAGTTGACTAGTTGTCTAAATTATCACCTAGAGGGGGGTGAATAGGTGATTGCGACGTCTTTTGCGGAATAAAATAAAACTAATCGCAGCACACACAAAAAGAACACAAGCACAGACGACACAAGATTTATAGTGGTTCCCCGATCTTGGGTACTCCACTTTCCCTCTCACCGATCTAGTAACGCACTAGACTCGGCTACTCCACTTATCTCAGATTAAAGAAATCTTACAACTCGATCCAACCCGGATCTACACTCGGAAGCACAATCTTCCTACAACAAATTCTCGGAATGAAAACTCCTACAACTCGGAGAAGAATCTCCTACAGAATATAGATTTACAGAAAATGATAAAACTGTGACAGATCTGGAAAATCTTGACGTCTCTTCTTCCTTCAACAATGGCGGCTCTGTCAGGAATCAGTCGGAGAAGATACTGTCGTCGATCTTGAGATCTGGTTCTTCGGAACACACGGAATCAAGAGATTCGGAAGAAGTCGAGGTCGATCTCGATTCTATGTGTCACTTCGTCGATCTTTCTTCGTCGGCGGCCTTCCAGATGGAAACAGTGAGCGGCGGCGACCGGGAAGACGAATCGAGAACTTAGGGTTTATCGGCCCTTTTTCGTTTTTCGTTCTTGAAGAGAGAGAAAAGATAAACGATAATAAAAGTTCTTAATGAAAAGAGAGACTGATTAGACCTTTTATAGGGAGCCTAATCGGTCAGAAATCAAATCGAATTGAAAGTAATGCCACGTGGGCCAATTAGATGATGACAGATTAAGGATTGGAAAAATAGAACGAATAGTGAGTCAACGATTTTGACAATTTCAGAATTAGAAAAAGATCAAGTCAGAAGTACTCGAGAACTGAAGGTTGTTCTCGAGCACTGAATCAAGGAGTTCTCGAGAATAGAAATGATTGTCTCGAGATCTGAGACTTAGAAAAATATACTGTCAAAAATAACTTTCTCGAGCACTAATTGTACTACTCGAGCACTTATACTTAGAAGAAAAAGTATATCTGGATTACTCGAGCACACAGTAAACTTGCTCGAGTACTGGAAAGAAAGTATTCGAGAACTTGAAACTTCTCGAGCACAAAGACTTGATCAAAATCCTGAAGACTAGAGTACTCGAGCAAATGGATTATTTCTCGAGCACTTGAACATAGAGGAAAATCTGGAGGAAAGTACTCGAGAAGCTAAAGCTGTTCTCGAGCACAGGAACTTAGAAAAATAACAATAGAGAAATAGTTCTCGAGAAAGGTAGACTTTTTATCGAGAAGAAGAGTTATATTTCTCGTGTACTTTTCCTTAGAAATATTTTTGCACAGCATTCTAGTTCTCGAGCAGCAAAGTCATTTTCTCGAGAAAGGAAAACTTTCTCTCGAGCATTAATGACAGCCAGATTTGAAAGAAAAAGTTCTCGAGCAAGCTGAGCTTTTTCTCGAGCACTTTAAAAACTTCTCGAGACCTAGAGTTGTAATTTACTCGAGCACTATTGTACTTCTCGAGCAAAAATGACTTAGCAAAAATTCTAAGTTACAGAAAAATATTTTCAAATAAAACTTCTTCAGCTTCAGCTTTTGTCCTTTTCTCCAAGTGATTTGAGGTTAAGTATATTCCAATAGAGAGGCTACACATGAGTCAACACCTTGGATTACACAGTGAGGGATTACACTGTGAAGTCCTGTGTTTGATGACCCATTGCAGACTGACATTGGTCTATACTTAAAGTGTACACCTGCAAGCATATGGCTAAAGAGAAATATCAAATACAACTGGATTCAACTTAGTTCATGGGTGACTTCATGCAAATCTAGGTGAGTGTGGATACAATACCCAACAATTAGGACTAAGTATATCTTAGTTCAGTAAAGGTAGACTCAGGAAATAATCTCCTATAGTCATTGTTGGGCTGAGACTATCTCAGTCAAGGGGCTTGTCATAGAGAAATATCTCTTATGTCAAGAATATCCATCAACCCACTTTCATCCTGTTGGATTTAGTTTACCTAGATCTGAGTTGTAGGTACCTAAAAGGGTACTGAGTTGTAGGGGTGTTGTAGCACTCTGAGAGTAAGGCTATGTGTCTGAAGCTTTAGGGCTGTAGAGCCTAAGTTGTAGGCCTTAGAAATAAGGCTGAGGTCGGTGATCAGTGGATCACTGAGCTATAGGAGCTCTGCAGGGCTTTGAGGTAGGAACCCTTGTGGTTCTGAGTTTGGATTCTGTGAAGAATCTATGAATAAGGATGAGGGCCTGAGGTGTAAGCTCCTTGGAGCATTTTGGAGAAGTTCCTAGTTTAACAAGACAGCTGGATAGGTGGGAGGAAAAGTGGATGTACCCAGTTGGGGAACCACTATAAATATCTATGTCCTATACTGTGTTTGTTTTCTTTGTGCAGGGTAAATCATCTTGAAAGTAGAAAATAATCAACCACTCAAGCAATAAACTAAAAGAAAAGGAAAGAATTAATAAAGGGACTAATAACCTATTCACCCCCCCTCTAGGTGATTTAGCTATCCTTGAAACTAAAGTCTTTCAAGTGGTATCAGAGGGATGTTAATCAAAAAGGACCTAACTTTCTGAGTTGACCTCCAAGGATATCTAAAAGGTTAAACTTATGCGTTCAAGGATGAACCATAAGATTAGGAACTATATGGAGCAGCAAATCTGCAGAGAGGACAAGATCAACATTGGGCTATTGGCTGCTCTTGGTGATGACAAAGTCCTTCCAAATGCAAGAGCAAGAATCAGGGCCCCTCTGTCACATTTAGAGAGTGACACAGAGGTGGATGAAGCTGAAGAAGGGGAATGCAGATGCCATGGACAAATAACTACCCCAGAAGTAGAATCTTGCCAGGATTAGCTTGGTCAAAATAAGGTACATTCCCCATCTAGCTCATCCTAAGAGTCTGGATATGAATCCTGTACAAACTCTGATGTCTCCTCATCTAGTGATGATGAGGGTCCTTTGACAGATGATGATATCAATCAATTAATTGATAATTATGTTGCCCTTCTAAAAGCTTTCAAGGAAAGCAAGCTGCTTATTAAGAAACAAGCAGAGGAAATAGCCTCCCTACAGAAGACTGCTTCTCAGCTGGATGAAGCTTCATCCTTCCTATATGTAAAAGAGAGGGAAGCAGCTCATCTGAAAATCATGGTAGATATCCATGTTGAGTCCTTAAAATACAAGGAATCTATTATCACGAATCTTGAGGAGAAACTTGATAGGGAGAAGAGAATTGTGGCTAACTTCTCTGAGATAGATTCTAACAAGAGAAGATCTGAATCTGAGTGGATTTTTAAAGTAATCCAATCTCAGAAAAGAGTCCAAGTTCCATTCAGGCCTTAGCATACCTTTTACAAGGTAATTCTCCCTTCCAACAAGTATGACCAAGACCCTAGGGATGGTCATTGGAGGAATGGGAATCTTCCTTGTAAGACTACAAATGTCTCTTATAATGGAAGAAGAAAGGACATGGGTCTGAGTCTAAGAAGGCTCTCCATGAAGAAGTACAAAAGTCCCATCCTGGACCTTTTGTATTTAATGCACCAGCTCCATCTCTCTTGAGCAAAGCAGTGGTATTTTCTCAAAATCTCTCTGCTCACACTCTGACCAAGGGTAAATCTTCCAGGATGCAAGACTTGGAATCTTCCAAGAACACCAACATGTCCTCTAGAAGGAGAACTGCTGCTGATAGACCTTGTGAAAATCCAAGCTCTAATCATGTCATACCTACTCTCAGTCAGACTGTGGCTAAGAGAATTTGGAACAAGGAAGCTGCTTCTTCTTATGTTAAGTCTGCTATCAACCATGCTGTCAGACCTGCTCAGAAAAGAAGATACAATATTCATGAGTGTTGGTGTTGTGGCAAAGTGGGCAACTTTGCCATAGATTGTTGGCACAACCCTAGTGTTCCAAGGGCAAGAGAAAGTCTTCCTGACAGGGCTCCTGTAGGTTGATATTTATTTTTTCAAGCTAACAAGAACCTAAGGCCCAAGTCATCTTGGGTTACTAAGGGAAGGTAATTATGTCTTGCAGGATAGTCCAAGTGGCCATAACCATTTATGGTCCATGGATAATGCTGTATCAGACCCAAGTATGGATATAAGAAATGATTCAACTTATCAACATGCACTAAATGTCAATGACAAGTGCAATTATCAAGGGGGAGTTTACAAAGGAAAGCCAGATGAACATCAAAGGCTAAAGCTCAAAAGCAAGGTTGCTGGTATGCTCAGAAACTGTGAATCCAGCATGGACTTAAGGTCTACAGAGAAGAGATAAGTAGAATTCACCTTTCTTTTATTCTACCACTTAATTTCAAAATTGATTACTCATGCATGAGAAGAGTAATTGAAACAAATGACTAGGAAGATGTAAAAACAACTCTTATTAGTCATTTGTTAGTGGCTTACATGTTCACCATGCCATAAAATGTAACTTCTCTAAACATACCCAAAGACATATTACGTATGGAATACTATGCTAGGTTAGTATAGAAATTTGGTTTAGTCAATTGAGGATGGGGGCTAATACTCTCTCAGTTGAAATAAATATAAGGTTATTAAAATTTTGTCTAATTGCACCCTAATAGAACACGGTTTAGAATGTGTACTGCAGGTTTATATTTCCCCTGTAAGTTAGGACAACACAGTTAGGGGCTAATCAAAAATTTAATTACTAAAGACTATCAAGTGGCACTAAAGAAAACTGATTTTAAGCTAATTAAGCCCACTTAACAAATACTGGAGAAAAGACAGACTGCGGATATGTGTCGGGACTCAATCCTGGCTATTGATCAAGATTAAAACAACAAAGATGGATTAGTGACTTTCCATCTTCCTTTTAGCATTACCTATAAATAGAAGGACTTGTACAATACTCCAAGTCACTATTCCTTACCCTCTCCCGCCCGCATTCGCTAAATCGACGGAAAGCCGCTTTTGCTAGCTTTCTCAAATTCTCTAGAAAGATGGCGCCCAAGGGACCAAATTTCCTCTTCGAAGGAGCAGAACTTGTGCAAAATGGATTCGTTGATGCTCCGAAAGAAGTTTTGCAGGTGATTAATCTTTTGTAGAAATCTAACATAGCTTTCATCCTGACGGAACCCTGTCTTCTGTGGAAGAGCGAGGTACTGGAGTTGTTTGCCAACGCCAAAGCGGATGCTTCGGCTGGTAAAATTAAGACCATGGTAAGCAGAAAGAAGATCAAGATAATGCCCATAAGGCTAAGCAAGGCTCTACAGCTGCCAAAGCTTTCTGAAACTGAGGACGAAGAAGAGGTGTTGCTGGACAATGCAAAATCAATAATGAAATGGTGTGGACTTTCCAAGCACACAACCGGATCAATTCAAAAGAAAGAACTCAACCTGAGAGGAAAGTTCCTAGTGATGTCATTGGGAAAGCTCTGATATACAAAACAGGTTCCCATGATAAAATCTCAAAAAGGATGTTTAAACTTATGGCTAGGGTCATACTATCCAAGAGAACTGATTGGGGGTAGAGTGGTGTTTGAAAGAGTAGTGTAATGCATGGCTGAACCCAATTTGGGGAGAATCCTTTCACTATTTCTGCGAGAAATTGCTCCAAAAATTCTGAATATGAAACTTGGTGCAAGAATACACCATATGAGAAGGATGGACATCAGGATGCTTGAGACATGGGATAGGGTCCTTCTGCCCCGTGGTCTAGAAGATGTGGAGAGAAAAGGGAAGAGAATTGTTGCTACTGAGCCCATCTCCTCTAGTAGCTCATCTGAGGATGAAGAGCCTCATGATCCTAATCTATCTTCATCTGCTGAAGTGTCCAGGAGGGACATGAATATCAAGGTATCCGTCTCGTCTGATATTTCACCTCTTAGTCATGTGAGCAGACTAAAGTCAGACTCTATTTTTAAAGTAGATGAGATTGCTGCCGGGTTAGCTGGATCTGTTGGAGAGGAAGGAGAGGATTTGTCTCCAGCCAAGGATGCTGGCAAAATAGCAGAGGAAATTGTTAAAAAATATCTACAGAAATGGAGGATGATGCATCTCAATTAGAAGATAAAGATATGCATACACCTATGTCGGAAGATGAGGAACTATAGGATAAAGTCTTGGAAACTCCTAGTACTAAGGGAAGGATTGCTCAAATTGAGGGGGAGCAACTGATGCAAGAAATAATGCATGATGCATTATTTGTAGGGGAGCGACTAGAGGTTCCTCCAATAAAGGATGATGCTGCTGCTGACCTGCCTGTAAACAAAAGCATGGCCGTAGTTGAGGGGGAGAAACCTTCTGATCTCCCTGGTCATGAGGTACATAATCTAGTATCATCAAAATCTAAGGAAGAGGAAGATAGTGATAAGAAAGCACACTCCTCACCACATCCAGAAACAGAATAACACAAGAGTGGCAAAACTCAAAGAACAGGGAGCAAGCCTGTACAAGGAGAAACTGAAGCCCTGTATATGGGCACATCTGCCAGATTTGATCAGCTGTCATCTACCTTCATGGCCCAGCTAAAAGGTTTGCTAGATGAGCAACGAAGGGCATTGGAAAACTATGTGGATGAAGCCCTCAAATATGTTAGAAATGATCTTGCAACCGAGATCAAATCTATAAGGTTTGAACTGAATCTGATGAAAGGAGAAACAGTAAAATTCTTTATAAGAGCTGCTCCTGCTGTAGATTACACCATGGAGAAACTGGATGTTTCAAATCAGCATATTGCTATTATTGTTGAAAATCAAAATATTCAGGCCAAGAACTCTGTTACCATTCATGAGAATGATAAAGTTATGAGAAAAGAACAGAACATTGAAATCTTCACTAAGATGGATGTCTGCACCAAGATGCTTGATGATCACATATTAGAAGTTAAAAATCAAGTAACTGCTGGAGTTAACTACCTAGAAGGGGAAAGAAAGAAAGCTAGCACCTCCCAGACTACTCAAGTAATTGAAGAAGTCAAAATGGGGGAGAGAAATGTCATTAGAACAAATACTTAGAATATGGTCTGGGACACAAATGTTGTGAGAGGCTCATTGGGAATGGAGCCACTACAATATAATAACATCCCAATGATGCCTGGTCATGCACAAGATGCTTTGAACAAGATATATAACAGTGAAGCCCAAGTTCAAGATAATCAAGAATATGTTCAGTACATTGAAAAAAGTGACAGTGCTAATGCTCAGTAGGGAGAGAAGACTACTGGTCCTCAGAATCCTTCCTTCAGCCCCACAGTAGACCGATCACTACAGGTCAAAGAAAGAATCACTGATGATGCTGAGGAGGAGTTCAAGCTAAGGAAAAAGGGATATAGAGATGAAATGGAACAGATGCCTGATTTTGAGCAGTGGATCCAAGAGTCCAGATCTATTATTCTGCTTGCTTGGGATAATGTTAAAGCATAAAGATTTGATAGAGGTAAATGGTACAGCAAGACTGAATCGGATAAGATGGAAAAGTGAGACATAGAAAGAAGGACTTTCTGGAGGAACAAAAAGGCAAATCTTCTCATTCCTAATGCAGTGGAACCATCCAAATACTTTCCTAAGTCTTTCAGCTATTTTGAGAGATAAAAGGATAAAGCTGAAGCTGAAGCTACTAAGGCTAAGGCTGCTAATGGAGCTGATAAGAAAGGAAAGAAGATAGCTAGAGATAAAGACAAGTCGGCAAAGAAATCCAGAGGCAGTGGAATTATGATAAGGGAACCTGAAACTTAAAATGTTTTAGGTTCTTCTTTCAGGGCTAGGGATGAAACACTGTGTTTATATTGCTCAAACATTTATTCCTTAAATTATTAAATAGAACAACCTTTTGTTATAATTATGGTCTGTCTAACTCATCATTTGATATGTCTTTGCTTATCTGCTACATCATTTGATATTTCTATGATTTATCTGAATTATGTTGTGATGATTATGTCTATGGTTTATCTGAATTATGCTGTGATGATATGTTTTAAATATTTATAATATAGGTATGTTAAGTGTATACATTGGCTTAGGTTTTCACTTCTTCAAATATGGGAAGATTGTTGAGTCCATTGATCCCAATGTCCTGAATTTGAAGGACTAGCAAAACAATGTATACACATGTTATGATCTAACTTGTGTTTAAGGTGAATGATTATAGTTTGTCTTGATAAGCTATGATGGGACAGGTAGCCTAGGTGGCTAAGTCAGGTAAGTTCTTACCTAAGTGGTGGAAAGACAGATAACTGTCTATGTCCAAAGGGGTTGAGTAAAGATCAGTGAGTCAATGCCAGATGGCTTATAGCGCTGAGTGAAGCCTATGCAGTCAAAGCTAAGAAAGTGGCAAGCTGAGAAAATGGCCAAATCCATAGGCATTGAGTGAAGTCAACTCACTCAATGCCATACAGCAAAAGGCTGTGAGATAGGCTAATGCAGTAAAGCCTAAAGTAGGAATGAGATAAAATGTGGCTAAGTCCACAGGCATTGAGTGAAGTCAACTCACTAAACGACATGCTACTAAATATAGAAAATTGGCTAAGGAAGAAAGCGTTGAGTGAGGCATGTTCACTCAACGCTATCAACGTTTATGCTGCTGAATAAGCAGAAATTTGGTGAAGGAAAAAAGCGTTGAGTGGAGTTTACTCACTCAACGCTGTCAACGCCCAGTGAAGACATAATTTTGTCTAAGGGGTTTGTTGGTACCCTAGTTTGATTTGAGTTTAGTCTTGTCTTTTTAGTCCCTTGACCCAAGAAATATCTATGGTCAATGGTTAGTAGTCTAGCTATAGAGTCCCCGCTTTTCCAGATGAAGAATTTGGTTAAGTAGTTTTTCGTTCGACTATAGTCGAACGCCGCTCGACTATCGTCTATCGGCTGATCGACGATCGTCTATCAGTTGGTCGATGCTTTGTCTGCGTTGATAGCTCGACTATCTGTTGATAGGTCGACTATCTGCTTGGTTTGGTAGTTCGACTATCTGTCCTGATAGTTCAACTATCTGATAGCTCGACTATTTGTTGATAGGTCGACTATCTGCTTGGCTTGGTAGTTCGACTATCTGTCCTGATAGTTCAACTATCTGATAGCTCGACTATCTGTTTGATAGGTCGACTATCTGTTCCGCTTTGATAGGTCGACTATCTGTTGATAGGTCGACTATCTGTCGTCTTTGATAGTTCGACTATCTGTCCTGATAGTTCAACTATCTGATAGTTCGACTATCTGTTGATAGATCGACTATCTGTTTTGTTTTGATAGGTCGACTATCTGTTGATAGGTCGACTATCTGTTTTCTATGATAGGTCGACTATCTGCTTGATAGTTCGACTATCTGTTTGTGTTTGATAGTTCGACTATCTGTCCGGATAGATCGACTATCTGATAGATCGACTATCTGCTCTGATAGGTCGACTATCTGCCGAGGTAGTTCGACTATCTTCTTTGATAGGTCGACTATCTGGATCGTTCGACTATCTGCCCGATAGTTCGACGATCTCCGAGCATCGATCGACGATCTCCGAGGGTCGTTCGACGTTTTCTGTTTGCCTTTTTATTTTGTATTTATTTATTCTATTTAATAAATTAATACATTATCTGACATTTTATTTCAGTTGTTTTATGATAATATTTCCAGGCAATATCTGCTCCATCCCTCTTGCCTGAGTAAAATCTTTTCAGATAAAGTCGTTTGTCTTATTAGCTGTCATTGTATTTTACTTTATCTGCTGTCAGTCCTTTATAGCCGTTAGACTGAAAAGTCTTCCTTTTGCTATAAAGAGTTTGTTTCTGATGTGATTTTATTTAGTACCTTTATTATCAGATTGCTTCCTGCAGCTTCCTTGAAAAAGGTTTATCCCTTTTATACAATATTTTGCTGCAGAGTTTGTTTGTCTTTGTGATATTTGCAGCCCAGGTTTCAAGTTTCAGAAGAAGACAAACAGTTCAAATTGAAAAGAGCCGTTGCTTGTTGCTGCTATAAAAGGAATCCTTTGGTGAAGGATTTCAGCTAGCTTACCAGTTATTCAAAGAGTTATTCAAGCTCTCATCAAGTTCAAGTTCATTACTCTCAGCAATATTGATTCAACTGAGAAGTGTTAAGCTCTTCTGCTCTTCTTCAACCTGAGATCTCCTGTTCCAGGAAGTTCTAACTCAGAGTTCTTTTGAAGAAGAAGAAGAAGAAGATAGCTGCTAGAAGATTATATTTTCTTTTATTATTTTATATCTTCTTGTAGTTTTTCTTTCAGTTCTTACTGAAGAGTTTCTGCACTGAAGAAAGACTTCACCAGGACATTCTTTGAGCCAGGGGGAGCCTTGATTCCTTTGAGCTTTCTAGCTCAGTGCAAGTCTTTGTGCTTCTCTAATCTATTGTAAAATAGAGAAGACATCTTAACCTTCTTTCCCCCTCCTGTACAGGGTTATTACTCCCTTCAAAAGTATCCCTTGGTGGCAGGGCACCTGATCAAAAACCTGTGTTCGGTTTTTAGACACCTGATCAAAAGTCTAAAGGGTTTCTAGATCTACCTGAAGCAGATCTTGTGTTGGCAGGGCACCTGATCAAAAACCTGTAGTGGATTCCTACCTTGTTGGTAGAAGAGTGGACGTACCCAAGTTGTTTGGGGAACCACTATAAATTCCTTGTGTCGTCTGGCTTGCTTAATTTATTTCTTACATTATGGCTGTGATTAGATATAACTAGGTTTGCTAGTTGCTGATTAGGATTTCCAAGCCTTAACTGTAATTACAGTTAGCTTGAGTTTGTGCACAACACTTGTGTTAGGCTTTAGGGTTATCTCCTTATCTATAATCTTTTCATTCCGTATTTCACTCCAAGGGAGTTGGGTAGACTATTAAGTTTTGTCTAGTGCAAAATTTGATAACTCTATTCACCCCCCTCTAGAGTAGTATCTATCCCTTCACTTTCAATTGGTATCAGAGGGAGGTTGACTGACTGAATAGGCTAACACCTAAGTCACAAGATCCTGATAGATACCAAAAGTTTATAGATATTCACTATCACTATCATGTCCCAGTCCAAGGATTATTCTAGCACCAGACCTCCAGCATGCAACTTAGCTAAGTTTGGCATCTGGAAGGCAAGGATAAAATTATATATGAATTCTATTGATGAAAGCATCTTTGCTTCTATTTTGTCAGGACCCCCAAGAGCACCTGCTACTGCTTCTGCCTCATCATCTGATTTGAGTGCAGTGCCTCCTCCAGACTACAATGATGAGTACAAGAAGGCAAAGATAGCAGATGCCAAGGCGATGAATATACTGGCTCAGACAATGTCTGATGAAGTATTCCAGAAGGTTGCTGACTGCCCTTCAGCAAAAGCGATGTGGGATACACTGAACCAGATTGTAGCTGGTTCAGCTGATGAAAGGAAGGACAGAAGGTCCAACCTTATCTCACAATATGAGAACTTCAAGAAAACTAATGCTGAATCAGTTGAAGCCATGTACACCAGGCTCAGCTCAATCATCAATGAGCTGAGGACCCTTGACAAGGACATTTCATTGACAGAGGTCAATGATAAGATTCTTATGTGCTTCCCTAGCACATGGGATCTGAGGATCTGGCCCATCAAGGAAGCCAGGAGTACAACAGAGATTTCAACTGAAGCCCTTATCGGCAAGCTCAAGTCTTTTGAGCAAGTGCTGAAGACAAGGGAAGCAGAAGCTGAAGCAAAGACCCCTACTCCTACAAGAAAAGAGCAATCTCTAGCTCTTAAGGCTGCTGATGTTTCTAAAGGCAACCAATCCAATGAGGAACTAATGGCATTATTTGCCAAGAGGTTTCTCAAGATGGGGAGAAAGGAATTCAGAAAGAAATCTTCACGCTATGAAGACAAACCAAGGTATGATCGTTCACCTGCTAAAGAAATTATTTGTTATGGTTGTAGGAAACCTGGACACATCTTACCAGAGTGTCCAGAGGAGAAAAACAAAGATAAGAGGAAAGAAAAGGAACAGCACAGGAAGCACTCCAAGCCATCCTCCTACAAGAACAAGAAGAAGGAGAGAGGTTTCGTTGCTGAAACCTGGAGTGATTCTGATGAAGAATCTTCCTCCTCTAGCTCCAGTGAGGATGAGGAAGAGAAGAAGGCAAAGGAAGTTTGCCTGATGGCAATAGATGCCTGCAGCAATCATTCAGCTGCAGAGAGTTCAGATTCAGAAGAAGAAATGCCAACAGAAGATGAGGTACTATCTTCTTATGACTTCACTTCTAAAGAATTTAAATTAGATTTTAAATCCTTATGCTTAGACTTAATTAGTTCAGAAAAAGAGATTAAAGAACTTAGAATTAAGTTAGCTGACTCAGAATTAATTGCTACAGAAAATATTAAGTTAAAGGAAGATCTCACTACTTGTAGTGAAGAAATTAAATTTCTTAAAATAGAGTTAGCTAAGTCTAAGAGGTTAGAAGAATCTCTAAATGGTAGAAGCCTTAAGCTGTTAGAGATAACCAGCATGACTAACACTAGGTCAGGTAATAACAAACTAGGCTTAGGAGCTTCTCCCAGTGAACCCTCAGTTATTCTTAAAAACAATCTTTCAACTCCAGTGAACTTTATCTCAGCTGATGGGATAAAGAACACTGAGCAAGTAAATCAAGTTAATAAAACTTTAAATAAAGCTAAGAGAGAAAAGAGGAAGAAATATTTTAAAGAAATGCAAAGAGCGTCGAACGCTGCTCGACGATCGGAAGCTCAATGGTCGAACGAAGCTCGACAATCTGAGCGCCCATCGTCGAACGTCGATCGACGTTTTCAACATGATTTTCAAAATCATCATCAAACCCATAGAAACCTAAATGAAAATAGAAACCCTAGGTTTGTTGACCCATCATCTGCATGGAGAATCCCACCTAGGAGATCTCACCCATTAGGTTATCACCCTCAGCCTGCATTTTCATTTATATCTAGCTTTTCTTATGTGAAAAACAAGGGACCCAAGGTTACTTGGGTCCACAATGTCTAAATGAATTTCTTGCAGGTGAAGGCCTATCCTATCACTCAAAATAAGTGGTATTTGGATAGTGGATGCTCCAAGCATATGACAGGAACTAAAAATCTTTTGTCAAAATTCAAAGCTAAGCTCGGCCCAAAGGTTATCTTTGGAGATTCAAGCTGTGGTCAGACAGAAGGCTATGGCAGGATCACAATTGGAGCTGTTACTTTCAAGAGAGTTGCATATATGACAGGACTGAAGCACAATTTGATCTCAGTCAGCCAGCTATGTGATGCTGGCTACCAGGTTTCATTTTCTAACTCTTCTTGTAATATTACTTTAAATAATAATGTTGTTTTAGTAGGCATTAGAATAGGTAATATTTATTTAGTAGATTTCAATTCAACTCATTCTGAAATCTGTTTATTTAATGAAGTAACACTTAATAATAATTCTTTGTGGCATAAGAGGCTTAGTCATGTTAACCTTAAAAATATATCTAGGCTATCTAAACACAACCTTGTGAGAGGTTTACCTTCTTGCCCCTACAAGAAGGAGAGCCTATGCAAGGCTTGTCAGCTAGGCAAGCAAACCAAAAATTCTTTTAAATCTGTAAATAAAAGTGATTCTCCTAGAATCCTGTATTTATTACATTTGGACCTTTTTGGCCCAATAAATGTACAGAGTTTAGGAGGGAAGTATTACACCTTAGTCATTGTAGATGACTTCTCTAGGTTCAGTTGGGTTTTCTTTTTGAGAACTAAGGCTGATAACTTCAAAGGCCTTACAGACTTTCTATTATGTGTGCAGACTGAGTACTCTACTCATGTGGCCTTGATCAGAAGTGATCATGGTACTGAGTTTGACTCTCTTCTCATGCAAGAATTCTGTGAGAGAGAAGGTATCAAACATAGCTTCTCAGCTCCTAGAACTCCCCAACAAAATGGGGTAGTTGAAAGGAAGAACAGAACACTCATTGAAGCTGCTAGTACATTGTTGGCAGATGCTAATATGCCTCTTTCCTATTGGGCAGAAGCTGTTAGTACAGCCAATTATGTCTTGAATAGAAGTCTGATACACAAGCTTAAGTGTAAAACTCCTTATGAGTTGCTTAAAGGAAAGAAACCTAAAATTAATTATTTTAGAGTATTTGGTTGTATTGTGTATATTCATAATAATAATAAAGAATACCTTAGAAAGTTTGAAGCAAAAGCTTCAATGGGAATTTTTCTAGGATATTCCCAAGTATGCAAAGCTTATAGGGTTTATAACAAATCAACCTGTAAAATTGAAGAATCTGTGCATGTATCTTTTGATGAGTCTCAGATGTTTTACAAGGAGAAGGAAAGTTCTCCTTCCCCCAGTTCATTGCAGGTACCTGATGCTACTCAAGAGATCCTTCAAATTTCAACTCTTCATATCACTGAATCAGACAGTGATGAAGACATTGCTGAAGCTATTGTTGTTCCACCAACAGTAGATCAAATTCCTCCTGAGGAATTAATCCCAACTGTTGCTGAAGATCACATCCCACCTGCTGATGTTGTCACACTTAGAGATCACCCTACATCTCAAGTGATAGGAGACATATCAGCTGGTGTGCAAACAAGACACCAATTAAGACAGGATGTGATGCACGCTTGTTTCCTCTCACAGGTTGAGCCCCTCACCTTTAAAGATGCAGAGCTAGATCCCCACTGGATCATTGCTATGCAAGAGGAACTCAATCAGTTTGAGAGATGTAAAGTTTGGACTTTGGTTCCAAGACCTAAAGGCCAACTGATCATAGGCACCAAGTGGGTGTATAGAAACAAGTTGGATGCAAATGGAATTATAGTAAGGAATAAAGCTAGGCTTGTAGCTCAGGGCTACAGACAGGAGGAAGGTATAGATTATGACCAAACCTTTGCTCCTGTTGCAAGGCTAGAAGCAATAAGGATCTTCTTGGCCTATGCAGCCTACATGAAGTTTAAGGTCTTTCAGATGGATGTCAAAAGTGCATTCCTAAATGGTGAGCTTAAGGAAGAGGTGTTTGTTGAACAACCACCAGGGTTTGTTTCTTCAACTCAGCCCTCACATGTGTTCAAGTTGCAGAAAGCTCTATATGGACTAAAGCAAGCCCCTAGAGCCTGGTATGAGACTCTAGCTAGTTTCCTTTTAGAGCACAACTTTACTAGGGGAGTAGTTGATAGAACCCTTTTCGTCAAGCACCACAAGGACACAATCCTGTTAGTTCAAGTGTATGTGGATGATATTATATTTGGTTCCACTGATCCCAAACTGTGCAAAAAGTTTTCCAACTTGATGCATTCCAAGTTTGAGATGAGTAGTATGGGTGTGCTGTCTTACTTTCTTGGTCTCCAAGTTAAGCAAGATGCTGATGGTATCTTCATTTCCCAATCCAAATATGCCAAGGAATTGGTAAAGAAATTTGTGATGGCTGATGCTTCAGCAATGCCTACACCCATGGCTACTAATGTAGTTATTGATTCTGATGATCACGGCAAGCCAGTTCATCAAAAGAATTATAGGGCCATTGTTGGTTCCCTATTATATTTAACTGCAAGTAGGCCAGATATAATGTTTGCTACATGCCTTTATGCTAGATTCCAGGTCAACCCCAAGGAATCTCATCTGATTCTTCTCAACAGAATCCTGAGATACCTGAAGGGATGTCCAAATCTAGGACTTTGGTACCCAGCAGAATCAGAATTTGAGTTAATTGGATACTCTGACTCTGACTATGCTGGTTGCAGAGTTGACAGGAAGAGCACCTCAGGAACTTGTCAGTTCCTGGGAGAGAGATTGGTCTCTTGGTTCTGTAAGAAGCAGGCTTCTGTCTCAACTTCAACTGCAGAGGCTGAATATATAGCAGCTGCCACTTGTTGTTCACAGATCCTATGGATTCAAAACCAGCTTGTGGATTATGGTTACTCACACAAGAACACCAAAATCATGTGTGATAGTACCAGTGCTATCTCAATTGCACAAAATCCAGTGCACCACTCTAGAACGAAGCACATTGAGATTCAGCACCATTTCCTGAGAGATTGTGTGGAAAAGAACAAGATTTGTCTTGAGTTCATATCCACTGAGTTTCAGAGAGGTGATATATTCACCAAGCCCTTAGATGAACAGAAACATCTGTTCTTTTTAGTTCAACTAGGCATGATCAATGGAAGAGACTAAGTGTGACTATATCTGCCAATATTGAAACTTGTTTGAAGATAGTCGAACGACGTTCGAAGATAGTCGATCGGGTCAAGCCCATCATCGACCTATGGTTGATGAAAGCTTGTCTGATTGAAGATCATCGACCGGCGTTCGACCATCGTCGAACAAGTCGAGCTCATCGTCGATCCCTGGATGACAACAGCTTGTTGTTTGAGAAGCCAGAAATAGTCGAACGATTGCTCGACTACTCTGCTTCTGGACCGATTGTCGAACGACCGTTCGACCATCGTCTCCAGTATCTTTTAAATAGATCGACTATCTCCGGTCTAATATAAAGCCGATAGTCGACCTAGGTTAAAAGATCTTTTGTTTTATCGTCGACGGAGAGCGTCCTTTCGCATTCCGTCTTCCCGCTTGCTCCTCCTCTTGCGATTTTCTGCCGATTCGTCCTCTCCGTCTCTCTCGCGCCCTCTCCAGCTCCTTCAATGGCGATTTCTCCAGCATTGCTCGCAGTTGTGAAGTTCGACGCAGGATTCAGTGTCGACTTCGATGCCTTCAGCTGTTGTGAATCAGGGATTGTGGAAATCCTCCAGTTATGTAGAGATCAAGGGTTAGAAAGACTAATGTCTGCAAGGATAAAGTTAAATATTCCCGAGATTAAGGAATGGGTATTTACTTTGTCCTCCACCGACGAATCGATGACCGGCTCTATTGGCGGAGAAGAGGTTATTTTAACTCCCGCCATTCTGACTGATGTTTTTGGTTTGATAAATGGTGAAGAAGATTTTGAGCAAGATGCTCCTGAATTTGGAAGAATGCTGATTGAGCTGGGACATGCGGAGGGCATTCCCACGAAGCTGCTCAAGGTAAACTTTCCCTTCAAGATCAAATTTCTCGCTGAAGTTGTCGGAAAAGTGCTGTTAGGCAAGCACTCAGCCCATGATAATATCACCAGACAACAATTTGCACTGATGTGTGCAATTGTAAATCAGAAAAGGATTAACTGGGCTGGTGTTTTGTTCGATTTGATAAGGAAAAAGAACAGTAAGAAAGAGGTTACCCTAGGCAGGGTTATTGGAATTTTTCTGAAAGAGAAGTATCCCCAGCTGCTGATTTCAACTGCTACTACAATTAATGACAGCAAGAAGATGGACCCGAACTTGTTCTCCAAGTGGAAGAGGACCTTCTTGAAGCCCTCTCTCACAGGGGCTGCTCCAGCGGCATCCGAGAACACAAGGACTGATTCAGTCACTCCTCACCCTCAAGAAGCTGGCTCAGCTCATCCTTCTCTTCCATCATCTTCTTCTGCCTTACCATCAACTTCTACTGAAGTAGTTCCATCCTCTTCAGTTCCGTCTACCTCAGTTGAAGTTCCATCAACTTCAGCTGACGTACGACTTTCTGCTTCTCCTGTTCAAGATACAACCACGGTTGTTATTCCTTCTCCTCCTGCATCTCCTATACCTTCTCATCTGGCTAGGATATCTGCTCCTAGTTTTGATTTGTTAGGATCTGAGAGGACTCCCACACCTCGTCAGTCTCCTGTTCGTTTTCCAGTTCAACAGGAATACATTCCTCCTGCTGATCTTCCATCATCTGCAGTTCCCCCACATTCTTTTGAAGTCACCCCAGCATTCATCTCCAGCATTTTGGAGTTGACTACCCCTTCAATCAAAATTATGATTGAAGAGGCAATTGCTCCACTTGCTTCCTCCATTGCTACCTTGACTGCTACCATCCAATCCCTATCTAATTCTGCTAAGCCCTCTTCTTCCAGGGGCCTGGTTTCAGTTCCCACTGAAATCAGGCAGGGGGAGATGTTCAATGAAGATGTCTCAGAGCTTCCAGCCTCCTCTCCAGCAGATCCTCCAGCGGTGACAGATATTGTGATGATAGTTCAAGAAGAGACTGCTCCAGCTCAAGAAGAATCAGTTTTAGTGTTATCTGAAAAAGAAATATCTGATGCAGTTATGTTATCTGAATTTGCTGTCAAAGTTTGTTTAGAAGATATCACCACTCCTTTGGTTGCCCGTTTCCTAGAAGGCATTATTACATCCTATCTAGATGAATCCTGGGAGTTGGTAAAGTATGAAGGTAATTCACTCATCCGTTTTATTGACGAGTCAACTAATTTGATAGTTTGTGAATACCTAGAAGGAATGCTTTTAGCTTATTTAGCAGATTTGTGTTCATGAATCTATAGATTATATTAAAGAAGATATAGCTGCTCAAGTAGAAGTAGTTGTTTGAGAATCTGTTTCAGATGTTCTAGTGGTTCCAGATGTCATAATGACAGTATCAGAACCCTCTCCAGAAGTTCCAGCTGATCTTTTGCCTGCTGCTCAAGATACTGAGTCTGCTCAACCAGCTCAGTCAGATATGCAAGAAGACCCTGAAGCTGAAAAGTCTACGTTATGGGATGATACCCCAGGGTTGGATTTAGATACCCTTCTGGCACAGGATGCCATAGAGGAAGAAAAAGAGAAAGCTGCTTTGAAAGCAAAGGAAAAGGCTGTAACAGAAGCCTATGACCCTTATGATCATCCTCCCTCATCTCCTTCTGAAGATGAAGATGATTCAGATATGTCTGAGGACTCTAAGAGAAAGAAAGCTATAAAGAGAAAAAGGAAAGCTGTTGCTCCTCCTCCTCCCAATCGAGACAATGATATTCCCTATTACATATTGAAAGGGATTGACCCCAAATCCAAAGAGTTCCAACATTGGATGTGGTTTTCCAAAAACCAGCAAAAGGAGAGAAAGAAATCTAAGAGATATGATAGTCCTGCTTCCAGATGGACTCCCAGAGGTCCTCCTCCTCCACCTCCCGGTGCAGGAGCCTCTGGCAATTTATCTGCTAATCCATCTACTCAATCTGCAAAATCTGCTTCTTCTCAGCCTCATTCAAGGAAAAGTTCTCAAAGCTACCAAGGCAAATCGTATTCAGGTACTCAAAGGAATGATACTGAAGTTAAAGAGCAAGTAAAGGAGGTTGTTTATCAAAAGCCAACTTTTTCACCTCCTCCATCTCCCAAGAGAAAGGATTCTCCTGATATACCAGTTCATGTTGCTAAGAATGTTGCAAAAGGTAAAAGAACCATTTTCTCTGAAAAATCCAGTAAAAAGTTTGCTGAATTTGCTCCTCCTCTTGCTTTAGTTGTTCAAGAAGTTAAAGGTACAGCTGAAAGTTTATTAGATTTATCTATTAAATTTAAAACTGTGAAGCCAATTGATACATCTTCTGAAAATGTGTATGAAAGCCAAGAGTTAGATCCTGATTTCAGGATGGCTCGATTTCTAGAACTTGTTGGATCTGCCCAGATAAAGAAAGCCAAGGCTGAAGGAAAGGACTCTGTAGGGTTTTCTACAATGTCAAAGTTCAGAATGAAGGAATTAGATAAAATCCAGGTTAGTCCTGAAGTTTTTGATCCTTCTAAATATATGGAAAAGCACCCAGAAGCAGTTGTTCCAAGGGCTGCAGAACTGAAGATTATTGGCGAGCAAGATTTGAAGATGCCTAAGAAAGAAGCCATTGATCCCTTGCGGAAAATTTCTTTTGTTCCTAGCTCTTCTGTTCCCAAGCCTGATTCTGTAGACTCTTAATTTTGATTGACTGCTGTTATATATCTATCTGATTGTTAATTGCTAGTTAGTTATTTATCTATTTTCTGTATTGATTTTAGTATTCTATAGCTAGCTCTGTGTTTTAGTTTTTGAGAGACTTAACTCAAATAGGGGGAGATTGTTGGTACCCTAGTTTGATTTGAGTTTAGTCTTGTCTTTTTAGTCCCTTGACCCAAGAAATATCTATGGTCAATGGTTAGTAGTCTAGCTGTAGAGTCCCCGCTTTTCCAGATGAAGAATTTGGTTAAGTAGTTATTCGTTCGACTATAGTCAAACGCCGCTCGACTATCGTCTATCGGCTGATCGACGATCGTCTATCAGTTGGTCGACGCTCTGTCTGCGTTGATAGCTCGACTATCTGTTGATAGGTCGACTATCTGCTTGGTTTGGTAGTTCGACTATCTGTCCTGATAGTTCAACTATCTGATAGCTCGACTATCTGTTGATAGGTTGACTATCTGCTTGGCTTGGTAGTTCGACTATCTGTCCTGATAGTTCAACTATCTGATAGCTCGACTATCTGTTTGATAGGTCGACTATCTGTTCCGCTTTGATAGGTCGACTATCTGTTGATAGGTCGACTATCTGTCGTCTTTGATAGTTCGACTATCTGTCCTGATAGTTCAACTATCTGATAGTTCGACTATCTGTTGATAGATCGACTATCTGTTTTGTTTTGATAGGTCGACTATCTGTTGATAGGTCGACTATCTGTTTTCTGTGATAGGTCGACTATCTGCTTGATAGGTCGACTATCTGTTTGTGTTTGATAGTTCGACTATCTGTCCGGATAGATCGACTATCTGATAGATCGACTATCTGCTCTGATAGGTCGACTATCTGCCGAGGTAGTTCGACTATCTTCTTTGATAGGTCGACTATCTGGATCGTTCGACTATCTGCCCGATAGTTCGACGATCTCCGAGCGTCGATCGACGATCTCCGAGGGTCGTTCGATGTTTTCTGTTTGCCTTTTTATTTTGTATTTATTTATTCTATTTAATAAATTAATACATTATCTGGCATTTTATTTCAGTTGTTTTATGATAATATTTCCAGGCAATATCTGCTCCATCCCTCTTGCCTGAGTAAAATCTTTTCAGATAAAGTCGTTTGTCTTATTAGCTGTCATTGTATTTTACTTTATCTGCTGTCAGTCCTTTATAGCCGTTTGACTGAAAAGTCTTCCTTTTGCTATAAAGAGTTTGTTTCTGATGTGATTTTATTTAGTACCTTTATTATCAGATTGCTTCCTGCAGCTTCCTTGAAAAAGGTTTATCCCTTTTATACAATATTTTGCTGCAGAGTTTGTTTGTCTTTGTGATATTTGCAGCCCAGGTTTCAAGTTTCAGAAGAAGACAAACAGTTCAAATTGAAAAGAGCCGTTGCTTGTTGCTGCTATAAAAGGAATCCTTTGGTGAAGGATTTCAGCTAGCTAACCAGTTATTCAAAGAGTTATTCAAGCTCTCATCAAGTTCAAGTTCATTGCTCTCAGCAATATTGATTCAACTGAGAAGTGTTAAGCTCTTCTGCTCTTCTTCAACCTGAGATCTCCTGTTCCAGGAAGTTCTAACTCAGAGTTTTTTTGAAGAAGAAGAAGAAGAAGATAGCTGCTAGAAGATTATATTTTCTTTTATTATTTTATATCTTCTTGTAGTTTTTCCTTCAGTTCTTACTGAAGAGTTTCTGCACTGAAGCAAGACTTCACCTGGACTTTCTTTGAGCCAGGGGGAGCCTTGATTCCTTTGAGCTTTCTAGCTCAGTGCAAGTCTTTGTGCTTCTTTAATCTATTGTAAAATAGAGAAGACATCTTAACCTTCTTTCCCCCTCCTGTACAGGGTTATTACTCCCTTCAAAAGTATCCCTTGGTGGCAGGGCACCTGATCAAAAACCTGTGTTCGGTTTTTATACACCTGATCAAAAGTCTAAAGGGTTTCTAGATCTACTTGAAGCAGATCTTGTGGTGGCAGGGCACCTGATCAAAAACCTGTAGTGGATTCCTATCTTGTTGGTAGAAGAGTGGACGTACCCAAGTTGTTTGGGGAACCACTATAAATTCCTTGTGTCGTCTGGCTTGCTTAATTTATTTCTTGCATTGTGGCTGTGATTAGATATAACTAGGTTTGCTAGTTGCTGATTAGGATTTCCAAGCCTTAACTGTAATTACAGATAGCTTGAGTTTGTGCACAACACTTGTGTTAGGCTTTAGGGTTATCTCCTTATCTATAATCTTTTCATTCCGCATTTCACTCCAAGGGAGTTGGGTAGACTATTAAGTTTTGTCTAGTGCAAAATTTGATAACTCTATTCACCCCCCCTCTAGAGTAGTATCTATCCCTTCACTTTCAGGGTTTGGCGTTGAGTGATGCTTACTCACTCAATGCCAAACAGCTAAAAGCTGATAAAGAAAGATTGGCGTTGAGTGGAGCTGAATCACTCAACTCCTAGAATCAGACTTAATATTCTAAATAGTTTGGCATTGAGTGAAGGTGACTCACACATTGCTAAGAGACAGTGAATCTGTCTAAGTGTTTTGGCATTGAGTGATGCTTACTCACTCAACGCCTATTCTCTAATGCTTGATTTTTTGGCTAAGTCCACAGCTGGTGACGTCAGTAAGTCAACAAGTCAACATATTTCAAATAAGTGGCGGGATGAATACAGTACGCGACAAAGGTTGTTGCAGACCTACTGTATGACATTTAGCGTTAAAGCAAATTTGCAGCCAGCATTAAATGTGTGGGACCCATTGCTAAAAGAGCTGTTGGGTCACAATATATAAAAGGAGTAACAGTTGTTCTTCTTCTCTGCCATTATTGTGGAGCTATAGAACTGGAAGCGCAAGCTGAGAAAGAAAAAGAGCAAGTAAGTTGTTGGAATCAACATATTCAACAATAAGATAGCTGGTTCCATTCTCACCTGCACTAGAAAGCTAGTTCAGAGTATTTTCTCTAAGCATAAGGTAGCAGCCAAGGGCCGACCATTGTTGCAGGTTCTTTACAGTTCCAGCAACTCAAGCACCTGAAGATCATTGTATGGAAGCTGTGAAGAGAAGAAAGCTTGAAGAAGCAAAGATCTGAAAGAAGGCTTAGGTGACTATTCCTCAAGAGTCAAAGTTAGGGCTGAATCACCTCAGCCAAGGAAAGAGAGAAGGGCAGAACAGGGTTCTATAAGTTGCTTCCAGCACAAGGATTATTATTACTGTGAAGAAGAGAGGGATGAGCTTCTGTCTCAGTTCGGGGAGAGGAAGAACATTGCTCTGCAAGTAACTTCCAGCACAAGTAATTACTTATTGCTATGAAATTAATTAGGAATAAGTATATCTTAGTTCATTAAAGGTAGACTCAGGAAATAATCTCCTATAGTCATTGTTGGGCTGAGTCTATCTTAGTCAAGGGGCTTGTCACAGAGAAATATCTCTTGTGTCAAGAATATCTATAAACCCACTTTCATCCTATAGGATTCAGTTTACCTGGATCTGAGCTGTAGATACCTAAAAGGGTACTGAGTTGTAGGAGTGTTGCATCACTCTGAGAGTAGGGATGTGTGCCTGAAGCTGTAGAGCTATATAGCCTGAGTTATAGGCCACAGAAATAAGGCTGAGGTAGGTGATCAGTGGATCACTGAGTTATATGAGCTCTGTAGGGATCTGAGGTAAGAACCCTTATGGTTTTGAGTTTTGATTCTGTGAAGAATCTGTGTGTAAGGTTGAGGGCCTGAGGTGTAAGCTCCTTGGAGCATTTTGTAGAAGTGTCTAGTCTAACAAGACAGTTGGATCGGTGGGAGGGAAAGTGGATGTACTGTAACATCCCATTTTCCAATTAGACCCCCCCTTAGGAGTGACTTGAGAATAACTAGGTCATATGAGTTAACCTAGGTGAGCCCAGGAGACCAAGTGACCTAAAAACCTAGTTGAGGCCTACTTGGTCTGCAAATAGTAATTTTCAAAACTCTGATTTTGGGTGGCCTAGTAGGTTCATTATGACTCTAAAAAATTCCCTTAGACCTAATGTGGGCCCAATGAGTCACCAAGGACCCACTTGGGTCAACCATAGTGGTCAATTTGACCAAGTCAACCCCAAGCCCAAATCAAGTCAAACCTATCCTATATGGGCTAACCCAACCTCAAACCACCCTCCCCCTTAGGCTAATCTCTTGTATGATTATTATGTATTAATTTGGCTACCCATATCCTAGAGGATTGACCAAGTCAACCTAGTGAGTAGGAGAGAGAGAGAAGCCTAAATTTAGAGAAATAAAGAGGAGAGAGAGAGTGTTTAAAGAGGCCACTTATGGTGGAAGGTGAACCACTCCCTTCATGATATTTCCTAAGGGAATTATAAACCTTAGTGGGCTGCCAATAGGTTGAGGGAGATGAGTAAATTCGTTCATGATAATTAGGAGAGAGAAAAAATATCATTTTCATGAATAATGGAGGAGAGAAAAAAAATTGGAGGAGGAGTATTCATGATCAAGGGTCTCTCTCCACCATCAAGCCTTGATATTATTCCCCATTCAACTCCCTTGACTCTTGGGATGAAAATAACATCAATTGCCTTGATGTGAGGAGAGAGAAAAGGGGAGTTTCTTTTTAATGGAGGAGAGAGAAAAAAAATTAAGAGAGGTTATTCATGGAGGGGAAGGTGAATCACCCCTCTCATGACTTCATGGGGAAGAGGAAGGAGGGTGGGGCTCGGCCATTAAAGGCTGAAGGAGGCTTTAATGGTGGTCTTTAACTCCTCTAGGGAAGAGAAGACACCCCATGTAGCCCCCCTCCTCTCAACCCGAGCCACCATTAATGGTGAGTTGGCCTCCTTCAAAACCGCCTCCCCCCTCCCCTCCTGGCCTTATAAACCTCTTCAGCAAGCTAGGGCGACCAATTTCGAAACCCTAAACAGGAGGGAGAACCGCTGCCGGAGCCGCCAAGGAGAGGAAACGCCGCCTCCGCCGCCATGCATTTCCGTCGCTCCACCCGCATCCGAGCCCGAACTCAGGTCCTCCTCCTCTCCTTCTCTCGCGCTTAGATCATAGAACATGTTAGGTGTAGGTTTCGGGCTCAACCGAGCCGGTCGTGAGGTGGCAAAACTAGGAAAAAACTACATTAAAATGGAGTTTGTAGAGTTCTCGGGTGAGGCGGCGCCTCCACCTCCGGCCGCCCCACCGCCGGCAAAGGTCATCCCCCACCACCAGGGACATAGGGGAGATGTTTCCTGGTGGTTGCGCCGCCTTGGGTCGCCGGAAATGGCCCCGTATTCCTCCTCCCCGACGGTTATAACTCTGCCTCTTTGGAGAAGACGAAGTCCAGCTACCGTCGGATCTGCTTTAAGATCCGTGCGGTCCTATTTATATGATTTAGGTTTTATTTAAATACAATTTCTGTATTTTTATTTACACAGAATTAGTATAAATGATATTTAGGCCACTTCTGGGCACCTCCTGAAAAAGTTCATAGCATGAAAGTTGTAGGTCCTTTAAATACCTACAATTTGATATGCTGTGGTGAAAATTTGGTTGAGAACCTAGGCCTGTAGGGTCATTTGATTATGGGTATGTCCTAGGTTTAGGGCAGTTTTATTATAAAAATTATTTAGGCCCTTTAGAGGCTTGTTCATCAAAATTGATCAACATGAATGTTGTAGGCTTTTTAATTATCTACAGTTTGATATATTATGGAAAATTATAGGACAAGTCTTCTGACCTATAGGGCCATTATTCTAGGGTAGGTCCTACAAATAGGGCAGATCTTTGAAAAATTCCCCACACTTAATACTTAGTCCAAATGCTTTGAATTTTAGATAGGGGCTTAATATCACCTAGAACTAGCTCCTGTAAAAATTGTAATCCATTTAAAGAAGTGTAACCTAGGGTTTTGCCCTAAACCTAGAAAAGCTAGGGTAAGGTAGTTGAAGGGTCAAATGACCTCCAAACCCTCCCAAATTTTGGTGTGGTGTCCCTAGTATAGGTATCTAGGTCTGGTTCAAATTTCAACTCATTTGGTTGAGTTTTGATTAGGAATCCTCTAAACCCTAGTTTTGACATAGTAGAAGGAAGCTTAGTGAGAAGGTTCTTTGCACTCTGGTATGATCATCTCACCTCAACAGAGGTTGAGATTTTTACCACTGGTTTTTTTTGGTCCTAAGATTACCCTTAGGGAAGATGGGATGATTTAGGGTAAGTTTACCCTAGGGCCCAGGTTCAAACCCTAAATGTGGACTTTGGGGGTTTGTGAAGGACATAGGGGCAAATGCCCTTGTATGGACTTGAGATTTGGTGGAGAGGTTGTTAATGAGTTTGTAACTCTCTGGTTGTAATGTTAGAGAATTTTGATGTAGGTAGCTACCTCAAAACTTAAACCCTAGTTTTAGGGTAGAAGGGATTTTGGGTCAAAACAGTATCTTAAACTCTTTTAAAAGCCATGAAATGGGGGTCGTGTGTTTCTAGGGTAGTTAGGACCCTTGGATAATTTTACTAGAATTTTTGGATAGGTATTTCTAGTACTTCATTCATGAATGTGGGTATAGCCCTTTTTGATGTTTTATTTATTAAAGATTTTTAATCCAAATAAGGCCCCCTTAAAACTCTGGAATTAGATGTTTTTGGCCATTAGGAATGCCCATGAATTTTAGTTCAATTTTATGTTGATTAAATAGAATAGTTCCTTCACAAGTATTATTAAAGGGCTCTATGTTTTAAAAATATTTTATAGCATAAATAGTCTCTGGAAAATTATGAAAGTTGGTAAACAGTGTTTTTAAATCATTATGAATCAGTGGGATTTTCCTCTGAATTTTTGGAGTTATGGATTTAGTACTTGATTCACAAGCATGCTAGATTAGGATTTTAGAAAATGATTTATTATAAATTAATTTCCAGTAGGAAAATTATGAAACTTTTATAGTACTGTTTTCATGGTATTTCTAATATCCTGTAATTAATCCAATTTATTTGGAAGAGAATTTGATGTAGTTTATTCATTAGACATGAAGGAAATGGTTTATTGCAAAAATAAGTTTAGGCCCCTTACACCATAGGGAAAATTGTCAAACCTTGGATATGTCATTTTTAGGTACATTAATATTTGTCTTAAATTTATTATGATTTATACATGACTGAAAAATATAATCCTTGTACAAATTTGGAAGACCTTGGATTTTAGTAAAATTAATTAATTACTAGATTAATTGGGAAAAATCGTTATTATCGGAAATCGATTCAATAATGTCATGATAGGCCCCCAGTAATTAACTTAGGCCGTTCGGAAGAAAACACAAAGGACATCCTATCATAGACATCACTTAGTATAAGGTGGTCTGTAGTTAGTAACTTTGGGAAATGAGTAACAAGATATGTTTTGGGTTAGCGTAAGGACAGCTTGTGTTGGCTGGATTTAAAGAAAGAGGATGGATCACCATAGGAGGTTCCAAGTATGGTGAGGAATGAGTTGATGCGCTCTAGAAGGTGCGCGGGACCGACGAAAGATCGCCGTCCCCGTAGGAGTGAAGAGTCAAATCCACCCTAGGTTTAGTTCGATGCAATTTATAGAGAGAACGGGTAAGGGAAAAACAACCAATAACAATAAGTGGCTTGCGAAAGGGAACTTCGGGCCGTAATGCCGCCGTCTTGGTTCCTAGTGCCCTTTAAGAGCCCTTCACGGGGTATGCCGGGGGCAGTCCTGGGCTAACGTAAATCTTAAAACAAATGAAAGAGTAATTAGCCTAATAGGGATTCACATTGCACACACTCATTAGTTAGGGTTGGTAATGGTTAAGTCATCCTGAGGTGTTCAAGGGGGCGCTGTCCCGTGGTGTTTTAAGGGATGAAGTCTGGAGATGAGCCGGACATTTTAGTCCGGGGAATTTGGTCTCGGATGTGGTTTATACGGACGGTTTAGTCCGGGAGTTTGACACTTTAAAATTGTTATATATTAAACTGCTGCATGTGCATAAAAATAGGAAAGATTAAGGTGGTGGGTTTTCGATATCGGGGAGTTCGATGCACCGACACCGATATAGTTGACTCGGCAAGGTGACTAGCACTTAGCCAAGGTTAAGTCCGGCGAACCAGTCGGCAAGAGTACGCAGGAGTCCGCCTCGTGCACCAGGCGTTGAGGGCGTACGATAGGTCAGACCAGTGGTGCTTTTACTGGTTTTGAGGTGGGCGATGCCCAACCCACCGCTTCCGTTTGCCACTACGGGAGTAACCTGGGAGTTATCTCCAGAAAGGGGGAACTAAAGGTTTGTGTACACAAAGTTGGGTGTGTAAGTTACACTGCTTGAACATCATAACCCACCATATAGCTGCATGTCATAATCATTCATAACAACCTTGACACCTAAAATATAAGTGGAATGGGACGCTTATACTTTAGGACTTGCAAAACGACCCCTTGATCTATAAGCTTGTGTGGGCAAGTTTATAAATTAAGGTTAATTTGATATATGTATACCTGCTGCTTGATAACCGACACCCCAACGTATAAGCGGTATGAGACGCGTTATACGATGGGAGCCTTGCAAAAGATCCCTTGGCTTATGTGTACTCACATAAGCGAAGGTTTAATTTCTTACTTACTTCCTTTCTGTTATACCTATTACAACATTTATACTGTTCCCCTGTTATAACTTGCTAGTAGGTCCACCGTCATCTGCTTTGGAATTTATCCCCACTTTCATGTCCTCCCCTTTCTTCCTCTCCGCCCGGTGCCTTAGAGCGTGGGGGAAGGGGTGGGGGAAGATAGGGTTTAGTCTTTTAGACTAACGGTTTTCGAACCATATCATATTAGGGGATCGCGGAGCCCAGCCCGGAGGAGCAGCCCAGGAGGTTGGTACGCTTGGAGATGGGGCAGTCTAGCACTAGAGTCCAGACTGTAGGGACCGTGAGTCCTGACCTTTAGTAGAGTTTTAGTCTTGCTTCCGCATTGAGTGATTTTTTAGTGAGGACTTGATGTACCGGGCATGAGCCCTTATATTTCTAGTATCATTGTACTCTGATGTTTTCTATGGACACTCCCTTCGTGGAGTTTTTATTTATATGTGATATTTTCTTCTGGTGGACTTGCTTACTTTTCTTGCGTGCTACTTGATTGTGATCGAAAAGGCCGGCAGAATCGGCGTGTTGTAGTGACGACCTTCCCGGGTGCGAAGGTGTCACCGCAAAGCGGCGGTTCTGGGCATAAGACCCCGGGTTTTCAAAAAAAAAAGGGGTCTTACATGTACCCAGTTGGGGAACCACTATAAATATCTGTGTGCTGCATTGTGTTTGTTTTCTTTGTGCATGCTAAATCATCTTGAAAGCAGAAAATAATCAACCACTCAAGCAGCAAACAAAAAGAAAAGAATTAATAAAGGGACCAACAACCTATTAACCCCCCCCCCCTCTAGGTGATTTAGCTATCCTTGAAACTAAAGACTTTCAGTATCGATGGCGATAGCACTCAACACACTCGATGCACTCGACGCTCTCAACGCACTCGACACACTTAGCGCTCTCGACACTTTCATCGAATCGTGGAGTAAGCTATCAGAGTGGCGATAGTGGGTATCGCGTGGCGATATCGCCACATGGCATCTAGACATGTGTTAGATGGCTGGTAAGCGGCCGAAGAGCGGTGGTTGACTGGGGTCAAAGCGGCTGCCGACGATAATGCCCAGGCGATAGTGGATATCGCTCGACGATAACATTAAGTTTGACTTGTTAGCTGAAATCATAGCCATTCAATCCTATTGAAGAGAGGATCTTATGGCTGGGATAAATCCCGAGGTCACTTAAGCATAGGAGTGGAGAAAAGAGATGTCATTTCTATTCTCTCACACTCTCTCCTCCTTTTCATCAAGGTCTTAGAAAGAGCTAAGGAAGAAGAAGGCTGAAGGCTGAAGCTTTACAGGCATAGTGAAGGAGATATCGTGGTCAGAATTAAGAACCGAAGCAAGATATGCGAAGAGGAAAGCGAGGCGCTCCTTTCTAGCTGGATATAAAGCTTGCTCATGGCTCTAAAATGAACTACGATTGTAACGATCTTCCTTATTGGACAAGTGAAGTCCTCCTTTTTTGCATATGCATGGAATCCCCCACCAAAAGGTGGAAAAGCAAAGGGAATTCCAAAGCGTTGATACGCGATATCCTCAGGTAGTTTTGCATATAGAATCCGAAAATCACAGTATGGAATAGGATTGTTGTGTGAAGCCCATCCAGACAGGTTGGTTTGGATTGGTGATGTTTTAATTTACGTGTTAGAGAAGACTCTGAGTATAAACAGTTATTTTATGGAGTGTGAGGGGTTGCACCTGTGAAATCAATAGCAAGAAGTACTGGGGATGCGCTCTAGGAAAATACCCAGAAAATACCAAAGTTTTTGGATAACTATGGATATCGCCTGACGACACTGGGTATCACAGCGATAGCTCTGTGTGAGCTATACTCTATGGAAGCAAGGTTTCTGGAACTATAAGATGTTACAGTTGTGTACTGGAAGGATGTCCTAGTTATGACTGAGTCTGGAGACACAAGACGTATTCTATTGTTAATGCCGGGTGATAGTGGCTATCCCTGGTGATAGCTCCCAGATTATATTGGACTTGCGATGCCTATCTCGAGGAGACCGCGTGGCTAGCAGGTGAGCTGTGAGCCTGGGTGCCCAGCTATGGCCTTGAGTGCCATTGTGTGTCGATTGTGGGCTCTGGTCCTAGGGACCTGGTGGACGCCAGTCGAAGCTGAGGACTTGAAGAGCCCAGCTAAAGAAAGGCCAGAGAGATGAATGGGAAAGGGGAGGCTGACCCGCATCTTGTCGTTCACCATGATGGCTGTGACCGTCGTCGTTGACATGGCGATTTGAGCAACGAGATGTGTCTGAACTGTACTCGTATTGTGTCCGTCTAATTCGAATGCCTAAGTTATTGGCATCATTGGAGCGCATAATGAGAGTCTTAGTCCTGGAGCCAGAAAGATTAGGAATGCTTAAAGTTGACCGTCATGTCTCGGACCTTTGAATAGTGGTGGGACCCTGAAAATCCGGTACACCAATAATGTGTCCTGAGTGCACGGAACGTTTGGTAGTTGATGTAGATGTTTGTGATATTGAATGGTGCTTAAGTTTTACCTTCTTGTGTTATGTCAATGGATACTTGCTATGCATGCACGAAAGGAATACCGCTACCCCAAGAATGGGGTAGGGTCATTATAAATTGTTAAGCCAAAAGCTGATCGTTGCCTTGTTTGCCACCCTTGTAGTTGATTGTCCCTGTGAAGATACTAGAGAATCAAGCGGGAAATAACAGGATGAAACCCGTGATGCTATACTGGCCCTTGAAGGCCAGACAAAGAACTTTATTAATTTCATGTGTCCTGCTCGCTGATGTCTGTAAATCACACTTTTGAAGCATAACTGTAAGGCCTTAAGGCCGTGACTTTTGTGTATTTTGTAAACATTCCTTATATATATTTATTGTGGATTTTCCCATGTATTGAGTTCAAGTTAACCCATGAAGCTTCCGCTAGAATGCTCTGAGTTAGGATTCGTTTGGTCTTTTGATATTAACATATAACTCCGCCGACTGTCTGTGGGATATGGCGTGGGGCCCTAGACGGACCCTATATTATATTTCATGTGACTGATGGAGGTATTGCAATTTGGTATCAGCTTGTCTCGGTCTTCCTTCTGCGAATTCATGGTCGAATTCTTTTGAGGGGTGGCGAGCACGTGTATGTGCTTACCGTTATAAGAAAATAAACTCAAGAATGTCCACTTATGAATGGAAATACACATGTTTGAGAACCTGTGCGTTCCTAATAGTAATTGTTTGCCTTTTTAGTAGTCGCTAAATTGTGTATTTTACACTTACAGGTAACTAGAAGTGGTTTGGGGCAGTCTGAACCCCAACATTCTATTAAGAGTGCGGCACTAGCAGATGTTCCCACACCTCCTCCTTTTGTAGAAACAGTACGCTTAGTTACTGAGGCATTGTTTGCAATGATGAATGCACAACCTACTAGGAAGGTGCGACCTGCGATGGTACCAGTACAGGTTGGTGTGGCCAAACTTATAGTTGCTAGGCAAGTGCCTGCTGAGGCTTTGGTTGATAAGCAAGCGACTGAACGGCAGTTAAATCACTTCATGATCTTTAGTCCTCTTACGTTTGTGGGTGCAAGATTTCCAATACAGGCAAAGGACTGTCTTTTTCGAGTCAAGAGGATATTGACTGTGATAGAGACCGAGGAGGGACAGAAGGTCACCTTTCCCACTTTCCTGTTGGAAGGAGATGCTCAGCTTTGGTGGGATGAGTTGGAGTTACACCACTTCGCGGGCAGACGACTATCAGAGATCTTGATGGATGAGTTTTCAAGATTCTTCTTGGCATCTGCTGTCGTCCCAGAGCATTGCCATGGAAAATGAGTTTCAGCATTTAAATCAGGGCAAGGGTAGTGTGGATAACTACTTACATGAGTTTACCAGGTTGGGACATTATGCAGGGTCAACTTTTGCTGATGAAGTGCGTAAGACCAATAGGTTCTACGAGGGACTGCGGGATGAGCTAAGGTTACTGCTCTTGGGTCCAATGAACCAAGGGTTTTAAGTGTTGGTTAATACGTCTCATTTATTAGAGAAGGACATAAAGAGAGTGGAGGGAAATGGGGACTTGGATATAATAAAGCTTGAGGTCAAAGTGCTGACTTCTTCAAAATCGCATTTTCGAAGGCGGAAGAACAAGTCCAAGTCTTCTGGACAAGCTCCATCTGATGTTACTTCTGGAGCAACATCAGGGCGAGTTCCACTCACATGTTACACATGTGGCAAGGTGAGACACATTGCCCAAAACTATTTGAGTGGTCATCCAAAGGTTGATAAGAATGCAGGAGCATCATATGCCGAGAAGGGAAAGGCGGTGGAGTCCACTGCATCCCAATATGCTCCAGCTCAACCGAGGGTATACAATCTTGGCCAATAGGAGAACATCAAATAGGCTGATGTCGTCACAGGTATGAGTAGTATATAGTTTTATTGATTTATATACTTTATACCTTGTGAATTGCTTGTGTATAACATGATAAGTATAGGCTTTGTCCATATTCGGGACTATCTGACGAGAGCACTGTTCGATACAGGTGCTTCTCATTCGTTAATATATGAGGACTTCATATCGTGGATTAGAGTGCCTACTCTTATATCGACAAATAAAGTAAAGGTGTTGTTATCTAATGAATGCATAATGCGTGCGGATAGGTTTTGCTATCTTGAGGTACGGATTGGAAGTCAGGATTTCGGATTGGAATCGTCTATGCTACCGATATTTGAGTTTGATGTAATCTTCAGTATGGACTGGCTCTTAGAGCAGCATGCCTATATAGATTGGAACTCAAAGAAAGTCACACTCGGATAGTACACCGAATGAGAGACTAAATTTGCAAGTATACGAGGATCGAGAAAGATATCGATGTCTGCTCTCCAAGTAGTCAAGGCTGTTCGGAAGGGCGCAGAGATGTTCTTCACGCTGCTGGAGGCTATTGAGCCGAAGTCCAGTTTGGGTGACGTTCCTATCATATTGGACTATGCAAATGTTTTTCCTAAGGATCTCCCTGGGTTACCGCCCCAGTGGGAGATTGACTTTGCTATTGAGTTGGTGTTAGGTGCGAAACCTGTGGCCCGCTCACCATACAGAGTAGCACTAAAAGAGATGGCGGAACTAAAAGTTCAATTGCAAGAATTGCTAGAGCAAGGCTATATATGTCCAAGTATGTCATCTTGGAGTGCACTGGTCCTCTTTGTGAAGAAGAAGGGCAGAAGCTTGCATCTATGCATTGACTATCGAGAATTAAAGAAGCTGACATAGAAGAACAAGTATCTGATTCCACAGATTGATGACTTGTTTGATCAGCTGGTGGGTTCAACGGTATACTCAAAGCTAGACTTAAAGTCTGGCTACTACCAGTTACGGATTAGGGAATGTGACATTCCCAAGACAGTGTTCGGTACACGCTATGTTCATTATGAGTTCGATATAATGTCGTTTGGGCTAACAAATGCGCCATCAATATTCATGGACTTGATGTATCGGACCTTTCAGGAGTACTTAGACATTTTTTTGATCGTCTTTATTGATGACATATTGGTGTACTCTCAATCAGAAGAATATCATGCAAATCACTTGAGGATGATTTTATATACCCTGAGAAAGAATAAGCTCTATGCCAGGTTCTCAAAGTGCAAGTTTTGGCTATCTTTAGTGGCTTTTCTTGGCCATATGGTTAGTGGAGAATGTATTACAGTGGATCCGGCAAAGATAGTTGTGATACAGGAGCAGCCTATGTTGTATATTGTAGCAGACATGAGGTGCTTCCACGGACTTGCTGGCTACTACAGATGCTTCTTAAAGAACTTTTCGTGGATAGCCATACCTCTCACCACTCTAACAAGGAAAGATCAGAAGTTCATTTGGATGCCTGAGTGTGCACGAGCTTTTGAGGAGTTAAAGAGTCATTTGACCACGACGCTTATCTTGAGTTCGCCATATGGTAAGGATGGCTATGAGATTTATAGTGATGCTTCAGGGAGCGTCTTAGGATGCATTCTTGTTCAGTTCGGAAAGAATATTGCTTATGGCTCACACCAGTTGAAAGTGCATGAGCGAAACTTTCGAGTCCATGAATTGGAGTTGGCGACTGTGATTTTTGCACTTAAGCTGTGGCGTCACTACTTATATGGCGTGAAAGTTGATATCTTCACGGACCATAAGAGCCTTAAGTACTTATTAGATCAGAAGGATCCGAATATGTGACAACGGAGATGGATGGAGTTCCTCGGGGACTACACTTTCCAGATACATTACACTCTCAGGAAGGGAAATGAGGTCGCAGATGCCTTGAGTCGTAGGACTAAAGCAAAGGAAAGTTGGTTGCAGTTGCATGAAGAGCGACTGATCCAATAGTTGGAGACCTTAGATTTTCTTGTTTTGACAAGAATGCCACTGCAAATGCTTGTTTGAACTGGACAGAGGTTAAGTATGACCTCGCAAACAGGGTTTGACGAGCAACATAACTCAATGAGAGTATGCAGCGCTATGAAGCTGATGGCTTAAATTCCCAATTCTCCTTGGAAGATGGTCTTTTGAGAATGGAAGGTCGTTTGTGCATCCCAAATGTGGGTAAGCTGCGGGAGGATTTGATGTATGAGGCACATTTTACTTAATACTCAATTCACCCCGGGAGCACAAAGATGTACAAGGAAGTGAAAAAGATGTTTTGGTGGCCGGGTTTGAAGAAGGACATAGCTCTTTACGTGGCAAAGTGCCAAACTTGTGTCTTAGTAAAAGCTGAATGTTTGAAGCCTAGAGGTTTCCTGAAGTCATTACCAATTCCAGTGTAGAAGCTAGATGATATCTCTATGGATTTCGTGCATGGGTTGCCGAGATCACAGAGCGAGAACGATGTTGTGTGGGTGATTGTTGACCAATTGATAAAGGTATCACACTTTATAACGAACAAGAAGGACGATTCAGTTGAAAAACTTGCGAAGTTGTTTGTTGAAAACATAGTACGTTTGCACGGCGTGCCCCGTAGCATAGTTAGTGACCGAGTTGGGCGCTTTACTTCGAATGATTGGAGGCTAATCCACTAGTTGTTGGGTACTCAACTGAAGTTCAGTATGGCCTTTCATCCGCAAACGGATGGTCAGATCGAGAGAACTAATAGGACAATGGAGGATATTCTCTGGATGTGCGCCTTGGATTTCGGGAAGAGTTGGGAGGACCATCTATATATGATCGATTTTGTCTATAATAATAGCTATATAGCTAGCATTTAGATGGCGCCCTTCGAAGCTTTATACGGTAGGAAGTGTCGTACTCCTTAGCTTGGGCGAAAACAGGCGAATGGAAGTTGTATAAGCATAAAGAAGTCGAAGATGCAGATTCGACTATACGGATTATATGAGAGCGGCTATTGGTAGCCCAGGATAGGCAGGCAAACTACTACAATGCCAACACCTAAACATGGAGTTTGCGGTGGGTGATTGGGTATATCTGAAGATAAAGCCATTCAAAGGTGTGTCCAGGATTCGATGCTTGAAAAAGCTGAGTCCAAGGTAGCTTGGTCCGTTTGAAGTGGTTGAGCGGACTGGAGAAGCTACCTATCGATGAGCTCTTTCGACAAAGCTAAATGGTTTGCACGATGTGTTTCACATATCGGCGCTGCGAAAATCTTTGAAATAGCAGACGCAACTTGTGGTTGATGATTAAATATCGATCTATGGTGGGCTGACGATAAAGGTTAGACCCATTCAAATCGAGGATACGGAGGTCAGACAGCTACGAAATAAGACAATCGTGATGGTCAAAGTCCGTTGGGATAATTGTGGCCATGAAAAATTGACATGGGAGCATGAGCAAACCATGCTAGATGAGTTTCCCGAGTTGTTTTTGTAAAAGTAGAGTTGTAATAATTTTGTACTATTTTCCTACTTATGAATAAAATTTCGGGACGAAATTTCTGTAAGGAGGGGAGGTTTGTAACACACCAAAAACTATAAAACAAAACTTAAAGGGTGCTATCGCCGAGCGATAGTGGGTATCGCTAGCGATAACACTCCACGCACTCGACGCACTCGACGCACTCAACGTACTCAACGCTCGATGCTTTCAACAAATCCTCGACTAAGCTATCGGAGTAAAGATAGTGGGTATCATGTGGCGATATCGCCACGTGGCATCTAGTCACGTGTCGTATGGCCGGTAAGTGGTCGACGAGCGGTGGTTGACAGCAGGCAAGTGTACTTGTCGAATTATAGTACCAAGGTCATATTTAAACATGGGGTTATCAATTACTGCTACTCACGCTCGAACTATTATCCTACCGAAAAATTGTTGGGATTTGAGAAATAAATTAAAATTAAACTAAAAAGAAAATAAGACGCTATAGATTAAAAGATAGCACTTGATCGATGATTGAACATGAAAAGAGATGAGGGAAATAATAATGTAATTTTATAATTGCAAAATAACTCGACCGTGACTGATCCGAAAATAAGACAAAATCTCACAAGAGCATTAGGTCTCCTAACTTATAGGCTCTTTGATCGAAATATCTTTACTAATCAAAGAAGCCTAAAGTTGCATTTTCGAGGTGATCCGCACTATTGGATTTGACTCCAATCCGGAGGATTTACGTCGTCCTATCTTTAGGATTGCGTGCAACTCCTTCCTTCTTTTAGTGATCTTTCAAATCATGAGTCTCTCGACTACTATGAAATGAGAACAAGGCCTACTACCATATACCGGAAATACGGAGTCGACAAAAAATAAATCAAAGAAGGATCGAGCGAAATTTTTTCAAAAATAAAATTACGAAGTAAGAAAAATCCTCATCTCAAAACATGGATCCTCATGATCAAATGCTACAAGGAAATTAGCTACGCATATTGAAAAAGAGAACGACAACAATAAGAGAAGAAAATTTCATTTTCATTGATTGATAAAAAGTGAGTACACAATAAGATAAAGCAATATTTTGCTACTACAAAAACAAGGAAATTATAAGAAAGAAACAAAACATGAAAATGAAAACTTGCTCTAATGGAAAAGAAAGACAATAATAAAAAGAAGATTACAACTTCTCTCCACTCTCCAACTCAAAACTCAAACTTTACTTAGAAACTTCACTCCAAAATTTTTTCATCCTTGGGCTTGGGGGATGGGGTGGATTATCTAAGGGATGGAGAAGATTCTAGAATGAAGAGGAGGAGAAGGGACACAAGGGGGGGGAGGCCACATACATGGGGAGGATTCATGCACTTCATTCAATGAAGGGGAGAGAGAAAGGGAAGGTTCATGTATTTTATGAAAATAAAAATATAAAATGAAGAGGGGGAATGGATGAGCCTTAAATGAGCATGAGAGAGAGAGAAAGGAGGGGTGAATGGATGATAAAAATAAATAAAAGAAAAGGAGAAGAGAGTGGCCGACCATGTATTTGGAAATATGCATGCATGTAATAAATGGAGAGAGAGGAAGAGAGAATGAAAGAGGTGGCAAGGAGGTGAATAGTGGCCGGCCACATGCATGGGAATATTCATGCATGGAAATAAATGGAGGGGGGGCTGCTTCAATGAGGAGAGGGCCGGCCACAAGCCTTGAAGTGGGCTGGCTGCATGTAGTGGGCTCGGCTAGGACAAGAGCTGCTCCAACATAGGCTCGGGCTGGACTTGGACTGCATGGGGCTTGTGTTGAGGGGCTGCACCAAGTATAGAGGCTCGGGTTGCTTGATGAGCTTCACCAATGTAGGCTTGGTGATGCAGTGGGCTGAACCTACAAAAAAATAAAACACACATTAGTTAATTGTTTATAACATAACGTTAATGAAAATACATAACATATCATAAATTATAATAACATAACATAACATAATATTGGTTATTTAAACTAAACTTAACAAACATAACATAACATAATAATATTTATATTAAAAATAAAACACAAGTTAAACATAGAACATAAACATCATAAAATTAAACATAAAAATGCATAAAACAAATAATTAAACTAGGAGTTTATACTTTATGAAATGACATTAAAACATGAAATAACAAGCATGAAATATAAATAAACTTAGACTTTTAGGCTACTAAATTACCCCAAAAACGATGACTAAAACTAGTCATCAAATTCCATAACTTCTGGAATTGATACATTCAAACATATGTGATTTTCGTAGTCATGCCACTAGAGGGGAAGGAAGTATCTAATTACATTCATAGATGATTTTTCTAGATATTGTCATGGGTATTTATTGAAATCGAAAGATGAGACATTTAAGACCTTTAAGTCTTGTGTGGAAATCAGTTGAACTTTAATGTTAAGAGATTTAGAAGTGATCGATGAGGAGAATACACTGCTACTAGATTCAAAGAATTTTGTGCCAATGAGGGAATAATCCTTGAAACCACAGCTCTGTACACACCTCAGTCAAATGGTGTTGTCGATGGTAAGAATGGAACTTTAACAGAGATGTTGAATTGTATGCTCCTCACAACTGTCATGCCTTATTCCTTTTAGGGAGAAGCAGTCCTTATTGCAAATCACATTTCTAAATAGAGTGCTTCATTCTCATCTCTCTTCTACTTTGTATGAGTTATAGCATGGTCATCCTTGTAGATATGATACTGTAAAGACTTGAGGTTGTATTGCTTATGTGCGTATACAAGGCCTTAGAGACCTAAGGTGCGACCTAGAATGACAACTTGTGTCTATCTAGGTAGTGCAGAAAATATTGTAGCTGACAGATTTATCGATTTATCCACTAATACAGTGATAGATTATAGAGATGTCATATTCTTTGAAAATAAATTTGTCAAGGATCGTGATTTGTCTATTTCTAGGTCTACTATTATGACTTTAGAATCTACTATAGAGTCTGAAGCTGGCCCCTCTAACATTGCTCTCTAATCTTTTGAGGTGGAACCTGTTCCAATTAAAGCATCTATAAGAGAAAGAATCACTAAGAATTTTGGTGAGAATTTCGTCACCTATCACTTAGAGAATGATTCATTCTACTAGCAAGAAGCAATGAGGTCTAGAGATTTATTGATGTGGGCAGAAGCTATCGATGATGAGATGGACTCGTTGCTACAAAATTACACTTGATATCTAGTTGTCCTTCCGAAAGGAGCTAAAGTTCTAAGATGCAGGTGGGTTCTGAAAAAGAAATTGCATAGTGGTGAGTCTATAACCATATATAAAGTATGTTTCTTTATTTAGCCCATTGTAAAATGTCTGGACCTGTAACCATACAGGTAGAGCATGATGTGGGCATCATCTTAAAAGTTCTTTGAACCTCTCCAAAGTGTCATAGAGGGTCTCAGAATCAATTTGAGAATAAGAAGTTATATTATTTTTTAGCTTAGCAGTTTTGGCGGGGGGGGGGGGGGAAGTATCGAGAGAGAAATTTTTTCAGTTAAAATGTTCCAAGTAGTGATTGATCCTCTTGGAAGAGAACTCAACCACTATTTGGCTTTAGTTCTTAAGGAGAATGGGAAGAGTCTTAGCCTTATAGCATCGTCTGAAACACCATTAATTTTAAAGGTGTCACAGATTTCAAGAAAATTGGCAATATGCAAGGTCGGATCTTCATCTTGTAATCCGTCGAACTGTACATATTGCTGCAGCATTTGTATGATGCTAGGATTAAGCTCGAAGTTATTGTTCGCAATCGCAGGTCGAACAATACTTGATTCAGTCCCTTCCAAGTTGGGTCGAGCATAATCAAACATGGTCCTTTGCTGAGCCATTCCTGGGTTAGGGTCTCCCATTTCAGAATTAAAATTACAATCCCCATAAGAATCCTCAACCACTGTTTGAGAAGTGGAAGCCCCGAATCGTAGTTGTATCCGAAAGAGTGTTCAATTTCCGGGTCCAAATCAACAAGTAGCGACTGATTCGTGAGGGTCATGCACTAGAAAAGAAAACGAAAGAGAATGGAAATGAAAACTTGAAAAAAGAAAAAAGAGAAGAAAGGATTTTTTTGAAAATAGATTTTTTTACGGATTGACTCTCGAACTTCCTAAGGGCTACCCGATGAAGGGTTCATAAGGTACTAGGTAAAATGGTGGCGCTTAAAGCCCCCTTACCCTTTTCGAGAGAATTTAGGTTGGGTAGAAAGAAGATGATGTGAGTTGATTATAATAATAAAAGAAATTTTTTTATTATTATTTTTGCAGAAGTAATAGCGAAAGCGTTTTCAAAATATTAACGGAGAAAATCCCCGGCAACGGCGCCAAAAACTTGGTGGGCCAAAACCCGAGCAGGCAAGTGTACCTGTCGAATTGTAGTACCAATGTCGTATTTAAACACGGGGTTTTAAATTACTGCTACTCATGCTCGAACTATTATCCTACCGGAAATTATTGGGATTTGATAAATAAATTAAAATTAAATTGAAACGAAATTAAGACGAAACTATAGATTAAAAGATAGCACTTGATCGATGATCGACCATGAAAAGAGATGAGGGAAATAATAATGTAATTTTATAATTGCAAAATAACTCGACCGTGACGGATCCGAAAATAAGACAAAATCTCGCTAGAGCATTAGGTCTCCTAACTTATAGGCTCTTTGATCGAAATCTCTTTACTAATCAAAGAAGCATAAAGTTGCATTATCGAGGTGATCCGCACTATTGGATTTGACTCAAATCCGGAGGATTTACGTCGTCTTATCTCTAGGATTGCGTGCAACTCCTTCCTTCTTTGAGTGATCTTTCAAATTATGAGTCTCTCGACTACTATGAAATGAGAACAAGGCCTACTACTGTATACCGGAAATACGGAGTCGACACAAAATAAATCAAAGAAGGATCGAGCGAAATTTTAGCAAAAATAAAATTACGAAGTAAGAAAAATCCTCATCTCAAAACATGGATCCTCATGATCAAATGCTACAAGGAAATTAGCTACGCATATTGAAAAAGAGAACGACAACAATAAGAGAAGAAAATTTCATTTTCATTGATTGATAAAAAGTGAGTACACAATAAGATAAGGCAATATTTTGCTACTACAAAAACAAGGAAATTATAAGAAAGAAACAAAACATGAAAATGAAAACTTGCTCTAATGGAAAAGAAAGACAATAATAAAAAGAAGATTACAACTTCTCTCCACTCTCCAACTCAAAACTCAAACTTTACTTAGAAACTTCACTCCAAAATTTTTTCATCCTTGGGCTTGAGGGATGGGGTGGCTTATATAGGGGATGGAGAAGATTCTAGAATGAAGAGGAGGAGAAGGGACACAAGGGGGGGGGCCACATACATGGGGAGGATTCATGCACTTCATTCAATGAAGGGGAGAGAGAAAGGGAAGGTTCATGCATTTTATGAAAATAAAAATATAAAATGAAGAGGGGGAATGGATGAGCCTTAAATGAGCATGAGAGAGAGAGAAAGGAGGGGTGAATGGATGATATAAATAAATAAAAGAAAAGGAGAAGAGAGTGTCCGGCCAGGTATTTGGAAATATACATGCATGTAATAAATGGAGAGAGAGGAAGAGAGAATGAATGAGGTGGCAAGGAGGTGAATAGTGGCCGGCCACATGCATGGGAATATTCATTCATGGAAATAAATGGAGGGGGGGCTGCTTCAATGAGGAGAGGGCCAGCCACAAGCCTTGAAGTGGGCTGGCTGCATGTAGTGGGCTCGGCTAGGACAAGAGCTGCTCCAACATAGGCTCGGGCTGGGCTTGGACTGCATGGGGTTTGTGTTGAGGGGCTGCACCAAGTATAGAGGCTCGGGTTGCTTGATGAGCTTCACCAATGTAGGCTTGGTGATGAAGTGGGCTGAACTTACAAAAAAAATAAAACACACATTAGTTTTTGTTTATAACATAACATTAATGAAAACACATAACATATCATAAATTATAATAACATAACATAACATAATATTGGTTATTTAAACTAAACTTAACAAACATAACATAACATAATAATATTTATATTAAAAATAAAACACAAGTTAAACATAGAACATAAACAACATAAAATTAAACATAGAAATGCATAAAACAAATAATTAAAGTAGGAATTTATACTTTATGAAATGACATTAAAACATGAAATAACAAGCATGAAGTATAAATAAACTTAGACTTTTAGGCTACTAAATTACCCCAAAAACGATGACTAAAACTAGTCATCAATATCGCCAAGTGGCATCTAGTCACGTATCGGATGGCCGGTAAGTGGTTGACGAGCAGTGGTTGACAGGGATCATAGCGACTTGCGATAATATCACCCAGGCGATAGCGAATATCGCACGGCAATAGCGTTAAGTTTGACTTGTCAGCTGAAATTGTATCCATTCATTCATATTGAAGAGAGGATCTTGTGGCTGGGCTAAATCCCGAGGTCACTTAAGCAGAGGAGTGGAGAAAAGAGAAGTCATTTCTCTTCTCTCACTCTTTCTCCTCCTTTTCATCAAGGTCTTGGAAAGAGCTAAGGAAGAAGAAGGCTTAAGGCTGAATGTTGAAGCTTTGCAAGCTTAGTGAAGGAGATCCTGTGGTCAGAATCAAGAATCAAAGCAGGATTTGAGAAGAGGAAAGCAAGACACTCCTTTCCAGTTGGATAGAAAGCTTGCTTATGGCTCCGAAACGAACTACGAGGGTAACGATCTTCCTTCTTAGACAAGTGAAGTCCTCCTTTTTTCATATGCATGGAAACCCACACCAAAAGGGGGAAAAGCGAAGGGAATTCCGATGGGTTGATACATGATATCCCGGGTTAATTTTGCATATAGAATCCGGAAATCGCAGTACGGAATAAGAATGTTGTGTGAAGCCCATCCGGACAGGTTGGTCTTGATTGGTGATGTTTTAATTTTCATGCTGGAGAAGACTCCGAGTATAAACGAGTAGTTTATGGAGTCTGAGGGGTTGTGCTTGTGAAATCAGTAGAAGGAAGTACTGGGGATGCGCTCTAGGAAAATACCCAGAAAATACCACGGTTTTTGGATAATTGTGGATATCGCCTGGCGAGAGTGGGTATCGTTGGCGATAGCTCTGTGTAAGCTATACTCTATGGAAGTCTAGTTTTCTAGCACTACAGGATGTTGTAGTTGTGTGTTGGAAGGTTGTTCCAGTTATGACTGAGTTTGGAGATAGAAGAAGTATTATGTTTTTAATATCGGGCGATAGTGGCTATCGCTAGCGATATCTCCCAGATTGTATTTGACTTGCGAAGCCTGTCTTGAGGAGACCATGTGGCTAGCAGGTGAGCTGTGAGCCTTGGTGCCCAACTATGGTTGTAAGTGACATTATGTGTCGAATGCTGGCTCTGGTCCTAGGGACCTGGTGGGCTGAAGTCGAAGCTGAGCACTTGAAGAGCCCAGTTAAAGAAAGGCCAGAGAATCGAATGGGAAAGGGGAGGCTAACCCGCATCTTGTCATTTTCCATGATGGTTGTGACCGTCGGCGTTGACATGGCGATTTGAGTAAGGGATATGTCTGAACTGTACAAACGATATGTCTGTCTGATTCGAATACCTATGTTATTAGCATCATTAGAGCGCATAATGAGAGTCTTAGGCTTGGAGCCAGAAAGACTAGGAATGCTCAAAGGCTACCATCATGTCTCGGACCTCTAAATGGTGGTGGGACACTTGCAATCCTGTACACCGATAATGTGCCCTGAGTGCACAGAATGTTTGGGAGTTGATGTATACATTTGTGATATTGAATGGTGCTTAAGTTGTACCTTCTTGTCTTATGTCGATGGATACTTGCTATGCATGCAGGGAAGGAATACCACTGCACCGTGAATGGGGTATGGTCGTTATAAATTGTTCAGCCAAAAGCTGAACATTGCCTTGTTTGTTGTACTTGTGGTGGATTGTCCCTGTACAGCCGAGCGGGAAATAGTGAGATGAAACTTGTGATGCTATGCCGACCCTTGAAGACCAAGCAAAAAACTTTATTGTTTTAATGTGTGGTCGGCCTGCGCGCCGATGTTTATAAATCATACTTTTGAAGCATAACTGTAAGACCTTAAGGCCGTGACTTTTGTGTATTTTGTAAACATTCCTGATATATATTTATAATGTACATTTGCATGTATTGAGTTCAAGTTAATCCATGATGCTTCCACTAGAATGCTCTGAGCTAGGATTCATTTTGTCTTTTTATATTAACATGTAACTCCGCCGACTGTCTGTGGGATATGGCATGGGGCCCCAGCCTGACCCTCTATTATATTTCTTGTGACGGATGGAGGTGTTACATTATCCTATGTGATCATAAGGATTCAACGAACATGCTAGTTATGTGCAAGTTTATAAATTTAGCATAGGTAGAAAAAAGTTTTGTATTCCATAAACTGTGACGACTTTTAGTTGGAGGAGATGCTATGAGTTTAAGCTAGAATACAGCTTTTATATTTAAAATACCTAACATGCATCATATAATAAAACATTCCCAAAGAGCAAGTAATTGAGATTACCAACAAGTAAAACATGAAAAGCCAATAAGTAGTCCACCGTCTGAAAACAAAAGCTATGGACGTCAACACCTTGACACAAACCCATAGAATTTAAACAAAAGTTTATACTGAGGCGGAATGAGCAACTACCTCACATGATGAGGGGAAAAACAAGCACTGCAATACCAAGCCTAGAATCACGAACTCTAACCACTCAGACTGCTACTGCTAAGAGCATGAGGCATTCAAAAGAAAAGAATGCCTCAGGAAGGAATGAGCAAGTGGCAATAAAAACCAATGAATCAAATATGATTACTATCACAACAAAAGAAAATAGCGAGTAAAACTAGCTCAGCAGTGATTAATTATAAGAGAAGAAAAACTTGTCTTTGAGCTTAAATAATTGAGATTGTTTAGTTCGAGAAAGTGCATCATTAACACCGGTCATAATTTGGCACTGAGGTGGTATCTAATATTCTAACACAAACCATCAGACCAAATTATGACAAAAAATACTATGGTGTTGGCTATCTTTCCAGTACAACCCAACAGTCCAAAACATTGTAAAAAGGCATTGTTGCGGTGTCTATCTTTACAACACACTCAATAGTCCAAAACCAAGTCACCCAATGTAATGATTCACAAACAGGCACTATGGCGGTGATAGAGTTCATTAACACCCACAGTCCAACCAAAATCACAACATATAATAGGTTTCGTAGTGGTGACATCTTTTCCATTCACACAAACTGATCACCAAATTCCATGAATTTAGAAAGGAACAACACATGAGTTCCTAAGTATAAAATACTCAAATTATATCATTTATCTTGAAATATGTAGTCGATTTGAACCATGCAGCCAATTTTGAACTATGCAGCCGGTTTTGAACTATGAAGTTGATTTTTAACTTTGCCAGAATATGGCCTATGCAGTTGATTTTTGACTTAGCCTGAATTTCATGCAATCGAATATGAACTTAGACAAAATATGACCCATGCAATCCATATAGTCCATGTAGTTGATTTTGGACTTAGCTTGAATTTTATGCATTCAATGCAGTCGAATATGAACTTAGCCAGAATATTGCCCATATAGTTCTTGCAGTCGATGTGGTTTATTTTGGACTTAGCCTGAATTTCATGCAGTCGAATATGAACTTAGCCAGTATATTGCCCATGCAGTCGATGCAGTTGATTTTGGACTTAGCAAGAATTTCATGCAGGTGATGCATTCGCATATGAACTTAGCCAGAAAATGACCCATGTAGTAGATACACTCGATGCAGTTGATTTTTGTCTTAGTCAAAATTATGATTTATATAGTCAAATATGAACTTAGACAGAATATGGCCCATGAAGTCGATGCAGTCGATTTTGTACTTAGCCTGAATTTCGTGCAGTCAATGCACTCGAATATGAACTTCGCCAAAATATGACTCATGCAGTCAATGCAGTCGATGCAATCAATTTTTGTCTTAGTGAAACTTATGATTTATGCAGTCAAATATGAACATAGCCATAATATGACCCATGCAGTCGATGTAGTCAATTTTTTCCTTAGTCAAAATAATAATTTTTGTAGTCAAATATGAACTTAGCCAAAATATGACCCATGCAGTCGATTTTTCCCTTAGTCAAAATTATTATTTATACAGTATAATTATGACTTACTCTATACAGAATTTGTCATGCTGCCAATAAAGAGGTTTACATGACTTAGACTTTAATGATTGAGTTTATGCATGAAGTTCTAAGCAGATAGCTTAACAAAATTTTCTAGAAGGGAAGTTTAGCAAAATGTTGTCTGTTAAAGTTTGGCGGTTTGACTTGCTAGTCGGGCAGCTTGTTGTTCGGGCGGTATGATGGTTTATTCAGGCGGTCTGGTTCTCTTGTAGCTTATCCTAGCAGATGCAGCATGAGGGCTAGCCGCAGCAGCGGTCTGACTGTTAGCAGCAGCACTCTGGTGGCTTACTACCATAGCGGTCTGGTGGCTTGCCGCAACAGCGGGATCTAATAGTTAGCTACAGCAGCGGTCTGGTGATTTACTGCTGCAGCGGTCTGGTTGCTTACTATAACTATGGTTAGGCAACTAGCATTAGCGGTTAGGCGACTAGCAGACGGTTTGTCGGCTAGCAGTGGCGGTCTGGTGGCGAGTAGACGGCCTGGAAGTTAACAGTCCTTTGTACAGTGTTGCGGTTTGAATATCGTAAACCGCATAACCGCGCGGATACATATTTAGTCCCATATCTCTTATTTTATTCTCTCATCTCCCCCATTTTCTATAAATAAGGGGCATACCTATGTAATAATTATCTTTTTGGAGCAATAAAATTTGCCTTTATTTACCTCTTGTCGTTTTACTCAGCACTTTTTTCACATGGTATCAGCGGAAACTGATCCATTGCTCCAATCAGATTGCGGTTTGTTTTCCTAACTGCTCCGACTTCTTTTTCTGGTCCTCTTCTGGTTCCTGACGTTTCCTCCCTTGTGGCTACTCCTGTGACTTCTTTCTTCGCGCGAGTTCTATTTGCGCGGCTTCTTTGCTAGTCGCTCTTCTTTGTTACCTGTTCACTTCACATGACCTCTTGGCTGTTCGCACTTTCTTCTTTCTCCTTTCTCCCCGCGGGTTGTTTCTTCATGCGACTTGTTTCTTCTCACGCGTGTTGTTTTCTCTACTCATGCTGTCTCTCATATTTTGGTGCTTGTCATGTTCGCACATCTTCTCTTCTCTGCTGTGGGCTTCGCATTTTGGTCGTTGGATCTTCCGTGTCGCTGGTGTGTTGTCACCATGACCGTGCGGCTTCTCCTCTTCCTCTTTCTTCTCGCTGCTACTTTTCTTGTCACCGTAGATTCTCTAACCGCTGCGGGCTGCGCATCTTGGTCGTGGCTCCTTTTCTAGCCATTGGTGCACTGTCAACTTGACCGTACGATCTTCTCGCATAGTTTCTTTGCTACTTGGCCGCTTCGACTTATCTTCTCGTGTGCTCCCTTCGCCTATTTTGCCGGCTTGTTTCTAACTGTGCGGTTAGACTTTCCTCTTTTCGGCTTCTATCCCCTTGAGGATCGTTTCTATTCTCTCCTCTTCAGCTCGTGCTCTTTTGGCCTCCTCTAATAAGTGTCTTATTGACACTAGTGCCACTTGTCATATGACTGGCAACTCTCATTTGTTCTCCTCCTTAACCGCCCATAATAGGGTGTCTCCTGTTGTTATTGCGGATGGGACTTCTGTGCCAGTGCATGGTGTTGGGACTATGCACCTCACTCTATCTTTGCTTTTTGCGGACACTCTCTATGTCCCCACTTTCTCGTGCATTTACTCTTTGTTCATGCTCTTTGTACACAGTTGCACTGCACGGTTACTTTTACTGCCACCACTTATTCTTTCTTTGATTCTGTCTTGAATGCTTCGATTGCTACTGGGACTGTGAGTGGTGGCCTCTTCTGTCTTGACCATGACTTTATATTTCTGCTTCTTCATCCCTGCTGCAATGGCATCATCGTCTTGGCCACCCTCCTTCTCACCTCATCGACCAACTTCTTCCAGATCTTCCTCAAGAGGATTCCCCTTTGAATTTTGAAGCATGTCAGCTTGGCAAACATCATCGCTCTTCTTTCCCAGCACGAACGAGACGTAGTTCTTTGCGTCTTTTTGAACTAGTTCACTCTGACATTTGGGGTCCTGCTCCTACTGTCACTGTTGGTATAAGTAGCTTATACTTTTTCACTTTTATTGATGATTTATCCAAGTGTACTTGGCTATATCTCTTGAAAGATCGTTCTGAACTTACACTGTGTTTACCACCTTTTATAATGAGGTCTTAATATACTTTAAGATGCTTATTTAAGTTCTTCGTACTGATAATGCCAAGGAATATATCAGCCAACAATTTTCTGATTTTTGTGCGAACAATGGTTTGATTCATCAAACTTCTTGCTCATATACCTCTCATTAGAATGACATTGCTGAACTCAAGAATCGTCATCTCTTGGATGTTGCTCGCAGCCTTATGTTACAAATGAATGTTTCTCGGTCCTATTGGGGTCATGTTGTTGTTCTCTCCTGCTATCTCATTAATCGGATACCCTCATATGTTCTTCAGGGTAAGAATCCATTTTCTATTTTGTATCCCGAGGCCGAGCCATTTCCATTATCTTTTAAAAATTTTGGATGTAATTTCTTCACATACCTTCTCCTGGTCGTGACAAACTTTCTCCCCATTCTGTTAAATGCATATTCCTTGGTTATTGTCCTACTCAGAAGGAATATCGCTATTTTGATCCTCTTCTGCGCAAACAGTACGTTCTGCTGATGTTACCTTTTTTGAAGATACACCATATTCTTCTCCTGCTTCTTCACTCTTTCCATCAAATACTTATTCTTCAATGTCTATTATCTCGGAACCTTTGTCGGAACCAGTTCTTTCCACAACTATTCCTATTGTGATGTCTCTTTCTCTCGAGACTGATTCTTTGCCCTTGGAGCCTTCTGTACCTGATCCCGTGCCTCTTCTTTCTTCTGGCAGTGAATTGTCTCTTTCGGACATGAGTGATCTTGATCTTCCTATTGCCCTGCGGAAGGGCGTTCAACAATGCACTAAGCATCTTATTGATGCGGTTGTCTCCTATGCACAGCTTTCCCCGGTTGGCAAGCGTTTTGCTCTTGTTATCTCTTCTACTGTTATACCGGCTACATATCAAGAAGCTCTTGCCATTTCCCGCTTGATGCACTTCCACCTGATGATTGTGCCCTTACCTAGATGTTGGAGATGAGGTAATGTTGTGTCCATTATACAAAAGGGGCATTGCCCTCTTCCGAGTTGGCGAGGGATTAATTGGAAGTCTCCTCAAGAGTTTCTCTAATAAGGACATGAGTAGCCCCCTGTCCCTGAGATGCCACTGAGGTGCCTGCCTTCTTTTCCAGATGTCGGGCTCGAATTTTGATCTTTCCTATTTTAACTTCCTTGTCCTTGCTATAGAGGTGCTCCGTTAGGGGAGATGGCCTCATAGGCTATTACCCCCGACCCCTCCGGCCATGCGTGGCTCATGATGCGGGCGAATCTACTGAGTGAGCGGTGGCTTGATGGGAATGATGTCTGGAATGTAGCCATAAGATATGCTCCTAGGGACTTAAAAGTTCCTAAGTCCCTTAGCAGGGCGAGTACAAGAGCTTAACGCTCTTCCTCCTAACACATCCACTCTTCCACTGAAGATTCTAGTGTAGCGGTAATTTCCTCAAGGAGCAGTTCGCTGCCAATAGGCGATTTGTTGGACGCTTGATTCCTATATTCCTTGCCTGTTGTCTGGTCCATAGTATACATGCCTCCTCTTATCAATGCCGTCAAGTGACGGTGCTTGTGTGAGGAAATCACATCTTCCAGGATGTTGTTGTAAAGTTGGAAACACTTTCCCACAGACGGTGACAAACTATTGCGGGTAGGCTGATTTTCCTCAGGTCTAAAGAATCAGACTGCCTTAGCTCTAAGTTAGACCAACCGTGCAAACAGTTAAGTGAAAACCAAGACGCAATGATTAGAGGCATTTTTTATTGTGGAAAACCCAAAAATGGTGAAAAATCATGTGGCTGGATCTATGTTGGGGCAAAAATCCACTAATTAGCTTTGTTTACAAGTGTTTGGAGTTTCTAGGAGGGTGACATGCAACCTCTCCATTACAAGCTTTGAGTATAAATAAAATAAGCGAAAAATGCTAAGTCCACAGAGCTTCCACAAAGCATCCTTAAGAGCATCTATGAGAGCATTCTCTTATGCCTTCTCTGGGGCTCACTGAAGCATCCAACTGAGCATTGAGCGTTAAACGGACTAGAGAGGGAGCATAGTGAATTTTGAATAAAGGAACCATCTAAGTCCCATGTTCTCGCTGGAAAACCTCAGAGCTCACTCTAGTATCTACAGTTACCTCACTCCAAATGAAGTCCTATGGGTCCTTTTATAGTTTTTTGTAGGGATGTGATGGTAATTGAGTTGGGCTAAGTCTTGAACTGGAAAATTGTGTTGCTCCGTTCCGGTCAAATAGATCACTAAATTTTACAAATTGATGAACATGCCCCAGGGTGGTTCAGGTAGGTTTCCCGATAGTGACTATAGCCAGAGACGATGGAGAAGGCCATTGTCACACACGGGGTACTCGCTATACATGCACCTACATGGCACATGCAAGACACACATTAGTGCTCACGTTCAAGGTACTAGCCATACACATGTTGTGCACGTATACTGGTCACTACAAGCATATGTTAGCCATGCGCAAGCTACGCACTTGCAAGCTTTGCACGGTCACTGTGCACACTTGGTTTTATTCTCCTTTTGGGGTGTTTTAGGCCCTTTGAGCGGGTGCGTATCACGCATGTGACTCACTCGGTTGGGTCGTACTGCTTGAATATTCTTGGCCGGAGTCCTACCGATTTGGCTCGGAAAAATCCAAAGAGAACTCCATTGTTATTTTATTACGGGTCACTTAGATCACACCTACAAGGGGTGGGTAATGGTGTGAAGAGTACTTTTTTGTTTCTTTTTTAGTTTAGCAAGATAATAAAGAAAGCACACACAAAAAGAACACATAGATTTATAGAGGTTCCACAAAAATGTCTTAGGTAGACCTCTCTCCACACCACCAATCTTACAAGCTAGACTAGGTAAAACTCTTCCAAAACTCAGATCTCATAATAGAGATCCTACCTCAGTCTTCAATACAAATGACCTACACTCAGACTATCAAAGCCCTAACTCAATCTCGGTATCCAGATATCTACACTCAAATTTTCTCCAAAGATCCTACCTTAGATCCCAAAGATCCTGCCCATAGATTCCCACTGGAATCCGACAACACACTTAGATCCAACGGGTCCTACTATAATAGAATGGTGAAAGAAAGAGTATAATGAGACTTGGCTCAAAAATAACTTTTCTTGAGTCTTCTGTGGAAGCACATTAGAGAGGCATCTTCTTCCTTGATCATATCTCAGAGAATATCTTCTTGGAAATGTAAGTATGGATCAAGAACACTTCATGTCGAGAGAGTGATCTTCAGGGAAATATTGATTTGTTGTGCCTTGGGAAAATTGCACTTCGGAGTTAGCCATTAGATAACTTCTTCAAAAAGAATACATGAGTACTTTTTTTTATCAATGAAACCCTAAGGATTTTATAAGTAGGAGTCCATTGACAACGATAAGATTTAAGAATTAATTTGTATTTAACACTTTTTGTATGAGGCCCCTGATTGGTGCGGCAAACATCGAGATTCAAAATGAATTTTAAATAACCACGCAATTTGTGTCTATCTTTCAGCATCTGCCCGATATACAAATCTTCTGGCCGATATAGTTGGCATGGGTCTTCTAGTGTCTTTTCGACCGATGTGGATGATATATTCCTTCAAGCCTTTAGTCGATGCCATTTTGCCAATTTAATTATCTTTTATCATCCAGTCGATGCAGTTGACATCTTACTTAGCATCCAGCCAATATAATCAATATCTCTCTTCAGTTATCCAGTCAATATTGTTGATATTTTACTTCTATTATCCAGCTGATGCAGTCAATATTCTTTTTAGTAGAGCTTTATCTTTGTCTCCAATTCCCTTTGACTCCAACTGAGTTTTTCCTTGATAATGACAAGTCTAATATAGGGTTACACTATAAGTCAACATAATTTTTTCACTATTAGGGATTATAATGGCAAAACCCTATTTGGGGGACCAAAAGTCTAACTTTACGTTAGCCATACATTTTAGTTAAACCTATCACATCAAAACTAGCATATACATCAAATACACACCAACAATATCCCCCTATTTGAAGAAGTCTGAATCTCATATGACAATAAACACATAAACATAATTTAAAAATAGATTGGACACAAGATGTAATGCAAACATCCCATTGTATATTGAAATCATAATAACATACATTAGGAAAATACAAATATAAAGCCCCAAAGTGTCTAATCTATCACTTGCTTCTCTTGACCATCAATCACTATCACCTGCAGCTTTCCTTCTCTGCCTCTCAAAGTAACTTAGTGGCTTTGTAATTGTTGAAGCCAGAAACCCGACTTCACCTAGAGTTTGGATCTAAAGTTGCAGCTCATGCCTACTCTTCCCGAGTCTCTTCTCAACGTGAGTCTTGGAACTAGAAATACACTGTGGGCTTAAGCTTGGAGGTCCTACCTCTTACCCGGAAGAATTAGAAGTTCTTCCCTTCCCTAGCCAGTGCTGATCTAGGTGCCTTGGAGGAAGACGAAGAGTGGTGAAGACACCGACCACCTCTCCAAAGCACCTTATCGGTCTATTTATTGGCTTCTGAGTTTGTCCTGCCAATAACAAAATTGAACCGACCTAAAATTACTAAAATACCCTGTGTGGGGTCTACCAACAGCCAAACTCTGCTATTCTGAAGGGTTATACGCAGACCATAAAGGGCAAAAAAGTAAAATTACCTGAGGCAAAAGAATAAAACCCCCACTTGGTGGTCGGAAAGTAAAAACGACTTTTTCGTTGAACAGACGCTTGACGAATCGTCGAACCGACGTTCGACGAACACTGAAATAGCGTTAGACGAACGTCGAGCCAACGCTTGACGAATGTCGAGCCGGCGTTCGACGAACATCGAACCGGCTCTCGATGAATATGGCATCTAGTGGGCAAGGGGTGCTCATCAGTTCACCTCGCGAGTATCTCGTGTCGCCATAAGAGGCAAGCATACGTCACGAGATCCCTCTCGCCCGCTCCACTGCTACCATCTTGCCTCGCAAGTGCCCCGCCTCGCAAATACTTCATCTTTATTTAAGAGGTCAGCACCCTCCTCGATAGCTCTCTCGCCAGCTCCACTGCTCCCCTATCGCCTATTATGTTTTGCCTTTTTGGAGTACCTACGAGTTAACCCTATGGTCCTACTCGCCTATGCACTCTTCTCGCCCCTAGCACTAATCCTTGAGCTACCTCCTGCAAGCCCGAGGTTGTACACAATCCCCTCTCTTTTCGAGGATGCCTCAAGCTCGGAAAGAAAGTCCAACCGAGGCTCGCGATGCCGGAATTCATTTATGAGAGAATATTTTGCGGGGCCCCCTCTGGGGCCTATAAATATGTGACACCTTTCCTAGCGTGGAGATGGTCTCTTATCTCATCTCTCCCTTCACCTCTTTCACCATCATCATGTCACATAGTCAGAGCTTTCACGAATGTCTCGCGATGGTCTGTAAAGAAAACAAAGCTAATGCGGCAGCTCTGGCCCCAATTTTGGCTCGCACCCCTTCTTCTTTTCATTCGTCATCTCGCCTGAAGAAGATGAAAACCGCCGGCCCCCTTCTCAGACGATGGGATTACTCCAGAATCCTTGGAAATCCATGCGTCTTCTCCCGCGTCCCTCGAGGAGAGACATGTGATTTTTTTCTCTTGCCCCTCCTCTATCTTTCCATTTTTCTATCTCCTCTCCTATTCATTCCATACTTATTCAGGGAGATCCTTCCTACTCCCCCCCAGTCTTTGAATCCACCTGGTATTACCGACATCCATCATCAAGACTCTAACTCGCCTAAGCAATCCACCCCTCCAGCTGTGAAGAATGATGATCCCTCGCGACTCGCTGGGACCTCTCACAACCCGGGTAAATGAACTAAACTTTCCCTTTCGCTTCATACAGACTTTCGTTCCCCTACCTGGTGTGCTCGATGCCACTGGACTAAACCTTCCATCCATGCAACTTGCGGCCTCCAAGCATTCTTGCGAGAACACCCCTCATCCTGATCCTTGGCTTCTTACTGCGCTGGTACTTAGATCGACTCTACAGCAGAGGACTTCTCTGAGCAGCCTGCCTTCTCGCCTCTTCCTCACCCATACGAGATAGAAGACTATCTGGGCGATCCCATGGATCCGGTGGGGATGAAGCGTAGGACGTCCGAGATGTTTCGAAATCACATACACATCATCCGCGAGATGGAACTGGACAAGCAGGCTACCAATAAGCGCATTGACTGGCTAGAAATTTAATGCGCCTGACTCTCCTCCGAGGTCGATGCTGGCATCGAGATAGATGAGACCGACCCTCAGGCCATCATAAATGAGGTCGACCATCACCTCTGTCTCGCGCATTGTGGTCTTGAAGCCGTTCGCGCCTTTCATGTTCCCGGTCAGCCCCCATGTGTGAGGTCTCGTGATGGAGGGCATTGGAAATGGCACAAGAACTGAAGAACCTCCCCCTCGTCTCGCCTATTTAATTTTACCCCGTAATTCTGTTGTTTTTAGTAGTCTGTTGTCTTTTTCAATTCGATATCTAAACTGTGGACATGATGCTCGTCTCATGCGTAATGATTGTTAATAATGTTATCTTGCTCACTACTTTATTATAGTTATGTTAATTTTTATCTCTCTTTTTCTTTTCTTTTTTTTGCTTGTTGGAAAAGTCTTTGTGGTGCATCGTACTTCGAGGTCAAGAGAGAGAATGAACTGTCGGCCCATCTCTTCAACTTCTCCGTCCATATTTTTTCCCTCCCATCTTTCGGATTTCACTATCTGCTATAAATACTCCCCCTTCAAATCGAAATGACCTAAACCTGTGTTGCCCTCTCCTACAGTGCCTTAGATCTAGATTTCTCGCTTCCTTTCTCTCGTTGTTTACTCTCGCAACTCCTTCTCCACCTTTTCCTGCTCTTTTTGTCTCGTCCTTTATGGTAAAGAAAAAGACTGAGGAGGGTGAAGGGCCCAGCCAGTGCGGCAGGAGATTTGCCGACCACGACTTCCCCCCTGACAGGATCTCTGAGGAGGACTACAACTACTTCATCCGCAATTTCGTGGTGGAGGGGTTCGAGTCGCGGCCTCCCAAGGTCGGCGAGTAAATCAACACCTTTTACCCCAGCAAACTCGCCTTCCCCGTCTCGCACTTCGAGTCAGGGCTAAGACTTCCCCTCTAGACAGAGGTTAAACAGGTATTAAAGTATTTTGGCGCCGTTTCCGCGCAACTAAACCTGAACGCCATCTCAGTTTCGGTTGCGTTCGTCAGTTACATGCGCCACGAGCGCATTGAGTTCAGTCTGAATGTCTTCCGCAAGCTATTTATCTACCATGCCAACCACGACGGCGTCTCGTACTTCACGGGACAGGGCCTGATGGTGTGCGAGACCCCCAATAAGAATCATCACTGGCTCACCCGCTTCGTCTTCATACACGGAAATATGGGAGGCGTTCCACTCGCACCAGTATCGCCAGCTGAAGTGTACTATGCAACTCACAAGGTCAGAGTAGTGGATAAAGACCTCTGCGGGTACTTTGCCGGAAAGAATTTTGAGGTCAACTTCCTAGGAAGGGACCTCGACTCGCTCCTTCCTGTATTTCCTAGCGAAGGTACACTTGTGCTTCCTTAGCACTATGTTTATCATACCTTTGTTTTATTATCTTTAATCATCGAATTGCCTATTCAGGAGAGCGAAATATCCCAACCCATCCTCCTTACCTGAGCAGTGATGGGCCGTCAAAGCTCTCGCACTCGCTAGCATGGTGGTCGAGGCGGCGAAAGAGTCGCTGGCCCCTGCCCTCAATAAAAGGCCTAGAGATGACGTTACTGCCCCTCGGGACAACCCCAAAAATAAAATCAAGAAGGATGTGGCGTTCCCGAAAGGGAAAAGGTTATGTCTGGAACCCTGAGCCCCATATCCGTAGAAGGCTCACAATCACCTCGCCAACAAGTGGTCTCTCCATCTCGGGAGACGATATTATTCGACTGACCTCCCAACACTTCTACTCAACCCACTGAACCTCCGTCTCACGAGGCTGCCTCTTCCAGCCATCCAGCTTCCTCCTCGTACCAAAATTTCAAAATGGGCCCCGTGTTAAAAGACACTATCGGCGACCAAGTCCTGATATGGGAAAAGGACGCGAACCAGGTGTTGATATCTTCCCTCCTTCCCTCATGGAAAAAGCAGGATCCTCCCGCCGACCACGCCTTCTCCCTCTGCGATGGCCTCTATGGAGGTCCTGGGACAAATCTTTTTAACAAGGACTCCTCGCAAGACCTTGTCCTGAAGACAGCTCAAGCTCAGTTCCGCTTTGTTTTTAACAACAAGAAATGGAAGGAGGCCGAGGCGAGCCTAATAGAGGAGCGAGAGAAGTCGGGTGACTTCGAGAAGAGGTTAGCACTTGTGGATAACCTTCTCGCAAATAGCCAGGGCGGTGTGGTAAGCCTTTTAATTTAATCTTTGGCCAGTCTCTTTCTCGTACATGCTTTCTGCTAATTGATGGGCTTCTTGTAGGATGCCGAGACGACGGATCGAATACGCTCGTGCATAACTGCCATGGAAGAGATGAATAAGGACTTGAAAGCACAAAACACTCATCTTTTGGATAGCATTCGGCTTCCTTCTCGCTCGGAACCACTCCAAGTTCCCCCGCCCTCCTATTACTCAGTTAACGAGGTCGACGACCTCTGCCGCGACGTAAATATTAAGTAGGTTGAGCTTGTTTTAAAGATGATGGAGTTGGGAGTTCTGAAAGAAGACGTCGAGTCTGTCACTGCCTGCGACCTCGTGTCGCACCTTTATGGAGAGGTGAACGAGGATTTAACTTCCAGTAAAGATGACTAAAAAGGCATCGGCGAGACCTGGGACTCCTCCCCCCTCTCTTTTTTTTCTACCTCACTCTACTTATACTGTTTATTTTTCTTCTAGGGAATTTGAAGTTTTTTTTCATGGGGGAGTACTCCCCTTCTTTTGTAATGACCAAAGAATAAATGCAAAGGAAATTTTTGCAATATCCTCTCGCTTTACGTTTCCTTTCTTTCACTTTATTTTACTCTATTTATTGCGGACGACCCTCTACACTGTTTCTACTCGCGAGATAAAGATACTTGCCGTCTCGCTTGAGAATCGACCTATGATACGAGTCATTAGACCCCTCTTTGCCCCTTCTATGCGCGACACCGCTTTGCTTTCTCCTGCATCTCTCCTCTAGACAAATCCGACGCGAGTAGACCCCAGAATTTAACCCACTTTTTTATTGGAAGCCACTCGTCTTCAATTTTTTAGGCAAGACCACTCTTTTGCCAGTGAGCGCACACTCGCTATGGGTGAGACCCTCCTCACCGAGCACTGGTTGGAGGTGCCCATCTTCATTTGTATTGTACAAACCTCTTCTTCCCATAGAAGCTTCTTATTTTTTACAAACCTCTTTTTCTTATAAGTATAGATATTTTTCTTGGAGGGATCTCACCATTTACCTTGCCACTGAGTGAGCCTACAGTCCTGCCAGCTTGATGAGAGCCTGGTCAGCGAGTATTCTCGGGGCATTACCAATCATCTTGCCACCGAGTGAGCCTACAGTCCTGCCATCTTGATGAGAGCCTTGTCAGCGGGTCTTCTCGGGGCCTTGCCAATCATCCTGCCACCGAGTGAGCCTACAACCCTACCAGCTTGATGAGAGCCATGTCAGTGGGTCTTCTCGGGGCCTTTCCAATCATCCTGCCACCGAGTGAGCCTATAGCCTTGTTAGCTTGATGAGAGCCTAGTCACCGGGTCTTCTCGGGACCTTACAAATCTTCCTGCCACCGAGTGAGCCTACAGCCCTGCCAGCTTGATGAGAGCTTGGTCAGCGGGTCTTCTCGGGGCTCTGCCAATCATCCTACCACCGATTGAGCCTACAACCATGCCAGCTTGATGAGAGCCTGGTCAGCAGGTCTTCTAGGGGCCTTGCCAATCATCCTGCCACCGAGTGAGCCTACAATCCTGTCAGCTTGATGAAAGCCTGGTTAGCGGGTTTTCTTGGGGCCTTGCCAATCATCCTGCCACCGAGTGAGCCTACAGCCCTGCCAGCTTAATGAGAGCCTGGTCAGCTGGTCTTCTCGGGGTCTTTCCAATCATTCTGCCACCGAGTTAGCCTACAACCCTCCCAGCTCGATGAGAGCCTGGTCACCGGGTCTTCTCGGGGTCTTGCCAATAATACTACTACTGAGTGAGCGTACAACCCTGCCAGCTTGATGAGAGCCTTGTCAGCGGGTCTTCTCGGGGCCTTGCCAATCATACTGCCACCGAGTGAGCCTACAACCCTGCCAGCTTGATGAGAGCCTGGTCAGCGGGTCTTCTCGGGGCCTTGCCAATCATCCTACCACTGAGTGAGCCTATAGCCCTGCCAGCTTGATGAGAGCATAGTCAGTGGGTCTTCTTGGGGCTTTTCCAATCATCCTACCACCGAGTGAGTATACAGCCTTGCCAGCTTGATGAAAGCCTGGTCAGCGGGTCTTCTCGTGGCTTTGCAAATCATCCTACCATTGAGTGAGCCTATAGCCCTGCCAGCTTGATGAGAGCCTGGTCAGCGGATCTTCTCGGGGCCTTGCCATTCATCCATTTCACTCTCTTGCCATGAAAGAAGACACCTGGAATTCCATTATAACAGAAGATCACAACAGATTTACAACCATTGAAAAATGAAAAAATGCAAAGGATAGAATCTTTTTAAGTCTTCGCCGCTTCGAACACGATCGAGGGGTACCCCGTCAACATCTTGGAGGTGGTACCCTCCTGACTTATGGACATCCTTTACCTAAAAGGGGCCCTCTTAGTTGGGATTGAGTTTTCCCACCGAGGCTCCTCTGCCTGCTGCGTCTACTTTTTCGAGGACCAAGTCGCCCTTTTGGAACTGCCTGACCCTTATATGCTTATCAAAATATCTCTCCATCCGGCACTTGACTTCTTCCTGCCGGATCGACACTAATTCCCTAAGTTCCTCCACCAGATCAAAAGAGAGCTTCTGCTCCCCTCATTCTCTACCTGCCATCCTTCGTCTCCTTTCTTCGCAACGGCTACTCCCGGAGATTAGACTTCGAACTCTATAGGTATAACGGCCTCCGATCCATGGGAGAGTTTAAATGGAGTCTCTCCCGTGGCGGTGTTTGGCGTAGTCCTCAAAGACCATAGAACTGAAGGGAGTTGTTCTACCCAACTTCCCCTTAATTTCTACACTTTTTTCTTTAAAAGATTCACGATAATCTTATTGGCCTCTTCCACCTGCCCATTACTTCGAGGATGATGAACCGAGGCGAAGCGGAGGTCTATGCCTGGCTGGACACAGAAGTCTATGAATTCCCTGTTAGCGAATTGCAGTACATTATCAGTGATGATGGTCAACGGAAGCCTGTGTCGGCAGATGATCTCTCCCCATATGAAATTTTTGATCACTTATGACGTCACCTTAGCCAACGCCTTCACCTCTAGCCACTTTGAAAAGTAATCCACCATGTCCAGCGGAAACTTTCTTTGGCCACTAACTTGGGGAAAAAGACCCACCAAATCAAATCCCCATATTGCGAAGGGCCAGGGAGCTGTGATTTTGCGTAATCTTTGGGCGGGAAGGAGTTGGAGAGGAGCGAACTCCTGGCACTTTTTACAGATCTTCGTGAATTTTTCGACATCCTTTCTTAGGGTAGGCAAGAAGTACCCCTGCCTCAACACTCTCCCTTCCAAGGTCCGACTTCCCGAGTGACTCCCACATTCTCCCGAATTAATTTCTTCCAGAACTCTTGGAATCTCTTACTCAGATACGCATCGAGCCAACAAACCCATTAGTGTATTTCCGTATAATGTCCCATCCTTCAGCAGGTAGTATGCCGATTTATAGCTTATCCGCTTCTTATCGAGGTCCCTCTCGGGAAGACGTCCCGAGGTCAAAAATATGATGAAGGGATCCATCCAAGACCCTTACTGGTCCACTTCCATCAGTTCTCCTTCTTCTATAGATGGCCTGAAGAGTTCCGTCACTATTCCTCCAGCCTGAGGGACATACTTGGAAAGCAGGCAGCCCGAGCACTTTCCCCTCTCGGGACATGTTGAATTGAAAAGCTACGGAACTACCCGATGATGTCTTTGACCTTCATCAGATATAACTGGAGGGTGGGTTCCCTTTCTTCAAATTCTCATTTGATTTGTCCTTCTACAACCATAGAGTCTGTGGATACTTTGATGTCTTGTATTCCCAGCTCCATAGGTAGCTTGAGCCCTGCGATAATCGCCTCATATTCTGCTTGATTGTTAGTGATGGTGAAGTGAATATTCAGAGCCTACTCAATTCTTGTCCCTTCAGGACTCACCAAGATCATCCCTCACCCAAAATATTTTTTTCCAGATGCTCCATCTACTAGCATCTCCCAGGAAGCTCGAAGAGGTGCTTCAGCTTCTCCGACCTCAACCATGTAATCTACCAGGAAATCAACAACCTCTTGCGCTTTGATGAACAACCGAGGAGTAAAAATGAGGTTGAAATCACTGAGCTCTATCGACCACTTGGCCAACCTCCCAGAATGCTCCACCCCCTCCAGGATACGTTGAAGGGGATGATCTGTCACCACCTGAATTGAGTGGGCCTGGAAGTACAGTCTGAGCTTCCTGGCAGATATGATGAGAGCGAATGCCAGCTTTTCAAGGATAGGGTATCTGAGTTCCGCCTTCTTTAGGACCCTACTCACGTAATAGATCAGGAACTACTTTTTTCCTTCTTCTCCTACAAGAACTGAACTCACTGATCCAGCCCCCACTCCTAGGTATTAGAATAAGCCCTCTCCTTCTATCGGCCCTTGGATTAGCGGTGCCTGGGTGAGTTGTTGTTTTAGAGTTTGAAAGGCTTCTTCGTATTCAGTGGTCCATTCAAATTTCTTTCCCCCTCTTAGTGCTCTGAAGAAAGGCGAGCACTTCTCCCCAGCCCGGGATAGGAACCTGCTTAATCCGGTTAACTTGCCGGCGAGACGTTGAAATTCCTTGGCGTTCTTCAGAGATTCTAATTCTAGGATTGTACTCACCTTATCTGGATTGGGATCCACTCCTGATGGGGTAAGGAGATGTCCTAATAATTTTCCTCTGTTAGCTTCGAAGACACACTTCACGGGGTTGAGCCTCATCTTATATTTCCTTATGGTTTCAAAAGTTTCCTCTTGATCTAGGACATGGGATCCGAGGTCTCGGCTCTTGATCATCAGGTCATCTACATAAGCTTCGAGGTTACGCCCCTTTTGATCCCGTAAGATTCGATCCATTATTCTTTGGTAAGTTGCCCCCGCATTCTTTAATCCAAAGGGCATCATGTTGAAGCAGAAGCACCCATCCTCCGTAACAAAGGTGACATCCTTGACGTTCGGCGGGTGCATGCGTATTTGATGGTATCCTAAAAATGCATCTAGAAATCTCATTAGTGAAAAACCTGACGGCGGAGTCAACCAGCGCGTCGATTCGAGGCAGAGGAAAATAATCCTTAGGGCATGCTTTATTTAAAATAGAAAAGTCCACACACACATCCTCCATTTCCCCTCTCCCTTTTTTACCATTATAACATTACTCACCCACCCCAGATACTTGCTTGCAGATATGAATCCTTCCTTGAGCAGCTTCGCCACCTCTTATTTGATGGGCCCGACCATCTTGGTGGCGATGGCTCTCTTCTTTTGTTATATGGGGCGAGCTTTGGGGTCGAGGTTAAGATGGTGGCATGCCACATCCGCATCAATCCTCGGCATATCAGCTGCTCTCCAGGCAAAGATGTCAACATTCCTCTGCACGCATGCCCTGATATCCTCCAGATCCTCAGGACTGAGCTCCCCACTGACTTTTATCTTCGCTTTCCTCCCAGCCTTGGTGAGGATCTCCATCTCAAGCACCTCCACTGCCACCTTCAGTCTTGATGGCTCTTCCTCTTTCTCTTGCTCCCTCAACATCTCCTCCTGTTCCCTAGCTTCCCAATCTGCGGCCTTGCGCTCTGCAACGACCGTAGCCACCTCTCTCAGAAACCTCTCCACCTCTTAATCGGTTGGAACTTTCTCCTCCAACAGTGAATTTCCCCTCTTCTCTAGCCGAGCTTCTATCCTGGACAACTCCCCCGCTTCCTTTATCTTTCTTTTCTCTTTCCTCTTTTCTTCATTTTTCTTCGCTCCTTCCACCTCCATCTCCTCTTTCTCCTCCTCTGCCTCCATCTCTTCTTCCCATCCCTGCTCTCCCCCTCCTTCCTTCTCCCCTGCCATTTCCTGCTCCACTGTAATGCCTCTTTCCATCCCTACTTCTCCGTCCACCACTTTCTTCTCCTCCTCCTCCCTTACTTTTTCTCCGACCTCCTGCTCCCATCATTCCATCCTCTTCTCTAATTCCTCAGCCTCTCCTTGCCAGAAAATGGTGTTTACTACCGTCACATAGCACTCCATGGCTTCTTTCGGATCTCCTCGCACTCTGATCTGGGTCCCTCCGACATTGAGCTTCAGGCATTGATGAAAAGATTATGGGACACACCTAAAGGCACTGATCAAAGGGCGCCTGAAATTGGCATTGTAACTGCTTGGGGCATCCACTATGACAAAATGACAATTACTAGACACTCCTCCAAGAGTCACCTGGATTCCTACTCCCCCTCGACTTCCTTCCTTTCTCCCGAGAATCCAAACAACGGCCCATCTGCTGCCAACACCCTTCGAGCCTCCACCCTCATCTCATTGAATGACTTCTTGAAGATGACATTCACAAAACTCCCATTATCGAGTAGGATCCGTGACACTGTGAGGTTTTCAATGGCGGTCCGGATGACCAGTGTGTCACAAGAAGGATCTTCATGGTCTGGCATGTCCTTCCAATAGAAGGTGATTTTCTCATCCGGGGGAGGGGCTTGTGACGTCGAGGCTACGCTCCGACTGTACATGGTATGAAGTCTTGCCTTACGGGTAGCCTCAATCCCCACTCCCTCATGGATCACTCCTATCCCACCTCAATCTCCCATATCAGCTCAATCCACACACCGGTCCTCGTCCCCAGTCCTGAACAACTCCACTATTCGTACTGGTAGCTGCGGTTCCCCTGCTCCCCTAGCTCTCTTCATCTCAAAAAACTCCGAGCAGGTAGCCGTCGTGTGTCCCTCCTCTTCATGGAAGTAACAAAATGGCAATGCTACCTCCTTCTTCCAGCTCCATCTCCAGCTCCATCTCCTGCTCTCCCTCTTTCTCTTCCCCTTCCTCTCCCTCGGCCGATGGCAATAGCTTGCTGAGGCGGGGGTAGGGGTGGTCTAGGACCATATCCCCACCCCTGCTGGTTGAATCTTCCCGGTCCTCCTTGGAAGTTTCTTCCCCCTTAGGGAAAACCTCTTCCTTGCCCTTGAGCAGGGCCTCCTGGTTGCCTCCAACCCAACTCCTTATATGTCGGCATCCTCGGCTCTTCCCTCCTTCTTTCTTCTTATTGTCTTCCTTCTTGCTGTCTTGCCCCCTTGTCTCCCTTCTTTATCTTGGCTTCTCCTCCTCCTCCTCCCTCTTCCAAAGAGCACCACTCGTGCCCCTCCTTCTCCAAACCGAGCTCACTCTCATCCTTGCCACCAACAACCGACCACCAAAACACCACCACCATCAAAGAACCTGACCCCTCGTAAACCTCATCAAAGTCGGCAATCCCCTTCACTACTAACCCGACCACCACCTTCACCCTCACAAAAATCCAACCACCCTCATACATTACCAAAACCGACCACAACTCCATCCCCAAAGGCGTCCACCTTCAACCCTACCAAAAAACCGACCACCCTCCTCCTTGAGTAAATCGGCCAAGGCAAAGGATGCCTCCTTATGGACTCCAACTCCGGCGTGAAGCGATGAAGGCGGTCAAGTTTTTCTCCTTCCGGCGTGACTCCGGCAGAGCCATTGAAGAAGCGATCCAAGTAGAGAGAAATCGGAATCACCCATTCCTATTGGGTAACGAATCCTTTCTACAATTTGTGTGTTTCTCTTTCTAGATTAATTTGTGTGGTGGATTTTCTTAGCGTTAATTTGGATAGCATTGAAAAATTTTTGGTTATCTTTCATTGTTTGTAGCTTCTTCTTTATTTCATTTTCATTCGAAAAGATTTGGCGAACCTTCATTTTCTTTTGTTTGGAGAGATCTACCCTTTCTGAATCGTATTTTATTCGTTAGATCTCTTTTGGTACAACACCGCTCGTTCGGACCGTATAGGTCCCTTTAGCCAGAAAGAACATTGGCTTATAGCCCTTTTTTGATCCTAATTGGTTTGGCTACCCGTACACTAGTATAAAATTGATAATATTAATTATGTGTTGCTGCGTAGTTCGAATGTGCGAGTGTAGAATTTGGTTCATAGAGAGATATTCGTGTGCGTCCGTAGATATATTGCGGTGTCAACGTGCAAGCCTGCATCAATTTGGTATCAGAGGGAGGTTCACGTCAATTTCTTAATTGGCACCCTCCCCCTTGTATTTGCATCGACACACACCTTGCACGTTCATTGCACAACATAAAAAAAATCAATTTTTAATTTTTGGTCTGCCAATAGCAATCTAAAGTTCTAATTTTTTTCTCAAAATTCAAAAAAAAAATTTCTGAAAATTTTCCATCATTTTATTAGTAAGAAATCAAAAAAATATTTTATTTTTATTAAGCCATTATTTTTATTAAATCATTATAAAATTTTAAATTTGGTCTGCAACTAGCGGCCTATATTTTTATTTTTTCAGCAAAAAATTCAAAAAAAATTTTTAATAATCTCTTATTTATTTTCAGTAAGAAAATCCAAAAAAATATTTGATTGCCTTAGTTATTAAGCGGGAACAAATCCATCTGTTGAATTTTATATAGGGTCAGATTCATTTCTCAATGCATGTGCACCAGTTCTGGGTGAGTTTTCTCTCCGGTTCTCTCTAAAATGGCATATGACATATATGCTGCCCGATTAGACTATTCATATGCTAAGGATATGGCTAAACACACCCCTAGTGCACACCACATTTATCCTACTTATGACGGGTTAGGATGACCCCAAATTTTTAGAGATTGGCTTAAGGGACTAGAAAATTATTTTAATTGTCATTTATGGGATGAACACCAATATGTTAACATAGCCCGAGATCGATTAGTAGGTCAAGACCACGTATTTTGGCAAAACGAAGAGCGTCGTGTTGGTAGTTATAAACATACTTGGCGGGCAATGCGTAGCCTACTCTTGGATCAATTTGATCCCGCCTATCTCCATACTTCTAACACCAAGCCTGCAAGTGAGTATCATTTTGACACTAGTTCCATACCTGCCTTTAGGAATGACTATAAACCAAACTCCCAGACCGAGCGGCAAATAACTGATGATTTGGCTACTCTTAAACAAGGAAATAAGTCGGTCTCAGATTATATACAACTCTTTAAGGATATGATGGTTAGGAGCGGTGTGAAGGAATTGCCTGAGGTCACCCTTTCTAGGTTTCGTAGGGGGTTAAACCCCTACATCCAGGGTAAGTTACTGCATCATGGTCACACCGACCTGAACACCACCTTTAATGATGCTTTTGAAATTGAGAAGCACCACATTCCTAGGAGTAAAGTTCCCTTATGTCAGACGATTACTACATGTGAGTCTAGTGGCGTATCTGATCGTGGCTCTATGGAGCGTTCTACCCCGATTATGCCCGTAAACCCTTGTGAGTCTCCCCCCAAGTTACATGCATTAGTCGTTGACTCTCCTGTTGAGTCTAAGGCTGTGTCTAGGACTGTGCCCGTCACTGAGGATGAGGCTGATTACGCTGATGATTTGAGTGATGATGAGGAGATTGGTTACCCTAGTGACCTAGATGAGGATTTCTCCTCTGAGGAATTGTCTCCACTTCCCTTCGACGATTTTTCTGAGGCATCTCCCTTGATTATCATGGAGTGTTCAGTTGACCCAATGTTGGTAGATGTTTCAGCGGTGTTGGGAGAGTCACCTTGGGATGGATGTTTATCTTGTGATGAACTTAGTGATGCACATCCGAGAGATTGTTCATTGATATTATCATCGTTGCTTGAGGTTCAAGCTAATTTATATTCTCCCCGAGATTCGATTTTCCCAATCATCTATCCTGATTTTGACGATGTACCTACATCATGGTCAGATTTGGCTAGCGAAGGAAGTGTTGTATTGGGAGATTTGCCTTGTGTGGGAAAGTTATTTTTGGATGACGTTAGCGCTGAGGACCTAAAAGGCATTTCCTTGATGTTATCTCCGTTGCCTGAAGCCCAATCTGGATTAGAAATTTGTCAGGTTCAATTTTACAAACTTCAGAGACCGTTACTGATTCTGATTTGGATGAAGTATCTAGTGGGTTGGAAGACATTTTGGCGGAGTTAGTAGAGTCATCCTGCGATCAATGTTTATCTGAGAGTGAGTTAGGTGATGATGATCCGATTGAGTTTTCTGTGAGGGCGAATCTACTGTTTGATCTTTCTTTTGATTTTGATGACTGGAACCTGGAGGAATTTTCTTGGATGTTAAATCCGTGTTTTGACGGTGAGTATGACTTAGCTCCTCCTCCGAAATCGACCATGCCGACTCTCCCTCCGATTCACTTGACTCGATTAGATGACTTGCTAGGACTCGAGATTGTTCTTTTTAGTCCGAGACATATTGATGTGCCCATTTTGGAGACCGTTACTGCTTCTAAATTGGATGACGTAAATTATAAAATTAGAACTGCGACTTTGATGCCTATAAAAATGATATTTGCTTTTAAGGCTCCCGTACCCCTGGATTTAACCCTATTACCCTCCGTTTTCGGGTTGAGTCACATAGCGCATGGGTTCACTCCCCACGAGAGCGAGATATTTAGGTGCACTTGTAATAAATTACTCTATATAGTTATGTCTTATGATTCTTTATATGTTTGTTGCTCGCCGAATGAGATCGTGCACGGATTTAAAGCACAAGTGCCTTTTGACTTGATTTCATTTCCACTGTCTGATAATCCAATTCAACTCTCACTAGTTTATGCCTCTCATGTTCAAAAGTTATATAAGCACAGTAGTGAAGCGCTAGACATACAAATTATATTTTATCAATTTCATGCTAGTTTACATAGAAGAGCTTCTCACTATATGATTTGCGATTTAGTTTTGGTGCGTCTCATCCCTGAACGGTTGCCTTCAGGCACTATAGAAAGTTGGCGAGTTGGTGAGCTGGACCTTTTTCGGATAGTAATGAAATTAGGAGAATACACATATCATTTGAAGCTTTCCACTGATTGGGGTATTACCCCTATTTTTAATGTTTCTAATTTAACGTTATATGTTTCTCCACCACTTGAATATATGCCTGTCTGTTTGGGTCCACTTTGTTTTCTTATGATTTGGGTAGTGATCTTATTTCTGGATTGTTCTCATCATCGGTCTTCATTGGAGGTATGTTGGTTGTTGATGTAGAAATTTGCTTTCCTTTATTGCCTAATGCTTTTCCAAGGTTCCCCAGGACCATCTTTTTGCATGATAGGATACTCGAGGTTGAAGTGCTCTAGGTTTCATGTGGTGATGTTTGTCACTCCTTGATTCGATGGCGTGATCATCCGGCCTCCGATGACTCTTGGCTTACTAGATCGTAGATGGCTCTTTTGGATGTTGCTCTCCCATGCCGGTGCATTCAGCCTAACTCATCGGTGATGAGTACTTTTGAGTGGGGGAGGATTGATCGAGACAACGGCCAGCAACATTTTAAAGACGACGACGGCGTGCTTACGGATGACCTTGTGGAGCGTCGCCATAATATCCGTCCTTAACGCAAACCAGTATATTAATAATTAATGATAATTTATTAATTATTATTAATTAATTATTAAGTCATTTTCATGTTTTATTTTATTTTAGCATTTTTTATTGCATTTAAATAATTCATTTAATGATGGGTGCTTATAACCATCATAGGTTGTTTTAATTATTTCATTTCTTGTATTATGATGGGTGCATATAACCATAATAACTTTCATTTTGAATTTTAAATTTTGAATTTTAAATTTTGAATTTTGAATTTTGAATTTTGAATTTTGAATGTAGGGAGATTGAGTGGTGTAGGCTATATATAGTCATGTTATGAATGAATAATTAGAGAATGAAATAGAAGAAAAAAATCCCCCACAAAATCTTGTGAAGATTTCCTTCCTCTTCTCCTCTCCTCTCCTTTCTCCTTCTCCAAATTTCGGCCCCCCTTGTCTCCCTTCTCTATCTCGGCTTCTCCTCCTCCTCCTCCTCCCTCTTCCAAAGAGCACCACTCGAGCCCCTCCTTCTCCAAACCGAGCCCACTCTCATCCTTGCCACCCACAACCGACCACCAAAACACCACCACCATCAAAAAACCTGACCCCTCATCAACCTCATCAAAGTTGGCCATCCCCTTCACTACTAACCCGACCACCACCTTCACCCTCACAAAAAGCCGACCACCCTCATACACTACCAAAACCGAAAACAACTCCATCCCCAAAGGCTGTCCACCTTCAACCCTACCAAAAAACCGACCACCCTCCTCCTTGAGTAAATCGGACAAGGCAAAGGTTGCCTCCTTATGGACTCCAACTACGGCATGAAGCGACGAAGGAAATCAAGTTTCTCTCCATACAGCATGACTCCGGCGGAGCCATTGAAGAAGCGATCGCGGTAGAGAGAAATCGAAATCACCCATTCCGATTGGGTAACGAATCCTTTCTACATTTTATGTGTTTCTCTTTCTAGATTAATTTGTGTGGTGGATTTTCTTAGCATTAATTTCGATAGCATTGAAAAAATCGTGGTTATCATTCATTATTTGTAGATTCTTCTTTATTTCATTTTCATTCGAAAAGGTTTGGCGAACCTTCGTTTTCTTTTGTTGGGAGAGATCTACCCTTTCCGAATTGTATTTTATTCGGTAGATCTCTTTTGGTACAACACCACTCGTTCGGATCGTGTAGGTCCCTTTAGCCGGAAATAACATTGGCCTATAGCCCTTGTTTGATCCTAATTTGTTTGGCTACCCGTACGCTAGTATAAAATTGATAACATTAATTACGTGGTGCTGCATAGTTCGAGTGTGCGAGTGTAGAATTTTGTTCGTAGAGAGATATTCGTGTGCGTCTGTAGATATATTTCGGTGTCAACGTGTAAGCCTGCATTATCCATCAACATTGTTGGCTTTCTAGCAAATGCCAGGTTTGCCGCCTCCATTGTTATCTCTTTTGCTGCCTTTTCCATCAGCCCTTCAAACGACAGTGGTGCCTTTCGAGTTAGGCTCATTTTGGAGAAACCCTCCCGCAGTCCAACGGTGAATGCCATTTGGAGAGCAAATCCTGGCACCTCCTGAATATCCAAGACTTCTTCCTTGAACCTATCCACATACTGGGCCAAGGATTCATCTGCCTTCTGCCGAATTAGAAAAATCGACTCGGGGTTCTTCTTCCTTTTCTTCAAGGTTGAGAAACGCAACTAAAAACTTCTACTCAAGTCCTCGAAGCCATTGATTGATCCCATTGGGAGTTGATTAAACCAATCCCTAGCTTTGTCTTTCAAGGTGATGGCGAAAAGAGGACACTTGAACGCGTCTGTCATTGGCCTGATGGAGACAGCATCTTCGAACAATTGCAAGTGCTGGAGAGGATAATTTTTTCCTACATAGTAGGTCATTTCGGACTCCCTGAACCCCTGCAGGACTAGAGTTGAAAGGATCAACTCGCAGAACGGGGACCCTCTCGCCACGGGTCTCGTCGCCTCCACCCACGCAATGACTTCTCCCGGCGAAATGGCACTCGCAGGGCTAGGGAACAACTCCTTAAAAGCCAGGTCTCGCCCGCTTCCTTCCACCACTTTTTACTTTCTAGGTCGCCCCCCTGTAACGACTCCACGTGTTAATTAACATATAATAGAAGGTCCGGTCGGGGCACCACACTATATGCCACAAACAGACGGTGATGTTACAGGTTAATACCACAACACCATCACATCCTAACTCCGAGCATGCTAGAGGAAGATTTTAACAATAAAGATGAAATCATACCAGGAATGTCCACGACATATATAAACCATATTTATATATCACTCTTGAAAGAGTGTACAACAAATACAACACAAGCTGGCCTTAAGGCCTTACAATTCCTCTTTTACAAGTGTGGATTGCATACATCGGCGCGTAGGCTGGCCATACATGAACAAAACGTAATATAAAGTTTAGCCTTCAAGGGCTAGTAGCGGCATTGGCAGCAGCAGCAACAGCAGGGACTTCAGCCCTCACTTCCCGCTCGGCTCTCCAGTACCTGCATAGAGACAGCCCAGCAAGAAGGTGGCAAACAAGGCAACGGTCAGCATTAAACTGACCAATTTATAACAATCCTACCCCTTTCCCGGGGCAGTTGCATTCCTTCCCTACAGGCATTACAATGCATAGACAGATAAATATATCATATCTTGTGCTCTTACGCACAATCAGTCCATCACAATCATCAACCACACGGCCCGACGATCCGTGCACTCAGGGCACATACTTGGTTCACCGGCGAACCTGGGTCAACACCACCATTTACACGTTATTGAGCATTTAGTCTTACTGGCGCGCAGGCCTAAGACTCTCATTATGCCACTAATGAAAGCTCAATTCCTTGACGCTCTCCTGTACAGTCGACATAACGCAGGTACGGATCAACCACCCCCCCCCCCCCCCCCCCCCCCGTTGCTCAAGTCGCCTTACCATCACCGAGTACAGTGTACCCGAGGGCTATATCTAAAGGCACATGTCGGTTTCATCTTTCCTGTTCGGCAAGAAGACTTTTCAGAGCTCACAGCTCACACTAGTCATAATGTCCACCAAGGACTGGCTTCACAATAGCCACGCTATCAACCAAGGACTTGCTACACTGTCCACCATAGACTGGCTACACTGTAGCCACAACACAAGAAGTACAAGGGTATTTTCCTGGAATTCCTCATTCCAGTACTTCCTGCTACTTCCCTTCACAAGCACAACCCATTGACTCCGCAAACTACACGTTTATACGTGAAGTCTTCTCCGGTGTGCAATATGCAACATCACCAATCCAGAACAACCTGTCCAGATGGGCTTCACACAGCATGCCTATCCCACACTACACATTTCTTGGTCTAAATGCAGACTCAATTGGGGATAACAACTATCAACCCACGGGGATCACTTACTCTTCCACCTTTTGGTGGAGGATCCCATGCTCATGCATAAAGGAGGACTTCACTTGTCCAAGAAGGAAGATCGTTACCCTTGATGATCTCTTGGGATCCATCGAAATTCTAGCCGGTTGTAAAGCGCCACAACAGCTTTGCCTCCACAGAACTTGCCTCGGATCTCGAATCGGAACTCAGAAGCTCCACCGGTGGCTTGATCTTCTCCTCCTTCTTCCTCCTCTCCCTTCTCTCTTCTCTTTTAGAAAGAGAATGACCAAGTTAAGAATGACCTCTTCATTCCAATCCCTTTATTTAACCCAGCAGGAAATCATCTGAGCCCTTGGATCCAGGATGAAGGAATCGAACGGCCACAAATCCTTCTCAAAGTCCAATATTTGGGCTGACACGGCCTGTGACATGCCCGTGTCACAAGCCGTGTACTCCAAGCGGTACAAGAACCGACTTACCCAATCCAGAACACGGGCTTAGACACACCCGTGTCAATCAACTGACATGCCCGTGTCAATCACCTGACACGCCCGTATCATATTGTACACGCCCGTGTCGAGGGGTGTGTCCCTCACTTGACACAGGATCAACCAAAATCCCGAAAGGCACATGTGTACCAAACACGCCCGTGTCACATTTGACACGCCCGTGTACTACAGAACACGCCTGGGCTCCAGGCCGTGTCCTTCTCAGACACAACTGGCCATCAACCTAAGCAAGACACACCCTAGGACATGCCCGTGTCCCAGGCCGTGTCGCCTCTCAACGATCATTGAGTGCACAACGTCGAGTACTTGAAACGACACACAGAGAAGGACACGCCCGTGTCCCAGGCCGTGTCGCCTCACTCAACGCCCACTCTAGACCAAAATCACACTCGAGAAAATAGAGCAGGACATGCCCTGGGACACGCTCGTGTCCCAAGCCGTGTCACCCCCCCCCCCATTTTGGGACTTTAGGATTTTGGGGTGTTATAACCCTACTCTCCTTACAATAAATTTCGTCCCGAAATTTGTTCACAGCAAGGAAACCCAGCAAACATAATGCTATAACTTCAAAATGTCTATTGCAACACATGAGACGCACGACACAACAGCTTAACCAAACAACACGGGAAACTCCGCGCGTATGGTCTGCTCCCACCCCCATGTTAGCTCTTCTCAACCATAATTATCCCACCGGACCTTGACCATCCCGATTGTCTTGTTCCGCAATAGTTTATCGGCTCTATCTTCGATCCGAATGGGTCTAACTTTGTCGTTAGCCCATAGTCGACTGGTACACGATCATTCTCAATCACTTGAGTTGAATCCTTTATCGGCTTTCCGAAGTACTGAGATGTGAAACACATCATGCAAGCCACTCAATTCTGCCGAAAGAGCTAGCCGATAGGCAACTTGTCCAACTCGCTCCACCACCTCAAACGGACCAAGATGTCACGGACTTAGCTTTTTCAAACGTCGAATCCTTGACACGCCTTTGAATGGTTTGATCTTCGCCCACTCGAACTCCATGTTCCGGTGCTTGGCATTGTAGTACTTTGCTCTTCGATCCTGGGCTATCAGTAGCCTCTCTCGAATAGAGCATATCGTCGAAGTAGCTTCTTCGACATCCTTGCGCGGAGATACTTTTGATTCTCCTGCTTCTGCCCAAGAAAGCGGTGTACGGCATTTCCGACCATACTAATCTTCAAACAGAGCCATACTGATGCTCGCTTGGTAGCAATTATTGTAGGCAAACTCCACCATATAGAGATGATCTTCCCATCTCTTACCAAAGTCCAGGGCGCACATTCTGAGCATATCTTCCATCATCCTGTTGGTCCGCTCAGTTTGGCCATCTGTTTGAGGATGAAAGGCCGTACTGAATGCTAACTTTGTTCCCAACAATTGATGGATTAGCCTCCAATCATTTGACGTGAATCACCCATCACGGTCACTGACAATGATTCGGGGAACACCGTGCAATAGGAAAATCTGCTCTACATAGATCTTTGCCAAGGTTTCAACCTAATCGTCCCTCTTATTCGGTAGGAAGTGAGACACTTTTGTCAACCGGTCTACAATCACCCAGATTGAATCATTCCAGCGTTGAGATCTCGGTAATCCGTGCACAAAATCCATTGAGATATCATCAAACTTTCACTCTGGAATAGGTAATGATTTTAGGAAACCGCCAGGCTTCTGACATTCCTCTTTGACCAACAGACAAGTTTGACACTTAGCCACATAACGTGCTGTGTCTTTCTTTAGTCCTGGCTACCAGAATAATTTCTTCATATCCTTGTACATCTTTGTGCTCCCAGGGTGAATTGAGTACTTTGCAAAGTGAGCTTCATACATCAACTCTTCTTTCAACTTACCCGTACTTGGGACGCACAATCGGCCATCTTTTCGTAACAAGCCATCATCCCAGGAGAATTGGCCATCTGACCTATCCTTTGCATAACGTTGGAGAATTTCATCAAGCTCCGTTGCCCGTCGAACTCTGTCCGCATGGTCATACTGTACCTCCGTCCAGTTCAAACATGCATCGGCTATGGAATTCTTGTAAACACAAGAAATCTCTAATGCTTCCAACTCTTGGATCAGACGCTCATCATGCATCTGTAACCAACTTGCCGTACCGGATTCCTACGACTCAACGCATCAGCGACCACATTTCCCTTCCCGGGAGTATAGTGAATATCAAAGGTGTAGTACCCAAGGAACTCCATCCACCTTCATTGTCGCATATTTAGATCTTTTTGATCCAACAGATACTTTAGGCTCTTATGATCTGTATAGATATCCACCTTTACGCCATATAGATAGTGGCGCCACAATTTCAGTGCAAAGATCACCGCCGCTAACTCTAAGTCGTGGACGGGGTAATTCCGTTTGTGCACTTTCAACTGGCATGAGCCATAAGCAATCACTTTACCAAACTGTAGCAGAACGCAGCCTAAGCTGCTCCCTGATGCATCACTATAGATCTAATAGTCGTCTGTACCACATGGCGATGTCAACACAGGCGCCGTGGTCAAACAACTCTTCAACTCTTCAAACGCTCACGCACACTCCGGCGTCCAAACGAAATTCTGATCCTTTCTCATCAACGTGGTCAGAGGCAGAGCAATCCGAGAGAAGTTTTCGACAAACTGTCTATAGTAGCCTGTCAGTCCAAGGAAACTCCTGACCTCGACCACTGAAGACATCACTGGACACTCTCGGATGGCACTTATATTTGACTGATCCACTGCTATGCCCTCTCCACATACCACGTGGCCAAGAAAAGCCACTGACGTCATCCAAAACTCACACTTTGAGAATTTTGCAAAGAGCTTATTCCTCCGCAAGGTATGCAGCACCAACCACAAATGGTTTGCATGATTGGCTTCTGACTGCGAGTGCACTAGGATATCATCGATGAAGACAATCACAAATAGATCCAAGTACTCTCGAAATGTTCGGTGCATTAGATCCATAAAGACCGAAGGCGCATTACATAAGCCAAACGACATTACAGTGAACTCATAATGCCCGTAGCATGTTCCAAATGCTGTCTTGGGAATTTCACCTTACCGAATCCTCAGCATGTAATATCTATACTTTAAATCCAACTTGGAATAGACTATTAAGCCCACTAGCTGATCGAACAAATCGTCTATCCGTGGAATAGAATTCTTGTTCTTCTCCGTCAGCTTATTCAAATCACGATAGTGAATACATAACTGTAAACTACCGTATTTCTTTTTCACAAACAGAACATGCGCGCTCCAAGGTGGCATACTTGGGCATATGTATCCCTGTTCCAGCAACTCTTGTAGTTGGACTTTCAATTCAGCCATTTCTTTTGGTGCTACACGATATGGCGAGCGGGCCACAGGTTTCGCACCTGCCACCAACTCAATAGAGAAGTCGATCTCCCGCTGGGGCGGTAACCTAGGAAGATCCTTAGGAAATACATCTGCAAACTCCGACACAATCGGAACATCGCTCACACTGGCCCTTGGCTCAACAGCCTGAATAAGCGTGAAGAATAACTCTGCGTCTTTCCGAATAGCATTGACGACTTGGAGAGCAGACACTAATGTCCCGCTCACTCCTCGCATACTAGCAAACTTAGTCTCAAGTTCGGTATTCTTGCCCAGTGTGATCTCCTTTGAATTACAATCAATAAAGGCACGCTGCTCCGAGAGCCAGTCCATGCCAAAGATCACATCAAACTCCGATATCGGTAGCACAGATGCACTCAAACCAAAATCTCGACTTCCGTTTTGAACTGCAACATCGCAAGCTCTATCCGCAATCATCACACAACCATTCGGTAATAACACATTTATACTATCTTTCATCACATGACTCGGTACTCCAATTTGAGCTTCGAAGTCCTTAGACAGAAACGAATGCGAAGCACTCGTATCAAATAAGGCTCTCGCTGGGTTGTTTCGAATCAGGACAAAGCCTGTAGCACACACATCATGCACAAGCTACATAGAAAGTTTGTAATAATAAAAAAAACAGAGCAAGCAATATCTTAAATCGTACCTGTGACGACGTCACTTTTCTTTATAGCCTCCTGCTGACCAAGATTATAAACTCTGGGCTGCGCCTGGGATGTAGAGGATTCTACCACTACTTTGCCCTTCTCAGCATAAGACGCACCCGTCTTCTTTTCCCCCTTTGGCTGAGCAACCCTACAATCACAGGCTATATGCCCCACTTTTCCACAGGTAAAGCAGGTACGAGACTCCTGCTTTGAAGTTTCTCCCGACGCAACTGCTGCAGAAGCTTGCCCAGAAGGCTTGGACCTCTTGCCCCACTTTTTCTGGTAGTACGATTTTCCAGGGCGGGGTGCTTTGAACTCTGGCTTTGTCACAGCCAAGTCCCTTTTTCCTTGCACCCGCTTCATTTCCTTCTACAGTGCACACGCAGTATCAACTAATGCTTGAAATCCTTGGTTCACCGAACTTGAAAGCAGGAACCTCAACAAATCCCGCAATCCTTCGTAGAACCGATTGGTTTTCCTTTGTTCATCCGTGAAGATTGACCCCGCACACCGTCCCAACCTGGTAAACTCATGCAAGTACATATCAACGATACTTTCTCCTTGCGTTAACCGTTGGAAATCATTTTCCATGGCAATGCGTTGTGCCGCTAGTAAATGCTTTGCTAAAAACATTCGAGAGAACTCCTCAATCAAAACTTGCATTAACGGCCCTCCCGCTAAATGGTGTAACTCAACCTCGTCCCACCATAATCGAGCCTCTCCTTCCAACAAGAAGGTGGCCAAAGTTACCTTCTGATCTTCCTCTATCCTGATCACCGTCAATATACGCTTAACGTGTGATAACCAATCCTCGGCCTGCGTTGGGGATCCCATGCCCGCGAACGTAGGTGGATTGAAGCTCATAAACTGATTTAACTATCATTCAACTGCTCGAGGGTCAACAGCCGCAACAGGTTCTAGCCTTTCAGCAATCGGTTCTAACGCCACTGCCGGTTGTTCTTGCCCCACAGGCTGAGCTTGAAATATTGCAAAGAGGGCCTCAACAACTAAACAAACAGTTTCCGCAGAAAGGGGATGAGTAGGCACCTCAGCTGGTGTCGTACTCTCATTCGAACGCTAGGGCTCAGACTGCCCAGCACCATTACGACTCACCTATAAGTGGAGAAGACACAGATTAGCGATCTACGCAAGCAATAACAACAATTTAGGAATGCACAGATTCCTCAAACAAGTGTATTTGCATTCCTTAGTGGACATTCAAGAGTTCATTAGTGTTAAAGCGGTTCGCACTGACACGTGCTCGCCACCCCACAAAAGAATTTGACCACCAATTCGAAAGAGTAGCACAGCGGAACCGTGGAGGGCCCATAATCCATATGTCGGAGGATCGAAACCTAGCTCTGATACAAAAATGTTATGACTCCACCCGTTAATTAACATATAATAGAAGGTCCGACCGGGGCCCCACACTATATGCCATAAACAGACGGTGATGTTACAAGTTAATACCACAACACCATCGCATCCTAACTCAGAGCATGCTAGCGGAAGATTTTAACAATAAAGATGAACTCATACCAGGAATGTCCACGACATATATAAACCATATTTATATATAACTCTTGAAAGAGTGTACAACAAATACAACACAAGTTTGCCTTAAGGCCTTACAATTCCTCTTTTCACAGTGTGGATTGCATACATCGATGCACATGCCGGCCACACATGAACAAAACATAATATAAAGTTTAGCCTTCAAGGGCTAGCAACAGCATCGGCAGGATCAGCAATAGCAGGGACTTCAGCCCTCACTTCCCGCTCGGCTCTCCAGCACCTGCATAGAGACAGCCCACCCAGAAGGTGGCAAACAAGGCAACGGTCAGTATTTAGCTGACTAATTTATAATAATCCTACCCCTTTCCCGAGGCAGTAGTATTCCTTCCCTGTAGGCATAGCAATGCAAAAACAGATAAATATATCATATCTTTTGCTTTTACGCACAATCATTCCATCACAATCGTCAGCCACACGGCCCGACGATCCGTGCACTCAGGGCACATTCTTGGTGCACCAGCGAACCAGGGTCAACACCACCGTTTACACGGTATTGAGCATTTATTCTTACTAGCACGCAAGACTAAGACTCTCATTATGCCACAGATGAAAGCTCAATTCCTTGATGCTCTCATGTACAGTCGATATAACGCAGGTACAGATCAACCACCCCCCATTGCTCCAGTCGCCTTACAATTACCGAGTACATCGTACCCGAGGCTATATCTAAAGGCACGGGTCGGTTTCACCTTTCCTATTTGGCAAGAAGCCTTTTTAGAGCTCGCAGCTCACACTAGCCATAATGTCCACCAAGGACTTGCTTCACAATATCCACAATGTCAACCAAGAACTGGCTACACTTTCCACCATGGACTGGCTACACTGTAGCCACAACAAAAGTAGTATTTTCCTGGAATTCCTCATTCCAGTACTTCCTTCTACTTCCCTTCACAGGCATAACCCATTGACTCCGTAAACTACATGTTTATATGAAGAGTCTTCTCTGGTGTGCAATATGCAACCTTACCAATCCAAATCAACCTGTCCAGATGGGCTTCACACAACATGCATATCCCGTACTACACATTTCATGGTCTAAATGCAGACTCAATTGGGGAAAAAAACTATCAACCCACGGGGATCAATTACTCTTCCACCTTTTGGTGGATGATTCCATGCTCATGCATAAAGGAGGACTTCACTTTTCCAAGAAGGAAGATCGTTACCCTTGACGATCTCTTGGGAGCCATTAAAATTCTAGCCGGTTGGAAAGCACCGCAGCAGCTTTGCCTTCACAGAACTGGCCTCAAATCTCGAATCGGAACTCAGGAGCTCCACCGGTTGCTTGATTTTATCCTCCTTCTTCTTCCTCCTCTCCCTTCTCTCTTCTCTTTTAAAAATAGAAAGGCCAAGTTTAGAATGACTTCTTCATTCCAATCCCTTGATTTAACCCAGCAGGAAATTATCTGAGCTCTTGGATCCAGGATGAAGGAATAAAACGGCAACAAATCAGTCTAAAAGTCCAATATTTGGGCTGACACGACCTGTGACACGCCCGTATCACAGGCCATGTACTCCAAGCGTGTAACGCCCCGAAACTCAAAAGAGCAACGGGCAGCATTTTTAGACAAGTTTAGGCCTTGGAAAAGATCACACGGCCTAGGACATAGGCGTGTCCCAGGGCTCTGGCAGGCGCGTGTTCGACGTCTCGCCAAGCACTCAATGATTTTCACTCAATGAGCGTTGAGTGAGGTCACACGGCCTGACACACGGGCGTGTCATTGGCCGTATCCTGCTCGAGCAGTTTGCTGGATTGTGATGAGGGAGTTTCACAGACTAGGACACGGGCATGTTCCAGGGCGTGTCTTGCACACGGCATGTGACACGGGCATGTCACATGGTCGTGTCCTTCTCGGGATGTTTTGGACCTGTGTCGATAGAGGAACACGCCCAGCTACACGGGCGTGTACTGGATGACACGGGCGTGTACTGGATGACACGGGCGTGTCAAGCATGACACGGGTGTGTCGAGTGCCCTTGCTCTTTTCAGGACGCGATGATTTTGACGGCGAATGAGTTATACGGCCTTGGACACGGACGCGTCGCAAGCCGTCTTCGGCCCAGGAAGTTTTTTTTAGGGCGAATCGTGGCCGTTCGTTTCCTTATTTTGGGATCTAACGGTTCAAGCCTATCCATACTAGGGTTAAGGCTATGATTGGGGGTTTAAACCCTCAATTTTCTTTGGCCACTTTCTTTCTAAGTTCTAGAGAGAAGGGAGAGCAAGGAGGAAGAAGGAGGGAAGATCCGGTCGCCGGAGGAGATTCAGAGCACAAAATCCCAAACCGAGTCCAGATCTGCGGAGGCTAGTTCATCGCGGTGATTTTCATCCGTGTGGATTTCCATGGCGCCGAAGAGGAATGCTAGGGTAACGATTCTCTACTTGAGCACGTGAAGCTCTTCTTCTTTTATATAGGGAAAACCCGCTCCCGCGAGTGTGCGGCGAGTTTGTGGTGTTCCTTGGGGTAGATATGTAAAGTCCCCCTTGTTTGCATTTAGAGTCCGAAATCGAGAAATGGACATAGGCATAGTGTGTGAAGCCTACCCGGACATGTTTGTATGGATCGGTGATGTTTTACTATGCATGATTAGCCGGAGAAGACTCTGTGCCTTTGGTTGTTTTCGGGTTTCTGCGAGGTAGATTGCAGCAGGGATCCTTGGGGATTTACCCCAAGGCGCACCCGAGAAAATTTGGCGGAAACGCATTTCTGCCATCTTGGCGTCCTGGGAGCCAACTTTGAACATAACTGTGTTATGTGATTGTATGAACGAATTTGGGATCCGACGAAGTTTGACCCGCACGCTTGTCTTAAGTGTGATAGTGTGGCGTGAGCAACGGGCTTGTGGAACCAGACCCGGGCTATGTTATTTGGTGACAGATACCTGAAAAAGGGACTGGCCACTGGCATAGTCCTGCAAGCCTTAGGCTTCAGTCGGAAAGGCTAAATGCTCATGAGATTTTTCGTCCAAGGGATGGAGGTGAGACCACAGTTTTGACCGGGTTCACCAAGTTAGTGTCCTGAGAGCACGAGGTGTGTGGTCGTGTGAGCCTGCACATGTGATGTTGTGTTTATTAACTATATTGCTTGATACGCTAACAAGTGCAAGGAAGGAGCTTTGCCGCCCCAAGTTAGGGGCGGAATTGTTATAATTTTGTCGGCTTTAGCTGACCGTTATTCTTATTTGCCACCGTTACGGTAAATTGTGCTTGCAGGTGTTGCGGAGCCGGGCGACAAATAGTGGGCCAAAGCCCAAGTTGCTGAGCCGGCCCTCGAAGGCCTTGTTTGTTTTCCTGTTTAAAATCATGTGTCGCCGGCCTGCGAGCCAAAGTTTGTAAGACACTATTTAAATTTGGTGAACTATTGTAAGGCCATAAGGCCGGTACTTTTGTGTATTTTGTAGTTCATTCCTACTGGGTTGTTAGTGGACATTTGTGCTTGTGGCTGGGTTCTTGCTTTCACAACTTATTAATTTCTTCCGCTAGATGCTCTGTGTAGGACGTGTGTATTGGTTGAATGGTTTCATTTAGTAACCCGTCGGTCTGTCCGTGGTATATGCGTCGGGCCCCGGCCGGACCTACTGCTATATGCTATGTGACAGATAGGGGTGTTACAATTTGGTATCAGACAACCGGTTTCGGTCAGACTTAAATGAATTCGTGGACAAATTCACTTTAAGGGGTGGTGAGCACATGTGTGTGCGTCATCGTTATAATATGAAAAGAACCCATGAATGTCCACTTAGGAATGAAAATACACATGTTTGAGGAACCTGCGTGTTCCTATAATTGTTTTTTGCAATGTTGTTTAGTCACTTATCGGTGTTTTGTATGACTATAGGTGACCAGGAGTGGTGTGGGGTCGTCAGAACGTCGAGTTTCTGAGGCGAGTAGCGCACCAAATGATGCGTCCGCAACACCTCCTTTAGCTGAGACCATACAATTGGTAGCGGAGGCAGTGTTTGCGATGATTAACGCGCAACCAGCGAGATAGGTGCAGCAGCCTGCCCCTATTGTGGAGAAAGTACCACTTCGATCAGTGGAGCCAAGGAGAGTGGAGCAGGTTGTAGTGGAGCCAGTGTTGCCTAGGAGAGCAGCGGAGAAACAGCTTAAGCACGTTATGGGCTTCAATCCTCCAGTGTTCTCGGGGACAGGAACCCCAACCCAAGCGGAGAGTTAAGAGTGTAATTATAGCTACAGAGACGGAAGAGTGGCAGAAGACCACTATTGCCACGTTCTTGTTGGATGGTGATGCAAGATTATGGTGGGAAGGCTTGGACTTACACCATATAATGGGTAGACAGCTTACAGACGTCTCGATAGAGGAATTTTCGAGACTATTCTTGGCTCGATACCTCCCCTCGACTCAGAGAATTGCTATGGAAAACGAGTTCCAGAAGCTGGTATAAGGTGAGAGTAGCGTGGATGAATATCTCCATGAGTTTACTCGCTTAGGTCGGTATGCAAGCGCTACCTTCACTAATTAGGAGCGAAAGACAAACCGATTCTACGAAGGTCTAAGGGATGATTTGAGACTACTACTCTCGGGGCCGATGACGCAGGGTTTATTGACCTTGGTCAACACGGCCCGGTCTTTGGAGAAAGACATGAAGAATGTGCAGCCAAAGAAAGCTATGTCCGGAGTAGTTGGAGACGTTGTTGCTAAGAGGTCATAGTTCAAGGTGTCGTCTTCAAAATCCAATTTCCGCATGTGGAATAAGAAGGCTAGGACATCGGGTCCAACCCCTTCCTCAGGTGCTTCGGGCGCAACCAACCGAACCTCGAGCGCTTGCTTTACTTGTGCTAAGACGGGGCATTTTTCTCGTGACTGTTGGAGCGGACGTCCAAAGTCAGAGAGGAAGCAGGGAGCAACTTACGAGGAAAAGGGCAAGGCGGTGGAGTCAACCGCATCTCATTATGCTCTGACTCAACCAAGAGTCTACAATCTGGGCATCAGGAGGCCATCAAACAAGCGGATGTGGTGACAGGCACGGTTTAAATTTATAGCAAGTTAACTTTAAAAACTGTTACCTAGTGCTTGTTAGCTTATTACTGTTTGTATAGGCTTTGTTCTGATTTGCGATCGTCCGGCAAGGCCACTATTCGATACGGGAGCTTCGCACTCCTTTTTGTACAAAGGTTTCATATCGCGCATCGGAGTCCCTTCTTTGATGGCAAAGGATAAATTGGACGTGTTGCTGCCGAATGGGTGTTCTATGAGTGCAGAAAGAGTTTGTGCCGTAAAGATTCGTATTGGAAGTCAGGAGTTTGACTTACTAGAGTCGTTACTGTCGCTAGTATAGTTTGACGTCATTTTCGGTATGGACTGGATTTCGGAGCAGAAGGCATATATAGATTTCAACCTTAAGGAAGTCAAGCTGGGTGTTGGGCGGGAGATAATGTTTGCGGGACTGAAGGGGTCGAGCAGGACTCTAATCTCTGCTCTTCAGGTGGTCAAGGCAGTCCGTGCTTGTGCAGAGTTGTTCTTCACATTAGTGGAGGCTGCAAAGCCTAAGCCCACTTTGGGTAGTATCCCAATAGTGTTCGAGTACCCTGGCGTGTTCCCAAATAATCTTCCCGGAGCCCCACCTCAGCGGGAGATCGATTTCACAATTGAGTTAGTGATAGGTGCCAAACCTGTGTCACGCTCTCCTTATAGGTTTGCGCCTAAGGAAATGGCGGAGCTAACGGTTCAAATAGAGGAGTTGTTGGAGTAAGGATATGTGCGTCCAAGTTCGTCGCCTTGGAGTGCACCGGTCCTTTTCGTTAAGAAGAAGGACGGAAGTTTGCGGCTCTGTATTGACTATAGAGAGCTGAACAAGTTAACGGAAAAGAACAAGTACCCGATCCCAAGGATTGATGATCTTTTTGATCAGTTAGTCGGGTCATTGGCGTACTCAAAATCGGAGCTTAAGTCCGGTTACTATCAACTGAGTATAAGGGAGATTGATATCCCAAAGATAGCATTCAGCACAAGGTATGGGCATTTCGAGTTTACGGTCATGCCATTTGGGATTACTAATGCGCCATCAGTGTTCATGGATCTGATGAACAGAGCGTTCAGGGAGTACCTAGACCATTTGTGATCGTCTTTATCGACGACATATTGGTGTACTCGCAGTGCAAAGAAGATCACTTCAAGCATCTGCATTTGGTTTTGGAGACGCTGAGGAGGAACAAACTATACGCAAAATTCTCCAAATGTAAGTTTTGGTTATCCTCAGTGGCGTTCATTGGTCATATAGTAAGTGGAGAAGGGATTGCGGTGGATCCGGCGAAGATAGTTTTGATACGGGAGTGGCCTGTATTGTCTTCGGTAGCGGAAGTCCTGAGTTTTCTGGGGCTTGCCGGCTATTACAGGTGCTTCGTAGAGAACTTCTCACGGATAGCGTTACCTCTCACGACGTTGACCAGGAAAGATCAGAAGTTTGTTTGGACGCGCGAGTGTGCACAAGCTTTTGAAGAGTTGAAGAGTTGGTTGACCATGGTGCCAATGCTAAGTTCGCCGAGTGGGACCGAAGGCTTTGAGATCTACAGCGATGCTTCGGGCAGTGGATTGGGATGTGTGCTGCTGCAGTATGGAAGTGTTATTGCTTATGGCTCGCGTCAGCTGAAAGTGCACGAGAAGATCTATCCGGTCCACGACTTGGAGTTTGCGGCTGTGATTTTTGCGCTAAAGTTGTGGAGGCATTATTTGTACAGCGTAAAGGTCGATATTTATACCGACCACAAGAGCCTGAAATACATATTGTATCAGAAGGATCTGAACATGAGGCAGCGGAGATGGGTAGACTTCCTGGGGGACTATACATTCAAAATTCACTATGTGCCCGGGAAAGGCAATGCAGTTGCGGATGCATTGAGTCGCAGGGGTCCCGCCCAAGCCAACTGGTTGTCGATTCATGATGAGCAGTTGATTCGGGAGTTGGAGGCGTTAGAGATCTTTTGTGTTGACAAGCAGACTAGCGTCGAAGCGTTATTGAACTGGACGGAATTTCACTATGATCTTGCTGATCGGATTTTGCAGGCTATGGATTTGGATAGCAGCATGAAGGAGATCATGGATGCAGCTTCGAATGGGTCAAATTCCCAATTTACAATTGAAGATGGACTGCTAAGGATGGACAATCGTTTGTGTGTCCCAAACGTGGGTAATTTACAGGTGGAGTTATTATACGAGGCTCATCATACCAAGTACTCAATTAACCCAGGGAGAACGAAGATGTACCGAGATCTGAAGAAGTTGTTCTGGTGGCCAGAACTCAAGAAGGATGTGGCACTATATGTTGCGAAGTGTCAGACTTGCGCCTTAGTGAAGGCAGAGTGCCAAAAGCCAAGGGGTTTCTTGATATCTTTGCCTATTCCGGAGTGGAAGTTCGACGACATTTCGATGGACTTTGTGCATGGTTTGCCAAGGTCGCAGAAGGGAAACGACGTCATCTGTGTGATCGTAGATCGGTTGACAAAAGTGTCGCACTTCATTCCTCATAGGAAGGATGATTCGGTGGAGAAATTTGCAAAGCTTTACGTAGATAATGTTGTTAGACTGCACGGTGTGCCCCGCAGCATCAGGAGCGATAGAGATGGGCATTTTACGTCCAATGACTGGAGGTTGGTGCAGCAAATGCTGGGAACTAAGTTGAAGTTCAACACAGCCTTTCATCCACAGACGGATGGGCAGACCGAGAGGGTCAATAGGATGATGGAGGACATGCTTCGCATGTGCGTCCTAGACTTCGGAAAGCAGTGGGAAGATCATCTGTTTTTGGTGGAGTTTGCGTACAACAACAACTACCAAGCGAGCATACAAATGGCGCCCTTCGAGGCCCTATATGGTAGAAAATGTCGCATGCTATTGTCGTGGTTGGAAACAGGTGAGGTGAGGTTATACAAAAAGCAATAGGTGGAAAGCGCCACTTTTTTAGTGCGAACCATTCGGGAGCGTTTGCTGATCGCTCAGGATAGACAAGCTAAATACTACAATGCTAAGCATCGGAACGTGGAGTTCGTGATTGGTGATTGGGTGTATCTAAAGATAAAGCCATTCAAGGGTGTTTCACAGGTACGATGCTTGAAGAAGCTGAGCCCGAGATACCTTGGACCATTTGAGATTCTGGAGCAGATCGGTGAAGCGGCTTATCGTCTAAGGCTATCGGTGGAGTTGAGTGGTCTACACGATGTATTCCACATATCAGTGTTGCGGAAGGCTGTGCAAGAGCCTTCGCAGGTGATCGCAGTTGATCAAGTACCGGTAGACGAAGGGTTAACAACAAGGGTAAAACCAATTCGTATTGAGGACTCTAAAGTCAAGCGACTTCGTAACAAGGAGATCAGGATGGTCAAAGTCCGTTGGGACAATTGTGGTTGGGAGGAGCTCTCATGGGAACGGGAGCAGACCATGCGTGAGGAGTACCCAGAGTTATTCCACTCAGGTACCGCTTTTTGTTTTCTGTATCTTTCCTTTGGTAATTTTGTGGACGAAATTCATTTAAGAGGGAGAGAGTTGTAACGCCCCGAAACACAAAAGAGCAACGGGCAATGTTTTTAGACGTGTTTGGGCCTTGGTAAAGGTCACACAGCCTGGGACACGGGCATGTCCCAGGGCCATGTCAGGCGCGTGTTCGAAGTCTCGTCGATCACTCAATGATTTTCACTCAACGAGCGTTGAGTGAGGGCACACGGCCTGACACACTGGCGTGTTAGTGGCCGTGTCTTGCTCAGGCAGTTTGCTGGATTGTGCTGATGGAGTTACACAGCCTGGGAAATGGGCGTGTCCTAGGGCGTGTCTAGCACACGGCATGTCACACGGGCGAGTCACATGGTCGTGTCCTTCTCGGGACGTTTTGGACCTATGTCGATAGAGGAACACGCCCAGCTACACGGGCGTGTACTGGATGACACGGGCATGTCAAGCCTGACACAGGCGTGTCGAGTGCCCATGTTCTTTTTGGGACGCGACGGTTTTGACAGTGAATGAGTTACACGGCCTTGGACACGGGCATGTCGCAAGCCATGTTCTGCCAAGGAAGTTTATTTTCAGGGCGAATAGTGGTCGTTCGTTTCCTTATTTTGGGATCTAACGGTTCAGTCCTCTCCATCCTAGGGTTACGGCCGGGATTGGTGGTTTAAACCCTCACTTTTCTTTGGCCACTCTCTTTCTAAGTTCTAGAGAGAAGGGAGAGCAACGAGGAAGAAGGAGGGAAGATCCAGTCGTCGGAGGAGATTCAGAGCGCTAAATCGCAAACCGAGTCCAGATTTGCGGAGGCGAGATCATCGCGGTGCTACTCATCCGTGTAGATTTCCATGGCGTCGAAGAGGAATGCTAGGGTAACGATTCTCTACTAGAGCATGTGAAGATCTTCTTCTTTTGCATAGGGAAAACCCACTCCTACGAGTGTGCGGCGAGTTTGCGGTGTTCCTTGGGGTAGATATGTAAAGTCCCCCTTATTTACATTTAGAGTCCGAAATCGAGAAACAGACATAGGCATGGTGTGTGAAGCCTACCCGGACATGTTGGTCTAAATCGATGATGTTTTACTATGCATGATTAGCCGAAGAAGACTCTGTGCCTTTGGTCGTTTTCGAGTTTCTACGTGGTAGAATGCAGCAAGGATCCTTGGGGATTAACCCCAAGGTGAACCCAGAAAACTGGGCGGAAATGCATTTCTGCCATCTTGGCGGCCCTGGAGCCATCTTTGAGCATAACTAGGTTATGTGATTGTATGAATGAATTTGAGATCCGACGAAGTTTGACCCGTGCGCTTGTATTAAGTTTGACAATGCGTCGTGAGCAATGGGCTTGTGGAAACAGACTCGGGCTATGTGGTTTGGTGACAGGTACCTGAAAAAGTGACTGGCCACTGACATAGTCGTGCGAGCCTTAGGATTAGGTCGGAAAGGCTAAATGCTCATGAGATTTTCCGTCCAAGGGATGGCGGTGAGACCACGGTTTTGACCGGGTTCATCGAGTTAGTGCCCTGAGATCACGGGGTGTGTGGCCGTGTGAGCCTGCACCTGTGATGTTGTGTTTATTCACTATATTGCTTGATACGCTAACAAGTACAGGGAAGGAGCTTTGCCGCCCCGAGTTAGAGGCAGAATCGTTATAATTTGGGCGGCTTTAGCTGACCGTTATTCTTGTTTGCCACCGTTACGGTGAATTATGCTTGCAGGTGGTTCGGAGCCGAGCGGCAAATAACGGGCCAAAGCCCATGTTGCTGAGCAGGCCCTCGAAGGCCTTATTTGTTTTCCTGTTTAAAATCATGTGTGGTCGGCCTGCGAGCCGAAGTTTGTAAGACACTATTTAAATTTGGTGAACTATTGTAAGGTCATAAGAACAGTACTTTTGTGTATTTTGTATTTCATTCCTACTAGGTTGTTAGTGGACATTCATGCTTGTGGCTGGTTTCTTGCTTTCAAAACTTATTAATTGTTTCTGCTAGATGCTCTGTGTAGGACGTGTGTATTGGTTGAATGGTTTCATCTAGTAACTCGTCGGTCTGTCCGTGGTATATGACGTCGGGCCTCGGTCAGACCTACTGCTATATTCTATGTGATGGATATGGGTGTTACAAAGCAGTACACGAACCGACTTACCCAGTCCAGAACACGGGCTTAGACACATCCATGTCAATCAACTGACACACCCGTGTCACATTTTACACGCCCGTGTCGAGGGGCATGTCCCTCAGTTGACACAGGATCAACCAAAATCCTGAAAGGCACACGAGTACCAAACACGCTTGTGTCACATTTGACATGCCCGTGTCCTACAGAACAGGCATGGGCTCTAGGTCGTGTCCTTCTCGGACACAATCTGACCATCAACCTGAGAAGAACACGCCCTGGTACACACCCGTATCCCAGGCCGTGTCTCCTCTCAACGATCGTTGAGTGCACGACGTCAAGTGCACGAGACGACACACAGAGATGGACACGCCCTAGGACACGCCCGTGTCCCAGGCCGTGTCGCCTCACTCAATGCCCACTCGAGACCAAAATCACACTCGAGAACACTCGAGAAAACAGAGGAGGACATGCCCTGGGACACGCCCGTATCCCAGGCCGTGTCACCCCTCCCCCCATTTTGGGACTTTTGTATTTTGGGGTATTACACCCTCGGGGCATCCTATCCAATCCTTGCTGAGACGAGCTCGTCCTGATGCGCGAGAGCAGGTGCTTAGGTAAGGGAGTCGAGCAGTCGCCTCGCTGTGAGATCCCCTACAACATGTCCATGATGCCTCTAATGGACGCCATGAATTCTTCTCTTCCTACAAATCCTCCCGGGTTCTGGGACCCGTCCCGGTCTCCTTCGCCGAGATCTACTGCCATGAAGTAGCTCAAGATTCTTCTTTATAGGCTGCGATCAATGCTCACCACACCAAAAATATTGAAGCCAGAAACCCGACATAACCTAGAGTTCGGATCTAAAGTTGTAGCTCACACCTACTCTTCCCAAGTCTCTTCTCGACGTGAGTCGTGGAACTAGAAGCGTACCGCGAGCTTCATCTTGGAGGTTTCACCTCTTACCCTTAAGAAATAGAAGTTCTTCCCCTCCCTAGCCAGTGCTGATCAAGGTGCCTTGGAGAAGACGAAGAGTGGTGAAGAAACCGGCCGCCACTCCAAAGCAACTTATCAGTCTATTTATAGTCTTCTGGGTCTGTCCTGCCAATAACCAAATTGAACCGACCTGAAATTACAAAATACCCTGGGCGGGATCTACTAACAGCCAAACTCCGCTGTTCCGAAGTGTTATACGCAGACCCTAAATGGCAAAAGAGTAAAATAACTTGAGGCAAAAGAATAAAACCCCCCACTTGGGGGTAGGAAAGTAAAAACAACATTTTCGTTGAACCGGCGCTTGACGAATCATCGAACCGGCGTTCGACTAACACTGAACCGGCATTCGACGAATGTCGAGCCGGCGCTCGACGAGCGTCGAGCCGGCGCTCGACGAGCGTCGAGCCGGCCCTCGACGAGCGTCGAGCTGGCGCTCGACGAACGTCGAGCCGGCGCTCGACGAATATGGCATATAGTGGGCGAGGGGTGCTCATTTGCTCGCCTCGCGAGTATCCCGTCTCTCTATAAGAGGCAAGCATACGTCGGGAGAGCCCTCTCGCATGCTCCACTGCTCCAATCTCGCCTCACAAGTGCCCTGCCTCGCGAATACTTCATCATACTCCAAGAGGTCAGCACCCGCCACGAGAGCTCTCTCGCAAGCTCTGCTGCTCCCCTCTCACCTATTATGTTTTGCCTTTTTGGAGTACCAGTGAGTTAACCCTATGGTCCTAATTGCCTATGCACTCTTCTCGCCCCTAGCACTTTTCCTTGAGCTACCTATTGCGAGCCCGAGGTTGTACAGGAATATATCTAGGAGGAGGAGGTGGTCCATTCGAGTGGTTTCTCCTCTAGGTCCTCCTTTTTTACTCTTGTTTCTCATATTTATTCCATTCCATAGAGACACGAAATCATGATGTATTTGTATTAAAATGCCAAATTTATACCATGTACTCAAAATTATTGACTTGGACTTTTGGCTCCATTTTTCATATCCAAGTAGACTTTGAATTTCCTCTCTTCTTCTCTGTCTAGCCAGCAACTCTTCTTTATATGCAACAACTTTCCTCTTATAAGAGGACTTTGCAAGTTAAGGACTGTTATAAGATTGATCAGTACGGGAGGCATAATATTCAGGCTCTAGAATGTAGTTTAGTTGTGGTAAATTCTAAAGAAGCCTCATTGCATTTGAGATCCAGATGACCCGGTCAGCAGTATGATACATGACAACTCCCCCCCCCCCCTTCTGACTTCTTCAGTGACATGCTGACAGATATTTCCTTAAAGGTTAGATAGCTTTATCATGAGCATATTCAATCCTCCAGTGAGACAATTCTTTGTTTCAAGAAGGTGTTCTTCTAGTAGTTTACTGTAGTAATCTACTCTCTCTAGAACATTCATTCTATGCTCAGTCATGTAATTTGAAGTTGCATGGAAGGTTTGTTATAGATTTTTTGAGGTAGCAACCATATTTGTTATGTTTTCATCATGTACTTTGTGAGTTAACTCCTATTTTTTGGCTATATGATCCACTGCTTGGGCAACCTTCATGAAGAAGTCGAGATTCTGGACTTTCAAGTGATTCATCCTATCTTGAAGTCTTGTTATTTTATTAGACATTTCATGTCTTAAGCTTTGCACTATTCTATCCACATAACACACAAGGTGTATTCTTTGATCATCTAACAATTCTTTTATCTGAGCCAAGAAAGAACTAGGAAGTGCTTTATTGGTTGTAGGAATAATGGTGTTAGGCTCTTCAACAGTTGCTTTAAGAGGTAGATCTATCTCAAATTCATAATTTTATATAGTCACTCGGGTGTGCCATCATTAGGAGTGATCTTTTGTGAAATTATCTCTTCCATAACTCTCTTCCATTTATACAGACTAGCCTCTTTGCTAGAGAAATCTATTTCTGTTGGCACATTATGAGCGCTCAGGGTCTGTCTCATCTTCAGGAATAAGCTCAATAACTTGATTTAAGACCTGATCCACAAATCTAGGTCAACAACATTCTGGGTAGAGTCTATCGGTTGATACTCTCCTTCAATTATTTCAGTGGTTGTAGTGTCATAAACAAGTTTTTATGTTCCTTAGACAGAGTTCTCCATGAATAACTCCCCCCATAACAACCTTGTCTTGGGCAGAGATTCTAGGTGAACTCCCCCCTAATCTTAATCATCCTTTTTACTTCCAACAACCACCCTGGACATCTACCTAGGTGTTATTGTATCTAGGTCTTCTAGGACCACAGTTCTAGACCATGCTTGCTCAGCTTCTTCAGGTTGCTCCCCCTCAATATGACATGGGGGAGTTGGCAGAACTTGATGCAACTTCCTTTTTCTTTTCTTCCTTTTTCTACTTGGAACTCTCCCCTTGACTCTTCCCAGACTTGGGGAAAGGTTTCTCCCACCTTTCTATTGACCTATAAACAATATTCTTATGGTAGCTAGAGAGATGATCTTTCCCAGGTTGGGGGCATTCAGAGAGCCTTTTAATTTCTTGAATATAAACAGACTCCAGTCAGTTTTCTTAGTCAGTATGATTGCAGTCAAGATCTTAAACATTTCCTTTGATATCCTATCATGGGATCCTGTCTTGCACAATAGGGCCTTCCTTATGATATCAAATAGTAATTTCCCTGAAGAGTTCATTTTTTCCCTATATAGTGATCCATTCTATTCACTAGAATATTCGTACCATTCTAGGGCTAACTCATGGTCTTTTTAGGCGATCTCATCATCTTCTTCACCCTCTAAGAGTACTGGTAGGTGAAGAAGTCAGCTGATACTATGGGTTGTTACTCTCAGATTATTCCCAACAATATATGTTTTATGTACCTTTTTGTAGAGCTTATTTTTTGCATCTGGAAGAATTCTTGAACTACTTTTAGCACTTTGGATATTGGTTCTGATAGGATGACTGCAAGCCCTACTACACTCAGAAGAAAGATGATATTTTGGATTTCTTCTAGAGATTTGTTGAATTCGTTGCGCATTAGTTTGATGCTTGTATTTATTTTGATTGAAGAATTTGGCTTGATTGCCATTTGGGATTCAGAGAGCATAAAGCAAAGAAATCCTTCCTCGATGGACAAAAGAAAGTGTAAAAATCTTATAGACAACTCTTGGGTTTTACAGTGTATTTAGCTCTAATGACTAGGGTGATTCTAATTTTAATATATAAAAGAAATGCAAAGAGGTGCACACCTATTTTGGAGATAATTCCGAAGCAATATTTTAAATATTAATCTAATCGAGATGTGCTAATAGACAAATGATGTGTCATGTAAATATTGGGAAGAATATGTGTGCCCTGTTAGTAAAAATTCTACGCACCTTGATAATTTAATTAGCCTGAATGAGTGTCGACCCGATCTTTGGTATACCTGATATGAATCTTATCAGCTCATATTAAGCATTGCAAGCTCAATTTTGAAATAATTGAACTTTGCCTCATCTAGGGGCTTTGTGAAGATGTCAGCCACTTGATTTTCTATAGGAACTTATTATAAGAAAATGTCTTCCTTCTCCACATGCTCCCTAATGAGGTGATACATAATCTCTATATGTTTGGTGCTGCTACGTGATATTGGATTTTTGGCAATTGATGTAACACTTGAGGAATTACAATATAATGAGGTCTTCCTTATTTTTAAGTTGTAGTCCTCTATCTGATGTTGAATCCAAAGTAATTGAGGACAGTAACTCCCAGCAGAGATGTATTCTGACTCTACAGTTGAGATTGCAACAATGGTTTGCTTTTTGCTAATCCATGAGATTGATCTTCTCCCAAGGAATTAGTATGTCCTTGAGGTACTTTTCCTCTCTTCCTTACATCCTATAAAGTCTACATCTAAAAAGCCTGTTAGCTCAAAATCATTACTCCTAGGGTACCATAAGACAAGATTAAGTGTACCCTTAAGTTTTCTCAAGATCCTCTTGGTAGAGATGTAGTGAGATTCTTTGGGTTCACTTGATATCTGGTACAAACACATATAACAAATATTATGTCTGGTCTACTAGTAGTTAGGTAGAGAAGAGATCCAATGATGCATTTGTACATGGTTTCATCAAAAGTTTTTCCTTCCTCATCCTTGTCCAGTGATACATTGGAGCCCATTAGAGTCCTCATTGAGGTTCCACTCTGATGCACATAATTTGCGAATAATAATATATCTAAATTCTATGAATTATAGGCAAGAGCACTTATCGTTCATAGTATATGATATTTTAAAATAAAATAACAATTATCATATTTTTCGGGCATGTTGATTACTTCTACTCACGCAAATTAAAATTATTTTATCGAATATAAAAAGAGTGGTTTGTAAAAAGAAGGAAAAGATACAATTAAACTAATTGAGAGAAGATTAGCACTTGACCTAGAATTCCTTGGGATTAAAATAAACCTTCATGAAATAATAAAATGCGAGCTTCTAATTACTTACTTTGACCGTGGAGGTTCTCAAACTACGAAATCTCCTCTCTCGAGAATACGCTCTCGACTAACCTTAGGTTGATCAATTAAGAAATCTCGGCATGTCGAAACCCCTAAGCTTGCTTTAGGCGGTGAACCCCACTATTGAATTTGACTCCAATCTGGAAGATTTATGTCGTACTCTCTCGAGGAGTGCATGCAACTCCTTTTATCTTTGAGTGATCTCCTCGTATCCACAACCTCTCGGTAAAATCTAGGATCAAGAACATATTCATGTTATATGAATTCAACGCAACTAAAATTCAAAGATAAATCAAAGTGAGCAAAGTAGAGAGCTTGATAATTTTGAAAAAAAATAAATAAAGTTTATTTCATTCCAAAGTTCATCATGATCAAGTGCTAAATGAAGTTTAACTACTCAACATTATAAAGGAATTACAAAAGAAAGAAAAGAAGGAGATGATTGCAAATGAAAAGTAATTTAATTAAAAATAAACAAAGCTAAAAACTACTCTATGAAATGGAAAAAACAAAAAGAAATGTGGAAAATACTAAAAACTAAACTCCAAAATCTTCTTCCAACTAACTAAATCTGACTCCTCCAGCTCCTGACATTGTTTGGAATTTATAGTGAAAGTTGTTGGTGAGTCACTCCCCTAGGTCACACTCGTGACCTAGGGCGTGTAAGGTTCGAAACCAACGTCTTGAAAGCCCGGGAAAGTTTGGAGAAAACCGCCAAAATCTGTTAATTTATGGGTCATGCCCCTAGGTCACGCCCGTGACCTAGGGCGTGTCATGACGGTTTCAGAAAATTGTGGGAACTTGAAATGGTGGGAGTTAATCTGGCAGTTGTAGAAGAAGTCACACCCATATATGTCAGCTTGTAACGGCTTGTGGAGAAAACTAACTTCTTGATGGCTGAGTCACGCCCCTTAGCTAGTTTTCATACCTATAGGTCATGCCCGTGACCTATAGGTCATGCCCTTGACCTATAGGTCACGCTCGTGACCTATAGGTCACGCTCGTGACCTATAGGTCACGCCCGTGACTAATGGCGTGTAACTTTAAACCGACGTGTCAATGGGATCTGGAAATCCTTCGGTGAGTCACGCCCGTGTCCGGTGTCATTCCTTATGTCACGCCCGTAACTTTGGGGCATGTACTTTTAAATGATGTGGATATTCGATCTGGAACATCTAGAGGAAGGCACGACCATGACAATTGTCACGCACATAGGTCACGCCCGTGATCTTGGGGCGTATACTTGGACTTTTTCTAGATTTGTTCCAAATTTTCTCCTGATCAATGCTGCCAGCTTCAAAATATTATTTGCAGCCCAGATTAACCTGAAATATAAAAAGAAATAAATTAGAAACTTAATTAATGAAATTTAACTATAAAATAATTAATTATTAAATAAAAACTATATAAAATAAAGATAAAATTAGAGTTATCAAATACCTCCATACTTACTCGTTTACTAGTCCTAAGCAAACAACTTTCCATAGGGAGTAGACAAATTTCAACGCTAGAAAAGAAAATTGAACTTAAGGAGTAAAATGCGAAGTCTTATGCCTATGCGCGTAGTTATTTCAGCAGAAAAACCTACTCAACTTACAAATTAGCTTATATTTTTCGAGAATGTGTTTCCACTTATTATTTCTACTTTTAAATTGAAATTTCAATAAATCCTAAAATTATATTTAGGGAGAAGGTAGCATGTGTACTAAGATCGACATTACACAAATCAAAGATCGAGATACCCTCCAAAGAAATCCATCAATGTCGATGGCTATAGGCTTGCCCTTTTACACTCTTGCCATGACACTAGTCTAACTTATAAGCGCAAATTAGTAGGACTTAACTAGGTTGAAACGTATGCTTAGCTTTTTGGTGTGGATAATCAAAGATAAAAATGGCGGCTAGTCACACCGAAACCTAAAGAGAGCTCGCACAAAATAAATAGTCATGACTTTAAGAACATAGCCAATTCCCAAACCTAATTTTTTCTTTTTTTTTCATCAATTTTTTTCATCATTATTTTTTTAATTATTTCTCTTTCTTCCCCTTTTTAAGTTTTTTTTCTAATATTTTCAAAAGGAATGAGAAATAAATCAGTTTTTTTTTTCAATAAAAATATCCATCAAAATAAAATGGCTCCAAATCAACCACAAAACTTTTTATAACCATTATTGAGCTCGAACTTAGGTGTGAGATTAGGATGATTTTTAGGCCTTAGTGAAGTATTTGGTGGAGCTGAAACAAAATCTAGGGAATAGGCTCATAGTGGGTTTAACAAAGACAAAATGTTAGGTCCGGGTGCAAAGGCTCAAACTGGCCAAAAGGAGGTGTCTATATCCTATTCATGCTAATGAGCTTAACTTATGCAAAGTTGTTGGAACACCCTATTACTAATTTGGGTAAGGATCACTATGTTCGTCTTAGGAATCCAGTTTGACCTAGATATATAGTTAAAAAGGTCAACATTAGAATGTGTCTAGGGCTTAGAATTTAGGTTTGAAGCTGCCCCCAGGACCATTCAAGGAATCAGACTTAAAGCTGAGGCAAAGACAATTATCGTCGAGCTTAGGTCAACGAAACGTCGAACTCCGTTCGACGCTCTCTGAGCTCAACTTTGCTGAATCGTCGAGCTTGGGTCGACGATCATCTAGCTCAGATCGACGATCTGTCTTCAGCTTCTTCTTCAGGTCACTGAGCTCCGGTCGACGATCTTCGAGCTCAGGTCGACGCTTTCTGTCTGATCTTCATTCCTATCTCTGAGCTCAGGTCGACGATCGTAGAGCTCAGATCGACGTTTTTCCTGAGAGATCGACGATTTTAGGGATTCAAATTTAGTAAGACTTTGGAATGTTTTTCAAATTACTTATGCATTTATTTCAAGAGATCTTCCAGCCGTTTTCCTTTATTCTGGATCAAGTTTCATGGTATTCTTTTTTAGAATGTTTATTGGACTTTCCTCTAGAAGACAAGACTTTTATGGAGGATATTTAATGTCTGCTAACAGCTATCTTGGATAAAGAATCTTCAGAGAATAAAAACTGCTTCTCTTCTTTTCTCTAATACACAGATTTAGATACATATACATAGACAGAGACAGAGATAGTGATATACACAGATAAGAAAGAAAAAGAACAAGTGATTCTCAGGACTGTCTGATCAACACAAGAAAACTCAAGTAATCAACCCTGGAGAATCAGTTGAACATTTTGGCATACTGAAAAAGTGATCTTAGCTTCATCTCAAGGACTCCAAACAACTCATCTTTCAGCATCTGCTGAAACCATCTTCTGCTGGAGATCTGAAGCTTCTGAAGACCTATCACCCTGAAGCAAAGCTTCCACTCCTGATCTAGTCAACATCTTAGGGGGAGATTTGACAACACAAATCCACTTGTGCTTCTCTCTTTGATTGAGACAGAGAAGACAACTTCACTCTTTTTCTTTTCCCTTTCTCTCTGTAAAAGGGTTTTCAAAACTCCCTTCAAAAGTTTTGATTCTGGTTCTGAGAACCTTGTCAAAACTCAGTGGTGGCAAGACACCTGATCAAAAAATCTAGTTTGGTTTTTGAGCACCTTATCAAAAGCTCATTAGTGCCAGGACACCTGATCAACCCTTCCTGCAGTGGATTCCTACCAAGGGTGGTAGAAGAGTGGATGTACCCAGGTTTTTGGGGAACCACTATAACTCCTTGTGTTTTCTTGTTTGCTTGTGTGTTTTCTTTGCTGTGTGCTGTGCTCTTCTTTTTACTGTCTTGTTAATTCTATAGCAGGCACCTTACACCTATATATAAGTTAAAATCTTAAAAGTTTTGCTAGTTTAAAATTATGAATTTACTTTAAATAAACTCTATTCACCCCCCCCCCCCCCCTCTAGAGTTGAGATAGATCTTGTTCCCACTTTCAAAAGTCTTGAGAATCGCTAGAGGGCAAGTTATTGACATCAAGAAAGAATACATTTCTCTTGATTTGCAAAATATTTCTCTAGTAAACTTCTACGTACTCACCTAAATAATTTTTGAATTTTACTAGTTTCAAAATGAAAGTAGAATAAACTATTTTCATGCATTTAGAAAAATAAAAGTATAATTGTATGCTGAATATTTAGTTATACATAAAATTCTACTAACACATACACTTGACTAGAAACACAGTATGACCAACAGTTCTACTACAAAATTCAAAATTCATTTAAAGCATGAAAATCCTCAAAACACTATGTAAAAGTTAAGTTATGCATGCGAATAAATATAGAAATAATGATTTCTCTAAAAAATTAAACCTATTTTTTTGTTATTTCTTAGACTTCTCGAGGACTTCCCAATGATGAGTTTGTAAGGTACTAGACGGTTTTGTGGGTTGAAAGCCCAACACGGCCCTTTCGAAGAAATTATTTTTAAAATTTTATAAAAAAAATCAATTTTTTTTAATTTTTTCAATTTTTAAATAAAAACTACAATAGGAGAACTCACCCCCACACTTAAAAATAAACACTGTCCCCAATGTTTAAGAAAAGATGCAAAGAAAATTAAATTGCAAGAAACTAAAGGATAACAAAAGGGTGTCTCCCAAAAGTGTTTTTCTTTTTCCCATCTTTAAGCTAAACGGTTATGGTTAGGAAAAAGGAAAATAAAAATTAATGTGTTCTGGCAACTCCCTTAATCCACGTTTCGGCGAATGTGCCGAGGTCGCTCGCCCGACTACTCCTCCACTTATTTCTTGATTTTTCTTGTGTCGGCCAGCTTGAAAATGTAAATCCAAATCACCTATACATACCTGAGATGATTTGAATTTTTCTAGATGAGCGACAACTAGATCGTGGACGATGTTTGATTGCAACGGCTCATCTTCTACATTGAAACCATTAGTATAAGAAAAATAAAAAATAAATGTTTCAGAAAAATTTTCGCAAGGAGTATGATCTTGCAAAACTATTGGGTATTCAGGTTCCCAATGAGGCTCTCTATCTCCACGGTGCTGATGTCATGTGATTCGGCAATAACAGACACTATTGGGTTGAATTGTGGAGGTAGAGATCGTAGGATCTTCCTCACCAAGTCTCCATTTGAAAAAGTCTTTTCAAGAGATCTAGAGGGATTGACGATCTTCGTGAAGCGAGTGTACATACTATCCATCTACTCGTTGATATTAATCCAGAACATTTCATATTCAGATTCTAGTTAAAACAACTTTGATTCCTTCACCTGTAAGGTACCTTCATGCGTTAGCTCAAGTAATCACCATATATCATAAGCATTTTCACAGTTGCAAATTCTATTAAATTCAATTTTGTCTAACACACAAAAAAGAGAGTTCATAGCTTTCGCATTATTATTGCATTTCAGTTTATTATTGTCATCCCACTTATCACGCAGTTTCACCAAGCCTTGTTCTCCTACAATGGTAGTGGGTGCAATGTATTTTGTTTCAGTCATGGCCCATACTTCCATGTTTGAGTCAATAAAAATATCTTCATGCACGTTCTCCAGTGGCTGTAGTCACTTCCCATAAATAAGGGAGGTCGACTCACACCTTGTCCCTCAAGGAAAGCGCAATTCACGTTGTCCATCTTACTTCAGGATTTCACTCCCTTTTTGAAGTAACCTGTCTCTGATACCACTTGTTGGATCAGGTGGACAACCTTAGAGGGTGGGTGAATAAGATTTATTAAGATAGTGTAAAATTAAAACAAAATTTCCAAAGAAAAACACTTTCTCAAAGCTACCGCGTGGCGGTAGCTCACGGAGATTGAATCTCTAGTGATATTTCATTTTTTGATCTGTCACACAGTGCCCAAACCATAAACAACAAACAACCATGATTTTGAGATACAATAAACAATATTTTTTTATTCAAAAAGGAACAGATGTTTATATTGGCAAAACTTGATCTTCGTGACGCTGGAGATCGAAGGCGATGAAATACAAAGTACTCTTTTTTTTCTATACCGAACCTCTACCCGGACCGGTTGGCTCTCCCCCCCCCCCAGAAAGGTCTTTGAGTCAGCTCTTCACCTTGCTACCCAGAATGGTCTTAGAGCCCCACTAGATCCCCGGATCTAGACGTCACTCACCGGGATGATTTCTCACGAAACCCTTCTCGGATTTCAACGACCCTCCGGTCGATTTTCCTCACACACAAACAACTAGGCAATAAATAGAATACAATGTAAAATTGCAAATAGATTAGAAATTATTTCTCACTCTAATGTTGAACTCCTCCGAGGAACGGTGCGTGATTGATGCTCTTGAATATCATTTGCTTTGCAATCAATCAGCTGAGAGAGGTTGTTGTAGATTTCATTCCCTAGAGTTCTTCAATCGCGAGGGGGAGGAAATAATATTGATTTTCCTTCAATGAAGATGAGAGTTCGTCCTTCTCCAGATGGTGGTCGAACCCTATATTCAATTGTTCTCCTTCATTGTTATCTTTAGGAAAAGAAAAATATGCTTTTATACGTCTCAAAAAAGTAAGCTACTGCTGGCGGTAGAGATAGCACCCGGTTGTAGGTCAATGCGCTTGGATGTGATAGCTGTCCAGTAGATTTGGAAAAATATCGAAATAAAATATTTTCCCACTTTTTGTGCTACCACGGTGATGTACAAAGCTATCGCATGGAGGTAGCATGATGACTCGATGCTCATCGAGATAGCTAGCACCCAACGGTATGAATAACAACACACGGTAGGCCGCAGAGCTCTCGTCAAGAATTAAATCAAAGCTCGCACGGGCGGTAGTGATAGTGCTCGGCTATGGGTGCCAGAACTTGATTTTCTTATTCTTTTATACCTGTAAACCTGCACATTATACCCAACACACGTATAATCAAATACAACACGAGATTTGATACTGTCAAACTAAAGTGATTTGAATCATAGGTTCCAACAAAAACTCCTTTTGAATAAGAAAGCCTAACCTCCAACTTCAAGCGTGGGGGTATTGTGCTAAGGTACCAATTCCTTAAACTAAGAGTAAGAAAATATGACCTAAAATAATAGACTCCATTTTTATATGATATGCATCTGATAGTTGTACTAATAGATTTCTTATTTCTAATTCTCATATTAGTGAAATATATAATAGCACTCTTCTAGAAGTTTGAGATGCAGTTTATTTTAAAGATAAATTCTCATATAAATTAAATAACTCATCGCAACCTTCTACTAGCTCATCCCAACCTTATTTTATAGACCCATTGGAAATTGATGAACTTAGAAGAAACAAAAGAGTTAGAACCAAAAGGACCTTTTAAGAGGACTGCTTCACTTATCTAGTTAATGGAGATCCTAACTCATTTGAGGAAGTCATGGACTCAAGAGATTTTTCCTTTTGTTAAGAAGCCATAAATTTAGAAATAAATCCTAATCTTGAAATTAAAACATGGATTCTAACTAATCTACTTTCCAGTGCCAAATCCATGGGTTGCAGATGGATCTTTAGGATGAAACTAAATATTGATGACTCCATAGATAAGATTAAGGCTCGCCTTATTTCTAAAGGCTATGCCCAAAAACAAGAAATAGATTATCTAGACACATATGCTCCTGTAGCTAGGATCACATATCTTCGTGTTCTAATCGCCTTCACTTCGATCCATAAGATAATCATTCATCAAATGGATGTCAAGACAGCCTTCTTGCATGGAGACTTAGGTGAAGAAGTCTACATGACTCAACCAAAAGGTCCTATAGTTAAAGGCAAAAAACCAAAGTTTGTAAACTAATTAGGGCTCTTTATGTATTAAACCAAGCTCCTAAATAATGACATCAAAATTTTGATTTTGTACTCTTATCATTTGGATTTAAATCTAATGAATTTGAAAAATGTATTTATGTTAAACAAGATGGAAGTGCAACCGTCTTGCTTTATCTCTATGTAGATGACATCTTAATTTTTAGAAATTAAATTTAAATTATTTATGAAACTAAAAATAACTTATCTTCCAAATTTGATATGAAATATTTGGGAGCATCTAATATCATTTTAGGAATGAAGATAGTTAAAACCTATTTTAGTGTATCTGTAATGCCCCAAATCTCCTGAAAATAATAGGAAATTGGTCAGTAGAGGTTACCGTGCGGTGGTAGACCTAGCGCTTGAAGTAGCTAGCTGAATTTAATGGGTGGACGTCTCTAGTCGGTACCGCGTGGAGGCAGTATGATATCGCACGGAGGTAGCTGGTTAATAAATCATCGTTTGGCTCTTGATCGTACCGCCCGACGATAGCGAGATACCGCATAATGGTAGTGGGAGCGGTAGGGTGTACTGGATGAGACCACTGCCACTGCCAATGTTATCGCGTGGTGGTAGCAAAGATACCGTGCGATGGTAGCTTCCTAATAAAGTCTAGAAATGAGTTCATTTTCTCTCATTCTAACTCTCTCTAGGTTCTTGAGGAAGGAGAAGATAAAAACCAGGAAGCAAGAGCATGGGTGATCCAGCCCTATTATGAAGGCATTCTTATGATCGGATTTGCAAGTAGAAGCCAGATCCACGGAGAGGAAATTATGGTGAACAGTTCTATCTGGATCAAGTGCAAGCTAATGGCTCCTAAGCGATCGACAAGGGAAATAACCTTTCCTCTTGTACAAGTGAAGTCCTCAATTTGCATAAGTGAATGGAACCCCTCAGTAAAGGGTGAAGAAAATGGTGGTTTCTAATGGGTAGATCGTTGTGATCCCCGGTAGAAATTGCATATAGAATCCGAAATCGAAGTATGGAATAGGCATATTGTGTGAAGCCCATCTGGACAGGTTGGTCTGGATTGGTGATGATTTGTTTTGCATGCCGAAGAAGACTCCGTGGATTAATGTGTGGATAAACGTATAGAATCCAAGGTCACGGGGGTGTAGAATGCTATAGTGATAGTACTAGAGATAATCTCTAGGAAAACACCAAAAATTTAGGGAAGAAACGAGATTCTGTCCCCTACCGCGCGACGGTAGTGCTACTAACGGCGATAGATCCCTGTGAGCTATGTTTGTGAGGTCTATCTCTTGGAGACCTAGGGGCCATTGTTGGTAGCTATTGAGCCTTAAGAGCACAGCTATTGTAGCCATGAGAGCTATTGTTGTGTTGATTGTGAGCTCAGGTCCTGGGAGCAATATGGGCGGCAATTGAAGTTGAGAGCCTGAAGTGCCCAGCTATTATGGCCATAAGAGCCAAACGGGCAAGGGGAGGTTGACCTGTATCCTGTCATTCGCCATGATGTCTTTGACCGTCAGTGTTGGCATGGCGATTTGAGCAATAGGAAAAGATGAACTGTACCCGCGTTATTTGATTCCTAGCTAGATCGCCTAAAGTAACTATCTTTCATTGTTGCCATAATGAGAGTCTTAGGCTACAGGCCGGAAAGACTAAAATGCTCAAGTGTGAACCATCAAGTCTGGGACTGTGGATGGCGGTGGGACCCGGAGTAGTCCGATACACCGAGAATGTGCCCTGAGTGCACGGGGTGTGTGGTCGATCAAGCCTACGTCCGTGGCGAATGGTACTTAAATACACATTTTTGTTACCAAAAGATATATATGTTGATGTTTGTAGGGAAGGAGAACCGATGCCCTGAGTAAGGGGTGGGGTCATTATAATATGGTAAGATAATACTGACTGTTGCTTTGTTTTGCTACGATTTGGTAGGTCGTGCTATGCAGGTGCTGGAGAGCCAAGTGGAAAGTAGCGGGCTGAAGTCCATTATGCTGCGATTGGCTGGCCCCTGAAGACTTAAAGGCGAACATTTACTATTTTCATGTGTGGCCGGCATGTGTGCGGATGTATGGAAGATACATTTTGTAATGAAAACAGTTGTAAGGTCTTAAGGCCATAACATGTAGTGTATTAAATATCATTCTTATGTTTTGTAGTGCACATTCCTGGCTTTTGGGTTCTATAACTAAGTTAACTACTTCTGTTAGTATGCACTCTGAGTTAGGATGAGTGAATGAAATGGTTTCAATGAGTAACTTTGCTGACTATCCGTGGAATATGGCGTGGGGCCCTGCCGCACCTTCTGCTATATTCTACATGACGGATGGAGGTGTTATAATTTGGTATCAGCTTCTGGTGTCGGTATTTCTTATTCGAATTCATGGTCAAATTATTTAAAGGGGTGGTGAGCACGTGTATATGGGCTACCGTTATAACATGCACGAACCTATGAATGTCTACTTAGGAATGAAAATACACATGTTTGTTGAACTGGTGTGTTAATATGATTGCTCTTTGCAATGTTATTAGTTGCTTAATTCTGTATTTCACGATTTTAGGAGACTAGAAGTGGTGTAGGGCAGAGTGAACCCCAGTGCTCGGCGGAGATTTGTGCACTAATTGAGGTGCCAACACCTCCTCCTTCTGCGGAAACGATACGGTTGGTTGTTGAAGTCGTGTTCGCATTAATCCATGCGCAACCAGGAGTTCGAGTACAACCTCATACCCCTATGGTGGTCCAGGAACCGGTTGGCGTATTTGAGCATGTGGCGATGAGTCATGTGGTCATTGAGCTAGTGTTCGTAAGGCGAGTGACGAAAAAGAAATTGAAACACGTGATGAGTTTAAATCCTCTTGTGTTTGCGGGTACTAGAACCCTAACACAAGCTGAAGTCTGGCTCTCAAGAATAAAGAGAACCATGACGGTAATGGAAACAGAGGAGTGGCAGAAAATCACTATAGCTACCTTCTTGTTAGAAGGAGAGATGAGTCTATGGTGGGATGAGTTGGAGCTACACCAGTTTGCTAGTCGTCCTTTGATTGAGATCTCGATGCAGGAATTCTCGAGACTATTTTTGGCAATGTATCTTCCATCTGCACAGCGGATTGCGTTGGAAAATCAATTCCAAAGGTTAACTCAAGGCAAGAGTTTTGTGGATGACTACTTGCATGAGTTAACAAGGTTAGGACGTTATGCAGTCTTTATGTTTGCAGATGAGGAACAAAAAACAAATCGGTTCTATGAAGGACTGCGAGATGACTTGCGGTTGTTTCTCTCAGGTTCGATGACGCAAGGCTTTTTGACCTTTGTCAATACGCCCATTCCTTAGAATAAGATATGAAGCACGTACAACTTAAGAATGACTTGGTGGTAAAGAAGTCAGATTTTAAGGTGTCGGGTTCTACAAAATCTTAGTACCGAAAGAGGTGGAGAATGAAGTCTAGGTCTTTAGGACCAGCTTCTTATACAATATCTAACACGATGACATGGAAAAGTATGCTCGCTTGTTACACAAGTGGCAAGGTGGGACATCGAGCACGAGAGTGTCGGAGTGGCCCTCCATGGAAGGGGAAAATGACAGGTGCGACATATGCTAAAAGGGGAAAGTCAGTGGTGGAGTTAAATGCATCCTAAGCGCAATCCCGAGTCTATAATCTTGACCAACAGGAGGCCATAAAACAAAGCGACACCGTAACTGGTATGAGTTAAGATATAGCTTTTACTGTTGTCTACACTTGATAACTTGTGTGTTACTTGTATATAATTTATTTGTATTAGACTTTGTCCTAATATCGGACTATCCGACGAGAGCACTATTTGATAAAGGAGCTTCTTATTCCTTTCTGTCTGAGGACTTCATGGTGCGTATTAGAGTGCCTTATTTTATACTAACAGATCGAGTGAATCTATTGCTTACTAACGGGTGCTTAATGCACGCGGATAGAGCCTGTTGTGTTAAGGTGCGGATAGGAAGTCATGATTTTGGCTTGGAAGCATTTGTGCTGCCGATAACTGAGTTTGATATGATCTTTGGTATGGAATGGCCCTCGAAGCAGTGTGTCTGTATTGATTGTAACTCAAGGACGTCATACTGGGGCAAAACACCAAACACGAGACTAAGTTTATGGGTATACGAGGATCGAGCAAGATATTGGTGTCTGCCCTCAAAAAACTCAAGGCAGTTCGGAAGGGCATGGAATTGTTTTTCACATTGTTGGAGGTTGTAGAGTCGAAGCCTAGTTTGTGTGACGTTCCTATTATATCAGAGATTGCAGATGTGTCTCCTAATGATCTCCATGGGATTGCACCTCAGAGAGAGATCTACTTCGCTATTGAGCTGGTGTCATGAGCAAAACCCATGTCATGATCACCGTACCGAGTGGTGTCAAAGAAGATGGTAGAACTGAAATTTCAGTTGCAAGAATTGCTATATCAATGATATATAAGTCAAAGTATGTCAACTTGGAGTGCACCGGTTCTCTTTATGAAGTAGAAGGACAGAGCTTGCATCTATGCATTGATTATCGTGAATTGAATAAGCTGACAGAGAAGAACAAGTATCTGATTCCGTGAATCGATGATTTGTTTGATCAGCTGGTTGGATCAACTATCTATTCAAAGTTGGATTTTAATTCGTGATACTGGTAGTTGAGGATTCAGGAAAGTGTTATTCCTAAGACATCGTTTGGTACACACTATGGCATTATGAATTTACTGTGATGCCTTTTGGGCTCACTAATGCGCCATCAGTATTTATGGATTTGATGCACAGGATCTTTCGAGAGTATTTGGGCATGTTTGTGAATGTCTTTATTGATGACATACTGGTATACTCTCACTCAGAAGAAAATCATGCGAATCATTTGAGGTTGGTCCTGCATACCTTGAGGAGGAATCTCCTTTATGCCAAGTTTTCTAAGTACGAGTTTTGGATATCTTCAATTGCTTTTATTGGTCATTTCATTAGTGGAGTGGGTATTGTAGTAGATCCGACAAAGATAGTTGTGATACGAGAGTTGCTTGTACTTACTTCAGTAGCAGAAGTCAGGAGTTTCGTAGGACTTGTTGGTTATTATATGCGTTTCGTAAAGGGCTTTTCGAGTATTGCTTTACCTCTCACTACATTGACAAGAAAGAATTAGAAGTTCATATAGACGCCAGAGTGAGCGCGAGCTTTTGAGGAGTTGAAGAGTCGTCTGACCACGACATCTATTTTGTGTTCGCCAAGTGGAACAGAAGGCTTTGAAATCTATACGATGCATCAGGGAGCATCTTAGGTTGTGTTCTACTACAATATATGCATGTAATTTCTTATGGCTCTCGCCAACTTAAAGTACACGTGAAGAATTATCTGGTTCACGAACTGGAATTAGCGGACATGATATTCGCTCATAAGTTATGGCGACATTATGTTTATGGCGTGAAGATTGATATCTTTACGGATCGTAAGAGCCTGAAATACTTGTTGCATCAGAAGGATCTGAATATGCGACAGCGGAGGTGGATGGAGTTCCTTAGGGAATACACTTTTGAGATACACTCTCGGGAAGGGAAATGTAGTCGCAGATGCGCTGAGTCGCAAGGCTCCAATATGAGCAAATTGGCTACATATGCATGATAAGCGTCTGATTCGTGAGTTGGAGGCTCTGGACATCTCTTGTGTTGATAGGAAAATGGGCGCGGAAGCATGCTTGAACTGGACGGAGGTGCAATATGACCTTGCGGACAGAATTCGACAGGCATGGGAGCTTAATGAGAGCATGAAGCGTTAGATTGTGGAGATAGTGGATGGGTCAAATTCCCAATTCTCTCCGAATGATGGTCTTTTGTGTAGGGATGGCTGGTTGTGCGTCTCGAATGTGTGTAAGTTGCGGGCAGAATTGATGTACAAGGCCCATTTTACCAAGTGCACAATCCACCCAGGGAGCACAAAAATGTTCAAGGACATGAAGAAATTATTCTGGTGGCCAGGGTTGAAAAAGGACATCACACTTTATATGGTGAAGTGTCAGACTTGCACCCTAGTGAAGGCTGAGTGTCAAAAACCCGGCAGTTTCCTGAATTCGTTACCAATACCAGAATGGATGTTTGATGACATATCGATGGATTTCGTGCATGGTTTGCCGTGATCACAATGCAGGAACTATTCCATTTGGGTTATTGTGGACCGGTTGACAAAAGTAGCACACTTCATTCAGAGTCGAAGGGACAATTTAGTTGAAAAGTTAGCTAAACTTTATGTTGAGCAGATCGTACGATTGAACGATGTGCTCCGTAGCATCGTTAGTGATTGTGATGGACGTTTCACATCGAATGACTGGAAGCTTATTCATAAATTATTGGATACCAAGCTGAAATTCTGCACGACGTTTCATCCTCAGACGGATAGTCAGACCGAGAGGGTAAACAAAATGATGGAAGATATTCTTTGCATATGCTTCGCATATGCGCCCTGGATTTTGGGAAGAGGTGGGAAGATCATCTCTTTATGATCGAGTTTTCCTATAATAATAGCTACCAAGCGAGTATTCAAATGACACCTTTTGAGGCCTTATATGGTAGGCAGTGTCGTACTCCCTTGGCTTGGGTAGAAATAGGTGAATCAAAGTTGTATAAGCGTAAGGACGTTAAAGATGAGACTTCAATGATACGTTTGATTCGAGAATGATTGCTGATTGCACAAGATAGGTAAGCAAAATACTATAATGTCAAACACCGAAATATGGAGTTTGCGGTTGGCGATTGGGTATTAAGATTAAACCGTTCAAGGGAGTATCAAGGATCCGACGCTTGAAAAAGCTGAGTCCAAGATACCTTGGACCATTTGAAATTATTGAGGGTATTGGAGAAGCTGTCTATCGGCTTAAGCTTTCAGCTGCACTCTATAGTTTGCACGATGTGTTTCGCATATCGGTGTTGTGGAAGGTAGTGTAAGAGCCTACGTAAGTAGTTGTTGTGGAGCAAATTACGGTCTATAGTGGGTTTACGACGAAAGTCAAACCCATTTGTATCGAGGACGCGGAAGTAAAGTGACTACGGAATAAAGAGATTAGAATGGTAAAAGTCCATTGGGAAAATTGCGACTATGAGGAGATTTCATGGGAGCGAGAGTAGACCATGCGAGAAGAGTTCCCTAAGCTGTTCCGTTGAGGTACATTTGTTATGTTTTGTACTTCTGTATTGTTTCCTATTAAGTGTTGATTTTGAGACAAAATCTCTTAAAGGGGAGGGGAGAATTATAATGCCCCAAATCTCCTGAAAAAAACATGAAATTGGTTACTGGAGGTTACCGTTCGGCGGTAAACCTAACATTGGCGGTAGCTAGCTGAATTTAATGGGCCGACGTCTCTGGTCGGTACTGCGCGGAGGTAGTGTGATATCGAGCGGTGGTAGCCAGTGAATAAATCATTGTTTGGCTTTGGATCGTACCTCCCGGTGGTAGTGAGATACCGCGTAGCAGTAGTAAGAGCGGCAGGGCGGTGCTGGATGAGACTACCGCCACCAACAAAGTTATCGCGTAGTGGTAGCAAAGATACCGCGCAGCGGTAGCTTCTTGATAAAGGCTAGAAATGAGATCATTTTCTCATTTTCTTCTATTCTCACTCTCTCTCTTAGTTCTTGAGGAAGGAGAAGAGAAAATTCGGGAAGCAAGAGCAATGGTGATCAAGCCCTATTGTGAAGGCATTCTTATGATCGGATTCGTGAGTCAAAGCCAGATCCGCGGAGAGGAAATTGTGGTGAACTGTTCCATCTGGATCAAGTGCAAGCTAATGACTCCTAAGTGATCGACAAGGGTAACAACCTTTCTCCTTGGACAAGTGAAGTACTCAATTTGCATAAGTGCATTTGAAATTTGGGATTTGGGAAATAATAGTATTGAATTGTATTTTTTTTACACAAAATAGTTTTGACATTTTGAAAGTCAGAAGTCTGCATTTGGCATGCGTTGAGATGTACTCAACGTACGCGTCGATTTCGAAATGCACCGACTTCACCTGCGTTTAAATGAACTTGACGCCTTGTTTCGACCTTACCTGTGTTGAATAGTATTGGACGCTTGCACTGATATCTACTCGAAGCAATCGTCGATTTTTGCCTGGTCTGTTTTCAGCTTTGGTAGCGTCGATAAGATCTTGACGTGCGTCGAGTAGAACTTGACGCAACATGCGTCAACTTCTCTTTCGGTTACGTTACACGTTGATTTACTTTACACGTTTTCTTGTCATTGTTGAAATTGGTGAAGTGGAAGTGGGTGGTCGGGCAGTCCGGGCAGCCTGGGCGGACTGACCGCGCGAACTGGTAGTTAGTCCGACGGGCTTGTGGTTGGCGACCTGCGTAATTTGCTGCGGTCAGGTTTTGCGGACTGCACGGACTGGTTTAGTCCGGCGGTGAGCTACTCTGCAAGGTGGTGTGCTCGGCCTATGCGGACTAGGCTTGGAGTCCGCGCATCTTTTGTGGAGTTATAGTGAGCAGCAGTCTGGCTCTGGAGCTGGCGAACTTGGTTGGTTTCCGCCGAGCTCGCGCCATCTTTTCTGGACTTGCACTTCTGTGAAGTTCAGGGTTTCCGCAGTGTCCGCTGTGACCGGGCGGTGTTGTGCCTGTGGTCGTGGACTAGTGCGTACGGACTGTCCTTGTGTTCAGCTGGTCGCTCTTGCGGGATGGCTGGTCCGGCATTGCTGTTGCGGACTGGGCGGACTACCTTGTGCAGTCTGGCATCTCGCCTGTTACTTGGCGATTATGGGTAGCCTTGTTTCTGCAGACTGGGCGGACTTCTTTGTGCAGTTCGCCATCTCGCCCGGACTTGGCGGGTTGGTTTGCCCCGTGCGGGCAGACTCAGCGGATTGACTTTGTTAGCTGCGACTAAGGGGCGGTGACTTTATCTCATAGGGTGGTGACCACATTCCTCACCTGGCCTATAAATAGGACCCCCCAGCAAGTCATTTACAATAGAGTGAATAGTATGTTGGGCTTGAGTTTCGGCTGCGGACTCGGTTTTTTGTATCCGCACGGGTTGCTTGCTTAACCAGTTGTTGTGTGCAGGTGGCGCGGCTAACACTGTGAAACCAGGAGTTTGGTTCTGACCTCAGTGGAGTTAGAGGACTGTTTCCAGCGGTTACCTATTTTAGCATCTTCTCTCAAGTTCAATAACCTGTCCGCGCGACCTCGCGGTCTTGGCGGGTAGGCAGCTTGTTCCTCTGTTCAGCAGCAGTTCGGCAAATAACGGCGTGTCCGCATGACCTCGCGGTCTCGGCGGACTCCGTGTTCTGTTTGGTTTCAGCTCAGCTCGGGCGGTCTCGGCGACCTCAGCGGTCTCGGCGATCTCGGCAGTCTCGGCGGTCTATCCGTTCGAGTAGTTTTGTGCTTCTAATTTTTCATGTACTGGCGAAATCATGTCTCGCCATGTATACCTCGCCCTATAAAGAAGATTAATGAAATTTTGATCTGCTTGCTTCTATCTGTGTTTTTGGTTATCTGAGTTGCTTCCTGCTTTCCGCAAGTTCAAGTTGTGATCTGGGTAGCTCCGAAGATATTGATTTGGTGTTTGGACTACCTTGCTGAGTAACTTGAGAAAATTCAACATGGTATCAAAGGAAGGTTCAGTTTCTTGAGCGGTGATCAACAAGCCTTGTTGTTGCTCTGTGTGCTTCTGAAAGGATAACCAAGTTAGTGTAATGGACGGAGGGTTTGCAAAAGGTCTGGGAATTGAGCTTCTGACGCCGACTAACTTCAAGAAGTGGAAGTCGTGCATGAAGAGCTATCTTCTGGGGCGAGGAGCTATGGGAGGTCGTCGGTGGAGATGATCAAGTTGAAATCACTACTGAGTTTAGAACAGCCGAGCAGGTAAGAGTGTGGAGGAAGACAAATTCCAAGGCTGAGTTTGCACTCAAGAGGGCGGTGTCACCTGAGCTCTTTAATCACATCTTAGGATGTGAATCTACTGCTGATATTTGGACTTCCCTTGATGGGTTGTTCAGTAGGAAGAATGTAGCAAGGCTACAGTTCTTGGAGAATGAGTTGGCTAAGGCAACTCAGGGAGACCTTTCCATCTCCAAATACTTCTTGAAGATGAAAAGCTTGTGTGCTGAGCTTTCAGCACTAGATCCTGATGAGCCGATCTCTGAGGCCAAGCTGAAGAGGCACATAATCTGCGGTCTGTGGAAGGAGTTAATGGCCTTTGTTACTTCTGTTCAAGGCTGGGCTACTCAGCCCTCTCTTATGGAGCTGGAAAATCTGCTTGCCTCGCAGGAGAGCCTGGCAAGGCAGATGGCTGGGAAGACTATCTCTGAAGGAGCTAGTGAAGCTCTTTTCACTGAGAAGAAGAAGAAGAAGAGATGGGAAGGGAAGAAAAAGCAGACTGTGGCTGGAGATGAACTTTCATCTTCTAAACAGCAGGAGGGGAGCTTTGCTCCTAAGAAGGACTGGAAGAAGATCCTGAAATGCTACAGGTGTCATCAACCAGGCCACTTCAAGCAAGACTGCAAGGTCAAGCTTCAGCCTGGGCATGCTGCAGGCAAGGAGGAAGCTTCCTCTAGCAAGGAGGAGGTCGGATGGGGTGGAGCATTCATGACGGGCACTTGTGTACGAGCTTTGTCCACCGTTGATATAGAGGACGATTGGATCGTTGACTCCGGGTGTGGTCATCACCTCACTGGAGATATGTCAAAGTTCTCCAAGCTGCAGGCATACTCAGGTAACCAAGCTATTATAACTACTGATAATACTGTTTATGCAGTAGAGAAGGATGGTATAGTAACGTTGGGTAGTGATAAGGGGCCGCTCACGTTAAGGAGTGTTTATCACCGGGCATGAAGAAGAACCTCTTCTCTGTGACCAATGCTGTCGACGCCGTCTATCACGTTCTGTTTGGGCCAACAGAAGTGAAGATCCTTCGCAACGTATCAGCGGTTAAGGCTGATGTTGCTCACATTGGAAGGAGAGTGAAGGACTTGTTTGTTCTATCAACAAGTTCCTATATTGATCGGATGATGGCCAATGATAGCGCTGCTATGTGGCATGAGAGGTTGGGGCATGTTGGGATGGATAAGCTGAAGGATATGGCAAATAGGAGCTTGGTGAGAGGCTTGCCTAAGCTATCTTCCTTCGGTGATGGTCACGTTTGTGCTGGATGTCAGTATGGCAAGTCTCACCGTCTTCCATTTGATAAGTCGCAAACGAGAAGCAAAGCACCATTGGAGGTTATCCATGGTGATCTGATGGGACCAACCATTACTACTAGCCTTGGCGGGAGCAGGTACATGCTATTCTTGATTGATGACTACTCAAGATACACTTGGGTGCATTTCTTGAAGGAGAAGTCTGAAGCCATCGGATTGTTTGTGAAGTTCAAGGAGCTGGTGGAGGGTCGGCTTAACCTGAGGATCAAAAAGCTTAGAACTTACAATGGCGGAGAATTTGTCTCCTCCGAGTTTTCTAATTTTTGCAGGAAGCATGGAATCTGGAGGGAGCTCACTTGTGCTCATACTCCACAACAAAACGGAGTAGCAGAGCGGAAGATCCGTCATCTGACAGAGACCTGCAAATGCTGGCTTCATGCCAAGAGTATCCCAAGGTCCTTCTGGGCGGAGGGAATGTCTTGTGCAGCTTATGTCATCAATCGGATGCCTCTCAGTCCGATCAACATGAAGTCTCCCTTCGAGATGTTGCTGAAGGAGAAGCCGAGCGTTGAACACCTTCGGGTGTTTGGATAAACTTGCTATGTGCATATTCCTGATTCTTTGAGGACTAAGCTTGATGCAAAGGCAAGGAAGCTTGTCTTTGTTGGCTATGATGAGCGAAAGAAAGGATGGAGATGCATGGATCCGGTGATGAAGAAGTTCGTAGTGTCAAGAGATGTTGTCTTTGACGAACTGACGTCATATGGAGGAAGCTCGGTTGAGCTACTGGAGAGCAAGGTAGATGAAGATCAGGAGGTGGCTGAGGTTGTTGATCAAGAGGAGCTAGCTATGTCACCAGCAGCTCTAGTTGCTTCAAGTTCTGGGGGGGAAGCTTCTGGGTCAGGAAGAAGGGGGAGCATTGCTCCAAGCTTATCGAAGAACAGAGGTGAACAAGAAGAAGTATCGGAGGTGGTCAGCAAGGAGCAGCCTCTTCGGAGATCAAAGAGGGTTATCAAGCCTCTAGCTCGCTACTGCGAAGGAAACACTGTGAGCTATATCTCATGTTTCTTTGCAGGTCCTCTTGATGAGAGGGAGCCTGCTAGCTTCAATGAGGCCACTAGAGTCAAGGAGTGGGAAGATGTCATAAGAGAGGAGATGGATGCTCTCAAGAAGAATGAAAACTTGGGATCTTGTGCCCAAAGTTGATGGCATTACTCCGGTAACTTGCAAGTGGGTGTTTAAGTTGAAGAAGAAGGTTGATGGGAGCATTGAGAGTTACAAGGCTCGCCTGGTTGCTCGGGGATTCTCTCAGCAGTATGGAGAAGACTATGAGGAGACATTTAGTCCAGTTGCAAAGATGACTTCAGTTCGGATAGTGATTGCTTTGGCTGCTTGCCAAGGATGGAGGATGTGGCAGCTTGATGTAAAGAACGCCTTTTTATACGGAGAGATTTACAAGGACATCTTCATGGATAAGCCACTTGGTTTCGTTTCTGAAGTTCATCCGGACTACGTTTGCAAGCTCAGGAAGGCTCTCTACGGGTTGAAGCAAGCTCCTAGAGCTTGGTATGGGAAGATAGCATAATATCTGCAATTCTGCGGATACCTTGCTTCAAACTCAGACTCAACCTTGTTTATCAAGAAGAAGGGGGAGCTTCGAGTCTTGGTCCTGCTGTATGTTGATGATATGATCATCACAGTGAATTCGGAGGAGGAGGTAGCTAGGCTCAGAGCTGAGCTAGCTATTCGCTTCGAGATGAAAGACCTGGGAGAGCTTCATCACTTTCTTGGTCTCGAAGTGGAGAGGAAGGAGAGCGGGTTACTCATTTGCTAGAAGGGATATGCTGAACGCATTGTGAACTGGTTTGGATTGATTGATGGGAAGACTTGCTCTACTCCTTTGGATCAAGGACTAAAGCTTCGTCGAGATGAAGGAAGGGTAATTCCTGATCCTTTGGTGTTCATGGCTCTTATTGGGAGCTTGATCTACCTGACGATTACTAGACCAGATAAAGCTTATGATGTTGGTCGAGTAAGTCGATTTATGGCAGAGCCAAGGAAGTCTGATCTTGTAGCAACAAAGAACATTCTGAAGTATGTCAAGGCAACTTCTGACATGGGACTTCTTTACAGAAGGGATGCGAGTTTCTCTTTGCTAGGGTACACGGATGCTGATTATGGTGGTGACTCGGATGATCGAAGGTCAACTTCTGGTTATGTGTTCACTTGTGGATCAGCGGGCATTTAGTGGTGTAGCAAGAAGCAGGACTCGGTATCCGTCTCTACTACGGAAGCTGAGTAAAAGGCTTTGGCCTTGGCAGCTCGGGAAGCCGTTTTGCTAAGGAGGCTAGTAGAGGACGTCCATGAGGAAGTGCAAGGTCCAACTTTGCTCCGAGGGGATAATGAAAGTGCTCTCAAGCTAGTAAACAATCCAGTTTATCATGAAAGAACCAAGCATATCTAGATCGATCACCACTTCATAAGGGAGAAGGTGTTGAAGGATCTCTTGTGGTCGGTCATGTTTGGAGTGAAGATAACCTTGCGGATATCTTCACTAAGCCGCTGTCGAAGGGGCCTTTTCATCGGCTACGAGGTCTTCTTGGCTTGATCACCACTTCTCACTTCAAGGGGGAGTTGTTGGGTACATTGGAAAATGTGTACCTTATTTGTAGAAGCCTTACTTAGCTCAATTATATACCTCAAGGTATATTTGATGTTATTTTGAGTTTATATGTGCAGGTTAAGAATGTGCTAGAATGCAAGAAAAATATTCTAAGTCCATATGTCGACACCTGAATAAGCTGTTTCGACACTTCAGAAACATTGTGTCGACACTTGGAAATAGCTGTGTCGACACTTAAGAGAATTTGTGTCGACACTGGGAGGCAGTGTCGACACACAGATGATTATAGTCGACATCGACTGTATCAATACCGGGAGGCAGTGTCGACACACAGAGGCAGAGTCGACAATAACTGTGTCGACACTTAGAGGCAGTGTTGACACACACTATGTTCTGAGTCTACATCAACTGTGTCGACACACAGGACTTGTGTCGACACACATCTGAGTCTAGATTAAGTTTATTGTTGATGAAAGGTTAAGTGTTTGTGTCGACACAAACAATCAGTGTCGACACATTCTCAAGATGCAGTATCAAGGAGCTGTGTCGACATCAAGACAGCTTTGTCGACATCACCAAAGGCTGTGTCGACAATTAAGTCACTTGTGTCGACACATATTGACAGATGGTCTCGATACTTTATGGCAGACAGACTCGACGCTTTGTTGACAGAGTCAAAGGCTCAAGAACTGTTTGAAGACTTGACAGCTGTGGGTTATGACAGGTTTACTGAAGCTGTCAGACTTGTCAGAAGTTAGTTATAAATCGGATCAGCCGCTTACCAAGGATGAAGTCTATAAATAGATGGATTCAGAAGAAGAAAGAAAAAACAAGATAACAACAACACATAGAGAAGAAGTATTGTCACCACTAATCTCTGATCAAGAAAGTACAAGTAACAAAGAAGAAGATCTTCGTGAGAAGATCTAAGAAGACATTCTGAAGTAGTTTTCTATTCAGATTCTGTCTAAGTTGAATTCAATCAGAATTCACAAGTATCATCAAGGGTTTTGGATAGAGAGAGATCCAGCCATTTGAAGATAAGAAGGAAGCTATCATAGGTTTCTCAAAAAGCAGATACTAAACCAATCTGTCAAGAAGATTCAAATCTATTTCGGAAGTCTAAGAAGGAAGCTGCTAGTCAGTTTTATTCAAAGGAAATCAACTCAACTAAGTTCAGATTCAAGAAGCTTTGAAGAAAGCTAAGATCAAGTTGATTTCAATCATCGGCCTCTTCAAGAAGCTGATCAAGAAAGTTCTTATCTCTTCTCTCTCAACAGGGGTAAGAGATTACAAAAATTTCTTATCAAATTCTGTAGAATCTATTCATAGATCTGAGTTGTAAGCCTAATTTATAAAGGCTGAGTGTAGGAGATTGATTCTCTTAGGTAGGGTTGTTTATGCCTGAGTTGTAGGAGAAGGTTTTCTCTGAGATGTAGGCCTTGAGGCAAGGCTGAGGTAGGGCTTGTTAGCCTGAGTTGTAGGAGAAGGTATTCTTTGAGTTGTAGGCCTTGTAGCAAGGCTGAGGTAGGGCTTGTTAGCCTGAGTTGTAGGAATCCTTTTGGATTCTGAGCTGTAGGATCTGAGGATCTGAGTTAAAGGAAGAAGTTAGGCCGACTCTAGCATACTGCTAGATAGGTGAAGAGAGAAAGTTGATGTACCCAGACCATAGGGAACCACTATAAATCTGTGTGTAATCTATCATGTGTGTATGTTTGTGATTGCTGTGCTGTGTTAGCTTAGTTATATCTGATTTATTCAAATATTTATAGTTATATTCTGCCTTAAGTTAAATCAAGGAAAAGTACCTATTCACCCCCCCCCCCCCCTCTAGGTGTTTAGGTAGTCTTGAAAGTAAAACTATCAAGTGGTATCAGAGGGAGGTTGCTCAAAGAAGGACTTAACAGTCTGAGTAGATCCCTAAGGCAGAATCAAGAATCAAGAAAATGGGTTCTGGAGAGAATCACAAGGAATTAAGGTCAATGAAATTACCCATCTGCAGGAATGAGATTTTTGGAATCTAGAAAGAAAGGGTTAGATTGTTTATGGAGGCCTCTGACCAAAGGATATATATCACAGTAAAAGAAGGTCCATATATCCCAATGAATTTGTCTGCTCTAGATGCAAATCAAAGAACTCCTAAAGATTATTCTGAAATGACCAAGGATGAAATTATATTGGCAACTATGAATAAGAGAGCACAGAATATCATAGTGAGTGCCATAGATGATTCTACTTTCCAAAATTTGATTCATTGCAAAACCTCCAAGGAAATGTGGGACACCTTGATTGTCTACATGGAGGGTTCTAAAGAAGTTAGACAAGACAGAAAATCTATGCTTAATCAAGAATATGAGAGTTTCAGACAAGGGAAGTCTGATAGCATATCTGAATGCTACAAGAAATTCTACAGGATAGTGAATGAATTGATGTCCTATGGAAGGGTCATTCAGTACTTATGAGCTGAATGACAAATTCCTAAGATCCTTGACAAAGGATTGGGATACCAAGATTTGTTTCATTAGAGAAGTGGCCAAACTAGCTGACATTTCTCCTCCAACCTTATTTGGAAAGTTGTTATCATATGGAATGCAACTAACAGCTAGGAAGGAGGAAGAAAGAAATACAAAAGGAGAGCATAGAGAAAAGTCAGTGGCCTTCAAGGTTGAAGCCACTAGAAGGAGCAGGAGGATATCTTCATCACCTCCTAAGGAAGTTGCTGAAATGATCTCAGAAAATTTAGAAAATCAGAACTCAGATAGCAGTGATTCAGATGCAGATTTTGCTGCCTTTACAAGACAGTTTCAGAGGTTCTTGAAGAAGAAGCAGTGGAAGTCAAGGCCCTCCACATCACAGCCAGTTGATGACTATTATCAAAAGAGAAAATCATCAAGAAAGGAAAGGAGCAGGTCTAAGCCCAGCAAAGCTATAACATCAAAAATTGTTTGCTATTACTGCAATAGGCTAGGACATGTGGTGGCTGAGTGTCCAAAAAAGAGAAAGGAGCCAACAGACAGAAAGAAGACTCAACAAAAGGGCAAGAAGGAGAAATCCTTTATTGCTAAGAAGGAGAAGAGTCTTACAGATCAATCCTCCTCAGAGTTAGAATCTGAAGCTGAAGCATACATTGGATTGTATGCAGCTAGTGAAGAAGAGGAGTTTATGCAATTGCTGGACTCCATCAATGAACAAGAAGACCATAAGTGCATGGGACTGATGGCTGAATCAGAAGACAACAAGTGCCATGATCAGCCTGGTCCCAACAAGGTACAAAGTAATTCTATAATTTCTGATTATAGTACTGGTTCAGAGTCAGATTCATCTTCATCAAGTGATAAGGATGGATCAGAATCTGAAGGAGATATTCATCAGTTGATAGATGAATATGGGGACTTATTGCAGGCACTTAAGAAAAGCAAAAACCTGGCCAAAAATCAGGCTAAGGAAATTGTAGATCTTAAGATGACTGCATCTGGTTTAGAGAAAGAATTGGATCAACAAATGAATGAGGTTACCAAGCTAAAAACTATTATAGTTATTCAGATGGGTACAATCACATATAAAAATGATCTAATTAAAAGTCTGGAAGTCAGACTTCAAGTAGAGAAAGATTTGATTGCTAGTTACTCTAAGACAAAATCAGTCTTACCCTTAATAGATGAGTTTGTGGCTCAAAAGGGTAAGGCAGGAATAGGCTATAAAGGTAACACCAGGGCTGCCCATTTCAAGAGAAAGGGCAATGCACCTGTTAAGCCATTGAATTTAAAAGTCCCTATAGCTTTTAGAAAGGTGCATGAGCCTTCTAACAAGTATGATCTTGAAAACATTCATGGTCATAATAAGACTGATGTTCTGAATAACAAGGGTGTTAATATCAATAAGTCAGCCCATGTTCATAAACCCCATGGTTATAAGAAACCAGTGGGTATAGCTGCAGCAGCACCAGCACAGAACAGAAATTCTTCTGTCAAAAATGTATCTAGACCTAGATACAACAAGTATGAATGCTAGTGCTGTGGCAAGACAGGCCATTTTGCCTTATACTGCTGGCATAACATAAGTGTCAGAAAGAACAATAGTCTACCAGTTATAAGAGTTGCTGGTAGTTTTGATATGAATGGTGCTAACTTGAACCAAGGACCCAAGACTTACTTGGGTTCTAAGGGAAGGTAATTCTATATTGCAGGAAAGTCCAAGTTATCATGCCCCTATATGGTACTTGGACAGTGGATGTTCCAAGCATATGACTGGAACAAAGGGGCTACTGAAGGAGTACACATCTATCAAGGATGAGCCTAAAGTAATCTTTGGTGGATCTGAAAGAGGAATCATCAAAGGATTTGGTAACATCTCTTCCAACCAAATTACCATCACTCAAGTGGCTTATGTAAAAGGTTTCAAACACAACCTGATAAGAATAAGTCAGCTGAGTGATCTAGGATATGACGTTTCATTTGTTAAGAATTGATGTCATATCAGAAGGTCAAGTGATCAAAAGGTCATATTGACTGGGTATAGAAAGAGAAATGTTTATTATCTTGATTTTGGGTGTGAGAACAAAGGTTCTCCTATTTATCTTGTAGCTGATGAAAAAGCATCTCATTGTGTCAAATGGCACCAGAGGCTGGCTCATCTTAACTATAAGACAATTAGCCAACTCTTTAGTAAAGAGTTAGTGAGGAATGGTCCTCAAGTTAAGTGTATAAAGGAAGGGATATGTTCAGCTTGTCAAAAGGGCAAGCAGACAAAATCCTCTTTTCATAGCCTTGAAAACAAGGATTCAGTGAGGTGTATATACCTCTTACATATGGATCTTTTTATCCTATACCAGTTCATAGTCTAGGTAGGAAGGTCTACACTTTTGTGGTTGTAGATGACTATTCTAGATATTCCTGGGTGTTCTTTCTAAGACAGAAATCTGAAACACCAAGTGTTTTACACAGTTTTGTCAGACAAATTCAGAATGAACTGGACAGTACAGTGGTCAAAATCAGAAGTGACCATGGCACTGAATTTCAATCTGAAAGTATAACAAGATTGTGTGAAGAGTTTGGGATTTTTAAGAATTCTCCTCACCTAGAACACCTCAGCAAAATGGTATTGTTGAAAGAAAGAATAGGACATTGATTGAAGCTGGTAGAACTCTATTGAGTGACACTTCTCTCCCAGAATATTTCTGGGCTGAGGCAGTAAACACTGCATGTCATGTACTCAACAGGGCTTCTATCACTAAGTACCACAAAAAGACTCCCTATGAGATCATGAAAGGTAGAAAACCAAATCTATCCTATTTCAGAATCTTTGGTTGCAAGTGTTATATCCTTAACAATGGCAAGTCTTATTAAACTAAGTTTGCTGCCAAATCCCAAGATGGGATATTTGTTGGGTACAACAATAATAGTAAGGCTTATAGGGTCTACAACTTTATTACTCAGGTTGTAGAAGAATCTGTACATGTTGTATTTGATGAAACAAGATTAATCAATAGTAAGTTGCCTTATAGTTCATGCAGTCCAACAGGTATAAGCAATAGGATGGACAAGATTTCCATTGCAGAAGGCTCAACTACAGATGAAGTATTGGAAAATGATGGCTACTATCTAGGGGGTGTACAAGACTCTCTAGAAGCTGATGACAACCAAGAGGTGCAGCACAATGAAGAAACTGGAGGTGTTCAGCCAGAAGAAAGTCTTCCTCCAGCTGTAAGACATCTAAAGGATCATCCAGCAGATCAGATAATTGGTGATCTAAGACATGGAGTGCAAACAAGAAGTAGAAATCTGAATATAGTTCTGCACTTAAGTTTTCTATCTCAACTGGAACCAAAGAAATTTGAAGAAGCTATCCAAGACCAATACTGGATTAATGCTACGCAAAAGGAGCTTAATAAGTTTAGAAGATGCAAGGTCTGGGAGTTGGTTCCTAAACCAAAAGACCACAACATCATTGGTATAAAGTGGATTTTTAGGAACAAGTTGGATGAGAATGGAGTTATTGTGAAGAATAAAGCAAGATTAGTTGCAAAAGGATACAGGCAGGAAGAGGGAATAGACTTTGATCAAACATTTGCCCCAGTAGCAAAACTGGAAGCAATTAGAATGTTCCTTGCCTATGCAGCATATCAAGGATTCAAGGTATATCAAATGGATGTGAAATCAACATTTCTGAATGGTGATCGGAAAGAAGAAGTCTATGTAGAGCAGCCATCAGGTTTTGTAGATTCTCTTAAACCTAGTTGTTGGGTATTGTATCCACAATGTACCTGATTTGAAGAAGCCCTTGTACAAGCTAAGGTGAATTCACTATGTATTTGATGAATTTCTTCTAGTTGTGCTTGCAGCTATTCATTACTAAGTACACACCAATGTCAGGGTGCAGTAGGTCAATATACACGGGTCTGTGCAACGTAATCCCTCGTTGAGCAGATCAGTGTGTTGGCTTACGTGTACTCTCTCTATTAGAGTGTACTTATTTCCAAGCACAGGGTCATGAAAGATCATGAGCAGACAAGGAGCAAGGATGGGCCAAAGACCAGCTCACGGGTTGAAAGACGAGAATCGTCTAAGTGTAAATCGTCAAGAATCACTAAGTGATTCTCGCCGATTCGTCGAGAATCACTAGTGATTCTCGCCGATTCGTCGAGAATCACTAGTGATTCTCGCCGATTCGTCGAGAATCACAAGTGATTCTCGCCGATTCGTCGAGAATCACTAGTGATTCTCGCCGATTCGTCGAGAATCACTAGTGATTCTCGCCGATTCGTCGAGAATCACTAGATGATTCTCGCCGGGTTGGGCCGGCTGTCTCGACGCAGTCAGAAAATTCTCTAAGGCAGAATCGTCGAGAATCACTAAGTGATTCTCGCCGATTCGTCGAGAATGACTTCGCATTCTCGACGATTCGGCGAGAATCAAATGTGATTCCCGCCGATTCTCCCCGGCCTCTATAACCTGTGCAGCCTGAATTCGCCAAGTAGAATTCGGCGAGAATCGTAAGTGATTCTCGCTGATTCGTCGAGAATCACCTACGATTCTCGCCGATTTTGCCTTGGGCGATTTTTCCGAATTCCTGGACCGGTCCATTTTACCTGCAGCTATTTGAACCGGACTTTGGTCTTTTCTTTGGTGGGGCCCACAACGGTCATCTCCATGACCTATTGTATAAATACACAGGTATTTGTGTACAGTGGCTCACGGATACAGAATACAAAAGCCGAGCCGACCGACTAACCCTAAAATCGCGAACCAGCTCCGCCTCCGTCGCCGCCGCTCGTGCAGTGGTCACCGTAGCTGATCTCGATCTCCTCCAGATCCCCGGTGACAGAAGCCAAGTCTTGCACAGCGTCTCACGCGTCTAACCAGAGATCTTTTGTCTCTTGATTTGAGATAGGGAAATCCATCCCCGTCCGAATCGATCGAGACGATCGATCCTAGTGTGACCGTTGGAACACCTTGCCGACTTCGCTAAGAAGATTGAATCTCCAGTGCATCACTGCTATTTTCAGTTGCCGCCGCCAACACCGAGAGCCTTGCCTCCGCCCTTTGCCGTCGCCGGTCTCGGGGAGATTCTCTCCAAGAAAGATCAAGGGTTGTGGACTTTTCGTTGCCTACAAGAACAAGTAGTCTAACGAAAAGGGACACCTAGATCTTCAAGTTGTTTGTATTTCTTATACACTCCAATTTCTTTTTCATTGTAAAGGAACATTTGGTTCCTAGTTGTAGGGTTGGGTGCAACCCGTGTTGTGGGAGTTTTGACTCCTACGTGTGGAAGGGTTCCTTCCGATAGTGCAAGGATTGGATTTCAATCCTATTGGTGAAGTGACCGAGTCGTCCCTGGTTGGGAGATAGGTCGAAGGGAGAAAGTGGACGTACCCAAATCGGGGAACCACTATAAATTGCCTATGTTATTTTCTGTGCTGTGTGGTTTGTTTTGATTCTGCAGGTACCGTTTTTTAATTCCGCAAAAGCGACAAAAGTCACATATCCCCCCCCCCAATAGGTGAAGGTAGTTGACACTAGGTGAACTTACAAGTGGTATCAGAGGGAGATTGCTCTCAAAAAGGTTCACACCTTGAGTAGAATCCTTCCACCAGTGTCAAGAAGAAGACCGATATCTTCCATGGACGGACTCAAGCACTCCGGCAAAATCCCAGTGTGCACCAGACATAACTTTCCTATCTAGAAGGAAAGAATCAGATTCTACATAGAAGCAGTCGACCCCCGGCTATTCGTGATAGTGGAGGAGGGACCTTACATTCCCACTAAGGCCTCCACCATTGATCCTACCAAGAAAGTGCCCAAGAAACTTTCGGAAATGGACAAGGACGAAATGGTGCTGTTCGGACTCGACAAGAAAGCTCAGAACATCCTGGTAAGCGCAGTTGACGACTCTATGATGCAGAACTTCTGCAACTACAGGACAGCCAAGGATCTCTGGAGCTGCCTGATTGTATTAATGGAGGGCACGGATGAAGTGAGGGACGATCGGAGATCCTTCCTCAACCAGAAATATGAGGCCTTCAGGCAAGGGCCCAAGGAGGAGATCGGAGTTACCTTCGAAAACTTCCTCAAGATCGTCAATGCACTCAAGGGATATGGAAGAGTGTTCACTGACGGTGAGCTCAATTATAAGTTCCTTAGGTCCCTTACTAAGGAATGGGATACGAAGATCTGCGCCATCCGAGAGTTTGGCAGACTTGCGAAAACCGACCCTCAGATTCTGTTCGGGAAGCTCATGTCCTATGAGCTTCAATTGAACATAAGGAAGGCCGAAGAGGAAGCAGAGAAAGCCGCAGCCAAAGAAAAGACCGTGGCCTTAAAAGCCATTCATTCCAGAAAGGGCAAGGGTGCTGCTTCTTCCCGTGCGTGGAAGAAGGATGAAGAGGAAGACTCTGAGCCAAGCTCCTCCGGCTCAGAATTGTCTGAGGAAGACTTATCCCTTATCACACGGGAATTCAAGAAGTTCCTCAAGCTGAGGAATCAGAGAAAGAGAAACGGCTCCTCTTCAAGGGATCAGAAGAAGAACTATTCTTCTGACAGGTATGTTTCCAAACCAAACAAACACCGCTCATCTGACATTATTTGCTTTGGTTGCAACAAGCCAGGACACGTCGTGGCCGACTGCCATCAAGGCAAGAGGGAAAAGGGAAAGGGAGAGGAGCACAGGTCCTCAAAAGACAAGAAGAAGGAGAGGAGTTACATCGCGAAGAAGCCAAAGACGCTGAGTGAATCTGACACATCAGACACCAGCGATGACGAGGAAGCCTACTTTGGACTAATGGGTCGCTGTGACTCGAAAGGAGATTGCCCCCCATTTACTGGGAAGGTAAAAGCTCACACCCCTCTCTCCGACTCTGACTCTGATCCGAAGTCTCAGGATGATGACCCTGAGGATAGCCCTTCAGCCCGTGAAGCTGAGCTCCTCGAGAAGTATGAGCTTCTGCTCAATACTTTCGTGGAATTTCGAAAGAGATTGAAGGCTGAGAAAAAGGAAGTCAAATTCCTTAAAGGTGAGAGTGTATCCCTGAGGGAAGAGATCACCAGTTTGATCTCCCTCCGACAGGAGTACTTGGACCTGACTTCAAAGCATTCAGAGTCTCTTAAGCTCCTTGATCTTAAGCAGGAGGAAGTCGACAAGTTGGAAGAACTACTTGTGGTAGAAAGGAAGATCGTCAAGAGCTTCTCTATGCCAAAAACTGTTCTTCCATTAGTTGATACCTTCTCTGCTCAGGCCAAAGGAGCTGGCTTGGGGCATGTAGGGGCACCTAGCTCCTCATCTAGGAGAAACAGAAACAAGAGGAAGAATAAGGCTGCCAAGAAAGCCTCTGCTGCTGAGAAAGGAAAGGCCCCACTCAGCTCTGTTGAGTTCAGAAAGCCTAGCTTTCCCTGTAACCAACATGACTTTGAGTCAACATATGGCCATCACTTCAGGCCCTCGGTTGCAAAGCCGAAGAGCCGGTATGATGGGTGGACCTTTCCCCGTAAATTCTGTGAGAGTGTCTTCAAGGCACCTTTTGAGGAAATTCGCGTGGAACATTATGGTCACTTCTCTAGCGGCCATAATAGGAAGCAGGCACCTAAGGCCAAGCCTGTTACACTGAAAAGCCAAGAGGTGAAGAAGTCATGTGACTGTGGTTATCATGATGCCTCCACCTCCAGGTCTTCGGCCCCGGCTGAACCCCACGTTTCAAGGGTAAAGCAGGCGCCCAAGAGGAGGTATAACAGGTTTGACTGCTGGTGCTGTGGCAAAATTGGTCACTTTGCCATGGATTTTTGGTTTAATCCAAGGAATATCGAGACTCCTCATGATGGCAATGCGAGGCCGACCTCTCGTAGGGCTAAACAACCGAGGGGGAGTATGCTAACGAAAAATCTAGGACCCAAGTACGATTGGGTTCCTAAAGCAAATTAATTTTGTTTTGCAGGAATGTCCAAAGGCCAACAAAACTCCTATATGGTATTTGGACAGTGGATGCTCCCGTCACATGACCGGGACAAGAAGCCTGCTGCGGGAGTACTCTCCAGTCGAGAATGGACCCAAAGTCATATTTGGGGGATCTGATCGGGGAGTCACCAGAGGTTACGGTACGATTTCCAACGGTATACTCTCTATCACTAACGTAGCTTATATTGAAGGGTTAAATCATAACCTGATCAGCGTAAGCCAGTTATGTGATAAAGGGTATGACGTTAAGTTCTGCAAGGATAAATGCCTGATAATATCATGTGATTCTTCGGAGACTGTATTAACTGGCATTAGGAGCAGAAATATTTTCTGTTTAGATTTTCTTAGTTTAGATTCTTCTACCCCAGTATGCCTCGTTGCAAAAGGAAGTGCATCTCTTTGTGAACAATGCACAAGAGATTGGCACACATTAATTACAAGACAATTAATATGCTGTTTTCCAAAGACTTAGTAAGGGATGCTCCCATTATTAAGTGCATTAAAGATAGTCCATGTCCTGCATGTCAGATGGGCAAGCAGACTCGGGCTACCTTTAAGGGCATCCCAGACAAAGATTCCTCCAGATGTCTTTATCTTCTGCACATGGACTTGTTTGGTCCTATGCAAGTTCATAGCTTAGGAGGGAAGTCGTATACGCTAGTGATTGTAGATGATCACTCTCGATTTACGTGGGTGTTCTTTTTAAAGCCAAGTCTGATACGTTTGACATCTTCACCAGTTTTGTCAAGCAGATACAGAACGAACTTAACTGCTCAGTGGTCAAAATCAGAAGTGACCACGGAACAGAGTTTGAGTCTGGGGCTATGACAGAGTTCTATGAAGTACTTGGTATCTTTCATGAGTTCTCCTCCCCTCGCACTCCTCAACAGAATGGAGTGGCGGAGAGGAGGAATAGAACACTCATTGAGGCGTGCACGACAATGTTGAATGACGCTTCTCTCCCAGAATACTTCTAGGCCGAGGCTGTCAATACGGCTTGTCATGTACAAAACCGGGCGTTGATCAACAAGAGCCATCGTAAGACTCCTTATGAGCTACTGAAAGACAAGAAACCAACCATGTCCTATCTGAGGATCTTTGGCTGCAAATGTTATGTACTGAATAATGGAAAGTACCCTCGTACTAAGTTTGGTGAAAAATGCTTCGAAGGCATATTCATGGGCTATAGTTGCCGGGCTTATAGAGTTTTCAACGAGAAAACCCTAGTGGTAGAGGAATCAATAAATGTTGTATTTGATGAAGGAAGTTTGCTTAATTGCAAGACTTCTAGTTGTCTTCCTGAAGATGCAGGTGCCAGACTCGAAAAGTTACAACTGGATGAGCCCAAGAAAGATGCAACTCCAAAATACATCAAGGTCTCCACATCAACGCCGATCAGAGAAGTTGAAGATCAAAATGGAGCAAATCCTTTAGAAGAAGGAGATGCCCAAGAAGTAATCGAAGCTCCTGACGCCAGACTTCTAGAGCTCAGACACGTGAAGGATCATCCTAGAGATCAGATCCTCGGAGATCCTCGTGACGGGGTTAGAACTCGAAGAGGTACCATTAACGAGATTTTGCATCTTAGCTTCCTGTCACAGGTCGAGCCAAAGAAGTTCGACGAGGCGAGCAAAGATGCTGCATGGATTTTGGCCATGCAAGATGAATTGCATCAATTCGAACGATGCAACGTTTGGACGCTGGTTCCCAGACCACAAAAGAAAAATGTGATTGGCACCAAGTGGATCTTCAGAAACAAACTGGATGAACATGGTGTCATCATAAAGAACAAGGCCAGGCTAGTGGCTCAAGGTTACCGACAGGAGGAGGGGATTGACTTCGACCAGACCTTTGCACCAGTGGCAAGGCTCGAGGCCATCAGATTGTTCCTGGCGTATACTTCGCACAAAGGATTCACTGTCTATCAAATGGACGTGAAATCAGCCTTCTTGAACGGTGAACTGAAAGAGGAAGTATACGTCGCTCAACCTCCAGGTTTTGTCAATCCTACTTATCCTAATCATGTATATTTTCTTAAAAAAGCGCTATATGGCTTAAAACAAGCTCCTCGAGCTTGGTATGAGACATTGTCTAGTTTTCTTCTTGAGAACAAGTTCTCTAGAGGAAAAATAGACAAGATATTGTTTCTCAGGGAAGTCAAAGGCAAGATTTTGCTGGTGCAAATTTATGTTGATGACATTATATTCGGCTCAACGGACAACAATCTTTGCAAAAAGTTTTCCAAACTTATGCAAGGAAAGTTTGAAATGAGCAGTATGGGAGAGCTGAAGTATTTCTTGGGACTTCAAGTGAAACAGTCTGAGGAAGGAATCTTCATTTCTCAGACGAAGTTCACAAATGAACTCCTCAAGAAATTCAGAATGGAGAATGCAACCTCTATGAGGACTCCAATGGGATCCACCATGTCTCTGGATAAGGATAAGAAAGGGAAACCTTTTGATGAAACCAAATACAGAAGCATCATTGGATCTCTGCTCTATCTTACTGCGAGTAGATCGGATATCATATTCTCCACATGTGTTTGTGCCAGATATCAGGTGAACACTAAGGAATCTCACTATGTCGCTGCAAAGCGAATTCTAAGATACCTTAAAGGTACCCCCAATCTTGGCTTATGGTACCCAAGAAATAATGATGTCGAGCTAATAGGTTTTTCAGATGCTGATTTTGCAGGAAGTATGGATGACAGGAAAAGCACCTCCGGGACGTGTCAATTCCTCGGAAGAAGGCTCATCTCATGGAATAGCAAGAAGCAGAATTGTGTTGCAACCTCCACAGCGGAATCAGAATACATTTTGGCTGGGAGCTGTTGCGCACAACTTCTATGGATCAGAAATCAGTTAGCAGACTATGATCTCCAGTTCAAGGAAGTACCGATGTACTGCGACTCCTCCAGTGCAATTGTTATTGCCAACAATCCAGTATCGCACAGCAGAACAAAGCATATTGAAGTGCGTTACCATTTCATTCGGGAGCACGTGGAGAACAAGGACATCTCTCTCTGCTATGTTCCCACTAACAAGCAGATTGCAGACATTTTCACAAAGCCCCTTGACGAGGCCAAGTTCAGTCTGTTCAAAACTGAATTGGGGATGCTAAACTACGAGGAATGAAGACTACAGAAGCTCAAGGCTCATGCGTCTAGGGGAGCCTCTGCTAGGAATTTAGTGAAAGCAAAGGTACAAGAACTGAGGGGGAGCATGGTGTCTCATGCTTCAGTCCCCGATTTGCAGAAGCCAAAAAGGGGGAGATTACCATTACCCTCTCGGCTAAGGTGCTAAGGTGATAGCTCCACAAGCTCTAAAGATAATGGTATGGAATTTCAACTTTTTATTTTAAGTTCTATTTTTCCAAGCCGTTGTATTCACCTTAGCTTGTAGGGTTTAGGCTTCTTCAAATAGGGGGAGATTGTTGGGTATTGTATCCACAATGTACCTGATTTGAAGAAGCCCCTGTACAAGCTAAGGTGAATTCACTATGTATTTGATGAATTTCTTCTAGTTGTGCTTGCAGCAATTCATTACTAAGTACACACCAATGTCAGGGTGCAGTAGGTCAATATACATGGATCTGTGCAACGTAATCCCTCGTTGAGCAGATCAGTGTGTTGGATTACGTGTACTCTCTCTATTGGAGTGTACTTATTTCCAAGCACAGGGTCATGAAAGATCATGAGCAGACAAGGAGCAAGGATGGGCCAAAGACCAGCTCACGGGTTGAAAGACGAGAATCGTCTAAGTGTAAATCGTCGAGAATCACTAAGTGATTCTCGCCGATTCGTCGAGAATCACTAGTGATTCTCGACGAGTCGTCAAGAATCACTAGATGATTCTCGCCGGGTTGGGCCGGCTGTCTCGACGCAGTCAAAAAATTCTCTAAGGAAGAATCGTCGAGAATCACTAAGTGATTCTCGCCGATTCATCGAGAATGACTTCGCATTCTCGACGATTCGGCGAGAATCAAATGTGATTCCCGCCGATTCTCCCCGGCCTTTATAACCTGTGCAGCCTGAATTCGCCAAGTAGAATTCGGCGAGAATCGTAAGTGATTCTCGCTGATTCGTCGAGAATCACCTACGATTCTCGCCGATTTTGCCTTGGGCGATTTTTCCGAATTCCTGGACCGGTCCATGTTACCTGCAGCTATTTGAACCGGACTTTGGTCTTTGCTTTGGTGGGGCCCACAACGGTCATCTCCATGACCTATTGTATAAATACACAGGTATTTGTGTACAGTGGCTCACGGATACAGAATACGAAAGCCGAGCCGACCGACTAACCCTAAAATCGCAAACCAGCTCCACCTCCGTCACCGCCGCTCGTGCAGTGGTCACCGTAGCTGATCTCGATCTCCTCCAGATCCCCGGTGACAGAAGCCAAGTCTTGCACAGTGTCTCACGCGTCTAACCAGAGATCTTTTGTCTCTTGATTTGAGATAGGGAAATCCATCCCCATCCGAATCGATCGAGACGATCGATCCTAGTGTGACCGTTAGAAGACCTTGCCGACTTCGCTAAGAAGATTGAATCTCCAGTGCATCGCTGCTATTTTCAGTTGCCGCTGCCAACACCGAGAGCCTTGCTGCCGCCCTTTGCTGTCGTCGGTCTCGGGGAGATTCCCTCCAAGAAAGATCAAGGGTTGTGGACTTTTCGTTGCCTACAAGAACAAGTAGTCTAATGAAAAGGGACACCTAGATCTTCAAGTTGTTTGTATTTCTTATACACTCCAATTTCTTTTTCATTGTAAAGGAACATTTGGTTCCTAGTTGTAGGGTTGGGTGCAACCCGTGTTGTGGGAGTGTTGACTCCTACGTGTGGAAGGGTTCCTTCCGATAGTGCAAGGATTGGATTCCAATCCTGTTGGTGAAGTGACCGAGTCGTCCCTGGTTGGGAGATAGGTCGAAGGGGGAAAGTGGACGTACCCAAATCGGGGAACCACTATAAATTGCCTGTGTTATTTTCTGTGCTGTGTGGTTTGTTTTGATTCTGCAGGTACCGTTTTTTAATTCCGCAAAAACAACAAAAGTCATCTATCCCCCCCATAGGTGAAGGTAGTTGACACTAGGTGAACTTACACTAGTTATATCTATAGACTTAGGAAAGTATTGTATGGGTTAAAGCAAGCCCAAAGGGCTTGGTATGAAACCCTGTCTACTTACCTTATTGAGAACAAATTCTCAAGAGGTAAAATAGACAAAACTCTATTCATAAGGGAATCTAAAGGTAAGATAATCTTAGTTCAGATCTATGTAGATGACATAATCTTTGAGTCTACAGAGAACAACCTTTGCAAGAAGTTTACCAAACTTATGCAAGGGAAGTTTGAAATGAGCAGTATGGGGGAACTCAAGTTCTTCTTGGGACTCCAAGTAAGATAGAATGATGATGGCTTGTCCATATCCCAGTCTAAGTTCACCAAGAAGTTAATTAAGAAGTATGGTATGGAGTCATCCTCCACCATGAGAACTCCTATGGGAACAAGCATTCCTATATGCAAAGATGATGCAGGTAAACCTGTAGATGAGTCTTTGTATAGAGGAATAATTGGCTCTCTATTATATCTAACTGCTAGTAGACCAGACATTATGTATGCAACATGTGTCTGTGCTAGGTACCAAGCATGCCCTAAAGAATCACATTATACTGCAGTCAAGAGGATTCTGAGATATCTAAAGGGCACACCTAATCTAGGCCTTTGGTACCCTAGGAATGGAGATTTTCTACAAACAGGTTATTCAGATGCAGATTTTGCAGGCTGTAGAGAAGATAGAAAAAGTACTACAGGTACATGCCAATTCCTGGGAGGAAGATTGATATCTTGGAGCAGTAAGAAGCAGACTAGTGTGGCAATATCCACAGCTGAGTCTGAATATGTGGCAGCTGGAAGTTTCTGTGCACAACTATTATGGATTCAGCATCAGCTAAGGGATTATGGTATTCAGGTAAGTAGAACACCTTTATTGTGTGATTCTAAAAGTGTTATTTCTATGGCAAACAATCCTATTTCACATAGTAGAACTAAGCACATAGAGATAAAATACCATTTTCTTAGAGAACATGTAGAAAAAGAAGACATCTCATTAGAATTTGTTAAAACTGATTTTCAAATTGCAAATGTATTTACTAAGCCTCTGGATGAAACTAAATTCAATAGATTTAAAATTTAATTAGGAATGCTGACTATAGGTTAGTTTTACCAAAAAAATTGGTTAAGTAAAATGGTGTCGACACATTCAGTTATAAGGTGTCGACATAGAGAATTCATGTCGACAATTCAGAGAAATTGTGTTGACACAGAGAAAATGTGTCGACACCTAAGGGACAAAGAGTCGACACATCCAGAAATGTATTGTCGACACAACCAGAGTACTGGTGTCAGCACTTACAGATTTTGTGTCGACACTTATAATAAGGGTCGACACAGAATTTCTGATAAACTACTAAGTATCTCCTGTGTCGACATATAATCAATTGGTGTCGACACATAGTAGTCAGCGCCGTGGTCGAGATAATAGAAGTTTGTGTCGACACATTTCAAAAGTGTCGACACTTTTAAACAGTTTTTTCCCGCCTTTTGATCTTCTTTGATTAGAAGGGTATAAATAGGTCAAGAACTTATTCTGTCGACACGCTCACCAGTGTTTCGAAACAAAAACCTTGTGTCGACAATCTCTCTCCTCTCCAATCAAGCTTTCTCTTTATTCCAATAGCACCCAAGGTTGAAGACAATGTCAATGAAGGATATGAGGTTGTTAGGCATGCATTCAACGATGCCGAATCGGAGATCAAATAGGTCATTTCTCTTCTTACAGACAATGGATTAGAATATCTAGTCTCTGAACCTATGAAAATATAGAAGAAAGAAGTATTTGAGTTCTACACGGCTGCATCGATGGATTCAACCGGCTTGAAGATCAAATCCTCTGTACATGGAGAACGAGTCAAGCTGACTCAGAAAAGATTGAGCAATATTCTCCATCTTCCTAGAATACAAGATGAGAAAGAGGTACCTGCCTCAAGAACAAGGGAGGCACTTCAATGGTGTGGATTGGATCCAACCATAAAGATAGGATCTGCCATCAACAGGAAGGGCATGAATTCTCAAGGGAAATTCCTGTCAGAAATTATAGGAAAAGTGATCTTATGCAAACCAGGTGGAAATGATAGGATCTCAGCCTATATGTTCAGCCTGATGATAAGGGTGATCTTTAAGATTCAGACAAATTGGTCTGCTGTACTGTTTGATAAAATCAAAGAAGGAATCAAGAAGCCAAACTTGGCTAGAATTTTGAGTCTATACCTGGCTGGAATCATTCCAGAGGTAATGCAACAGATTCCTGGATCCAAGATCAACCACATGAGGAGAATGGACATGAGGTTATTCTCCAGATGGGATAGAGTTCTTTCAAAAGAGATGCCTGAGCATGGTCATGAAGATGCACAAGATTAGGAAGAGAAAGTTAGAGCACAAGTTCAGGATCAGACTGTGACTACCCAAGTCCAGGAAGAGCCTATAATTGCATAAGTGCAGGGGGAGCTGGAAAGTATACAAGTCCAGGATAATGCTGAGAATGCACAGGTGCAGGGGGAGCCCGAGTCTTAATAGATATATGAGGAGGAAAGAATCAATTTATCAGAGGACATTGTTCCTCAAACTGATCTTGATATTTCTGGTGCTCCTGCTGCTGAGAAAGTACAATCTCCTGCTCTCACACAACAAGAATTTACTCTTGAAGAGCTGTTTCTTGATATTGGAGGATAAATAGTTAAAATGGAAACCCTTAGGGTTGAGGGGGAGCAAGGTGCTGTTGAGAGGGAGCAACATGGTGCTGAGAAAGAAATTCCTACCACTCCTCCAGAAAGAGTTAATATTGAAAGTAATTCAGAATCTGAAAATGCAGAGGTCAGGGAGGCTAAGAAAATAAAACTTATGGTCTTCAAGAGGAGAAGTCACAGCTATAAGAAAGCTCTCCAGACAACAACTCATCAAGCTACTATTGATTTTGATTACACTAAATTTATGATAAATTTACAGGTTAAAATGGATGAGCAGAGATTGCTTCTTGAAAAGTATGTGGATGAAAGCCAAAAGGCTCTTCAATTTGATCTGGCACAAGAGATAAAATCTATAAGATTTGAAGTTAATCAGAACAAAAGAGCGATGACAGATTGCTTCCACAAGGGAGGCAATGTTGTGGTATTTCTTGCCAAACAACAAGAAAGAATTAAGAAGCAAGTGGATGAGATGGCTGTTAAACAAGGATATGTCCTTGAGAATCAGATAAGAATGAATGCAAATCTGACTGAATCACATAATGTGATAGTCACTGAGTTCACAAACACTGTTATTACAATGACTGCTGCAAGGGCTAAAGAAAAAGAAGAATATGATCAGAAGCTACAAGCTGACCTAGATGAAGTTAAAACTGCCATCACTTCATCTGAGAAGGTGATTAGTGACAAACTTCAAAAATTAAAGCCATTCTTTAAAGATGGAATCAACTATCTAGATGGACAAATCAGATTTCAGAAAGATAACTTGAGAGAGCATGTGGCTAGAGAAGTCATAAAGGGGGAGAGGGTGTTAGTCTATGCTGGGCCTGACCTTGCCAAATGGGTCACTAACAGCATAAGAGCCACTCTTGGATATCCACCCCTGTGTGATGATGATAACATGACTGAGTCAGGGGTGCAACCAATTCTACTTGAAGGTAATCAACCTGAGGTTGCCCAAGTCATTTACCCTCCTGCAGATATTGGAATGATACATGAGCAGGTTCAGTCAATGTACAGCCCTCCACAACCTATTACAAATGTGATTATTGAAAAGGTTGATATGTCAGATACTGCTATCAAGGCTCAGCAAGATGCTCTATTATCAAAGAAAAGATTTAGAGAACAAGCAGAATTAAAGCCAGAATTTGAGCAGCGGAGCCCCACTTCAAAGAATATCGTTTTAACTGCATGGAAGGCTGTAAAAGATCAAGTACATGAAAGGGGAAAATGGTACAATGAGCATGAATGGCAAAAGTATGAAGCCAAACAAGAAGCCATAGTTCAACACAGGAGAAAGGCTAAGATGGGGAAGCTACCTCCTGATACTCAGGAGCCTAGCAAGTATTTTCCCAAGCCCTTTCATTATTTTGAAAGACAAAGGATCAAGGCTGAAGCACTGAATAAAGTTGATCTGAAAGGCAAGAAGACCATGGAAGATATAGAATCTCCTGTTCAGGCTCAGATAATATCTGGAAAAGGGATAGTAATCAAGGAGCCTTCCCAGCCTTACTCCTAGCTTTACTAGTTTTTGTTCTAGAACTATGTAATGATTAGTTTGTTAAAAGAAATCAATGTAAATATTTTGTAACAAACTTTTTGAGTTGATATACAAAACATTATTCTGTGATCATTTATTTTTACATCTTTATTTTGTGATGTAATTATGATATGTGTTTTGTTTATATAGTACCCTGTCATATAATGCTTATATACATCATCATGTTTATTTTATAGGTGGTGTATATCATTAACTAAAGAGTTATGACTTCTCCAAATAGGGGGAGATTGTTGGGTACATTGGAAAATGTCTACCTGATTTGAAGAAGCCTCACTTAGCTCAATGATATACATCAAGGTGTATTTGATGTTATTTTGAGTTTATATGTGCAGGTTAAGAATGTGCTAGAATGTAGGAAAATATTCTAAGTCCATATGTCGACACCTGAAGAAGCTGTGTCGACACTTCAGAAAGATTGTGTCGACACTTGGAAATAGCTGTGTCGACACTTCAAGGAATTTGTGTCGACACCGGGAGGCAGTGTCGACACACAGAAGATTATAGTCGACATCGACTGTGTCGACACCGGGAGGCAGTGTCGACACACAGAGGAAGAGTCGAAAATAACTGTGTCGACACCTGGAGGCAGTGTCGACACACACTATATTCTGAGTCTACATCAACTGTGTCGACACACAGGACTTGTGTCGACACACAGCTGAGTCTAGACCAAGTTGATTGATGATGAATGGTGAAGTATTTGTGTCGATACAAATAATCAGTGTCGACACATTCTCAAGATGTAGTATCAAGGAGCTATGTCGAAATCAAGATAGCTTTGTCGACATCATCAAAGGCTGTGTCGATACTTAAGTCACTTGTGTCGACACATATTGACAGATGGTCTTGACACTTTATGGCAGACAGACTCGACGCTTTGCTGACAGAGTCAAAGGCTCAAGAACTGTTTGAAGACTTGAGAGCTGTGGGTTATGATAGGTTTACTGAAGCTGTCAGACTTGTTAGAAGTTAGTTATAAACCGGATCAGCCGATTACCAAGGATGAAGTCTATAAATAGATTAATTCATAAGAAGAAAAAAATAACAAGATAACAACATCACATAGAGAAGAAGTATTGTCACCACTAATCTCTGATCAAGAAAGTACAAGTAACAAAGAAGAAGATCTTCGTGAGAAGATCTAAGAAGACGTTCTGAAGTAGTTTTCTAGTCAGATTCTGTCTAAGTTGAATTCAATCAGAATTCAGAAGTATCATCAAGGGTTTTGGATAGAGAGAGATCCAGCCATTTGAATACAAGAAGGAAGCTATCACAGGTTTCTCAAAAAGCAGATACTGAACCAATCTGTCAAGAAGATTCAGACCTATTTCTGAAGTCTAAGAAGGAAGCTGCCAGTCAGTTTATTCAAAGGAAATCAACTCAACTAAGTTCAGATTCAAGAAGCTTTGAAGAAAGCTAAGATCAAGTTGATTTCCGCCATCATCCTCTTCAAGAAGCTGATCAAGAAAGTTCTTATCCCTTCTCTCTCAATAGGGGTAAGAGATTACAAAAATTCCTTATCAAATTCTATAGAATATATTCATAGATCTTAGTTGTAAGCCTAATTTATAAAGGCTGAGTGTAGGAGATTGATTCTCTGAGGTAGGGCTGTTTATGCCTGAGTTGTAGGAGAAGGTTTTCTCTGAGCTGTAGGCCTTGAGGCAAGGCTGAGGTAGGGCTTGTTAGCCTGAGTTGTAGGAGAAGGTATTCTCTGAGTTGTAGGCCTTGTGGCAAGGTTGAGGTAGGGCTTGTTAGCCTGAGTTGTAGGAATCCTTCTGGATTCTGAGCTGTAGGATCTGAGGATCTGAGTTAAAGGAAGAAGTTAGGCCGACTATAGCATACTGCTAGATAGGTGAAGGGGGAGAGTGGATATACCCAGACCTTGGGGAACCACTATAAATCTGTGTGCAATCTGTGATGTGTGTATGTTTGTGATTGTTGTGATGTGTTAGCTTAGTTATATCTGATTTATTCAAATATCTATAGTTATATTCTGCCTTAAGTTAAATCAAGGAAAAGTACCTATTCACCCCCCCCCCCCTCTAGGTGTTTAGGTAGTCTTGAAAGTAAAACTATCAGGAGTGTTGAAATTGGTGAAGTGGAAGTGGGTGGTTGGGCAGTCCGGGCGGCCTGGGCGGACTGACTGCGCGGACTGGTAGTTAGTCCGACGGGCTGGTGGTTGGCAACCTGCGTAGTTTGCTGCGGTCAGGTTTTGCGGACTGCACGGACTGGTTTAGTCTGGCAGTGAGCTACTCTGCAAGGTGGTGTGCGCGGCCTATGCGGACTAGGCTTGGAGTCCGCGCATCTTTTGTGGAGTTATGGTGAGCAGCGGTCTGGCTCTGGAGCTGGCGGACTGGGTTGGTTTCCGCCGAGCTCGCGCCATCTTTTCTGGACTTGCACTTTTGTGAAGTTCAGGGTTTCCGCAGTGTCCGCTGTGACCGGGCGGTGTTGTGCCTATGGTAGTGGACTAGTGCGTGCGAACTGGCCTTGTGTTCAGCTGGTCGCTCTTGCGGGATGGCTGGTCCAGCATTGCTGTTGCGGACTGGGCGGACTGCCTTGTGCAGTCTATCATCTCGCCTGTTACTTGGCGATTATGGGTAGCCTTGTTTCTGCGGACTGGGCGGACTGCTTTGTGCAGTTCGCCATCTCGCCTGGACTTGGCGGGTTGGTTTGCCCCATGCGGGCGGACTCAGCGGATTGACTTTGTTAGCTGCGACCAAAGGGCGGTGACTTTATCTCATAGGGTGATGACCACACTCCTCACCTGGCCTATAAATAGGACCCCCCAGCAAGTCATTTACAACAGAGTGAACAGTAAGTTGGGCTTGAGTTTTGGCTGCGGACTCAGTTTTTTGTATCCGCACGGGTTGCTTGCTTAACCGGTTGCTGTGTGCAGGTGGCGCGGCTAACACTGTGAAATCAGGAGTTTGGTTCTGACCTCAGTGGAGTTAGCAGACTGTTTCCAGCGATTACCTGTTTTAGCATCTTCTCTCAAGTTTAATAACCTGTCCGCGTGACCTCGCGGTCTTGGCGGGTAGGCGGCTTGTTCATCTTTTCAGCAATAGTTCGGCGAATAACGGCGTGTCCGCGCGACCTCGCGGTCTCGGCGGACTCCGTGTTCTGTTTGGTTTCAGCTCGGCTCGGGCGGTCTCGGCGATCTCAGCGGTCTCGGCGATCTCGGCGGTCTCTGTGGTCTATCCGCCCGAGTTGTTTTGTGTTTCTATTTTTCATGTACTGGCGAAATCATGTCTCGCCATGTATACCTCGCCCTGTAAAGAAGATTAATGAAATTTTGATTTGCTTGCTTCTGTCTGTGTTTTTAGTTATCTGAGTTGCTTCCTGCTTTCCGCAAGTTCAAGTTGTGATCTGGGTAGCTCCGAAGATATTGATTTGGTTTTTGGACTACCTTGCTGAGCAACTTGAGAAAATTCAACAGTCATTACTCCTTTACGTTCGAAATTCAACGTCTCTATGCATGATTATAACCTACCAATTATAATCTTTCTAATTTATTACGTGATTAATTTTGTACCCTTACGATGCTTCTATTTAGAAGATTTTCTGATTCATCATTGAGAGGCTTTATGAAAAAAATATTATGCTCTTGTTTATCTCGCTCTTGCGAAGAATCTTTAGTTTTCCATTTTCTTGGTGTTTCCATCATTAAGTGGGAGTTCTGGTGCTCTGTGCTTCTTCAGTTCCCGCGTGCATTGGATTTTTGGGATATAGCCGGGTTTTGTATCTTGGAGGAGTGAGCATTGGTTGAAAGCCTTGTCAGAGGGTGGTGCAACTTTTTTAAGGCAGTGACCGCCTTACCCAAGCTCGATTCTAAAACCATTTTCTAATACCGATTTTTTATTCCTCACCACTTTGTTAATTCAAGTTTATAATCATCCAGTTCTCTTAGATCTTTTATTCATTTATTAAAGTTTCTTAAAAATAAAAAAATATAAAATATAAGAATATATGAAAAATATTCCAACAAAGGGTACCACCCTTCCTAATTATTTCAAAAGAAAAGCTATATTTAACAAGAAGTCAGTAGATCATAATTGAAAATGCAAAAACGACAACATCTAAATTTTTTTCCCAAAAGATACAAAGTTATAAATGCGAAGAGCGCAAAACATCTATTTATTCGGGAGATTAATGACAATAATTATAGAATAATAGAATACACTTGAATTAAATCAACCACAACTTTCATTAAAATACAAATTTCCAGTGATGAGTGGAGGCCCAAAATCTAGTGGGCATGCAAATTGAAGTTTCGTTCTCTTCTCTGTCTCTTTTGGGTTATTCTTTCACTCCCATTTCTTTTATTTAAATGATGAAAAGCATATGAGTGAGATTAATATCCTAAGTTTTAATGTCAAGGGACTCACTGCCCATTTTCTCATTTCAACTCCTTCACTTATTGAATGAAATCGCCTCCCCTCAATCAAGCTAAAATGCAGCAGTCAAACCCAAAGTAGCCTTACAAAGACTAGGGTGATGATATCATGCATCTGATTGCATATATATATATATGCGTGTGTGTGTGTTTATACATTTACATCAAATGTTTAATTATCTTCTTTTTGTTCCTTTTTTTTTTCTAATGATAGATCAATATCACGCATAAATTTAGAATGAGATCTCAATGTTTCAACGAAAGTTGTGGAAGAAATTCCTTAGAATGCTGCTCGACGAGAATCGACCACAACACATGAACATCTTCACAAGGGCATGACTTCACATCATCATAAAGACTGTAGATACCTCTTCCTATCACAACAAAAGCAACAGCAGTTAGAGAAAAGTCTGATTAAAACTTTGTTTGGCAAGGCGGTGGCGGTCGTAAACGCATGGGTTAAACCGTCATTCGTTAAAGACCACCGACCTAACAAACTTCATCCGTTTAAACATAAAAGTGAATGAAGTTCCCTAGGTGTGTGTTAACAAATGACAGTTTAATCCCCATGTTCACAACCACCACTAGGCCCACTACCGTGCCAAACGAAGCCTAAAAATAAGTTGATGCACATCTCTACCAGTACAAAACTTTTAAGCTTATAGTGTTTATCGCAAAAGTATTAAATTAATCATATTCTACATCCAAAAAAGAGGAGCAAAACCAAAGGGCTGAGTACTGTAAGCTTCGTTGTTTGATAATGTTGAAACATATAGAAACTTATTCAATAAATTAGTATACATACACTAAAAGACACTTATTCTTCTGCAGCAATTTATAAACAAATTTCCCATAAATTTGACTTTGCTCTTTTTTTGGTATCAAATATTCCTATAAATAGGTTATTATCTTAATATTTTATAATTCTAGTGGTTTCCTCGGAAATCATATTCAATGCAAAAAAAATAGTGTGTTACTTGGACACCAACTTTCGCAGCATTGTGGAAAAACATAAGGAACGAAAATTTAGGTAATATGCCACAATATAATTAAAAAAATAAATTTTGAAATATTTTTTTTAGAATTTTCCGTTAATTCAATATTAAAAATGCCACTGCATAAACGAAATATAGACACATTTTGAAGACAACACATGTGATCGTCTTTAATGTTCAAGCACCAACAGTTATATGAGTGAGAGCTATTGTCCGTGTGAGAATCCATGTAGCATAAATAAATTATACATGATTATCTTTTTGTAAAACACAATTATAAACACGTGTAATGTTAACATAAGTGGTTGAATGAATATATTTGAAATCATTTGTAATGTCATTATATGTAGTGGGTTATTTTGAAATAATGAATGTTTTAAACAAAATTTAATTTTTTTAAAAAAAATTTATGTTGGTTTGCTAGTAACAAAATGTTTTTCAAATAGCCATTTTGAAAAATGAGGATTTGTTAATAGTAATGATTTGCTAGAAATCAAATTGAGTTTGCTAGTAACAGCAATCATATTTTAAAGTATAGACATTTTATTAAATTCTTCAAATCAAATTGGCAATTTGGAGCAATGTTAAAAGCATATTAAAATAGGCAATTAACACACCAAAAAATTATCTAATGAACTAAAAAACCCTAATACTCCAAGCTACATCATCTGGATGGGGAGATTCTTCATGAATATTTCAAAGGAAAACCTCAAAAACCATCTTGAGGATCTATTTTTACATCAAACGTTTTTATGTGTTCAAACAAGCATCTATAGATTGTTGTCACTAGATGGATGTGAACGACTTAAATATCATGTGAATCTCACTGCATCCAGATTTATGCTCATATTCCAAGTATCATATAGTAAAATTTGGATTCTACAAATGAAAGAAAAAATTATTTTATAAGTGTTCACAATTAATTTTTGTAAGAAATTTCTGATATTTCTATAGAAAAGTCCTTAATTGCTTATAGAAAATTTACTATCTATTTGCTTGTAAAGAAATGCAGTTATCAAGAGACATTAAAACATTAAATGATTGCCGGCATGTTTCTTCAGTCTAACATAAATGAAATGTACATAATTTGAATGTTTATATTTTTGTAATAGCTTTTAATTTATCCAATAGAAAATGAAGAGAAACAATCATTGCATTTTGATGTGCAAATAACAATTTTATTATTTTGGGTGGCAATAAGATGTTGATGTGAAAATAATTTTTTTTGATATGTTAATATACTTTAGCTGTCCATAGTGAAAATATAAGGTCAATATAAACACAATTTCTAAGAACAAATGTGCATATCGGTAGATGATAAAACAAGAGCAATGTAAGTAGTCATATAATGGCAAAACACATTTCTTTTATATTCGCTGTCTAATGAATTTAAGCGTTTTTAGGATTGCGAATACCCGTTTTGGGTGTTTTTAGGATTGCAAATAACTGTGGTTGGGCTGTTAATAACATTACCCTAAATCAAACATGATATATTATTATGAACGCTCGCTTGCATGTGCGGCTTGACTTTTGTTGAAATTATGAATGGTACTACAAAATCACTCTTCAATTATTTTTAATTTATGTTATTAAGAATACAAACAAAGAACACATGGGCAATGGACAAGTATTATTGATAAATATAATAAATAAAAAATCCAAAAATATTAAATAAAATAAGATAATATAGGCTCTGTTTCGGAGGACTTGTTTTCACCGGTCAAGCGGTTACGACCGCATGAACCGGGCATTATTTAAGGTCCGGTTCATGCGGTCATAACGGCTTGACCGGTGAAAATAAGTCCGACAACCAATGAGGAGCTAGAAACTGCATGGGTCCCGCGCAAAAGTGTATGACACAAGCCACTAGTGCGTGGGCCCCACCTCCATTGCAAGCTCCTCATTGATGGAGGACCATGAGCATGATCAGGAGTCCTGACCTAAATATTGCTCGCCAAACGGCGCCATAAACCTATGAAAAACTGAAGTTAAAGAATACTAAAAAAATAAAGCCAAAAAGTAAACTAAATTATATATAATTGGACAGTGGGAATACAACAGTAAAAATACAACTGTCATCGACCAAATATTACGTATGGTATACTAGTAAATGAAAAATGACTGGAGAAAAATGTTAATTTCAGGCGAACAAATTAAATAGAAATGTAAAATAACTTGGAATGTGAAGAAAAGCAGAGCAACTAATATCAACAGGTTGAGAGTCGGTGAAAATTGATTTGGTTGTATAGATACTTTAAAATGATTTTTTTCCTCGGTGGATTCATCAAGAGGTCAAATACTCCATTGAAACTTTTCAGAAAAATAATTAGAAAAATGCGAAGAACACTGATCATATTTTGAACAAGAATAGAACAGCCCGAGAGTTATGGAGAAGACTTCATCAGTAACAGAACACCGCATGAATCGAACTTTAATTATGGTCCGGTTCATGCGGTCGTAACCGCTTGACCGATGAAAATAAGTCCCCTCAAACGGAGCCTAAGGCTCTGTTTTGTTGGGCTGTTGCTGATGAAAAAGTTGCAGGTTTCACTGTTCTTTTTGCCCCTGAAGATTCATCTGCAGAACAAATCATGCAATCGAAAAGGGTTTGAGAAGCAGAACATACTCTTCATTTTCTTGGCTGAATGAATGTGAAGCCAGAACTTCTTCAATGGAGAAAAGAGGGATTGAAACCAGCCCATTGCGAGAAAGTGTGATCTTAATGATATATTGAAGGGAAAAGGAAGTGGATGTGGAAGAACATGAAATAGAGATGTGAAGAGAGTAATGAAGAGTTCGCTTTAGGCTTGGGTGAAGTCTCTGTCACTGTTTCTGTGGCGATATTCATCATTCTAATATCATTCTTGTTAGCTTGTCACTCTCACCTTTGAATCTTGTACCTCTGCTTCTACTTCTTTCCCTTTCCCTTTATAGCCCCTTAAACTTTCCCTTTGTCTCTTTGATTTCTTTCAAACACAACAAATATTTAAAATTATTATCCATTATAATAATATTGCTTTAATATTGTTGGGTTACTCTCACTTCAATTGTGGAAGGGGTTGACGTTTGCTTTATATCGGTGATAAAACAAATCTCATCATTTGAGCTAGTTTTTTTGGGTATTCAAATGGCCTAATAGCACTCAAGACTGATATCAATGCTTTGGCTTAATATTTTTATTAAAGATCTTTGGGAATATTTGTTCATTACCATCCCAACCTAAAGGTTTTAATGCATGAGGGGGAGATTGCTGGGTTAGTCCCACTTTGGCAATGGAAGGGGCCGTTTTTTCATTTATACGTATCACCCCTTAAGCAAGCTATTGGTGTTGAAAAGGAACAAAATACTCGCAAAAAATTTGTTCAAACTAATTCGTGTTAATTACTCTTACTTTCCCTACAAATTTGCTTGATTGCAGATGCATCCACTGTTTAACCCATATTTGTCATGGTGGGGCGCGACTCAGCGATGAGTCCCCGTACCTCCAAAGAGTGGTCGTTGAGTTGAAAGAGAGAGGGAATGAAAGTCGAGCAAGGAATCCCGAGAACATGCCTATACTACCCGGGAGCTCGCCCAGTTAGAGCTTGCTTCTTCAGCAAACTGGTCACCCTACCCCTCGCGGATTTGGCGAGGCAAACTCTTTCAGAGCTCCCTGTCGAGGTCGTCGGGCTTGAGCTTACCTCACCAACGAACTCTTCTCTCATCCGGCCATGATTCGTCAATGAGTTCGGCAAAAAGGTTCGGTATAAGGCAACCGGGCCGATGATGACAGTAAACAACTTGTCAAGTGCCAAATACTCCTATCTCAAGAGGCGTAGTGGCTATTCATAGTAAACATAACCCCATTCTCCTTACAATTTTCTCTTGATAAGAGCCCCATGACACACTTTGAAGGCACATTGACCCCCCTCCCCCCAAGGTTCAAAAAATCTCACGGTGCCTCTCTAATGTTGGGCTCATCTCTGATTTAGTAGGGGAAGTTATAATATACATTTGGGCGCATGGTGCGTCCTCCTAGCTGCAGCTTGCGAGATCAAGTTTATAGGAAATCGAAAAACTTTCTTATGTACTTCATCTCCTTGTAGTTTAAGTTCGTTTGTTTCAACTACTAGACAAGTAGACTATGGTCTCACTCGGCCGGAATTTTTGTGAACTGGGAATTTCCTGGTTCCAACATTTTTGTGCGGTGAGCATGAATCATGATCAAAAGAAGAATTTCTAGTAGGAGGTTTGTTGTCGAGCTCAGTCAAAAGGGATTTTGAGTTCGGCAATGCGCGAGCTCCGAGCACATTCGTCATCAAAGTCGACCCCGCATTATTCAAGGAAGGGATAAAGGAGACACTGCGAGCTCTCGTGACACCGATTGTCGAGCTCATAGCAACCTCGATGTCGGTTGTCCCCTGTCTGGGTTGTCGGACTGTCACGAAGACCTAGTAAGAGTCATCACATCACCAGAGGAGGAGTGAGTTCTGTTTTTATCAAAGGCAATGTATCACCCCCGTGTGCTCTTCACTTCTATGAGGAAGATGGATCTTGCACAAGGACAACTCGCAAAGACGGGATGATGAGATTGTTTTTAGAGTAGATTGTGATCGCGCCTATCTCTGAGGCATTCACATGCATGTGCTCAACAACTGCTACGGGAAGGACAACCCTATTCAGAACATGCGGTGATTTGATGATGTCATCTCGATTCGGACTATGACTGACGCCTTCAAATGCATGATTTTTGAAACCACCTTTAAGGGTAAGCAATAGATTGGTTCCAGTAACTATGCTTAGGTCCCATCTATTTCTCTAAGAACCTGTGTAGAGGGTTGATGCCGCGAATCGAGGCATCAAAGAAGAGAAAGAAGAGTCAGACCACCCTTTTTCTCCTCAAATAATGGCCTGATAAGTTGTTGAGGCACTACATCGGCTGTTTACAGAAGGAAGTTCTGCAAATCCAAAAGGTGGATGGCTACACCCTCCAGCTAGTGATCACCTTTGGCCTGCAGTAAAGGCTGTTAAGGATGGAGTTGGGTCAGGATCCCCTGTCTCATTCGGGGTACAGATTAGCCTTGCGGGGCGATACATCCAGGTGAAAAGTAACAATAAAAACATCATAACCTCGCTTACTAGCGTTTAGAAGAAGGATGAATCGAAGAACTTCAGGGAAGGCTAGAAGCCAAAGGAAGCCCGTATGCAATACGAAGAGTTCAGGAGGTTAAAAGTTGTTCTCGAGCGAAGAGAATCTGAGAGAAGATTCCAATCCTCGACGAATAGGCCTCCTTTGAGGTCGATAGAAGGAGGACATCATCTATTCGGGCACGGTCTCCGGCATTCCCCTAAGAGTCAAACTCATTTCAATACGTTGGAGAGATGGAAGGAGTTTAGGAGGCCCTTTAGTTCTCCACCTCGGAAGAAAATGGAGATTAATCATTATACCCGGAATATCCAAAGAGAAACTTCAGATCAGGAATATTGTGGAGGGAAAGGGGTTCCCTATTATGACTTCCACCAAGTGGAAGGGCACACCTCAGCATGCTGGAGTTCTTATAAATAAGAAGGATAACCAAAGGATCCCGAGGAGCCCCAGGAATGAGGGCGAGATGACTGAAAGAAAGGGGATAGACCTGATTTACTCTAAAGGGGGGGGGGGGGTGAATAGAGTAATTAAAACTTTTGGCTATTATAATTTTATATCAGAGAAAATAGGTGATACCAATAATAATATAGAAAGAAATAGAAACAGGGAAGCTACTCTATCACAACATAGCAAAACAAAAGGAAAATGATCAACTAGACAACACAAGAATTTTATAGTGGTTCCCCAAACTGGGTACATCCACTCTTCTACCACCCTGGTAGGAATCCACTATCACGTTTTTGATCAGGTGACTGCTATAATGCCCCGAAACTCAAAAGAGGTACGGGTGGCGTTTTGAGCCAAGTCTGGGACTTGGTAGAGGTCACACGGCCTGGGACACGGGCGTGTCCACGGGGCGTATCATGCTCGGGTTCGACGATGGCCGTGTGGTCGACGAAATTGCAGTCGACGATTGTCAAACAGCGAACACGGCCTGAGACACGGGCGTGTCCCAGGCCGTGTCCTACTCAGGTTGTTAGCCGAGTTGTGTCGGGGGGAGAGACAAGGCTTGAGCCCAGGCGTGTTCGGGTCCGACACGGGCATGTCAAATTTGACACGGGCGTGTCGAATACCCGTGTTCTCCTCGGGTTAGTGCTGGGCCTGTGTCGATGGAGGAACACGCCCAGCTACACGGGCGTGTACTGGATGACACTGGCATATCAAGCTTAACACGGGCGTGTTTAGAGCTCGTGTTCATTTCGGGACGCGACGGTTTCAGTATCGATTGAGGCACACGGCCTTGGACACGAGCGTGTCACAAGCCGTGTTTGGCCCAGATTTTAGATTTTAAGTGTGAATCATGGCCGTCCATTTCCATATTTTGGGATCCAACGACTCAGGGTTATTCTTGCTGGGATATACCCGGGAATAGGGCTTAGAAACCCTCATTATATTTGGGTTTTCTCTTTCTAAAGTTCTAAAGAGAGGGGAGAGCAAGGAAGAATAAGGAAGAGAGATCTGATTGCCGGAGGAGATTCGAAGCGCCAAATCGCAAGCCGAGTCCAGATCTAAGGATGAAAGTCCACTTAGTGTCAACTACTTACACCTATGGGGGGGGGGGAATAGGTGTCTTTGCAGCGTATTTGCGGAATTAAAGTTTTACCTGCACAAGAAAACAAAACAACACAGCACAGAAAGTACACAAGCAATTTATAGTGGTTCCCCGATTTGGGTACGTCCACTTTCCCACTTCGACCTATCTCCCAACCAGGGACGACTCGGCCACTTCACCAACAGGATTGAAATCCAATCCTTTCACTAACGGAAGGAACTCTTCCACACGTAGGAGTCAACACTCCCACAACACGGGTTGCACCCAACCCTACAACTAGAGACCAATCGGTTCTTTACAAAGAATTGAAAATAGCTTGTAAGAAATACAAACAACGTATGGAGACTAAGGTGTCCCTCTTCGTTCAACGACGTGTTCTTTAAGTCAACGAAGAGTCCACAACCCTAGATCTCACTTGGAGAGAATCTCCCCGAGACCGGCGGCAGCGACGAGCGGCGGCAAGGCTCTCGGTGTTGGCGGCAGCAACTGAAGACAGCAGCAAAGCACAGGAGATCCAATCTTCTTAGCGAAGTCGGCAAGGTCTACCAACGGTCACACGAGGATTGATCGTCTCGATCGATTAGGACGGGGAAAGATTTCCCAATCTCAAATCAAGAGACAAAAGATCTCTGGATAGACACGTGAGACGCTGTGCAGGACTTGGATTCTATCACTGAGGATCTGGAGGAGATCGAGATCGGCTTCGGTGATCGGCGGCGGCGATGGAGGCGGAGCAAGTTCGCGAGATTAGGGTTAGTCGGCCGCTCGGTTTTGTATCTCGTCTATGCCCGATACTGTACACAAATTCCAGAGTATTTATACAATAGGTCAAGAGATGACCGTTGTGGGCCCCACCAGCAGTAAGACCAAAGTCCGGTTCAAAATCCCGCAGATAACGTGGACCGGTCCAGACAGAGTCGGAAAAATACCCAAGTCAAATTCGGCGAGAATCGTGGGTGATTCTCGACGAATCGGCGAGAATCACTTACGATTCTCGCCGAATTCTACTTAGAGAATTCTGGCTGCACAGGTTATAGAGGCCAGGGAGAATCGGTGGGAATCACCTTGGACTCTCGCCGACTTGTCGAGACTGCAAAGTCATTCCCGACGAATCAGCGAGAATCACTTGGTGATTCTCGACGATTCTGCCTTAGATGAGTTTTCTGACTGCGTCGAGACAGCCGGCCCAACCCGGCGAGAATCAACTGATGATTCTCGATGACTCGTCGAGAATCACTAGTGATTCTCGACGAATCGGTGAGAATCACTTAGTGATTCTCGACGATTTACACTTAGACGATTCTCGTCTCTCAATCTGCAAGCTGGTCTTTGGCCCATCCTTGCTCCTTGTCTGCTCTTGCTTTATCATAGCCCTGTACTTGAAATTAAGTACACCCCAATAGAGAGAGTACACGTAGGCCAACACACTGATCTGCTCAACGAGGGATTACGTTGCACAGACCTGTGTATATTGACCCACTGCACCCTGACATTGGTGTGTACTTAGCGTGGAATAACTGCAAGCACAACTTAAAAGATTTCATCAAATACATTGTCTATTTACCTTAGCTTGTTCAGGGGCTTCTTCAAATCAGGTACATTGTGGATACAATACCCAACAATCTCCCCCTATTTGAAGAAGCCTAAACCCTATAAGCTAAGGTGAATAGAGCAAATAGGAATGAAACTCATAAACTTAAAATTGATTTGAGAGAGATATTCGTTACCAATTACTTGAGAGCAGACTTGGAGCTTGGAGCCACCTTAACCTTAGCCGAGAGGGTAATCTCCCCCTTTTCGGCTTCTGCAAATCGGGGTCTGGTGCATATGACCCCATGCTCCCCCTCAGTTCTTGCACCTATGCTTACACTTGAGTGCCTGGCAGATGCTCCCCCTAGATGCACGAGCCATGAGCTTCTGTAGTCTTCATTCCTCATAGTTGAGCATCCCCAATTCAGTTTTGAAGAGACTGAACTTGGCCTCGTCTAAGGGCTTAGTGAAAATATCTGCAATCTGCTTGTCCGTGGGGACATAGCAGAGAGAGATGTCCTTGTTCTCCACGTGCTCCCGAATGAAGTGGTAGCGTACTTCAATATGCTTCGTTCTGCTGTGCGATACCGAATTGTTGGCAATAGCAATTGCACTTGAGGAGTCGCAATACATTGGTACTTCCTTGAACTGGAGGTCATAGTCGGCTAACTGGTTTCTTATCCATAGGAGTTGTGCGCAACAGCTGCCAGCCGAGATGTACTCAGACTCTGCAGTGGAGGTTGCTACACAATTCTGCTTCTTGCTGTTCCATGAAATAAGCCTTCTTCCGAGGAATTGACACGTCCCGGAGGTGCTTTTCCTGTCATCCCTACTTCCTGCAAAATCAGCATCTGAAAACCCTATTAGCTCGACATCATTGCTTCTCGGGTACCATAAGCCAAGATTAGGGGTACCTTTAAGGTATCTGAGAATTCGCTTTGCAGCGACATAATGAGTTTCCTTAGTGTTCACCTGATATCTGGCACAAACACATGTGGAGAACATGATATCCGGTCTACTCGCAGTAAGATAGAGCAGAGATCCAATGATGCTTCTGTATTTGGTTTCATCAAAAGGTTTCCCTTTCTCATCCTTATCCAGAGACATGGTGGATCCCATTGGAGTCCTCATAGAGGTTGCATTCTCCATTCTGAATTTCTTGAGGAGTTCATTTGTGAACTTCGTCTGAGAAATGAAGATTCCTTCCTCAGACTGTTTCACTTGAAGTCCCAAGAAATACTTCAGCTCTCCCATACTGCTCATTTCAAACTTTCCTTGCATAAGTTTGGAAAACTTTTTGCAAAGATTGTTGTCCGTTGAGCCGAATATAATGTCATCAAAATAGATTTACACCAGCAAAATCTTGCCTTTGACTTCCCTGAGAAACAATGTCTTATCTATTTTTCCGCTAGAGAACTTGTTCTCAAGAAGAAAACTAGACAATGTCTCATACCAAGCTCGAGGAGCTTGTTTTAGGCCATATAGCGCTTTATTAAGAAAATATACATGATTAGGATAAGTAGGATTGACAAAACCTGGAGGTTGAGCAACGTATACTTCCTCTTTCAAATCTCCATTCAAGAAAGCCGATTTCACGTCCATCTGATAGACTGTGAATCCTTTGTGAGAGGCATAGGCTAGGAATAGCCGGATTGCCTCGAGCCGTGCAACTGGTGCAAACGTCTGGTCAAAGTCAATCCCCTCCTCTTGTCTGTATCCTTGAGCCACCAGTCTGGCTTTGTTCTTGATGATGACTCCATGTTCATCCAACTTGTTTCTGAAGATCCACTTGGTGCCAATCACATTTTGCGTCTTCAGTCTGGGAAACAGCGTCCAGACTTCGCATCTTTCGAATTGATGCAGCTCATCTTGCATGGCCAAAATCCATGATGCGTCTTTGTTCGCTTCGTCGAACTTCTTTGGCTCCACCTGCGACAGAAAGCTAAGATGCAAGATCTCGTTAAGAGTACCTCGGCGAGTTCTGACACCGTCTCGGGGATCTCCAATGATTTGATTTCTGGGATGATCCCTCGCGTGTCTGAGCTCTAGAAGTCTTGCATCAGGAGCTTCGACTACTTCTTGGGCATCTCCTTCTTCTAAAGGATTTGCCTCATTTTGATCTTCAACTTCTCCGATCGGCGTTGATGTGGAGACCTTGACATATTTTGGAGTTGCATCTTTCTCGGGATCATCCAGTTGTAACTTTTCGAGTCTGGCACCTGCAGCTTCAGGAAGACAACTAGAAGTCTTGCAATTAAGCAAGCTTCCTTCATCAAATACAACATTTATTGATTCCTCTACCACTAGGGTTTTCTTGTTGAAAACTCTATAAGCCCGGCTGTGGCTACTATAGCCCATGAATATGCCTTCGAAGCATTTTTCACCAAACTTAGTACGAGGGTACTTCCCATTATTCAGTACATAACATTTGCAGCCAAAGATCCTCAGATAGGACATGGTTGGTTTCTTGCCTTTCAGTAGCTCATAAGGAGTCTTACGATGGCTCTTGTTGATTAACACCCGGTTTTGTACATGACAAGCCGTATTGACAGCCTCGGCCCAGAAGTATTCTGGAAGAGAAGCGTCATTCAACATTATCGTGCACACCTCAATGAGTGTTCTATTCCTCCTCTCTGCCACTCCATTTTGTTGAGGAGTGCGAGGGGAGGATAACTCATGAAAGATACCAAGCTCGTCACAGAACTCTGTCATAGCCCCAGACTCAAACTCTGTTCCGTGGTAACTTCTGATTTTGACCACTGAGCAGTTAAGTTCGTTCTGTATCTGCTTGACAAAACTGGTGAAGATGTCAAACGTATCAGACTTGCGCTTTAAAAAGAACACCCACGAAAACCGAGAGTGATCATCTACAATTACTAGCGTATACGACTTCCCTCCTAAGCTATGAACTTGCATTGGACCAAACAGGTCCTTATGCAGAAGATAAAGACATCTGGAGGAGTCTTTGTCTGGGATGCCCTTAAAGGTAGCCCGAGTCTGCTTGCCCATCTGACATGCAGGACATGGACTATCTTTAATGCACTTAATAATGGGAGCATCCCTTACTAAGTTTTTGGAAAACAGCATATTAATTGTCTTGTAATTAATGTGTGCCAATCTCTTGTGCCATTATTCACAAAGAGATGCACTGCCTTTAGCAACGAGGCATACTGGGGTAGAAGAATCTAAACTAAGAAAATCTAAACAGAAAATATTTCTGCTCCTAATGCCAGTTAATACAGTTTCCGAAGAATCACATGATATTATTAGGCATTTATCCTTGCAAAACTTAACATCATACCCTTTATCACATAATTGGCTTACGCTGATCAGGTTATGATTTAATCCTTCAACATAAGCTACATTAGTGATAGAGAGTATACCGTTGGAAATCGTACTGTAACCTCTGGTGACTCCCCGATCAGATCCCCCAAATATGACTTTGGGTCCATCCTCGACTGGAGAGTACTCCCTCAGCAGGCTTCTTGTCCCGGTCATGTGACGGGAGCATCCACTGTCCAAATACCAAATAGGAGTTTTGTTGGCCTTTGGACATTCCTGCAAAACAGAATTAATTTGCCTTAGGAACCCAATCGAACTTGGGTCCTAGATTCCTTGTTAGCATACTCCCCCTCGACTGGTTAGCCCTATGAGTGGTCGGCCTCGCATTGCTAACATAAGGAGTCTCGTTATACCTTGGATTAAACCAACAATCCACGGCAAAGTGACCAACTTTGCCACAACACCAACAGTCAAATCTGTTGTACCTCTTCCTAGGCTCCTGCTTCGCCCTGGGAATGGTGGGTATAGCTGGGGCCTTGGATCTGGAGGTGGAGGCATCATAGTGATTGCAGTCACATGATTTCTTCACCTTCTGTTCCTTCAGTATAACAGGCTTGGATTTTGGTGCCTGTTTTCTATTATGGCCGCTAGTGAATTGACCATAATTTCCCAAGTGGATTTCCTCATAAGGTGCCTTGAAGACACTCTCACCGAAGTTGCGGGGAAAAGTCCAACCATCATATCGGCTCTTAGGCTTTGTAACCGAGGGCCTGAAGTGATGCCCATATGTTGACTCAAAGTCATGTTGGTTACAGGGAAAGCTGGGCTTTCTGAACTCAACAGGGCTGAGTGGGGCGTTTCCTTTCTCATCAGCAGAGGCTTTCTTGGCAGCCTTATTCTTCCTCTTGTTCCTATTTCTCCTGGATGAGGAGCTAGATACCCCTACATGCCCCAAGCCAGCTCCTTTAGCTTAAGCAGAGAAGGTATCAACTAATGGAAGAACAGTTTTTGGCATAGAGAAGCTCTTGACGATCTTCCTTTCTACCGCAAGTAGTTCTTCCAACTTGTCGACTTCCTCCTGCTTAAGATCAAGGAGCTTAAGAGACTCTGAATGCTTTGAAGTCAGGTCCAAGTGCTCCTGTCGGAGGGAGATCAAACTGGTGATCTCTTCCCTCAGGGATACACTCTCACCTTTAAGGAATTTTACTTCCTTCTTCTCAGCCTTCAGTCTCTTTCGACACTCCAGGAAAGTATTGAGCAGAAGCTCATACTTATCGAGGAGCTCAGCTTCATGGGCTGAAGCGCTATCCTCAGGGTCATCATCCTGAGACTCAGGATCAGAGTCAGAGTCGGAGAGAGGGGTGTGAACTTTTACCTTCCCCGTAAATGGGGGGCAATCTCCTTCTGAGTCAAAGTGACCCATTAGCCCAAAGTAGGCTTCCTCGTCATCGCTGGTATCTGATGTGTCAGATTCACTCAGCGTCTTTGGCTTCTTCGCGATGTAGCTCCTCTCCTTCTTCTTGTCTTTTGAGGACCTGTGCTCCTCTCCTTTTCCCTTTTCCCTCTTGCCTTGATGGCAGTCGGCCACGACGTGTCCTGGCTTGTTGCAACCAAAGCAAATAATGTCAGATGTGCGATGTTTGTTCGGTTTGGAAACATACCTGTCAGAAGAATAGTTCTTCTTCTGATCCCTTGACGAGGAGCCGTTTCTCTTTCTCTGATTCCTCAGCTTGAGGAACTTCTTGAACTCCCTTGTGATAAGGGATAAGTCTTCCTCAGACAATTCTGAGTCGGAGGAGCTTGGCTCAGAGTCTTCCTCTTCATCCCTCTTCCACGCACGAGAAGAAGTGGCACCCTTGCCCTTTCTGGATTGAATGGCTTTCAGGGCCACCGTCTTTTCCTTGGCCGCGGCTTTCTCTGCTTCCTCTTCAGCCTTCCTTGTGTTCAACTGAAGCTCATAGGACATGAGCTTCCCGAACAGAATCTGTGGATCAGTTTCCGCAAGTCTGCCAAACTCGCGGATGGCGCAAATCTTTGTGTCCCATTCCTTAGTGAGGGACCTAAGGAACTTATCATTGAGTTCACCGTCAGTGAACACTCTTCCATATCCTTTGAGTGCATTGACGATCTTGAGGAAGTTTTCGAAGGTAACTCCGATCTCCTCCTTTGGCCCTTGTCTGAAGGCCTCATATTTCTGATTGAGGAGGGATCTCCGATCGTCCCTCACTTCATCTGTGCCCTCCATTAGGACAATCAGATAGCTCCAGAGATCCTTGGCTGTCCTGCAATTGCTGAAGTTCTGCATCATAGAGTCGTCAACTGCGCTTACCAGGATGTTCTGAGCTTTCTTGTCGAGTCCGAACAGCACCATTTCGTCCTTGTCCATTTCTGAAAGTTTCTTGGGTACTTTCTTGGTAGGATCAATGGTGGAGGCCTTAGTGGGAATGTAAGGTCCCTCCTCCACTATCATGAAGAGTCGGGGGTCGACTGCTTCCATGTAGAATCTAATTCTTTCCTTCCAGATAGGAAAGTTCAGTCTGGTGCATACTGGGATCTTGCCGGAGTGCTTGAGTCCGTCCATGGAAGATATCGGTCTTCTTCTTGACACTGGTGGCAGGATTCTACTCAAGGTGTGAACCTTTTTGATGAGTAACCTCCCTCTGATACCACTTGAAAGTCCACTTAGTGTCAACTACTTACACCTATGGGGGGGAATAGGTGTCTTTGCAGCGTATTTGCGGAATTAAAGTTTTACCTGCACAAGAAAACAAAACAACACAGCACAGAAAGTACACAAGCAATTTATAGTGGTTCCCCGATTTGGGTACGTCCACTTTCCCACTTCGACCTATCTCCCAACCAGGGACGGCTCGGTCACTTCACCAACAGGATTTAAATCCAATCCTTTCACTAACGGAAGGAACCCTTCCACACGTAGGAGTCAACACTCCCACAACACGGGTTGCACCTAACCCTACAACTAGAGACCAATCGGTCCTTTACAAAGAATTGAAAATAGCTTGTAAGAAATACAAACAAAGTATGGAGACTAAGGTGTCCCTCTTCGTTCGACGACGTGTTCTTGAAGTCAACGAAGAGTCCACAACCCTAGATCTCACTTGGAGAGAATCTCCCCGAGACCGGCGGCGGCGACGAGCGGAGGCAAGGCTCTCGGTGTTGGCGGCGGCAACTGAAGACAGCAGCAAAGCACAAGAGATCCAATCTTCTTAGCGAAGTCGGCAATGTCTACCAACGGTCACACGAGGATCGATCGTCTCGATCGATTCGGACGGGGAAAGATTTCCCTATCTCAAATCAAGAGACAAAAGATCTCTGGATAGACACGTGAGACGCTGTGCAGGACTTGGCTTCTATCACCGAGAATCTGGAGGAGATCGAGATCGGCTTCGGTGATCGGCCGCGGCGATGGAGGCGGAGCAAGTTCGCGAGATTAGGGTTAGTCGGCCGCTCGGTTTCGTATCTCGTCTATGTCCGATACTGTACACAAATACCAGAGTATTTATACAATAAGTCAAGAGATGACCGTTGTGGGCCCCACCAGCAGTAAGACCAAAGTCCGGTTCAAAATCCCGCAGATAACGTGGACCGGTCCAGACAGAGTCGGAAAAATACCCAAGTCAAATTCGGCAAGAATCGTGGGTGATTCTCGACGAATTGGCGAGAATCACTTACGATTCTCGCCGAATTCTACTTAGAGAATTCTGGCTGAACAGGTTATAGAGGCCAGGGAGAATCGGTGGGAATCACCTTGGACTCTCGCCGACTCGTCGAGACTGCAAAGTCATTCTCGACGAATCGGCAAGAATCACTTGGTGATTCTCGACGATTCTGCCTTAGATGAGTTTTCTGACTGCGTCGAGACAGCCGGCCCAACCCGGCGAGAATCAACTGATGATTCTCGACGACTCATCGAGAATCACTAGTGATTCTCGACGAATCGGTGAGAATCACTTAGTGATTCTCGACGATTTACACTTAGACGATTCTCGTCTCTCAATCTGCAAGCTGGTCTTTGGCCCATCCTTGATCCTTGTCTGCTCTTGCTTTATCATAGCCCTGTACTTGAAATTAAGTACACCCCAATAGAGAGAGTACACGTAGGCCAACACACTGATCTGCTCAATGAGGGATTACGTTGCACAGACCCGTGTATATTGACCCACTGCACCCTGACATTGGTGTGTACTTAGCGTGGAATAACTGCAAGCACAACTTAAAAGATTTCATCAAACACATTGTCTATTTACCTTAGCTTGTTCAGGGGCTTCTTCAAATCAGGTACATTATGGATACAATACCCAACAAAGGAGGCGAGGTCATCGCGGTGCTTTTCATCTGTATAGATTTCCATGGCGCCAAAGAGAAACCCAAGGATAACGATTCTCTTCTTAAGCATGTGAAGCTCTCCTTCTTTTGCATAAGGAAACCCGCTCCCACGAGTGTGCGGTGAGTGTGCGACGTTCCTTGGGGTTGATGTAAATAGTCCCCCTTATTTGCATGTAGAGTCCGAAATCGAGATACGGACATAGGCATGGTGTGTGAAGCCTACCCAGACAAGTTGGTCTGGATCGGTGATGTTTCATTTTGCATGATTAGCTGGAGAAGACTCCGTGCCTGTGGTTGTTTTCGGGCTTTATAGGCGGTAGATTGCAACAGGGAGTTTTGGGGATTAACTCCAAGGTGCACCCGAAAAACTGAGCGGAAACGCATTTCTGCCAACTTGGTGGCCTGGGAGACAGCCTTGAACATAAATGGGTTATGTGCATGTTTGATCGTTTTGGGACTCGGGGAAGCTTGACCCGCGCATATGGCTTAAATTGACGTTGCGATGTGAGCTACAGGTTAGGCAGAACCGTACCCACTCTGTGTCGTTCGGTTAAAGATACCTAAAGAACATGGCACTTACCGTTGGCATAGATGGAGGGTCTTAGGCTTAGGCCGGAAAGACTAAAATGCTCATGAGTTTTTCCGTCCAAGGGGCAGTGGTGAGACCGCGGTTTTGACCGGGTTCACCGTATAAGTTCCCTGAGAGCACGGTGTGTGCGGCCGTGTGTGCCTGCACCTATGATGTTGCGATTATTCACTATAATGCTTATTATGCTAATAAGTGCAGGGAAGGAGCATCGCCTCCCCGAGTTTGGGGGCGAGATTATTATAATTTGGTCAGCTTTAGCTGACCGTTACTCTTGTTTTCTACCATTGTGGTGAATTGTGCTTGCAGGTGATGCGGAGCCGAGCGGCAAATAGCGGGCCAAAGACCTTGTTGCTGAGCCGGCCCTTAAAGGCCTTGTTTTGTTTACTTGTTTAACTCATGTGTGACCGGCCTACGAGCCAAAGTATGGAAGACGTTATTTTAAATTTAGTGAACTCTTGTAAGACCATAAAGCCGATACTTTATGTACATTGTAATTCATTCCTGTTTGGGTTCGATAGTGGACATTCATGCTTGTGGCTGGGTTTTTATTTTTTCAACTTGTTGGGTACACTGGAAATTGTGTACCAGATTTGGAGAAGCCTCTCTTTACTAAATGGTATACATCAATGTGTATTTGATGGGATGTTGAGTTTCAGTGTGTAGGTTTAAGAAATGCAAGAAAAATTTCTAAGTACAAGTGTCGACACCCAGGACTTGTGTCGACACTTGAAGCAGGAGCTGTGTCGACACCCAGGAGTTATGTCGACACCAGAAGCAAGACTGTGTCGACACACGGGACTTGTGTCAACACACACTCAACGCCATCTATCAACAACAGCTATAATGAGTCTGGAAGGCTTGTGTCGACACACGGGACTTGTGTCGACACACACTCAATGCCATCTATCAACAACAGCTATACTGAGTCTGGAAGGCTTGTGTCGACACACAGGACTTGTCTAAACATGGGACTTGTCGACACACACTCAACGCCATCTATAAGCATCAGCTATGTCGAGACCAGGATAAGTTATGTCGACACACAGGACTTGTGTCGACACATACAATAGAAGCTGTGTCGAGAAGATAAAGAATAACTGTGTCGACACATTGGAAGCTGTATCGACATCATCAAGAATTATGTCGACACTTGGTCTATTTGTGTCGTCACATTTGAAGTATTTTGCTTCCTGTTCCCTGTTGTGATAGAAGTTCAATGAAGGGTCAGTTGTCACGACTGAAGACTTGACAGCTGTCATAAGTAACAAGACTGACACATCTGTCAGTACTGTCAGAAGGCCGTTATAAACCAGATAAGTCGGTAATCATGGATGAACTCTATATAAAGGGCTGATCCATAACAACCAGAACAATCCAACAGAATCAAGAGGAGAAATAACTGACTCAACAGAGATGGAGGACCAGTGAGGGGGAGCAAGAGGCAAACCCAAAAGAAGGCAGATCTTGAAAAGTCTGTAAGTAAAATTCAGATCTGATTCTAAATTCAAGAAGGAAGCTGATGGAAGATCAACCTTATTTTGTTCAAATTCAATAAGCTTTGAAGAAGCTAAGTCAAGTTGGATCTATAGTATTCAGTTCAATCAAGAACTTATCAAGAAGTTCTCACCCTTTTATCTGTTGAACTGGGTGAAGTTTTTATTTTCTTAAACAAACTTTTATTTGTAAGATCTATTATAGATCTGAGTTGTAAGCCTAAATTTATAAAGGCTGAGGTAGGGCTGAGTGCCTGAGGTGTAGGACTTGAAGAAGTCTGAGTTGTAGGCCTGGAGATAAAGGCTGAGGTAGGGCTGCTTCCTGAGGTAGGATTCTTGGGAAGAATCTAAGGTAGGACTTGAAGAAGTTTGAGTTGTAGGAACCTATCAGGTTCTGAGTTATAAGATCTGTGGATCTGAGCTAGTGGAAGGAAGTTTGGCCGAATCCAGTTCTCTACTAGATAGGCGAATGGACGTACCCACAACTTAGGGAACCACTATAAATCTTGGTGTGTTGTGCTGTGTATTTCTGTGATTATTTTTGTGATATTTGTGTTGTGTTAATTACCTTATTTTTTAAAAAGGAGTAGAACCTATTCACCCCCACCCCTTTAGGTGTTTAAGCTCTTGAAATCAAATCTTTCAAGTGGTATCAGAGGGAGGTTGCTCAAAAATAGACCTAACAGTCTGAGTAAATCTCCAAGGCAATTAACAATTAGCCAGAATGGGTTCAAATGAGAATCAGAAGGAATTTGGATTCATGAAACTGCCCATCTGCAGGAAAGAAAACTTTGGGATATGGAAAGAAAGGGTCAGATTGTTCATGGAAGCATCTGATCCTAGAATCTACATCACAGTATAAGAAAGTTCCTTCATTACAATGAATATATCAGCTCTTGTTGCTTATCTCAAAACCCCAAAGAGCTATTCTGAAATGACTAAGGATGAGATCATTCTAGCAACTTTAGACAAGAGAGCACAAAACATAATTGTGAGTGCTATAGATGAAGCCATATTTCAGAATTTGGTACATTGCAAAACCTCCAAGGAGATGTGAGACACCTTGATTGTCTACATGGAGGGAACTGAAGAAGTTAGAGAGGATAGGAAATCTATGTTGAATCAAGAATATGAAAGCTTCAGACAAGCTAAGTCAGACAGCATAGCAGAATGTTACAAGAAGTTCTTTAGAATTGTAAATGAGTTGATGACCTATGGAAGAGTCTTTAGCACATATGAATTGAATGATAAGTTTCTCAGGTCACTGACCAAGGACTGGGATACAAAAATATGTGCCATCAGAGAGGTGGTCAGGCTTGCAGATACACCTCCACCAACCTTGTTTGGAAAACTGCTATCTTATGAGATGCAGCTCACTGCTAGAAAGGAGGAGGAGAAAAGCAGTAGGTCTGAGTATAAAGACAAGTCAGTAGCCTTCAAAGCTAAAGACACAAGAAAGGGTAGGAGAAAGTCTCTTTCTTCACCTAGAAGAAGTGCTGAGGCTGAAGCAGAAAATCCTGACATCAGTACATCAGACAGCCACAATTCTGATGAAGACTTTGCTGCCTTTACAAGGCAGTTTCAGAGGTTCATGAAGAAGAAGAAATGGAGAATCAAGCCATCTTCATCCTTCTTCAAGGATGATTATTACAAGAAGAACAAGACTTCTAAGGAGGACAGGTATGCCCCTAATCCTAGTAAACAAACAACCTCTAAAATTATTTGTTATTGCTGCAACATGCCTGGATATGTCATAGCTGACTGTCCTGATAAGAGAAAGGAGACAAAGGATAAGAAGAAGCCTCAAAATAAGGGCAAGAAGGAGAAATCCTTTGTTGCCTAGAAGCAGAAGAGTTAGACTGACTCTTCATCCTCGGAATCCTGAGAAGAGGATGATGCAGAAGCTTATATTAGGCTGTTTACTACAGAAGAGGTTTCTATGGAATGAGAATTCTCGCAAATGCTGGATTCCATAAATGGAGGTGAAGACTATTGTTGTAGAGGGCTGATGGATCTTTCAGAAGAAGATCAATACCAGGATCAGCCTGGTTCAAGTAAGATATACAGTCTATCCTTAGCTCCTGATTATTTTGCTGGATCAGAATCAGAAGCATCAACATCAAGAGATGTGGATGGTTCTTAATCTGAGGGGGATGTACATCAATTAATTGATGAGTATGGTGGTTTGTTGCAAGCTCTTAAGAGGAGCAAATTCCTTGTCAAGAAGCAGGCCAAGGAAATTGAATCTCTCAAACAGGCTGCATCAGATTCATCCAAATTGATGGATTTGAAATTGAAGGAGGTTGCCAAACTGAAAAACATAACTGCTATTCAGATGGGCACAATCTCCTTCAAAGAAAATCACCAAAAATCTGGAAGCAAGACTCTAGAAAGAAAAGGATCTAGTGGCTAAATTTTCAAAGCCAAAGTCTATCTTGCCTTTAATAGATAACTTCATATCTCAGAAAGGAAAGACAGGACTAGTCTTCAAGGAAAGGACAAGGACAGCCATTTCTCAAGGAAAAGGCAAAGGCCCAGTTCAGCCACTAGCTATGAAACCCCCTATTTCTTTTAGAAAAGTGATGCAACCTACTAACAGGTATGATCATGACCTCACTCATGGATACTGTGAGTATGGTGATCTCAATGACAAGGGTGTATATGCTAATAGGCCACCCTATAAGCAAACCAATCAGGTTCTTAAGGAATCCTTGGGGTATGCTGCTCCAGTACCTACACTTAAAAGGAATACTGACAACAATGTTGTGAAGCCTGTACTTAAGAAAAAGTACAATAGATTTAAGTGCTGGTGTTGTGGCAAGATGGGCCACTTTGCCATTGATTGTTGGTTCAATTCTAGTATTCAGAATAAGGCGAGTTTACCTGTCAGAAAGGTTGCAGGTAAGCATGTCAGATTTCAAGCTAACTTGAACCTAGGACTCAATAACAATTTGGGTTCTAAGGATAGGTAAATCTGTATTTGATGCAGGTGAGTCCAAGTGGCCATACCCCTATATGGTACTTGGATAGTGGATTTTCCAGGCACATGACTGGAACAAGAAGGATGTTGAAGGACTATTCTCCCATAGAGAATGGACCCAAAGTAATCTTTGGTGGATCTGAAAAAGGTGTCATCAAAGGGTTTCGTAACATTTCTAGTAACTCTATCTGTATCACACAAGTGGCTTATGTGAAAGGTCTGAAACATAACCTAATTAGAATAAGTCAACTAAGTGATCTTGGGTATGACACCTCTTTCCTCAAGGGTGAGTGCCAAATAAAGAGGTCAAGAGATCATTTTGACTGACACTAGGAAAGGGAATGTATATTGTCTTAACCTTGATTGTGAGTATAATAACTCACCTATCTGTCTAGTTGCAGATGAGAAAGCATCACAGTGTGTCCAATGGCATAAGAGGCTAGCTCATCTGAACAATAGGTCAATAAGACAATTATTTAGTATGGAGCTAGTGAGGAATGGTCCTCAGGTCAAGTGCATTAAAGAGGGTGTTTGTTCAGCTTGCTAAAAGGGCAAACAGACCAAGACCTCTTTCCATTGACTTGATACCAAAGATTCAGTGAGATGTCTATATCTCCTGTATATGGATTTATTTGGTCCTATGCCAGCTCATAGTCTAGGTAGGAAAGCATACACATTAGTAATTGTGGATGACTATTCTAGATTTACATGGGTTTTCTTCTTGAGGCAGAAATCTTAAACCCCTACTGTCCTCGAGACTTTTGTTAGACAAATTCAGAATGAATTTAACAATTCAGTGGTCAAAATCAGAAGTGATCATAGAACTGAATTTCAGTCTGAGTGTATGACAAAGTTCTGTGAAGAACTTGGGATTCATCAGGAGTTCTCCTCACCTAGAACTCCCCAGCAAATTGGAGTTGCTGAAAGAAAGAATATGACTCTAATTGAGTCAAGTAGAACACTACTAAGTTACACTTCTCTCCCTGAATACTTCTGGGCTGATGCAGTAAATACTGCATGTTATGTACTCAATAGAGCTTATATTAATAAAAGACATATGAAGACTCCCTATGAGATTATGAAAGGCAGAAAACCAAACATTTCGTACTTAAGAATCTTTGGTAGCAAATGTTATGCCCTAGTTAATGGTAAGAACTACCAAACTAAGTTTGCTGCCAAATCCCTAGAAGGGATATTTATTGGGTACATCAATAACAGTAGGGCATATAGAATCTACAACTTGACTGCATAAGTTGTAGAAGAATCTGTCCATGTAGTATTTGATGAGTCTAAGTTAATTAATAGTGAACTGTCTAGCACTTCTGGTAGTTCTACAGGTTTAAAGGAAAGGATTGACAAGCTGACTATTAGTGAAGACCAACCTGTAAGACTGGATGAAGAAAAGGATGGATACTGTCAAGGGGGAGTACAAGTCTCACTGGATGAAGATGCAGAAAATGAAGTGCATCAGAATGAGGAAAGTGAAGAAGACCAAGAGGTTGACAGATTTCCTCCAGCTAGAAGACGCTTGAAGGATCATCCTGCACACCAATCATTGGTGATGTAAGCCAGGGAATTCTAACCAAAAGCAAAAGCATGAACACAGTTCTATGTACAAGCTTTCTGTCACAGATAAAACCTAAGAAGTTTGAAGAAGCCATGCTAGACACAAACATGATTGTTTTTATGCAGGAAGAGCTGAATCAATTCAGAATATGTAAAGTCTGGGAGTTGGTTCCTAAACCAAAGGATCACAATGTTATAGGAACCAAGTGGATCTATAGGAATAAACTAGATGAGAATGGCACCATAATCAAGAACAAAGCCAGACTGGTAGCAAAGGGCTACAGACAGGAAGAAGGGATAGACTTTAATCAAACTTTTGCCCCAGTGGCAAGGTTGGAAGCTATAAGATTATTCTTAGAGCATGCTGCCTATCAAGGTTTTAAAGTATTTCAAATGGATGTAAAGTCAGCATTTTTTAATGGTGACTTAAAAGAGAAGGTTTATGTAGAACAACCCTCAGGTTTTGTAGATTCTCATCATCTCAACTATGTATATAGGCTTAAGAAAGCTCTATATGGATTGAAACAAGCCCCTAGGGCTTGGTATGAAACTTTGTCTGCTTTCCTTATTGAGAATAAATTCTCATGAGGGAAAATTGACAAGTCTCTATTCTTTAGGGAATCTAAAGCCAAGATCATACTAGTCCAGATATATGTTGATGATATTATCTTTAGATCTACTGAAAATAACCTTTGTAGTAAGTTTGCCAAACTAATGCAAGGGAAGTTTGAGATGAGCAGCATGGGTGAGCTGAAATTCTTCTTGGGACTCCAAGTCAGACAGACTGGTGATGGATTGTCCATATCCCAGTCTAAGTTCACCAAGGAGTTAATTAAGAAATATGGCATGGAGTCAGCCTCCACCATGAAAACTCCAATGGGAACTAGTATGCCTATAGGCAAAGATGAAGCAGGAAAACCTGTTGATGAGTCTTTGTATAGAGGGATAATTGGCTCCCTACTTTACATGACTGCTAGTAGACCTGACATCATGTATGCTACATGTGTCTATGCTAGGTACCAAGCTTGCCCAAAGGAATCTCATTATACTATTGGAAAGAGAATTTTGAGATATCTTAAGGGCACACCTAATCTAGGTCTTTGGTACCCTAAGAATAGGGATTTCTTACTAACAGGTTTTTCAGATGTAGAATTTGCAGGCTACAAAGAAGACAGAAAAAGTACCACTGGAACATGTCAATTCCTAGGTGGTAGGCTTGTGTCATGGAGCAGCAAGAAGCAAAAAAGTGTGGCTATTTCCACTGCTGAATCAGAATATGTAGCTTCAGGCAGCTGCTGTGCTTAGTTATTGTGGATAAAACATCAACTTGAAGACTATGACATCAAGGTAAGTAGAATTCCATTATTTTGTGATTCTACAAGTGCTATTTCTATTGCTAAAAATCCTGGTTCACACAGTAGAACGAAGCATATAGAAATTAGATTTCATTTCATTAGAGAACATGTTGAAAAGGAAGACATAAGTTTAGAATTTGTCAACACAAATAACCAAATTGCTCATATATTTACAAAACCTCTGGATGAAAGTAAGTTCAATTATTTTAAAATTGAATTAGGTATGTTGAACCAAGAATAAGGTGATAGGTCAACATAAAATTTTTCAAGTGGTATCAGTAAGTCCAAAATTTCTTAAGAAATTTTGTCTAAGTTAAAAAGTTGTGTCGACACATACTAACTGTGTCGACACTATCATTAAGTTGTATCGACAAAGAAAAGAATTGTGTCGACACAGAAATAGAATCTGTGTTGATAGAAAAGTTGGTGTCGACACAACTCTGTCGAGACCTTGTATTAGTATATTTTTGTGTCGACACACAAAAATCAGTATCGACACAACTCTGTCGAGACTTTGATAGTATATGTCGACACTTGCAAAAGTATGTCGACACATAGACGTGTCGACTACAACGAGGTTTTGTCGATACCTAGGTCATCTCAGTCAACACATATAAAATTTGTCGACTAGTAAATTTCCTAAGTTAGGCACGTCTTTTGACCTACCCTTTACAAGTATACTATAAATAGAAGAAGACAAAATCTGGTCGACTGTGCTTTCAAAATTCTCGACTCTAGACCTTATGTCGACAAAGAAATTCTCTTGTCGACTCTTTTCTCTTCTCTCTCATTCATCAATGGCGTCGCAACATGACGACAAGATCAATGAGGGATACGAACTGGTATGCAAGGCGTTCGAGACTGCCTCGCTAGAAATCAAGGGTGTGATTACCCTAATCACAGAGAATGGATTGGAGTATTTTGTCTCTGAACCTTCAAGGATATGGAAGAAAGAATTTTTTGAATTTTACTCATCTTCAACTATGGATTATCAAGGAAAGAAGATGAAGTCCATTGTTCACGGTACAAGGGTAAGACTCTCACAGAAGATAATCAGGAAGTCGCTTCAACTCCCCAAGGTTAAAGAAGATGATGAAATTACTCCATCCATGACAAAGGATGGACTCAGATGGTATGGGCTGGATCCAAATATCAAGATAGGATCCTCAATTACCAGGAAGGGAATGAATTCCCAAGGTAAATTTCTATTAGAGATTATAGGAAAATTAATTCTCTATAAAACAGGAGGACATGATAGGATCTCTGCCTACATGTTCAAACTTATGATCAGAGTAATATTCAAAGTGAAAACAGACTGGTCATCTGTAGTTTTTGACAAGATTCAGAAAAGTGTTAAGAATCCTAATCTGGGTAGGATACTGAGCTTGTATATGGCTTCCAGCATCCCAGATGTAATGAATCAAATTCCAGGATCTAAGATAAATCACATGAGGAGAATGGACTTGAGAATTTTATCCAGATAGGATAGAGTCTTAACCAAAGATGTTTCCACCCCACAGAAATCTGTGAAGAAAGATAAGAAGAAGAAAACTACTAACCAGTAAGCAGAATCTTCCAGTGATTCTGAAGAATTGGTTGTCTTTAGCTCGGATAAAGAACAACAAGAAAAATCTCCCACACCATAACCAGATAAAGAAGCTCAAGTTCAAGGGGAGAGCAGTATACTACTAGAGAACCAGATGGTCACCACTTCAGGGGGAGACAATACACAGACTATAATTGTTCATGAACCTGAATAATCACAGTTGCCTGCCCAAGGGGGAGGTATTGCTGAAGCTGCACTAGAGAGTGAAAATGCCACTGATAATATTATGGAAATAGTATCAGAAATCAACAATGAAGCACAAGTTAATACTGAGAAAGAAGCACATGATGTGCAAGTGTTAGACCAAGCTCAAGATGAGCAAGTCCACTTCTCCAGTTTTGAGAAGTCCATGGACAAAGATCTTGATGTCCAGGGGGAACCATTAGTTCCAAAAGACAACCTTGTTCCTCCTATTCAGATGCAATAAGAGTTCACTTTAGAAGAACTGTTCCCTGACTTCAATGAAACAAGGACTGAGGGGGAGCAACAAAGGATTGAGAAAGAGATACAAGGAACTGAGGGGGATATGTCTCAGCATGCCCCTACTGATAAGGAAACTATGAATATATATAGCTCATCACAATCTTTTGATGATTAAGAAGCCTCCATGGATAAGAAATGGAAGCTGGTTGCTATCAGGAAAAGGAGCACAGGCTATAAGAAAGCCTTACAAACAGTCTCTCAACCATCTACTCAGGGGTGGACTTCAGTTCACTGATGGTGCAACTGTAAGTAAAGTTAGATGAGCAAAGAAAATCTTTGGAGAAGTATGTGGATGAGATACATAAAGAAATGTAGTTCCAGCAAGCTCAAGAAATTAAATCCATCAGATTTGAAGTAAATTTGAATAAGAAAGAGATGACAGATTGCTTTCATAAAGGAGGTAATGTTGTGGTTTACCTAGCCAAGCAACAACATATGATAAAGACTGAAATTGAATACATTGCAGTCATGCAAGGATATATTCTAGAAAATTAATTCAAATCAAATGAAAATCTCAAGAAATCACATGATGAAATTCTCACTAAAATTGGAGGTATAGCCACTAATGTGAAAGCTGAACTTTCTAAACAAATTAAAGATGATTTAGCTGCTATCCACAAATCCATTAAAGCTTCTCAAAAGGCTATTTCTGATCACATGAAAAAATTTAGAGCCTACTATAAAGAAGGTATTGAATATCTGGCTGCTCTAGTAAGGTTTCAAAAGAATGATCTGAGAGATCATATAGTCAGAGAAGTCATAAAGGGGGAGAGGATATTAGTCAAAGCTAGCTCTGATCATGATAAATGGGTATATAATACCATCAGAGCTACCCTTGGATTTCCACCCCTATGTGATGAAGATAATACTGCTGAATCTGGTGTTCAACCAGCTCATATTGAAGGTGTTCAGCAGGAAGTTGCACAGGTTATCTATCCACCAGCAGATTTTAAAACAGTACAGCAGGAAGTTCAGAAAATGTATAGCCCTCCACAGGAGGCATAGAATATCATCATTGACAAAGTTGAAATGTCTATAACTGCTATGGAAGCTCAGAAATAGGCCCAGCTTTCTAAGAAAAGATTTAGAGAATAGGAAGAATTGAAGCCTGACTTTGAGTAGTGGAGTCCTACTTCTGGGAACATTATTCTTACTGCCTGGAAAGTTGTGAAAGATAAGATGCATGATAGAGGCAAGTGGTACTCTGAAATAGAATAGAATAGGTATCAGGCAAGGCAAGAAGCCATACTTCAATTCAGAAGGAATGTCAAAATTGGGAAGTTACCTACTAATACTCTGGAGCCTAGCAAGTACTTTCCAAAACATTATCATTATTTTGAAAGGCAGAAAATCAAGGCTGAAGAACTCAAGAAGAGAGACCCTAAAGGAAAAAAAACTAGCTGAAGATTCTGAAACCAATGTGCAAGCTAAGATCAAGTCTGGAAAAGGAATAGTGATTAAGGAGCCTTATCAATCTTAGGATAGATAGGCTAGTGTTAAGACCTATGTAATTTTATGGTCTTTTAAGAGTTCTGTAAAGCTACACTACTTTCTGATTAATGAAAATATCATATTCTGTGATGATATTAATTGTTATTTGTATTTATAAGTTACCCTGCTGTGAATTGAATATATACATCTTATTCTTTGTTTTATTATGTGTGGTGTATATCATTGACTAATGGTTACGACTTCTCCAAATAGGGGGAGATTGTTGGGTACACTGTAAATTGTGTACCAGATTTGTAGAGGCATCTCTTTACTCAATGGTATACATCAATGTGTATTTGATAAGATGTTGAGTTTTAGTGTGCAGGTTTAAGAAATGCAAGAAAAATTTCTAAGTACAAGTGTCGACACCCAGGACTTGTGTTAACACCTGAAGTAGGAGCTGTGTCGACACCCAGGAGTTATGTCGACACCAGAAGCAAGACTTTATCGACACACGGGACTTGTGTCGACAAACACTCAATGCCATCTATCAACAACAACTATACTGAGTCTGGAAGGCTTGTGTCGACACACGGGACTTGTATCGACACATACTCAACACCATCTATCAACAACAGCTATATTGAGTCTGGAAGGCTTATGTCGACACACGGGACTTGTGTCGACACACACTCAACACCATCTATCAGCATCAGCTATGTCGAGACAAGGAGAAGTTGTGTCGACACATACAATAGAAGCTGTGACGAGAAGATAAAGAATGACTGTATCGACACTTTGGAAGCTGTGTCGACATCATCAAGAATTGTGTAAACACTTGGTCTATTTGTGTCGTCACATTTGAAGTATTTTGCTGACTATTCCCTGCTGTGATAGAAGTTCAATGAAGGGTCAGTTGTCACGACTGAAGACTTGACAGCTGTCATAAGTAACAAGACTGACACATCTGTCAGTACTGTCAGAAGGCCATTATAAACCGGATCAGCCGGTAATCGTGGATGAACTCTATATAAAGGGTTGATCCATAACAACCAGAACAATCCAACAGAATCAAGAGGAGAAATAACTGACTCAACCGAGATTGAGAACCAGTGAGGGGGAGCAAGAGGCAAACCCAGAAGAAGGCAGATCCTAAACAGTCTGCAAGTAAAATTCACATCTGATTCTGAATTCAAGAAGGAAGCTGATTGAAGATCAACTCCAACTCCAATTGAAGATCAACCTTATTTTGTTCAAATTCAAGAAGCTTTTAAGAAGCTAAGTCAGGTTGGATCTAGAGTATTCAGTTCAATCAAGAACTAATCAAGAAATTCTCACCCTTCCATCTGTTGAACTGGGTGAAGTTTTATTTTCTTAAACAAACTTTTATTTGTACTTATAAATCTGAGTTATAAGCCTAAATTTATAAAGGCTGAGGTAGGGCTGAGTGCCTGAGGTGTAGGATTTGAAGAAGTCTGAGTTGTAGGCCTGGAGATAAAGGCTGAGGTAGGGCTGTTGCATGAGGTAGGATTCTTGGGAAGAATCTGAGGTAGGACTTGAAGAAGTCTTAGTTGTAGGAACCTATCAGGTTATGAGTTGTAAGATTTGTGGATCTGAGCTAGTGGAAGGAAGTTTGGCCGAATCCAGTTCTCTACTAGATAGATGAAGGGGGAAAGTGGACGTACCCACAACTGTGGGAACCACTATAAATCTTGGTGTGCTGTGCTGTGTATTTTCTGTGATTATTTTTGTGATATTTGTTCTGTGATAATTGCCTTAATTGTTAAAAAGGATTAGAACCTATTCACCCACACCCCCTCTAGGTGTTTAGGCTCTTGAAATCAAATCTTTCACAACTTAATAAATTCCTTCCGCTAGATGCTCTGTGTAGGACGCTACGATTGGAAGAATGGTTTCAATGAGTAACCCTTCGGTCTGTCCGTGGTATATGGCATCGGGCCCCGACCGGACCTACTGCTATATGTTATGTGACGGATAGGGGTGTTACAATTTGGTATCAGACTACTAGTTTCGGTCAGGCTTAAATGAATTCATGGACTAATTCACTTTAAGGGGTGGTGAGCACATGTGTGTCCGTCATCGTTATAATATGAAAAGAACCCATGAATGTCCACTTAGGAATGAAAATATACATGTTTGAGGAACCTGCGTGTTCATATAATTGCTTTTTACAATTTTGTTTGGTCACTTATTGGTGTTTTGTACGACTATAGGTGTCTGGGAGTGACGCATGACAGTCTGAACGCACGCTTTCTGAGAAAAGTATTGCACCCAGCGACGTGCCTAAGACCCTTCCTTCTATTGAAACCATAAGAAGGGTAGTTGAGGCGGTATTTGCGGTGACCAACGCATAATATGGAAGGAATGTTCAACCCTCTGTCCCTGAGGTGGCATCGACACCGGGTGGTGTGTTGGAGCAAATGGCATTTAGAGGACCATTGGGGCAGTAAGTGAACACGCTTTTAGTGCAGGGAGTGCATGTAAGACCCCCGTTTTTTTTTCTCTTTTTCAACCACCGGGGTCTTAGCCCCGAATTGCCGCTTTGCGGTGGCACCGACTCACAGGAAGGTCACCACTACAAAATGCCAATTCTGCCGGCCCTTTTTCGATCGCAGAATAGTAGCAAAATAAAGTAAAAGCAAGTCCACAAAACCGCATGTATATAAATAAATCTCCACGAAGGGAGAGTCCACAATAATAATAATGATCAGAGTATAGAAAGGGGCTTATGCCCAGTACATGTAATCCTCACTACAAGTCACTCGCGGAAGCAAAACTAAAACTAAGCATCACCGTAACTAACACTGAACCGAGAGCACCCAAGCTGGACTGGTCCATCTCCACCGACTCTATACTCTGCTGGTACTGCATCTCTAGGTGCTTCTTCCTTTTCGACCTGCCGACGCCGCCTCGCGATCTACGTCTGCGTCTACGTCTTCGGTCCCCTGGCTGCTGAGCTTGTGGGCTCCCACCCATCAAGGGGCATTTAACCCGTGTATGTCCCGGCTGGTGACAATGGTAACACGGTCGCGGGGTCAACTCTGTTAGAAACTGCAATACCTGTGACCCGTCCATATGGAACACCTAAAATGTTGTGGTTCGAAAACCATTAGTCATAAAGACTAAGCCCTATCATCCCCTACCCCTTCCCCCATGGCTCCTAAGTACCGAGCGGAGAGGAAGAAAGGGAAGGACATGAAGGTGGAGATTAAATCAAATAAATAGGTGACAGCGGACCTATACTAGCAATTCTGTAATAAATATGATGGAAACAGAAAGTAAGAAATGTAACCTTAACTTATGCGTGGAAGCGCATAAGCCGAGGGATCTTTTGCAGGGCTCCCATCGTATAGAGTGTCGCATACCACTTATACGTTGGGGTGTCGGTTGTCAAACAACAAGGAATGGCAAGTAAGTGAAAGTACAAGTAATATAACCATTGATTTATAGGGATTACCCCTATAGACACAGGGGTCGTTTTGCAAGGCCTATCGTATAAAACGTCCCATACCATTTTATACGTTAGGTGGCATGTTTATGCTATGACACACAATTATGCTATGAAATTCACAAGCAAGTGCAACACACCCACACGACTCTATGCGCACAGACCTTTAGTTCCCCCTGTTCGGGCAGCTAGCTTCACCCCCAGGAATCTCCGCTGTGGCAAACGGAGACAGTGAGTCGGGCCCCCCACTCCTAGGCGGGTAATCACACTACCAGGCCTAGCCCTTCCATACGCCCCTAGAAGAACACAACCTAGAGTATCCGCGTATTAGTGCTGGTTGTACCCACCAGGCTATTCGCCGAGTCAACGTACCGCTGTCAGTGTGATCGATCACCTAGTACCGATGACCCACCACTTTTATGCACATGCAATCATGACAATTATATTTGTACGAGTTCTCATATTACCGAGCCTCCAACTCTCTAGGCTACCAAGCATATACCAAGTCCCCGAGCATCCCGCTCCCTGGACTTCCCAATTACAAACCAACCGTCATCACAACTAGTAGGCCCTTAGACCACGGACCTACTCTACCCATTCCATGCCATTTCTTCTTCCTAAGTGTACAAGTGTAGGTGTGAGGTACAACTACTATTAGGGTTACTCTTGATCATTTTATTCCTAAGATTTAAGGTTAACCTTGGACTTCCCGAGGGTTACCCGGTGAAGGGCTCGCAGCGGTACTAGGAGCTATGATGGGGTGAATCCCAAAACTCCCTTTCCAAGGCACTTATTATACTTGATTGGTTCCCTTAACCCATTCCCTTCTCACATTACAGTGGGCCATTCCTAGGGTGGCTTTGACTTTTCCTCTTCTCGGGGAGGACAGTCTCCCGTCAAACCCGAACACTACCTATAGCTAGTCAACCTCACCCCCTACCCATCCCAACTACCAATAATGAACTTGATTTAACTCATCCTGTCCAAACCAGCAAACTATCAAAATTCCATCTCCAAGTTCATTACCCACTCTAGCTCGCAAACCGTCCTAATCTTTATGAGGTATGCAAGGGGTGGTACTCCAAACTGTCTTCCAAATCCCATATAATATTTACTGGAGGTCTACCGTGACCTAATTAGTCTAAATCCAGAAAATATTAATTTTCCTATTTCATTTGGCAATTTAATTTATTTATTCTAAGATCCCAAATGCCCTTGTATGAACATGAAGTGCACTAATGGGTCAATAATAAATCATCATAAAATCAGTAAAAATCATATGAGACATTTAAACAGCAATTCCAAGTTTTGAGAAATTTCAGAGATGTTTATGTCTATATTTCCTAATTTACCTTTTTCGGCCACTTTTACTATATCATGAAGAAAGTACTGTAATTATTTATCCAAAAATTCCAAGAAAATTATATAAGCTATATAGTGACCTAAAACCATCATAAACCAAGTACCATAATTTTTCTCCATCATCTGAACTCTGAATCTATTTTAAAGTAGGATGCTAATTTTCTTAACTTAATGAAGGAGGTACTGTTTTTATCCATCTAAAATTCTAGAGAAAATTACCGGGTGACTATCATAATTTGAAACACTCACTGATCAAATTTCATAATTTTCCAATCAATAATTGGGCACCCTTTGTATTTTTGACTGTATATCATATTTAGCAGATTAAAGAATAAAGTACCCAAAATATTCGGATAAAATTTCCAAGAAAATTACAGAAGATATAATATGCTATATGATGCCCTAATCCAAGATCTCATAATATTCTAGTGAACAGAAATTCCATAACCATCAAAATAAATATCCAGGGCACCATTAGAGTTGTAAATGAAGTGCTGTATAAATTAATATAAAATTCTCAACAAAATTATATTATATCTACTTGGACCATAATCTCACTCTACCCAAACGTTTGCTTGATTTGTAGTTCATTTAGTAGCTTAATAATTCAAATTAAGGTTGGTGACCTAAACTAGGGTTAGGGTTTTAGGTGGGCTAAAGGTCTCCAAATACGCTAATATTTCTACCAGAGAACTTTAATGTCCCTATGGTTCTCTCCACCAAATTTCAAGTCAGTCCAAGGTCATTTGACCCCATGACCTTCACAACCCACCAAGATCCATCCTTAGGGTTTGGTCTTGGTCCTTAGGGTAAACTTACCCCGATCCACCTCAAACTCCATGAGGGGGGTGCTAGAGAATATTACTAGCCAGTGGTAAAAATCTCAGCCTCTGTTGAGGTGATTTGACCACTCAAATCTCAAAAGTGCACCTTTAACCTAAGACCCCTTATTAGGGCAACACTTAGGTTTGATCATTTCTAAACCAAACCATCTCCAAATGAGATGAAAAATTATACAGAACCTTATGGTGAACCCAGGGACCACTCACCAAAATTTGGGAGGGTTTGGAAATTATTTAACTATCTAATTAAATTCGGCTAGGATTATTGAATTTTTCTAAAAACTATAGAAAAATATTCTCCAAAAATTCTCATTTTTGGATAACACCTAGATATAGGTAATATTAGGCCACACCCCAAATTTCAAGTCATTTTGATGACTGGATTGGAGTGGGGAATTTTTCTAAGGGCAAGACAGCCCTCTGGATAGACCTCACCATAAAGGGTGCTGTGGTCTAACCAGGATTTCAAATCGAGTAAAATTAATTTTGAATTAAAGCAGACTTCAAGGGCTACATTTCCTATGTTGATCATTTTTCTTGTAGGAGCCTCTAGGTATTTTTCCCAATTTATTTAACAAGGCAGATATTTCATTCAGAAATTATTTTAAAAATAGAATTTATTTCTCATGCCACTGTTCATCTTCTTCAACAGCCCGAAACCAGAAGCCTGAAGGCTCATTTTCCTGTAGCTTTTCCAAAGCTATTTCCCGGCCATCCAGCCATCTCCCTGGCCGGCCACCACCACCACCACCTCTGTTGAGGTGAGGGCTACCGTCGGGCGGCAGCACGGCTGCCGGAGAGGCGGTTTCCGGCGAACCCGCCACCATGCAAATTTCGGAAAAGCATGGAAACGCTCACCCGATCCGGCTCTTTTGAGCCCGATATCTCTCCTAATGATTTCTAAGATCTATCCATAGAAGAAAGAGTAGAGGAGGACCTTATTCATGATTTGACGGCGAGATGGACGTTGGACTGTCATGGCGCGGTGGTGGCGTCGTCGGAATTCTTCTACAGCACAGTAAGAGGCTCGAAACTTCAGGTAAGGACCGGGAAACTTCATCTCTGAGTCTAGGGAGCCCTTTTTAAAGGGAAGAAAGGAGGGAGGGGAAAGGTTGAAACGTTCACGGCCATTAATATTTCTCTCATCAACGTTTCAGTTATGATGCAGAGAATTTAATTGCTGGAAACGAAGAGACGTTTGCCAGGTGGCGAGTACCTATTGGACTAACATTTCTTTATTTATTTAACTAATTAGGGACTGAAACGGCCCATAAATACTCCTGGTGTAACCTCCCATAATCCGAATTGAATACAACGTCGGTTACCGAAATTTCCAGTCTGGCTGACGTTTCGGCCTTTGTCACGGGCGTGACACATAGGTCACGGGCGTGACAGGCCCGGGTAGCCAATTCTGGGTTCGACGATCGTCGAACTGAGATCGACGATCGTCGAAAGGTGGTCACGGGCGTGACACCCAGGTCACGGGCGTGACTGGCCCGTGTGGCCAAATTCTGGGTCGACGAGCGTCGAACTGAGATCGACGCTCGTCGAGCGTGGTCACGCCCTATGTCACGAGCGTGAAATTGAGGGTCACGGGCGTGACATGCCTGGTGACTAATTCTGGGTCGACGCCCGTCGAACTGAAATCGACGATCATCGAGCGTGGTCACGCCCTATGTCACGGGCGTGATATTATGAGTCACGGGCGTGAAAGGCCATGAGGCAAATTCTGCGCCCAATGATCGTCTACCTGGGATCGACGATCGTCGAAGGAGTCACGCCCCAGGTCACGGGCGTGACACCTGGGTCACGGGCGTGACAGGGCCGGGTGGAAAATTTTGCGCCCGACGATCGTCTACCTGAGATCGACGATCGTCGAGGGAGTCACGCCCCAGGTCACGGGCGTGACACCTGGGTCACGGGCGTGACCAACCCGTGACCCGAAATCCTGGTCAATTTATTTCCACTTTTGGTCGATTTATTTCAACTTTTGGGCTCCCTAGGGTTCTACCGCAACCAACCGACTCCTAGGGGTCTAACCGGAAATGGGATGTTACAAATCCCAATAAACAAAACAAAGATTTCGTCCCCGAAATCAAGGTTAAGCCTACGGGGCTCTAATCGGGAAAAGAAGCTTGTAACATCCCATGAGAATTAAAGAAATTATTTCCCTACGTTATGTTGGCTTTATGCGGTTTCAAATCTAAGATTAATTCGCCCACTTAACTAGGTATATACAACCCAATAAACAAAAGATTAGCCCCTATTCTTGAAGTTTCAGTCCCATTGATTTAAAACAGGAAGGCAAATTAATTGTCCAGGGGGGGTTGTGAGGTATACCTGACGAAACAGTTCTGGATACTTCTGTCGCATCAAGTCCTGTGGCTCCCATGTATGCTCCTCCTGTCCATGATTGTTCCACAGAACCCTGACTAACGGAACCTTCTTCCGTCGCAAGACCCGCACTGTCGTGTCATCGATCTTGATAGGCTCCAAGTTGACTAACCGATTCAACCCAATCGTCTTGGGCACCCCGTGCTAACGAACAGCTACTCACCATTCTTATGAAACACCCACAAGAGTTTTCTTTCGGGTCGAGGTGATGCCAACTACCTCGTCCAGTCTATCCTCGACGCTCCCTTCACCATTGTGCCTGGGGTGGGGACGACGAATCCTGTGCATGAAATCTCCAATTATACCTTTGTATTTCCATTATATCTCGGGTAGTGGCTGTAATAGTTTCCCAAAAATTCTTTCACTTAGCCTTCAACAACTGAAGGACCTCACCGTGCATCACCAAATCCATGACACTTTTATTCACTCCAGGGGGTAGATGTTCTGAGATACACCACACTTCCGGTAATTTAATTTCTCATTTGATTGTCCTATTCCTTCGAGTACGCCCGAAATCAATCAATTCAACCTTACGGGTTATATTTAAGGTATCCGTCTTTCAATATATTGGTTGCTCACATTGTGTAGTTTCCTAGAGTCATTGTACTCCGATGATATAACATAGCGATCTAGTCTTATCTTGCCTGAACAACGTCGAATTATGTCAAATTCAATCTCACTATTCCTAAATTCGGGCTAAGAAAACCTAAGTCAATCCTATTTGCCCAATAAACAAAAGTTTAACCCCCAATAAACAAAAGATAAGCCCCTACCTACCTTGGACTAAGCATCTTTTATATTACCATGTTATCTCCGTCCCAGTTGGGTGCACAATCCCTAGGGCATCAATCTTCGACTTGGGGTTCCACCCTGGAATTCGTCGATATACCCCGTACTTCAAACACTTTGAGTCACATTTTCGACAGCCTTGTCCGAGTCAAGATGTTCCCAATCCCAAATGGGTATCTTCCGAACTTGTATTCCTATCCGAACCTCAGTGTTTGTCTCGGTGGTTGCCCCCAAGTAATTCTTGTCACAGGCATGCGGGATAAAACTGCTTTTCTTCTACCATTCTGTTAATAGATCATTGGCCTCAATTCTCCTTAAGGTCGTCCTACCGATTTGAGTAATCGTTGATTGGGATAGGAGGGACACCTGAGTTTTCGTCTTAGGTAGTCATTCTCGTGCTAAACTCCTCCTTCATTCTCTTTGGGTATCTCCTTACCTTAACCAAATTCATACCCAAGGTCTATTTTGAACTAGGGCATACTATAGATTGTCCTGGTAAGTCACGAGTCCTAGTTGGTTGAGTCTAAATCGTAGATTAGAGGATTATGTGAAATGTTCTCTGCCGCCGGAGGTGTTCCCTGCTGGGGCAGGGTAGGCCATAGGCTACAAAGAAGGATTCCAACTAATGATGAAGTGGACTTTCACATGTGATTTCCCTTATGGGCACACCACTGCTTCCGCTGCTTAGTTTGTCCCCAAACTAAACTCGAGCGGGGGTGACCCAGGGTTAGTGGACTGCTACTTTTCCGATCGAGGTTTCCTCTGATACCACTTGTAACACCCCCATTTTTTTTTCTCTTTTTCAACCACCGGGGTCTTAGCCCAGAATTGCCGCTTTGCGGTGGCACCGACTCACAGGAAGGTCGCCACTACAAAACGCCAATTCTGCCGGCCCTTTTTCGATCGCAGAATAGTAGCAAAATAAAGTAAAAGCAAGTCCACAAAACCGCATGTATATAAATAAATCTCCACGAAGGGAGAGTCCACAATAATAATAATGATCAGAGTATAGAAAGGGGCTTATGCCCAGTAAATGTAATCCTCACTACAAGTCACTCGCGGAAGCAAAACTAAAACTAAGCGTCACCGTAACTGACACTGAACTGAGAGCACCCAAGCTGGACTGGTCCATCTCCACCGACTCTGTACTCTGCTGGTACTGCATCTCTGGGTGCTTCTTCCTTTTCGACCTGCCGACGCCGCCTCGCGATCTACGTCTGCGTCTACGTATTCGGTCCCCTGGCTGCTGAGCTTGTGGGCTCCCACCCATCAAGGGGCATTTAACCGGTGTATGTCCCGGCTGGTGACAATGGTAACACGGTCGCGGGGTCAACTCTGTCAGAAACTGCAACACCTGTGACCCGTCCATATGGAACACCTAAAATGTTGTGGTTCGAAAACCATTAGTCATAAAGACTAAGCCCTATCATCCCCTACCCCTTCCCCCATGGCTCCTAAGTACCGAGCGGAGAGGAAGAAAGGGAAGGACATGAAGGTGGAGATTAAATCAAATAAACAGGTGACAGCGGACCTATACTAGCAATTCTGTAATAAATATGATGGAAACAGAAAGTAAGAAATGTAACCTTAACTTATGCGTGGAAGCGCATAAGCCGAGGGATCTTTTGCAGGGCTCCCATCGTATAGAGTGTCCCATACCACTTATACGTTGGGGTGTCGGTTGTCAAACAGCAAAGAATGGCAAGTAAGTGAAAGTACAAGTAATATAACCATTGATTTATAGGGATTACCCCTATAGACCAAGGGGTCGTTTTGCAAGGCCTATCGTATAAAACGTCCCATACCATTTTATACGTTAGGTGGCATGTTTATGCTATGACACACAATTATGCTATGAAATGCACAAGCAAGTGCAACACACCCACACGACTCTATGCGCACAGACCTTTAGTTCCCCCTGTTCGGGCAGCTAGCTTCACCCCCAGGAACCTCCGCTGTGGCAAACGGAGACAGTGAGTCGGGCCCCCCACTCCTAGGTGGGTAATCACACTACCAGACCTAGCCCTTCCATACGCCCCTAGAAGAACACAACCTAGAGTATCCGCGTATTAGTGCTGGCTGTACCCACCAGGCTTTTCGCCGAGTCAACGTACCGCTGTCGGTGTGATCGATCGCCTAGTACCGATGACCCACCACTTTTATGCACATGCAATCATGACAATTATATTTGTACGAGTTCTCATATTACCGAGCCTCCAGCTCTCTAGGCTACCAAGCATATACCAAGTCCCCGAGCATCCCGCTCCCTGGACTTCCCAATTACAAACCAACCGTCATCACAACTAGTAGGCCCTTAGACCACGGACCTACTCTACCCATTCCATGCCATTTCTTCTTCCTAAGTGTACAAGTGTAGGTGTGAGGTACAACTACTATTAGGGTTACTCTTGATCATTTTATTCCTAAGATTTAAGGTTAACCTTGGACTTCCCGAGGGTTACCCGGTGAAGGGCTCGCAGCGGTACTAGGAGCTATGATGGGGTGAATCCCAAAACTCCCTTTCCAAGGCACTTATTATACTTGATTGGTTCCCTTAACCCATTCCCTTCTCACATTACAGTGGGCCATTCCTAGGGTGGCTTTGACTTTTCCTCTTCTCGGGGAGGACAGTCTCCCGTCAAACCCGAACACTACCTATAGCTAGTCAACCTCACCCCCTACCCATCCCAACTACCAATAATGAACTTGATTTAACTCATCCTGTCCAAACCAGCAAACTATCAAAATTCCATCTCCAAGTTCATTACCCACTCTAGCTCGCAAACCGACCTAATCTTTATGAGGTATGCAAGGGGTGGTACTCCAAACTGTCTTCCAAATCCCATATAATATTTACTGGAGGTCTACCGTGACCTAATTAGTCTAAATCCAGAAAATATTAATTTTCCTATTTCATTTGGCAATTTAATTTATTTATTCTAAGATCCCAAATGCCCTTGTATGAACATGAAGTGCACTAATGGGTCAATAATAAATCATCATAAAATCAGTAAAAATCATATGAGACATTGGAACAGCAATTCCAAGTTTTGAGAAATTTCAGAGATGTTTATGTCTATATTTCCTAATTTACCATTTTCGGCCACTTTTACTATATCATGAAGAAAGTACTGTAATTTTTTTTTCAAAAATTCCAAGAAAATTATATAAGCTATATAGTGACCTAAAACCATCATAAACCAAGTACCATAATTTTTCTCCATCATCTGAACTCTGAATCTATATTAAAGTAGGATGCTAATTTTCTTAACTTAATGAAGGAGGTACTGTTTTTATCCATCTAAAATTCCATAGAAAATTACCGGGTGACTATCATAATTTGAAACACTCACTGATCAAATTTCATAATTTTCCAATCAATAATTGGGCACCATTTGTATTTTTGACTGTATATCATATTTAGCAGATTAAAGAATAAAGTACCCAAAATATTCGGATAAAATTTCCAAGAAAATTACAGAAGATATAATATGCTATATGATGCCCTAATCCAAGATCTCATAATATTCCAGTGAACAGAAATTCCATAACCATCAAAATAAATATCCAGGGCACTATTAGAGTTGTAAATGAAGTGCTGTATAAATTAATATAAAACTCTCAACAAAATTATATTATATCTACTTGGACCATAATCTCACTCTACCCAAACGTTTGCTTGATTTGTAGTTCATTTAGTAGCTTAATAATTCAAATTAAGGTTGGTGACCTAAACTAGGGTTAGGGTTTTAGGTGTGCTAAATGTCTCCAAATACCCTAATATTTCTACCAGAGAACTTTAATGTTCCTATGGTTCTCTCCACCAAATTGCAAGTCAGTCCAAGGTCATTTGACCCCATGACCTTCACAACCCACCAAGATCCATCCTTAGGGTTTGGTCTTGGTCCTTAGGGTAAAATTACCCCGATCCACCTCAAACTCCATGAGGGGGGGGTGCTAGAGAATATTACTAGCCAGTGGTAAAAATCTCAGCCTCTGTTGAGGTGATTTGACCACTCAAATCTCAAAAGTGCACCTTTAACCTAAGACCCCTTATTAGGGCAACACTTAGGTTTGATCATTTCTAAACCAAACCATCTCCAAATGAGATGAAAAATTATACAGAACCTTATGGTGAACCCAGGGACCACTCACCAAAATTTGGGAGGGTTTGGAAATTATTTAACTATCTAATTAAATTCGGCTAGGATTATTGAATTTTTCTAAAAACTATAGAAAAATATTCTCCAAAAATTCTCATTTTTGGATAACACCTAGATATAGGTAATATTAGGCCACACCCCAAATTTCAAGTCATTTTGATGACTGGATTGGAGTGGGGAATTTTTCTAAGGGCAAGACAGCCCTCTGGATAGACCTCACCATAAAGGGTGCTGTGGTCTAACCAGGATTCCAAATCGAGTAAAATTAATTTTGAATTAAAGTAGATTCCAAGGGCTACATTTCCTATGTTGATCATTTTTCCTGTAGGAGCCTCTAGGTAATTTTCCCAATTTATTTAACAAGTCAGATATTTCATTCAGAAAATATTTTAAAAATAGAATTTATTTCTCATGCCACTGTTCATCTTCTTCAACAGCCCGAAACCAGAAGCCTGAAGGCTCATTTTCCTGTAGCTTTTCCAAAGCTATTTCCCGGCCATCCAGCCATCTCCCTGGCCGGCCACCACCACCACCACCTCTGTTGAGGTGAGGGCTACCGTCGGGCGGCGGCACGGCCGCCGGAGAGGCGGTTTCCGGCGAACCCGCCACCATGCAAATTTCGGAAAAGCATGGAAACGCTCACCCGATCCGGCTCTTTTGAGCCCGATATCTCTCCTAATGATTTCTAATATCTATCCATAGAAGAAAGAGTAGAGGAGGACCTTATTCATGATTTGACGGCGAGATGGACGTTGGACTGTCATGGCGCGGTGGTGGCGTCGTCGGAATTCTTCTACAGCACAGTAAGAGGCTCGAAACTTCAGGTAAGGACCGGGAAACTTCATCTCTGAGTCTAGGGAGCCCTTTTTAAAGGGAAGAAAGGAGGGAGGGGAAAGGTTGAAACGTTCACGGCCATTAATATTTCTCTCATCAACGTTTCGGTTATGATGCAGAGAATTTAATTGCTGGAAACGAAGAGACGTTTGCCAGGTGGCGAGTACCTATTGGACTAACATTTATTTATTTATTTAACTAATTAGGGACTGAAACGGCCCATAAATACTCCTGGTGTAACCTCCCATAATCCGAATTGAATACAACGTCGGTTACCGAAATTTCCAGTCTGGCTGACGTTTCGGCCTTTGTCACGGGCGTGACACATAGGTCACGGGCGTGACAGGCCCGGGTAGCCAATTCTGGGTTCGACGATCGTCGAACTGAGATCGACGATCGTCGAAGGGTGGTCACGGGCGTGACACCCGGGTCACGGGCGTGACTGGCCCGTGTGGCCAAATTCTGGGTCGACGAGCGTCGAACTGAGATCGACGCTCGTCGAGCGTGGTCACGCCCTATGTCACGGGCGTGAAATTGAGGGTCACGGGCGTGACAAGCCTGGTGACTAATTCTGGGTCGACGCCCGTCGAACTGAAATCGACGATCATCGAGCGTGGTCACGCCCTATGTCACGGGCGTGACATTGTGAGTCACGGGCGTGAAAGGCCATGAGGCAAATTCTGCGCCCAACGATCGTCTACCTGGGATCGACGATCGTCGAAGGAGTCACGCCCCAGGTCACGGGCGTGACACCTGGGTCACGGGCGTGACAGGGCCGGGTGGAAAATTTTGCGCCCGACGATCGTCTACCTGAGATCGACGATCGTCGAGGGAGTCACGCCCCAGGTCACGGGCGTGACACCTGGGTCACGGGCGTGACCAACCCGTGACCCAAAATCCTGGTCAATTTATTTCCACTTTTGGTCGATTTATTTCAACTTTTGGGCTCCCTAGGGTTCTACCGCAACCAACCGACTCCTAGGGGTCTAGCCGGAAATGGGATGTTACAAATCCCAATAAACAAAACAAAGATTTCGTCCCCGAAATCAAGGTTAAGCCTACGGGGCTCTAATCGGGAAAAGAAGCTTGTAACATCCCATGAGAATTAAAGAAATTATTTCCCTACGTTATGTTGGCTTTATGCGGTTTCAAATCTAAGATTAATTCGCCCACTTAACTAGGTATATACAACCCAATAAACAAAAGATTAGCCCCTATTCTTGAAGTTTCAGTCCCATTGATTTAAAACAGGAAGGCAAATTAATTGTCCAGGGGGGTTGTGAGGTATACCTGACGAAACAGTTCTGGATACTTCTGTCGCATCAAGTCCTGTGGCTCCCATGTATGCTCCTCCTGTCCATGATTGTTCCACAGAATCCTGACTAACGGAACCTTCTTCCGTCGCAAGACCCGCACTGTCATGTCATCGATCTTGATAGGCTCCAAGTTGACTAACCGATTCAACCCAATCGTCTTGGGCACCCCGTGCTAACGAACAGCTACTCACCATTCTTATGAAACACCCACAAGAGTTTTCTTTCGGGTCGAGGTGACGCCAACTACCTCGTCCAGTCTATCCTCGACGCTCCCTTCACCATTGTGCCTGGGGTGGGGACGACGAATCCTGTGCATGAAATCTCCAATTATACCTTCGTATTTCCATTATATCTCGGGTAGTGGCTGTAATAGTTTCCCAAAAATTCTTTCACTTAGCCTTCAACAACTGAAGGACCTCACCGTGCATCACCAAATCCATGACACTTTTATACACTCCAGGGGGTAGATGTTCTGAGATACACCACACTTCCGGTAATTTAATTTCTCATTTGTGCGTGTAGGCAACAGATCTATAAAATCTCCACACGATGATTGTCCTATTCCTTCGAGTACGCCCGAAATCAATCAATTCAACCTTACGGGTTATATTTAAGGTATCCGTCTTTCAATATATTGGTTGCTCACATTGTGTAGTTTCCTAGAGTCATTGTACTCCGATGATATAACATAGCGATCTAGTCTTATCTTGCCCGAACAACGTCGAATTATGTCAAATTCAATCTCACTATTCCTAAATTCGGGCTAAGAAAACCTAAGTCAATCCTATTTGCCCAATAAACAAAAGTTTAACCCCCAATAAACAAAAGATAAGCCCCTACCTACCTTGGACTAAGCATCTTTTATATTACCATGTTATCTCCGTCCCAGTTGGGTGCACAATCCCTAGGGCATCAATCTTCGACTTGGGGTTCCACCCTGGAATTCGTCGATATACCCCGTACTTCAAACACTTTGAGTCACATTTTCGACAGCCTTGTCCGAGTCAAGATGTTCCCAATCCCAAATGGGTATCTTCCGAACTTGTATTCCTATCCGACCCTCAGTGTTTGTCTCGGTGGTTGCCCCCAAGTAATTCTTTTCACAGGCATGCGGGATAAAACTGCTTTTCTTCTACCATTCTGTTAATAGATCATTGGCCTCAATTCTCCTTAAGGTCGTCCTACCGATTTGAGTAATCGTTGATTGGGATAGGAGGGACACCTGAGTTTTCGTCTTAGGTAGTCATTCTCGTGCTAAACTCCTCCTTCATTCTCTTTGGGTATCTCCTTACCTTAACCAAATTCATACCCAAGGTCTATTTTGAACTAGGGCATACTATAGATTGTCCTGGTAAGTCACGAGTCCTAGTTGGTTGAGTCTAAATCGTAGATTAGAGGATTATGTGAAATGTTCTCTGCCGCCGGAGGTGTTCCCTGCTGGGGCAGGGTAGGCCATAGGCTACAAAGAAGGATTCCAACTAATGATGAAGTGGACTTTCACATGTGATTTCCCTTATGGGCACACCACTGCTTCCGCTGCTTAGTTTGTCCCCAAACTAAACTCGAGCGGGGGTGACCCAGGGTTAGTGGACTGCTACTTTTCCGATCGAGGTTTCCTCTGATACCACTTGTAAGACCCCCATTTTTTTTTCTCTTTTTCAACCACCGGGGTCTTAGCCCAGAATTGCCGCTTTGTGGTGGCACCGACTCACAGGAAGGTCGCCACTACAAAACGCCAATTCTGCCGACACTTTTTCGATAGCAGAATAGTAGCAAAATAAAGTAAAAGCAAGTCCACAAAACCGCATGTATATAAATAAATCTCCACGAAGGGAGAGTCCACAATAATAATAATGATCAGAGTATAGAAAGGGGCTTATGCCCAGTACATGTAATCCTCACTACAAGTCACTCGCGGAAGCAAAACTAAAACTAAGCGTCACCGTAACTGACACTGAACCGAGAGCACCCAAGCTGGACTGGTCCATCTCCACCGACTCTGTACTCTGCTGGTACTGCATCTCTGGGTGCTTCTTCCTTTTCGACCTGCCGACGCTGCCTCGCGATCTACGTCTGCGTCTACGTCTTCGGTCCCCTGGCTGCTGAGCTTGTGGGCTCCCACCCATCAAGGGGCATTTAACCCGTGTATGTCCCGGCTAGTGACAATGGTAACACGGTCGCGGGGTCAACTCTGTCAGAAACTGCAACACCTGTAACCCGTCCATATGGAACACCTAAAATGTTGTGGTTCGAAAACCATTAGTCATAAAGACTAAGCCCTTTCATCCCCTACCCCTTCCCCCATGGCTCCTAAGTACCGAGCGGAGAGGAAGAAAGGGAAGGACATGAAGGTGGAGATTAAATCAAATAAACAGGTGACAACGGACCTATACTAGCAATTCTGTAATAAATATGATGGAAATAGAAAGTAAGAAATGTAACCTTAACTTATGCGTGGAAGCGCATAAGCCGAGGGATCTTTTGCAGGGCTCCCATCGTATAGAGTGTCCCATACCACTTATACGTTGGGGTGTCGGTTGTCAAACAGCAAAGAATGGCAAGTAAGTGAAAGTATAAGTAATATAACCATTGATTTATAGGGATTACCCCTATAGACCAAGGGGTCGTTTTGCAAGGCCTATCGTATAAAACGTCCCATACCATTTTATACGTTAGGTGGCATGTTTATGCTATGACACACAATTATGCTATGAAATGCACAAGCAAGTGCAACACACCCACACGACTCTATGCGCACAGACCTTTAGTTCCCCCTGTTCGGGCAGCTAGCTTCACCCCCAGGAACCTCCGCTGTGGCAAACGGAGACAGTGAGTCGGGCCCCCCACTCCTAGGCGGGTAATCACACTACCAGGCCTAGCCCTTCCATACGCCCCTAGAAGAACACAACCTAGAGTATCCGCGTATTAGTGCTGGCTGTACCCACCAGGCTTTTCGCCGAGTCAACGTACCGCTGTCGGTGTGATCGATCGCCTAGTACCGATGACCCACCACTTTTATGCACATGCAATCATGACAATTATATTTGTACGAGTTCTCATATTACCAACCCTCCAGCTCTCTAGGCTACCAAGCATATACCAAGTCCCCGAGCATCCCGCTCCCTGGACTTCCCAATTACAAACCAACCGTCATCACAACTAGTAGGCCCTTAGACCACGGACCTACTCTACCCATTCCATGCCATTTCTTCTTCCTAAGTGTACAAGTGTAGGTGTGAGGTACAACTACTATTAGGGTTACTCTTGATCACTTTATTCCTAAGATTTAAGGTTAACCTTGGACTTCCCGAGGGTTACCCGGTGAAGGGCTCGCAGCGGTACTAGGAGCTATGATGGGGTGAATCCCAAAACTCCCTTTCCAAGGCACTTATTATACTTGATTGGTTCCCTTAACCCATTCCCTTCTCACATTACAGTGGGCCATTCCTAGGGTGGCTTTGACTTTTCCACTTCTCGGGGAGGACAGTCTCCCGTCAAACCCGAACACTACCTATAGCTAGTCAACCTCACCCCCTACCCATCCCAACTACCAATAATGAACTTGATTTAACTCATCCTGTCCAAACTAGCAAACTATCAAAATTCCATCTCCAAGTTCATTACCCACTCTAGCTCGCAAACCGTCCTAATCTTTATGAGGTATGCAAGGGGTGGTACTCCAAACTGTCTTCCAAATCCCATATAATATTTACTGGAGGTCTACCGTGACCTAATTAGTCTAAATCCAGAAAATATTAATTTTCCTATTTCATTTGGCAATTTAATTTATTTATTCTAAGATCCCAAATGCCCTTGTATGAACATGAAGTGCACTAATGGGTCAATAATAAATCATCATAAAATCAGTAAAAATCATATGAGACATTGGAACAGCAATTCCAAGTTTTGAGAAATTTCAGAGATGTTTATGTCTATATTTCCTAATTTACCATTTTCGGCCACTTTTACTATATCATGAAGAAAGTACTGTAATTTTTTTTTCAAAAATTCCAAGAAAATTATATAAGCTATATAGTGACCTAAAACCATCATAAACCAAGTACCATAATTTTTCTCCATCATCTGAACTCTGAATCTATATTAAAGTAGGATGCTAATTTTCTTAACTTAATGAAGGAGGTACTGTTTTTATCCATCTAAAATTCCATAGAAAATTACCGGGTGACTATCATAATTTGAAACACTCACTGATCAAATTTCATAATTTTCCAATCAATAATTGGGCACCATTTGTATTTTTGACTGTATATCATATTTAGCAGATTAAAGAATAAAGTACCCAAAATATTCGGATAAAATTTCCAAGAAAATTACAGAAGATATAATATGCTATATGATGCCCTAATCCAAGATCTCATAATATTCCAGTGAACAGAAATTCCATAACCATCAAAATAAATATCCAGGGCACTATTAGAGTTGTAAATGAAGTGCTGTATAAATTAATATAAAACTCTCAACAAAATTATATTATATCTACTTGGACCATAATCTCACTCTACCCAAACGTTTGCTTGATTTGTAGTTCATTTAGTAGCTTAATAATTCAAATTAAGGTTGGTGACCTAAACTAGGGTTAGGGTTTTAGGTGTGCTAAATGTCTCCAAATACCCTAATATTTCTACCAGAGAACTTTAATGTTCCTATGGTTCTCTCCACCAAATTGCAAGTCAGTCCAAGGTCATTTGACCCCATGACCTTCACAACCCACCAAGATCCATCCTTAGGGTTTGGTCTTGGTCCTTAGGGTAAAATTACCCCGATCCACCTCAAACTCCATGAGGGGGGGTGCTAGAGAATATTACTAGCCAGTGGTAAAAATCTCAGCCTCTGTTGAGGTGATTTGACCACTCAAATCTCAAAAGTGCACCTTTAACCTAAGACCCCTTATTAGGGCAACACTTAGGTTTGATCATTTCTAAACCAAACCATCTCCAAATGAGATGAAAAATTATACAAAACCTTATGGTAAACCCAGGGACCACTCACCAAAATTTAGGAGGGTTTGGAAATTATTTAACTATCTAATTAAATTCGGCTAGGATTATTGAATTTTTCTAAAAACTATAGAAAAATATTCTCCAAAAATTCTCATTTTTAGATAACACCTAGATATAGGTAATATTAGGCCACACCCCAAATTTCAAGTCATTTTGATGACTGGATTGGAGTGGGGAATTTTTCTAAGGGCAAGACAGCCCTCTGGATAGACCTCACCATAAAGGGTGCTGTGGTCTAACCAGGATTTCAAATCGAGTAAAATTAATTTTGAATTAAAGCAGACTTCAAGGGCTACATTTCCTATGTTGATCATTTTTCTTGTAGGAGCCTCTAGGTATTTTTCCCAATTTATTTAACAAGGCAGATATTTCATTCAGAAATTATTTTAAAAATAGAATTTATTTCTCATGCCACTGTTCATCTTCTTCAACAGCCCGAAACCAGAAGCCTGAAGGCTCATTTTCCTGTAGCTTTTCCAAAGCTATTTCCCGGCAATCCAGCCATCTCCCTGGCCGGCCACCACCACCACCACCTCTGTTGAGGTGAGGGCTACCGTCGGGCGGCGGCACGGCCGCCGGAGAGGCGGTTTCCGGCGAACCCGCCACCATGCAAATTTCGGAAAAGCATGGAAACGCTCACCCGATCCGGCTCTTTTGAGCCCGATATCTCTCCTAATGATTTCTAAGATCTATCCATAGAAGAAAGAGTAGAGGAGGACCTTATTAATGGTTTGACGGCGAGATGGACGTTGGACTGTCATGGCGCGGTGGTGGCGTCGTCGGAATTCTTCTACAGCACAGTAAGAGGCTCGAAACTTCAGGTAAGGACCGGGAAACTTCATCTCTGAGTCTAGGGAGCCCTTTTTAAAGGGAAGAAAGGAGGGAGGGGAAAGGTTGAAACGTTCACGGCCATTAATATTTCTCTCATTAACGTTTCGGTTATGATGCAGAGAATTTAATTGCTGGAAACGAAGAGACGTTTTCCAGGTGGCGAGTACCTATTGGACTAACATTTCTTTATTTATTTAACTAATTAGGGACTGAAACGGCCCATAAATACTCCTGGTGTAACCTCCTATAATCCGAATTGAATACAACGTCGGTTACCGAAATTTCCAGTCTGGCTGACGTTTCGGCCTTTGTCACGGGCATGACACATAGGTCACGGGCGTGACAGGCCCGGGTAGCCAATTCTGGGTTCGACGATCGTCGAACTGAGATCGACGATCGTCGAAGGGTGGTCACGGGCGTGACACCCGGGTCACGGGCGTGACTGGCCCGTGTGGCCAAATTCTGGGTCGACGAGCGTCGAACTGAGATCGACGCTCGTCGAGCGTGGTCACGCCCTATGTCACGGGCGTGAAATTGAGGGTCACGGGCGTGACATGCCTGGTGACTAATTCTGGGTCGACGCCCGTCGAACTGAAATCGACGATCATCGAGCGTGGTCACGCCCTATGTCACGGGCGTGACATTGTGAGTCACGGGCGTGAAAGGCCATGAGGCAAATTCTACGCCCAACGATCGTCTACCTGGGATCGACGATCGTCAAAGGAGTCACGCCCCAGGTCACGGGCGTGACACCTGGGTCACGGGCGTGACAGGGCCGGGTGGAAAATTTTGCGCCCGACGATCGTCTACCTGGGATCGACGATCGTCGAGGGAGTCACGCCCCAGGTCACGGGCGTGACACCTGGGTCACGGGCGTGACCAACCCGTGACCCGAAATCCTGGTCAATTTATTTCCACTTTTGGTCGATTTATTTCAACTTTTGGGCTCCCTAGGGTTCTACCGCAACCAACCGACTCCTAGGGGTCTAGCCGAAAATGGGATGTTACAGCGCACTCAGTCGGCGAATATTTGCAGGCATTCGTTATGTTAAGGCACTACCCAGGCTTTGAGTTGGAAAGCGAGTAGTCTATAGTCGATAGATTTTATAATGGTTTGTGTAGCGAGTTACGAATCCTACTGCTAGGACCAAAGTTATTGGGATTCCGAGCCTTGGTGGAGTCGGCCAGATCTTTGGAAGTAGAGTTGGGGAGAACTCACCAGATACCAGTGAGTAGGGTACTGAACTATGCAGATCCTTTAAGGGTTGTCTACCGCAGAACGCTGAGAAAGAAGGCTAAAGCATCTACTCAAAAAGCTATTTACACTTGTCATACTTGTGGCAAGAAAGGGCACTTTTCCCGAGATTGTCGGGAGGGTGCTCAGACAACAAAGAAAGCTATGTCAGGAGCAGTTGGAGACTCTGGTGCTAAGAAGTCAGAGTTCAAGGTACCGACTTTAAAGTCCGGTTTCTGAAGGTGGAATAAGAAGGCTAGGGCTTTGGGTCCAGCCCCTTCTTCTAGTGCTTCGGGTGCGACTACAGGTCGTGCACCGGGCACTTGCTTTACTTGTGGGAATCCGGGGCATTTTGCGCGTGACTGTTGGAGCGGACGTCCAAAGTCCGAGAGGAAGCAGGGAGCAACTTACGAGGAAAATGGGTAAGACGGTGGAGTCAACCGCATCCCATCATGCTCCGACTCAACAAAGATTCTATAATCTTGGCCAGCAGGAGGCCATCAAGCAAGCGGATGTGGTGACGGTATAGTTTAAATTTATAGAAATTTAGCTTTAAATACTGTTACCTTGTGCTTGTTAGCTTATTACTGTTTGTATAGGCTTTGTTTTGATTTGTGATAATCCGGCGAGAGCACTCTTCGACACAGGAGCTTCGCACTCCTTTTTGTCTGAAGGTTTCATATCGCGCATCGGAGTTCCTTCTTCGATGACGAAGGACAAATTGGATGTGTTGTTGTCGAATGGGTGTTCTATGCGCACGGACAGAGTTTGTGCCGTAAAGATTCGTATTGGGAGTCAGGAGTTTGACTTGCTAGCGTCGTTACTGCCGCTAGTAGAGTTTGACATCATTTTTGGCATGGACTGGCTTTCGGAGCAGAATGCATACATAGATTGCAATCGTAAGGAAGTCAAGTTGGGAGCTGACCGGGAGACAATGTTTGCGGGTTTGAAGGGGTCAAGCAAGACTTTAATGTCTGCTCTTCAGGTGGTCAAGGCAGTTCGTGCTGGCGCAGAGCTATTCTTCACGCTAGTGGAGGCTATAAAGCCTAAGCCCACTTTGGGTAGCATCCCAGTGGTGTGCGAGTACCCTGACGTGTTCCCGGATAATCTTCCCGGATCCCCACCCCAGCGGGAGATCGACTTCACGATTGAACTAGTGCTAGGTGCCAAACCTGTGTCACGCTCTCCTTATAGGTTGGCGCCTAAGGAAATGGCGGAGCTAAAGGTTCAACTTGAAGAGTTGTTGGAGCAGGGTTATGTGCGTCCAAGTTCGTCACCTTGGAGTGCACCGGTCCTTTTCGTTAAGAAGAAGGACAGAAGTTTGCGGCTCTGTATCGATTATAGAGAACTGAACAAGTTAACAGAAAAGAACAAGTACCTGATCCCAAGGATTGATGATCTGTTTGATCAGCTAGTCGGGTCATTGGTGTACTCAAAATTGGATCTTAAGTCTGGTTACTATCAGCTGAGAATAAGGGAAAGTGATATCCCAAAGACAGCGTTTAGCACGAGATATGGGCATTTCGAGTTTAAGGTCATGCTGTTCGGGCTGACTAATGCGCCATCAGTGTTCATGGATCTGATGAACAAAATGTTCAGGGAGTACTTAGACCACTTTGTGATCGTCTTTATCGACGACATATTGGTGTACTCGCAGTGCGAAGAGGATCACTTCAAGCATCTGCATTTTGTTTTGGAGACGCTGAGGAGGAACGAACTATACGCAAAGTTCTCCAAATGCGAGTTTTGGTTGCCCTCTGTAACGTTCCTTGGTCACATAGTCAATGGAGAAGGGATTGCGGTGGATCCGGTGAAGACAGTTGGGAGCTGATCGGGAGACAACATTTGCGGGTCTGAAGGGGTCGAGCAAGACCTTAATGTCTGATATTCAGGTGGTCAAGGCAGTTCATGCTGGTGCAGAGCTGTTCTTCACGCTAGTGGATGCTGCGAAGCCTAAACCCAATTTGGGTAGCATCCCAGTAGCGTGCGAGTACCCTAACGTGTTCCCAGACAATCTTCCCGGAGCCCCACCCCAGCGGGAGATCGACTTCACGATTGAGCTAGTGCTAGGTGCCAAGCCTGGGTCACGCTCTCCTTATAGGTTAGCGCCTAAGGAAATGGCGGAGCTAAAGGTCCAACTTGAAGAGTTGTTGGAGCATGGTTATGTGCGTCCAAGATCGTCTCCTTGGAGCACACCGATCCTCTTTGTAAGAAGAAGGACAGAAGTTTGCGGCTCTGTATCGACTTTAGAGAATTGAACAAGTTAACGGAAAAGAACAAGTACCTGATCCCAAGGATTGATGATCTATTTGATCAGTTAGTCGGGTCATCGGTGTACTCAAAATTGGATCTCAAGTCCGGTTACTATCAGTTGAGAATAAGGGAAAGTGATATCCCAAAAACAGCGTTCAGCACGAGATATGGGCATTTCGAGTTTACGGTCATGCCGTTCGGGCTGACTAATGCGCCATCAGTGTTCAAGGATCATATGAACAAAACGTTCATGGAGTACTTAGACCACTTTATGATCGTATTTATCGATGACATATTGGTGTACTCGCAGTGCGAAGAGGATCACTTCAAGCACCTGCATTTGGTTTTAGAGACGCTGACGAGGAATGAACTATACGCAAAGTTCTCCAAATGCGAGTTTTGGTTGCCCTCAGTAGTTTTCCTTGGTCATATAGTCAGTGGAGAAGGGATTGCGGTGGATCCGGCGAAGATAGTTGCAATACGGGAGTGGCCTGTGTTGTCTATGGTAGCAAAAGTCCAGAGTTTTCTGGGGCTTGCCGGCTATTACAGGCGCTTCATAGAGAACTTCTTGAAGATAGCGTTACCTCTCACAAATTTGAAAAGGAAAGATCAGAAGTTTGTTTGGATGCCGGAGTGCGCGCAAGATTTTGAAGAGTTGAAGGGTCGGTTGACCACGGCGCCAGTGCTAAGTTTGTCGAGTGGGATCAAAGGCTTTGAGATCTTCATTAATGCTTTGGGAAGTGGTTTGGGCTGTGTGCTGCTACAACATGGATGTGGTATAGCTTATGGCTCGCGTCACCTGAAATTGCATGAGAGAAATTATCCTGTCCATGACTTGGAGTTAGCGGCCGTGATTTTTGCTCTGTAGCTGTGGAGGCATTATTCTTACGGCGTAAAGGTCGATATTTATACCGACCACAAGAGCCTGAAATACCTGTTAGACCAGAAGGATTTGAATATGAGACAGCGGAGATGGATGGAGTTCCTGGGGGATTATACATTCAAAATTCATTATGTGCCCAGGAAAGGCAATGCAGTTGCGGATGCGTTGAGTCGCAGGTCTCCCGCGCAAGCCAACTTGTGGTCGGTTCATGACGAGCGGTTTATTTGGGAGTTGGAGGCATTAGATATCTCTTGCATTGACAAGCAGACTAGCGCCGAAACGATATTGAACTAGACGGAAGTTCAATATGACCTGACTGATCGGATTCGGCAGGCTATGGATTTGGATAGCAACATGAAGCAAATCATGGAGGCGGTTTTAGATGGGTCAAATTCCTAATTTACAGTTGAAGATGGAATACTTAGGAAGGACAGTCATTTGTGCATCCCAAACATGGGTAATTTATGAGTGGAATTGATGTACGAGGCTCATCATACCAAGTACTCGATTCACCCAGGGAGCACGAAGATGTTCCGAGATCTGAAGAAGTTGTTCTGGTGGCTAGGACTCAAGAAGGATGTGGCACTATATGTGGCGAAATGTCAGACTTACGCCTTAGTGAAGGCAGAGTGCCAAAAGCTAGGGGGTTTCTTGAAGTCTTTGCCTATTCCAGAGTGGAAGTTCGACGATATCTCAATTGATTTTGTGCATGGACTACCAAGGTCGCAGAAGGGAAACGATGTCATCTGGGTGATCGTAGATCAGTTGACAATGGTGTCGCATTTTATTCCGAATAGGAAGGATTATTCGGTGGAGAAACTGGCAAAGTTTTATGTGGATAACATTGTTAGACTGTACGGTGTGCCCCACAGCATCGTGAGTGATAGAGATGGGCGGTTTACGTCCAATGACTGGAAGTTGGTGCAACAGATGTTGGAAACCAAGTTGAGGATCAACACAGCCTTTCATCTGCAGACGGATGGACAGACCGAGAGAGTCAACATGGCGATTGAAGACATGCTTTGTATGTGTGTCCTGGACTTCGACAAGCAGTGGGAAGATCACCTATATTTGGTGGAATTTGAGTATAACAATAGCTACCATGCGAGCATTCAAATGGCGCCCTTCGAGGACCTTTATGGTAGAAGATGTCGCACACCGTTGTCTTGGTTGGAAACGGGTGAGTCGAATCTATACAAGCGGCAAGAAGTGGAAGATGCAACGTCATTGGTTCGAATAATTCGAGAAAGATTGCTAATTGCTCAGGACCGGCAAGCTAAGTACTATAATGTCAAGCATCGGAACGTGGAGTTCGCTATTGGCGACTGGGTGTACTTGAATATTAAGCCATTTAAGGGTGTCTCGCGGGTACGGCGCTTGAAGAAGCTATGCCCGAGGTACCTTGGACCATTTGAGGTTCTGGAGTGAATTGGGGAAGCAGCTTACCGATTGAAGCTATTAGTGGAGCTAAGTGGTCTACACGATGTATTCCACATATCGGTGCTGCGGAAGGCGGTGCAAGAGCCTTCACAAGTGATTGCGGTCGATCAAGTGTCGATCGATAATGGGTTGACGACGAAGGTCAAACCCATTCGCATTGTGGACTAAGAAGTCAAGCGATTGCGTAACAAGAAAATCAGGATTGTCAAGGTCCATTAGGACAATTGCGGGCGGGAGGAGCTCTCATGGGAGCGGGAGCAGACAAGGCTTGAGGAGTACCCAGAGTTATTCCACTAAGGTACCGCTCTTGGTTTTGTATATCTTTTCCTTTCGGTAATTTCGTGGACAAAATTCTTTTAAGAGGGATAGAGTTGTGATGCCCCAAAACTCAAAAGAGGGATGGGTGGCGTTTTGATCCAAGTCCGGGACTTGGTAGAGGTCATACGGCCTGGGACACGGGCTTGTCCCAGGGGCATGTCGTGCTTGGGTTCGACGATGGACGTGTGGTCGACGAAATTGCAGTCGACAATTGTCGAACAACGAACACGGCATGAGACACGGGCATGTCCCAGGCTGTGTCCTACTCGGGTTGTTAGCCGAGGTTTGTCGGGGAGGAGAGACAAGGCCTGAGCCTAGGTGTGTTTGGGTCCGACACGAGCATCTCAAATTCGACATGGGCGTGTCGAATACCCGTGTTCTCCTCGGGTTGGTGCTGGACCTGTGTTGATGGAGGAACACACCCAGCTACATGGGTGTGTATTGGATGACACGGGCGTGTCAAGCTTGACACAGGCGTGTTTAGAGCCCGTGTTCATTTCGGGACGCGACGGTTTCGGCGTCGATTGAGGCACACGGCCTTTGACACGGGCGTGTCGCAAGCCGTGTTCGACCCAGGTTTTGTATTTTAAGTGTGAATCGTGGTCGTCCGTTTCCTTATTTTGGGATCCAACGGCTCAGGGTTGTTCTTGCTGGGATATAACCGGGAATAGGGCTTAGAAACCCTCATTCTTTTTGGGTTTTCTCTTTCTAAAGTTCTAGAGAGAGGGGAGAGCAAGGAAGAAGAAGGAAGAGAGATCCGGTTGCCGAAGGAGATTCAGAGCACCAAATCGCAAGCCGAGTCCAGATCTACGGGCACGAGGTCATCGCGGTGCTTTTCATCCGTATAGATTTCCATGGCGCCAAAGATAAATCCATGGGTAACGATTCTCTTCTTGAGAATGTGAAGCTCTCCTTCTCTTGCATATGGAAACTCGCTCCCGCGAGTGTGCGGTGAGTGTGCGGCGTTCCTTGGGGTAGATGTGAAGAGTCCCCCTTGTTTGCATGTAGAGTCCGAAATCGAGATACGGACATAGGCATGGTGTGTGAAGCCTACCCGGACAAGTTGGTCTAGATCGGTGATGTTTCGTTATACATGATTAGTCGGAGAAGACTCTGTGCCTTTGGTTGTTTTCGGGTTTTCTACGCCGTAGATTGCAACAGGGAGTCTTGGGGATTAACTCCAAGGTGCACCCGAAAAACTTGGCGAAAATGCATTTCTGCCAACTTGGTGGCCTGGGAGCCAGCCTTGAGCATAACTAGGTTATGTGCATGTTTGATCATTTTGGGACTCGGGGAAGCTTGACTCGCGCATATGGCTTACATTGACGTTGCGGTGTGAGCAACGGGTTAGGCAGAATTGTACCCGCTCTATGTCGTTCGGTTAAAGAGACCTAAAGTATATGGCACTTACTGTTGGCATAGATGGATGGTCTTAGGCTTAGGCCGAAAATACTAAAATGCTCATGAGTTTTGCCGTCCAAGGGGCAGTGGTGAGACTGTGGTTTTGACTGGGTTCACCGTGTAAGTGCCCTAAGACCGGGTTCACAGTTACTCTTATTTGCCACCGTTGCGGTGAATTGTGCTTGTAGGTACTGCGGAGCCGAGCGGTAAATAGCGGTCAAAAGCCCTTGTTGCTGAGTCAGTCCTTGAAGGCCTTGTTTTGTTTACTTGTTTAACTCATGTGTGATCGGACTGCGAGCCGAAGTATGGAAGACACTATTTTAAATTTAGTGAACTCTTGTAAGGCCATAAGGTCAGTACTTTTTGTACTTTATAATTCATTCCTGTTTGGGTTCGATAGTGGGCATTCATGCTTATGGCTGGGTTCTTATTTTTGCAACTTAATAAATTGCTTCTACTAGATGCTCTGTGTAGGACGTTACGATTGGAAGAATGGTTTCAATGAGTAACCCTTCGGTCTATCCGTGGTATATGGCGTCGGGCCCCGACCGGACCTACTTCTATATGCTATATGACGAATAAGGGTGTTACAATTGCCACCACAAGATCTATTTACAGGGAGATTTCACAACCCTTTAGGCTTTTGATCAGGTGCCCAAAAACCAACAATAAACTTTTGAAGGGAGTTAATAAACCCTTATTACAGGAGGTTGAGAGAGGTGATGATGTCTTCTCTTTTCTCTATACAACAGAGAAGACTTGTGGATTGCTGTTGTCAAGACTCTTTCTAAAATGTAGAGATGTTCAGGAAGCTTGGAGCCTTGCTCAGGGTGTAGGTATTCAGCCTTGTCTTGAAAGATCCAGGTACATGCAGACAGATTCAAAGTTGTTGTCCTTGAAGATTCCTGGAGTAGAAGTAGTAGAAGACTCTTGATATATGATGGATGTTCTTCTTCAGTCTTCAGAAAGATAAGTGAAAACAGAATGTTTTCTGTATAGAGAGAGAGAGAGAGAGAGAGAGAGAGAGAGAGTTCTGTATGTTGTTCTGTGTCTCTTCTCTGTATTGCTCTTGTGTTATCACTACTGGTCTGGTCTGTGTATGCATGGAGAGCCTTCTGAAAAGAGAAAATCTATTTTATATTCTGCTATCAAAATTCTCCTTTGAAATTTGAATTCCAAGCATTAATTCCTGACTGATCTGGAGAATGAAATGCCTGGAATATTTGACTTAAATGAGTTTCCCCAGCTGTCCTATTAAAATAAGAAAGTAATAAACCCTGATGAAGACCATAATTAATGCTGCCAATAACGGTTATATTCTAGAGAATATAAGCATTAATTACTCAGAGAATTACTGCTAAATAATATAATAAATAAGGACAGAAATAAGGAAAACTTCTCATTCTGGCTCGGGAAATAGAATTTGTCGACTGGAGTTCCAAGTTCGTCGAGCTGAGAATTCCTGTTCGTCGACCTGAGCTCAGCGAACTTCAATCTGGAAATAACTTGCCAATTATGCGCTCTAAGTTCGTCGAGCAGAGAATCTGTTTGAAGGAAGAAATCATCGACCTGAGCTCGAATATCGTCGAGCTCAATTCATAGAAAGAACTCTGAGTTCGTCGATCTACGATCGATGATCGTCGAGCTGAGTTCGAAGAATTTCGAACTGATAATTTGAAATCTGAATTCTACTAAGTCTTGAATCTACTTAAGTCCTCTGTTGGCTGGTCCATGAAGGTTGAACCTAAAGACTAGCCTAGATTCTAGGACTAACAGACTTGACCCTAGCTATACAATGTGGGTCAAACATATCCTAATTAGTGAACCTAGCCTAAATCCAAATTAGGGATCCAACAATCTTCCCCTATTTGGGTGAGGTCATTAATATAAACAAAAGAAATACAATCAAAAAGCATGAAAAAAGGTATCTGGCAGAAAAATAAACATCTAGCAGATATGTACAATAGGTGCTTCATGATTAACAAATAGAGTTCAAAAAAAAACTAAATAAAAAGTTATTTGTTCTTCTAAGACTTCTCTTTGTCAGCTTTGTCAGAAGGCTGCCTGAAAATAATTTCTCTATTGGGGTTTGTAGCTTCTCTCTTTTACATAGTCATGTCAGATGCTCCAATTATATAGCAAGAAGTGGCCCTTTGTACTAATGCTTCAGGATGCAGACTCATATAATCAACTACATTGAAAAATTTATTGGCTTTAGCATACCTTTTGAGCTCTTCTTTTCTGTAAGATGACATTGTGGAGTAATGTGATGGATCCTTTCCTTCTACTTTAGATTTGTTGATCTGTGATAGTCCAATCAACTCTTGAAACCTGGCCATCTTTGCAGTTGTTTCTTGTTCTGGATCTACAAATGAAATAGGAGGTGATTCTGTCCTTTTGGGACTGGAGTCCTTCTTTATTCATCAATAGATGCTGAAGTATTTTTCTTTTCTATAGCAGGAGGAGGCTTGCTCTGAGAGGATTGCTGCTATTGACATGGCTTGGAGTGTCTTTGACATGTCTTGGTAGCTGTTGCTAATCTGTGAGTCACACTTCTGGAGGCCCCAGCTGATGGAGGAGGAGGAGGGTCTTTCCTGAATTTTCTTGGAGGAGACTTGTACCTTCTTCTCTTCTTCCTTTCTTTTTTCTCATTCTTTGATAGCCACATCCATTATGGTATCCCAGGGCAAGGTTTAATCTTTTGTAGAATATAGTAGAGAGTGTCATGTGTAGGATTGGGCTTGGGAGCAACTTTGGGAACAACTTTCCTTTTCTTAACAATCTTCTTTTTGGCCTTAGGATCATCGGAATCATCAGAATCCTCTTCATCATTGTCTTCATAAGAAGATTCTGGAGGATTGTAATACATATCATCAATTCCCTTCAAGACTTCCTTTGAGATTTGCTTCTCAACTTGAGGAAGCACTTGAGGTTCTGTTACTTCTGGTGGAGCAACATTCTCAGTAACCATCTGATTTTCTTCTTCTATGTCATCAAAAAGAAAATCATCCAAATTAGGTAGAGGGGACTCTGCCCAAGAGAAGGTAGGGGGGAAGAGCCTTTTGCCCTGGAGTAGAAGTTGAAACAAGAATATTCTCAGTTACATGTTCTTCTGAAATCTGAGGAGCTGAAATTGCAAAACTTGCTTTTAGTTGTTTAACAACTTCAGGACTTATTGGTGAAGTATAGCAAACTATTGCCATAGATTGCTCTGGGCAAACTTCTGTAAGATAATATATATATATGCATAAAAAGACTTCAATAAGCTGAATAAATCCACTGTGGGATTGACAAAGGAATCACCAACAGTTAAGATTTCTGGAAGATCTGTTGGCTCTTCTGTACAAATCATATCAGTATCAACTGCTATATATATATATATATATATATATATATATATATATATATATATCTGCATCTGTTGGCTCATCTAACTGTATATCTGCTGTTGCTTCTGCTACTGCTGGAGGAGAAGAGACTTGAGCTTCTTTATTGGATATCTCCCCCTTCCTGGTTTCAGATGGTCCTGAAGCCAGGCCCCCAGAAGAAGGTACAGTGGAGACAACAGAAATGAGAGCAGATAAAGAAGAAATAGAATCAGCAAGAGGTTTAATTACCTCTACTATGAGCTTTTTGAGGAGGGGAGTGATGAGTTCAAAGAGAGGAAATAGAAGGGGAATCCAATTGTACAAACTCAGATGGTGTCTGAGTGGATACAGAAGGATGGATGGAAGAGGATGAAGGGAAAGGTGTGGTGTCAGGCATTGGCTCTTCAAGGGATGAAGTGTTCATGGGAAATGATGACAGAAGGTCAAAAGATGGAACTGATAGAAGGTTGGTGAGTGGTATATCAACAAGATGATGGGGTAATGGGGATTGAGGGGGTGTGGTGTGCTCTGGGGTTGAATTGGAGTTTGTTGATGTTCTGGAGAATGAACTGGTGGTGTTGGAGTATGAGCTTGAGATGTGGATGGTTGTTGGTGGGGAGAAGATGAAGGAATTTGAACTCATGTAGGTGTAGGTTGATGAGATAGAGGTGTTAGAATCGGGGTGGATGGAATGCCATCTTTTGGGGGTGGGGGATTAGATGACATAGCTCTTCTATCCTCAGAAGGTCCAGAGGAGGATGAAGCCTTAGATGGCTTAGAAATTGTCCTCTCCCATCTTCCAAACAAGGCACATGTTAGCCTTTTGGAAGCATTACTGAATATGGTCTGAGAGACCAGGGATTCAACTGTTTTCTCCTGAAGAAAAATTCCAAGGATTCTTCCAAAACAAACCTCTTTCTTACTATTCTTTTTCCTTATCAAATCAAACAGAATATTAGCCCAATTGACTGCTTTCTTATTCACAATAGCACACATTACCAGAAATTATTGTCTGGTAATTTAGTCATGGGCTGTGTAACGACCCCATCCGTTAAATGACGTATAGTAGAAGGTCCGGCCGGGGCCCCACACTATATGCCACAAACAGACGGTGAGGTCACAGGATAATACCAAACCAAACACGAATCCTAACTCAGAGCATTCTAGCGGAAGCTTTAAGTAGTAATTTGAACTCTTACCAGGAATGTCCAATATATAAACCACCTTTATATATAATCACGGAATGTACACAAATACATAGAGTTTGGCCTTAAGGCCTTACAGTTCCTCTTCCATACAACATGATTTACAAACCTCGGCGCGCAGGCCGGCCATACATGAGTAAAAGAGAACAAACAAAACATTCGCTTAGCCTTCATGGGCTAGCCGCAGCAGCAGCAGCAACAGCAGTAGGGCTTCAGCCCTTCACTTACCACTTGGCTCTCCAGCACCTGCACGGGAACAATCCACCCAACCGGTGGCAAATAATGCAACGGTCAGCATTCAGCTGACCCAATTATAACAATCTTACCCCTTTCTCGGGGCATTAGCATTCTTTCCCTGCAAAGCATGGCATCATCATATAGCAACTATGTGCGCGCAGGCACATTCAAGCCATCACAACTATCGGCCACACGGCCCGACAGTCCGTGCACTCAGGGCACATTTTCGGTGTACCGGAATACCAGGGTCAACACCACCGTCTACACGGTATTTGAGCATTCTAGTCTTTCCGGCGCGCGGGCCTAAGACTCTCATTAGGCGCTCCAACAAAACCTATAACCAGGCTTCCAAGTCGGACGGACCTAACGCAGGTACGGATCAGCCACCCCCCGTTGCTCAAGTCGCCGTGCCACCTCGAATACGGAAGTATCCATGGCTATTTATAGGCGCGGGTCGGTTTCACCTTTCCTGTTCGGCAATCTGCCTTTTCATCGAGTTGCAGCCCAACGGCTCAACCGCTCATAAAGTGGCAACGCACGGCCACAAGAGTTGCATCCAACCCTCTTCATTTCCTGGACATCATCCAGTACTTCCTGCTGCACCAAGCAACAGGTAGGCACAAGGCATCACAAGCCATAATCACGGAGCCTTCTCCGATATGCAAACAAGCATCACCAATCCAGACCACGTCCAGATGGGCTTCACACAGCATGCCTAGAGCCGTACTCCAATTCCGGCCTCTAACAAGGGGGACTTCACATATCTACCCCAAGGGACACCACAACCCACCGCACACTCGCGGGGAAGGGTTTTCCCTATGCAATGCAGAAAAGAAGGACTTCACATGTCCAAGAAGGGAGATCGTTACCCTTGTCGATCTCTTGGGAGCCATCGAAAACTAGCCGGTGAGAAAGAACCGCAGCAGCCTTGCCTTCACAATGCCGGCTTCGAATCACGAATCAGACCACGGGAACTCCGCTGGTGGCTTGATCTCCTCCTCCTTCTTCTTCCTCCTCTCTCTTTCTCTCTTCCTTAAGCAAAATGAAGAATGACTTCTTCATCAGCCTTCACGGATTAAATCCAGCCAGGAAACCACCTGAACCATTGGATCAAAAGAGAGAAATCTGAATGGCCACGATTTGCCCAAAAACCCATTTTTTTGGCTGACACGGCCTGTGACACGCCCGTGTCACAGGCCGTGTACCCTTAAGCGGTTCATACCGACTGAGGTTTACCAGAACACGGTCATCGACACGCCCGTGTCGAGCCTGACACGCCCGTGTCATTCCTGAGACACGCCCGTGTCATCCTTGCCTCATCGAACTGCAAGCAGTACACGGGTTGGAACACGGCATCGGACACGCCCGTGTCCAACCTGACACGCCCGTGTTCACGGCTTGGCTCAAGGCCGTGTACTTCTCTGACTCGAACAGGCCATTTTCGAATTTTAATTGCGTGACATGCCCTGGGACACGCCCGTGTCCCAGGCCGTGTACCCCCGACACGCCCTGGGACACGCCCGTGTCCCAGGCCGTGTAACCTGACCTGCACCTCAAAATTATTTTGAGTCTTTTGGGGTCTTTTTGGGGTGTTACAACCCTCCCCCCCTTAACAAAATTTCGTCCCGAAATTTGCACGGTAAGGAAACAAGAACCAGCAATGCTATAACTTGATAACTATGTTATAACAAAAAGTACACGGTCTACAGTTTATACAAATAACTCGGGAAACTCAGCTCGCATGGTCTGCTCTCGCTCCCATGTTAGCTCTTCACGGCCACAATTGTCCCATCGGACCTTGACCATCCCGATCACTTTGTTCCGTAACTGTTTCTCGGCTCGATCCTCGATCCGAATGGGTCTAACCCTCGTCGTTAGCCCATACTCGACCGGTACCCGATCATTCTCCACTACTTGAGCTGGATCCTTCACCGCCTTACGAAGGACTGAGATGTGAAATACATCATGTAATCCACCCAAGTCTGCTGAAAGTGCTAGTCGATAAGCAGCTTCCCCAACTCGCTCCACCACCTCAAATGGACCAAGATACCTCGGACTTAGCTTTTTCAAACGCCGAATCCTGGACACACCTTTGAAGGGTTTGATCTTCAAATATACCCAATCACCCACCGCGAACTCCACGTTCCGGTGTTTGGCATTGTAGTACTTTGCTTGACGATCTTGGGCTATCAATAGCCTCTCCCGAATAGAGCGTATGAGCGAGGTAGCTTCTTCGACTTCCTTTTTCCCACTCAGCTTAGATTCGCCTGCTTCTGCCCAAGCTAACGGTGTACGGAATTTACGACCATACAACGCCTCAAATGGTGCCATACCAATACTCGCTGGGTAGCTATTATTATAGGCAAATTCGACAAGAAATATATAATCTTCCCATCTCTTACCAAAGTCTAGGGCGCACATGCGGAGCATATCCTCCATCGTTCTGTTGGTTCGTTCAGTCTGGCCATCCGTTTGGGGATGAAAGGCCGTACTAAACGCTAACTTTGTACCCAACATTTGATGAACGAGCCGCCAATCATTCGATGTGAACCGCCCATCACGGTCACTAACGATGCTCCGAGGAACACCGTGCAGTCGAACAACCTGCTCCACATAAAGCTTGGCCAAGGTTTCCACTGAATCGTCTCTTCTGTTTGGAAGGAAGTGTGCCACTTTTGTCAACCGGTCCACAATCACCCAGATTGAATCATGACCGCGTTGAGATCTCGGCAATCCATGAACGAAATCCATCGAAATATCATCGACCTTCCACTCCGGAATAGGTAACGACTTCAGGAAACCGCCAGGCTTCTGGCATTCTGCTTTCACCAACGCACAGGTATTGCATTCAGCCACATAACGTGCGACATCTTTCTTTAATCCGGGCCACCAGAACAGCTTTTTCATATCTCTGTACATCTTTGTGCTCCCTGGGTGAACTGAGTACTTTGCAAAGTGAGCTTCGTACATCAACTCTTCCCTCAATTTACCCACACTCGAGACGCACACTCAACCATTTCTTCGTAACAACCCGTTATCCCAAGAGAATTGGTCATCCGGCCCATCTTTTGCATAGCGCTGGAGGCTTTCATCAAGCTCCGTTGCTCGCCGAACTCTGTCCGTAAGGTCATATTGCACCTCCGTCCAGTTCAAACATGCATCGGTTGACGCACCCCTGTCAACACACGATATCTCCATTGCTTCCAATTCCTGGATTAAACGCTGATCATGCCTCTGCAACCAGCTTGCTCGTACCGGAGTCTTTCGACTCAAAGCATCAGCGACCACATTTCCCTTCCCGGGAGTATAGTGAATCTCGAAGGTGTAGTCCCCGAGGAACTCCATCCATCTTCGTTGTCGCATATTCAGATCCTTCTGATCCAACAAATACTTTAGGCTCTTGTGATCTGTATAGATATCCACTTAACGCCATATAGATAGTGCCGCCATAACTTGAGCGCAAAGATTACCGCCGCTAACTCCAAATCATGGACGGGGTAATTCCGCTCATGCACTTTCAACTGACGCGAGCCATAAGCAATCACTTTACCAAACTGCAGAAGAACGCAGCCTAAGCCGCTCCCAGAAGCATCACTATAGATCTCATACCCATCTGTACAACATGGCGATGTCAACACAGGCGCCGTGGTCAAACGACTCTTCAAGCCTTCAAAAGCTCGCGCGCACTCCGGCGTCCAAATGAACTTTTGATCTTTTCTCGTCAGCGTGGTCAGAGGTAAAGCAATCCGTGAGAAGTTTTCCACAAACCGTCTATAGTAGCCCACAAGTCCAAGGAAGCTCCTGACCTCGGCCACTGAAGACATCACTGGCCAATCTCGGATGGCACTTATCTTCAACGGATCCACCGCGATACCTTCTCCACTTACCACATGGCCTAAAAAGGCTACTGAAGAGAGCCAGAACTCACACTTTGAGAACTTGGCAAAAAGCTTATTCCTCCGCAGGGTATGCAAGACCAACCGCAAATGGTTTGCGTGATCCTCTTCCGACTGAGAGTATACTAAGATGTCATCGATAAACACAATGACGAACAAATCCAAGTACTCTCGGAACGTTCGATGCATTAGGTCCATAAATACCTAAGGCGCATTACATAGGCCAAACGGCATTACCGTGAACTCATAATGACCGTAGCGTGTTCCAAACGCCGTCTTGGGAATGTCACCTTCCCGAATCCTTAGCTGATAATATCCCGATTTCAAATCCAATTTGGAATAGACCGTTGATCCTGCCAGCTGATCAAAGAGGTCATCAATCTGCGGGATCGGATATTTGTTTTTCTCCGTCAGCTTATTCAATTTGCGGTAGTCAATACACAACCGTAAGCTACCGTCTTTCTTTTTCACAAAGAGAACAGGCGCGCTCCAAGGTGACATACTTGGGCGTATATATCCCTGCTCCAACAACTCTTGCAATTGGACTTTTAACTCAGCCATCTCTTTTGGCACAATGCGATATGGAGAGCGGGCCACAGGTTTCGCACCTGGCACCAACTCAATAGAGAAGTCAATCTCCCGCTGGGGTGGTAACCCAGGAAGATCTTTAGGAAACACATCGGCAAACTCTGACACAACTAGTACTTCACCGACACTGGCCTTTGGCTCAACAGCCTGAATTAGCGTGAAGAATAACTCCGCGCCCTTCCGAACAGCATTGACGACTTGGAGTGCAGACAACAGAGTCCCGCCAACTCCTCGCATACCAGCGAACTTCGTCACAAGTCCGGTATTCTGGCCCAGTGTAATCTCCTTGGAGTTGCAATCAATAAAGGCACGCTGCTCCGAGAGCCAGTCCATACCAAAGATCACATCAAACTCCGACAACGGTAGCACAGCTGCACTCAAACCGAAATCCCGACTTCCTATTTGCACAACCACATCGCAAGCCCTATCCGCAAGCATCATACAACCATTCGGCAATAGCACCCTTGTACTATCCACCGTCACATGACTTGGTGCCCCAATATGAGATACGAAATCCTCAGACAGGAAAGAATGCGAAGCACCCGTATCAAACAGGGCTCTCGCCAGATTATTCCGAATCAGGACAAAGCCTGCAGCACACACACATGCACAAGCTAAACATAACCAAAACCATAGCACATAAGCAAGTAAGCTAACTCAACTCATACCTGTGATGACATCACTTTGCTTAATCGCTTCCTGTTGGCCAAGCTGATAGATTCGGGGCTGTGACTGAGATGCAGAGGAATCAACCACCGCTTTGCCCTTCTCAGCATACGACGCACCCGCCTTCTTTTCCCCTTTGGGCTGAACCACCCGACAGTCACGGGCTATATGCCCCACCCGGCCACAGTTATAGCATGTACGAGAATCCGGCCTTGATGTCGCTCCCGACACAACGGTCGTAGTCACTTGCCCAGACGGCTTGGACCTCTTGCCCCCTTTCTTCTGGTAAAACGATTTGCTCGGGCGAGGTGCTTGAACCTCTGGCTTTGACACAACTAAGCCCTTGTTCCCTTGCACCCGCCGCATGTCCTTCTCCAACGCACACGCAGTATCAACCAACGCCTAAAACCCTTGGCTCACTGAACTCGAAAGCAGGAATCGCAACTCATCCCGCAATCCTTCATAGAACCGATTCGTTTTCCTTTGGTCATCCGCGAAGATTGTACCCGCATACCGTCCCAACCTGGTAAACTCATGCAAGTAGATATCCACGCTATCTTCCCCTTGCTTTAACCGTTGGAACTCATTTTCCATAGCAATGCGTTGCGCCGCTGGGACATGTTTCGCCAGAAATATTCGAGAGAACTCCTCAATCGACACTTGTGTTAATTGCCTGCCCGCCAAATGGTGTACCTCAACCTCGTCCCACCACAACCGCGCCTCTCCTTCAAGCATGAAGGTGGCTAAGGTGACCTTTAGAGTTTCCTCCGCCCTGATCGCTGTCATTATCCTCTTGACACGCGATAACCAATCTTCCGCCTGCGTTGGGGATCCCATTCCCGCAAACGTAGGAGGACTGAAGCTCATGAATTGCTTTAACTGTCGGTCAGCTGCTCGTGGATCTACAGCCTCAATCGGCTCGGGTCTTACACCAACACGAACTGGCTCGACTGCCAGCTGCGCTTGCCCGGTCGGCTGAATCATGGCAAATAGAGCCTCAGCGACTAAACGAACAGTTTCCGCAGATGGAGGTGGTGTGGGCACCTCAGCTGGTGCCGCTCTCTCATCAGAATGCTGGGGCTCAGACTGCCCAGCACCACTACGCGTCACCTATAGGTGGACAAGACACACATTAACGAACGTATGCAAGCAAAACAACACAAAAAGAAACGCGCGGATTCCTCAAACAAGATTTTGTACATTCCTTAATGGACATTCCAGAGTTCATTAGCATTACAGCAGGGCGCATAAACACGCGCTCGCCACCCCATAAAAGAATTCGTCCACGAATTCGATAGAGGAAGACCGAACGAAGCTGATACCAAAATGTAACGACCCCATCCGTTAAATGACGTATAGTAGAAGGTCCGGCCGGGGCCCCACACTATATGCCACAAACAGACGGTGAGGTCACAGGATAATACCAAACCAAACACGAATCCTAACTCAGAGCATTCTAGCGGAAGCTTTAAGTAGTAATTTGAACTCTAACCAGGAATGTCCAATATATAAACCACCTTTATATATAATCATGGAATGTACACAAATACATAGAGTTTGGCCTTAAGGCCTTACAGTTCCTCTTCCATACAACATGATTTACAAACCTCGGTCCGCAGGCCGGCCATACATGAGTAAAAGAGAACAAACAAAACATTCGCTTAGCCTTCATGGGCTAGCCGCAGCAGCAGCAGCAACAGCAGTAGGGCTTCAGCCCTTCACTTACCACTTGGCTCTCCAACACCTGCACGGGAACAATCCACCCAACCGGTGGCAAACAATGCAACGGTCAGCATTCAGCTGACCCAATTATAACAGTCTTACCCCTTTCTCGGGGCATTAGCATTCTTTCCCTGCAAAGCATGGCATCATCATATAGCAACTATGTGCGCGCAGGCACATTCAAGCCATCACAACTATCGGCCACACAGCCCGACAGTCCGTGCACTCAGGGCACATTTTCGGTGTACCGGAATACCAGGGTCAACACCACCGTCTACACGGTATTTGAGCATTCTAGTCTTTCCGGCGCGCGGGCCTAAGACTCTCATTAGGCGCTCCAACAAAACCTATAACCAGGCTTCCAAGTCGGACGGACCTAACGCAGGTACGGATCAGCCACCCCCCGTTGCTCAAGTCGCCGTGCCACCTCAAATACGGAAGTATCCATGGCTATTTATAGGCGCGGGTCGGTTTCACCTTTCCTGTTCGGCAATCTGCCTTTTCATCGAGTTGCAGCCCAACGGCTCAACCGCTCATAAAGTGGCAACGCATGGCCACAAGAGTTGCATCCAACCCTCTTCATTTCCTGGACATCGTCCAGTACTTCCTGCTGCACCAAGCAACAGGTAGGCACAAGGCATCACAAGCCATAATCACGGAGCCTTCTCCGATATGCAAACAAGCATCACCAATCCACACCACGTCCAGATGGGCTTCACACAGCATGCCTAGAGCTGTACTCCAATTCCGGCCTCTAATAAGGGGGACTTCATATATCTACCCCAAGGGACACCACAACCCACCGCACACTCGCGGGGAAGGGTTTTCCCTATGCAATGCAGAAAAGAAGGACTTCACATGTCCAAGAAGGGAGATCGTTACCCTTGTCGATCTCTTGGGAGCCATCGAAAACTAGCCCGTGAGAAAGAACCGCAGCAGCCTTGCCTTCACAACGCCGACTTCGAATCACGAATCGGACCACGGGAACTCCGCTGGTGGCTTGATCTCCTCCTCCTTCTTCTTCCTCCTCTCTCTTTCTCTCTTCCTTAAGCAAAATGAAGAATGACTTCTTCATCAGCCTTCACGGATTAAATCCAGCCAGGAAACCACCTGAACCATTGGATCAAAAGAGAGAAATCTGAACGGCCACGATTTGCCCAAAACCCCATTTTTTTGGCTGACACGGCCTGTGACACGCCCGTGTCACAGGCCGTGTACCCTTAAGCGGTTCATACCGACTGAGGTTTACCAGAACACGGTCATCGACACGCCCGTGTCAAGCCTGACACGCCCGTGTCATTCCTGAGACACGCCCGTGTCATCCTTGCCTCATCGAGCTGCAAGCAGTACACGGGTCGGAACACGGTATCGGACACGCCCGTGTCCAACCTGACACGCCCGTGTTCACGGCTTGGCTCAAGGCCGTGTACTTCTCTGACTCGAACAGGCCATTTTCGAATTTTAATTGCGTGACACGCCCTGGGACACGCCCGTGTCCCAGGCCGTGTACCCCCGACATGCCCTGGGACACGCCCGTGTCCCAGGCCGTGTAACCTGACCTGCACCTCAAAATTATTTTAAGTCTTTTGGGGTCTTTTTGGGGTGTTACAGGCTGTATGCTTGCCTAACAATACTTTGCCCACTACATCAGCTAAAAATTTGTATTCAAAATACAAATTTTTCTTCAATAGTTTATTAGGGTTCTCTCCAATATGACCAATTTTATTCAGCATTTCGTCATATTCAGAGATTTCAATCTCTATGTCTTCTTCACCATTTATCAAACAAAAAAATTCAGTAAAATCGTGGGGGTTAGAGAAACCTGATTACCAGATATTGTGTCTGTCATGGTGTCGGCATCTGGGGTAGAGGAAGTGAACACCCATTCTCTGATCCTTGTAGCAGTTATCTTTATCCTGGTTGTCATGAAATTCTTCAACTGTTGTTCCTCAAATAATTTCAGTATGTCCAGGAAAATCTTGTCAGAATGTTGAAATGTTTCAAAGTCTATATCAAATCCTGTGTCAAATTTCATTGTGGAAAGAGAGCTCGCCAGAATCGCCATTAATCGCCTGCAAAAGGAAATAGAAAGAACAAGTGCAAGGGGAACAGAAAGCGCGGGATGGAGCTCGAAGAAAACCTAGATATAAGGCTTTCAGAATATGAAGCGGCAAACTCCGTCCTGCAAAATAAACAAAATTCTTCAATCTGAGGTCGATGAAATATTTTATTGACAAAAGAGTTTGTCGATCTCAGTTTGAAGAAGGGAAAACTTTTCGTCGTTCTCAGGTCGACAAAAATTTTCTGAAGCCAGATCGTCGATCTCAGGTCGACGAAAATAACTTTACACAGAGAGTTTATCGATCTCAGGTCGATGAATTATCTCAAGAACTTTTCTCAGTTCGTCGATCTCCGTTTGACGAAGTGTGGCAAATTCTTCAACCACAGATAGAAAGTTAAATTAATGCTTCACCATTTATCATACCTAGCTGATTCAAAAAGAACAGATGTTTCTTCTCATCTAAGGGTTTGGTGAAGATATCCGCCTTTTGCAAATCAGTAGAGACAAAGGTAAGATTAATTTTCTTTTTGTCTACACACTCTCTAATGAAATGATGTCTTACATCTATATGCTTAGTCCTACTATAATGCACTGTATTCTATACAGTAGAAATTGCACTAGTATTATCAAAGTAGAGTTGAATTATTTAAGTTGACACCATAATCTTGGAGTTAGTTCTGAATCCACAACATCTGTGAACAACAACTACCAGCTGCTATGTACTCAGCTTCTACTGTTGAGGTAGACACAGATGTTTGGTTCTTGCAAAACCAAGACACTAACATATCACCAATGAACTGACATGTTCCTGATGTGCTTTTTCTGTCCACTCTACATCCAATAAATTCAGCATCTGAGTATCCAGTTAACTCAAATTCTAACTCAGTTGGATACCAGAGTCCTAAATTAGGGAAACTCTTTATATATCTCAAAATTCTTTTTAGGAAAATAAGGTGAGATTCTTTATGGTTCACCTGGAACCTAGCACAAAGACAAGTAACAAACATAATGTCTGGCCTACTTGTTGTGAGATATAACAGTGACCCAACAATGGCCCTATATAGTTTCTTATCAACAGGTTTCCCATGTTCATCAGAATCAATCACAACATTTGTAGCCATAGGTGTTTTCTTAGCTGAAGCATCAGCCAACCCAAACCTTTTTATCAGCTCCTTAGCATATTTGGATTGGGATATGAAGATGCCATCAGGGGAGTGCTTCACTTGGAGGCAAAGGAAGTAGGAGAGTTCACCCATGCTAATCATTTCAAACTTGGAATGCATAAGGTTGGAGAACCTTTTGCATAGTTTGGAATCAGTAGAACCAAATATAATGTAATATATATATATTTGTACTGACAAGATTTTTTCATGATGATGCTAGATAAATAAAGTCCTATCTACAATGGCTCTAGAAAATTTATGCTATAAGAGAAAGCTAGCTAAGATTTCATACCAAGCTCTTGGAGCTTGTTTTAGACCATAGAGAGCCTTATGCAATTTGAAAACATAAGATGGATGAGATGAAGAGATAAAACCTGGTGGTTGTTCCACATAGACCTCTTCTTTGAGTTCACCATTAAGAAATGCACTTTTGACATCCATTTGATATACTATGAACATCTTGTAGGCTACATAAGCTAGAAATATCCTGATTGCTTCAATCCTTGCAACATGGGCAAATGTCTGGTCATTATCTATGCCTTCCTCTTGTCTGTATCCTTGAGCAACTAATATTGCTTTGTTCCTTATGATAAGACCTTGAGCATCTAGTTTGTTTCTAAATACCCATTTAGTTCCAATGACTGGGTAGTCTTTGGGTCTTGGAACTAAATCTCAAACTCTACATCTCTCAAACTGGTTGATCTCCTCTTGCATTGCAATGATCTAGTGTGAATCTTGCTCAGTGTCTTTAATGGGTTGGGGCTCAGTTTGAGATATGAAACAGGCATGCATCATGTACTGATGGATTTGATGCCTTGTCTACACACCCACTAATATGTCTCCAATCACTTGAGATACAGGGTGATCTCTAAGTGTGACTATCTCAGTAGGAGGAGCTGGTTGAGCAATAGCTTGGGGAGTTAATTCCTCTAGTGGAATTATAGCTATTGTTGGCTCTTCACTATATTCAGTGATATCACCTTCACTTTCTTCAGCAACATGTGGAGAAGGATGTGTAACAGCCTCATTGGTGAGGGTCAAATCATCCAACTTCTCACACAGATGTGGTTCCTGCAAAGTCTCACTGGTAGAAGGGATCTTATCCTTGTAAAACATGTTAGATTCATGAAAAGAAATATGAATAGACTCTTCCATTTTCATAGATGATTTATTATATACCCTATAAGCCTTGCTTACTTGGGAATATCCAAGAAAAATTCCTATTTCAGCTTTGACTTCAAACTTTCTAATGTGTTTCTTATTGTTATTATGAATGTAACAGATACAACCAAAGACTCTAAAATAATCTACTTTAGGTTTCTTCCCTTTTAGTAGTTCATAGGGGGTCTTGCCCTTAAGCTTAGGAATCAAACTTCTATTCAGTACATAGTTTGATGTGCTCACAGCCTCTGCCCAAAAGGATAGGGGCAAGTGAGCATCTGCAATTAATGTGTCTACAGCTTCAATGAGTGTTCTGTTTTTCCTTTCAGCTACCCCATTTTATTTAGGAGTTCTAGGAGCATAGAAGCAATGCCTAATACCTTCCTTCTCACATAATTATTGCATGGGAAGAGACTCAAACTCAGTACCATGATCACTTCTGATCAATGCAACTGGAGTAGAGTACTCAATCCTTATGCTCTTAAGAAAATCTGTAAGAACCTTGAAGTTATCTGACTTATTTCTCAAGAAGAACACCCAAGTGAACCTAGAGAAGTCATCAACTATAACTAAGGTATAAGACTTCCCTCCTAGGCTCTGTATAACAATGGGTCTAAAAAGATCCATATGAAGCAAATATAGAATCCTAGGTGAATCACTCTTATTAAGTGACTTAAAACTATTTTTAGTTTGCTTTCCTAATTGACAAGTCCTACAAAGGCTTTCCTTCTTATAGGGGCAAGAGGGAAATCCTCTAACAAGGTTGTCCCTAGTGAGTTTAGCAATATTTTTTAGATTTACATTACCTAATCTCCTATTCCAAAGTTCATTATTATTACTAGTATGGTTAAATAGACATATTTCAGTTTTAGCTGACTTAAAGTTAACTACATAGATATTTCCTACTCTAGTACTAGTTAACACAACTTGGTTATATATAGAAGTAATAATACAGGAAGTTTTGTTAAATGATACCTGAAACCTTTCATCACATAACTGACTTATGGATATAAGATTGTGCTACGGTCCACTAACATAAGCTACCTTCCTGAAGGTGACTGCTCCAATTTTGACCTTTCCATATCCTTCAATTTGGCCATAATTAGAGTCACCAAATATTACTTTGGGTCCTAGCTTTGACTTATTGTTGATTAAGTTGTCCTTGCTGCCAGTCATATGCTTTGAACAGCCACTATCCAGATACCACTATTTCTCTGTAGTGGGATAGACATTCACCTACAATAAAACAGATTAGCTATTCTTGACCCAGGTTACCTTGGGTCCTTGTTTATTTACATAGTTAAAACTGGAAATGTATGAGTATTCAGGTTGATTTTTATAACCTAGGGGGTGAAATCTTCTAGGTGGAATTATCCACTGGGTAAATGGATTAACATAATCTCTTGATTGATTAAATGGTCTGTTATAATTAAAGTTTCTGTTATTATGAACTGGGGTCGATGAATTCAGGTAAGTTCGTCGATCTGAGGTCGACGAATGAGGATGAGTTCGTCGAACTCCACTCAGAGAATGAAAATATTCATTTTTGGGCCCCAAAATCGTCGATCTCGACTCGAAGAACCATACTGATTTCGTTGATCGCAGTTCAGACAATAATTATAATAAAAGTTTGCGTTCGGAGTTCGTCGACTTGAGTTCGACGGACTGTACACATTCTGTCGATCTGAGTTCGATGAAATCTTCTAAACATTGTTATAGTTAGGCTTTTTCTTATTCTTTTTCTTATTCTTTTGTTTTAATTCTGCTTGGTTAACATTGTGATTATCTATCTTCTTCTTGCCTTTTTCAGAAACAAATTTAATTGGAGTTGTTAGAATATTTTTCTAAATCAATGGGGGTTGGCTTGATGAAGCACCTAAGCCCAGCTTGCCATTAAGTCTGGCATTCACTGTACTTGTGATGTCCATCAACTTGATACTTCTCCCATTTATGGATTCTTCAAGTTGCCTAGTCTAATTTAATTCAGTTTTTAATGTGATGATCTGTTCATTACTAGAGTTAATTCATCTTTTAATTTAATGTTTACTGAAATGAAATTTTCTTGTTCTGTTAGTTTTTCTCAAAGCCATTTAATTTCTTTTTCAGAATTAATTAAATCAATACATAGAGATTTAAATTCAGTTCTAAAATTTTCTGAATTGAAATCAAAGAAAGACAGTACCTGATCCTCTTCAGATAGAGGTTCTTCACTATCTGATTGCTCAGTTTCAGATAGGCTGCTTGATGCATCAATAGCCATCAAGAAAATCTCCTTTGCCTTAGCATCTTCTTCATCTTCACTGGAGATGGAAGATGAAGATTTATCTTCAGTTTCACTCCAAGTTTCAGGAACAAATCCTTTCTCCTTTCTCTTATGCTTACTGGAGGAGGGCTTGCTGTAGTGTTTCTTCCTGGGTACTTTTTCTCTTCTTCTCTCATTCTTTTGGTTCTCTGGACACTTTGATATAAAGTGTCCTGGATTCCTGCAACCAAAGCAAACAACATCTTTAGTTAGGGTCTTATCATACCTTGGCTTGTCATCTTGTCTGGATGACTTCCTTCTGAAATCCTTCTTGCCCATTTTGTAGAATCTTTTGTCTAGGAGACTCAGAAATTCTTCACTAGCTAAGGGAGCTTCTGATTCTTTAGATGCTTTGAATGCAATGTTCTGCTCCTTTCTTGCTGATGAGGGAGTCTTATGCTTTATAGCTTCTCTAGTGTTTATAAATTGTTCATAGGACTTGAGCTTTCCAAGTGGAGATTTAGTGGAAATCTCATTTAGACTTCTGGCTTCCTTGATTGGCCAGATTCTGGAATCCCATGAGCTGGGGAAGCATATGAGTATTTTATCATTAACCTCTGTGAGAGTTATGTCCTTGTCCAGAGTCTTTAGCTCATTGATGATTGAGCTTAGTCTGTTGTATATGTCACTCACAGTCTCTAACACTTCTTTCTTGAAGGTCTCATATTGATAGATGAGATTGGATCTCCTGTCCTTTCACTCATCTACAGAACTAGCAACCATCTGGTTTAGGGAATCCCAGATAGCGTTAGCTGAGGTGCACTCTACCACCTTCTGGAAAATGTCATCAGACATTATTTGAGCCAAAATATTCATGGACTTGGCATCAGCTATTTTGGCCATCTTTTGAGCATCTGTCCACTATGGTGGTGGAATAACATGAGTGCTGGAACTTGCAGTAGATGTAGCCACTGAAGTTGGTGGTCCTGTCAAAATAGAATTGAAAATATCTTCATCAATAGAGTTCATATATAACTTAATTCTTGCCTTCTAGATAGCAAACTTATTCAAGTTGCAGACTAGAGGTCTTATGCTTGCATAATCTTTGTTCAGTGCCATGATATAAAATAGAAAAAACTAGGAAATGAAAATCAGATCTAACAAGGATCTTTTGGTTCAAGTGTTAACTTGTACAACCAAAGGAACACCCCTCTGATACCAATTGAAAGAAAGGGGATAGACCTGATTTACTCTAGCGGGGGGGGGGGGGGGGTGAATAGAGTAATTAAAACTTTTGGCTATTTTAATTTTATATCAGAGAAAATAGGTGATACCAATAATAATATAGAATGAAAAAGAAACAGGGAAGCTACTCTATCACATCACAGCAAAACAAAAGGAAAATGATCAACCAGACAACACAAGAATTTTATAGTGGTTCCCCAAACTGGGTACATCCACTCTTCTACCACCCTAGTAGGAATCTACTATCAGGTTTTTGATCAGGTGACTGCCACCAAAAGATTTATTTACAGGGAGATCTCATAACCCTTTAGGCTTTTGATCAGGTGCCCAAAAACCAACAATAAACTTTTGAAGGGAGTTAATAAACCCTTTTTATAGGAGATTGAGAGAGGTGATGATGTCTTCTCTTTTCTCTATACAACAGAGAAGACTTGTGGATTGTTGTTGTCAAGAATCCTTCTGAAATGTAGAGATGTTAAGGAAGCTTCGAGCCTTGCTCATGGTGTAGGTCTTCAACCTTATCTTGAAAGATCCAGGAACTTGCAAACTGATACAAAGTTGTTTTCCTTGAAGATTCCTGGAGTAGAAGTAGAAGAAGACTCTTGATATGTGATGGATGTTCTTCTTCAGTCTTCAAAAAAATTAAGGGAAAACAGAATGTTTTCTGCACAGAGAGAGAGAGAGAGAGAGTTCTGTATGTTGTTCTGTATCTCTTCTCTGTATTGCTCGTGTGTTATCACTACTGGTCTGGTCTGTGTATGCATGGAGAGCCGTCTGAAAAGAGAAAATCTCTTTTATATTCTGTTGTCAAAATTCTCCTTTGAAATTTGAATTCCAAGAATTAATTGCTGACTGATCAGTAGAATGAAACGGCTGGAATATTTGACTTAAATGAGTTTCCCCAACTGTGCTATTAAAATAAGCAAGTAATTAACCCTGATGAAGAAATTAATTAATGCTGCCATTAATGACTACATTCTAGAGAATATAAACATTAATTACTCAGAGAATTACTGCTAAATAATATAATAAATAAGGACAAAAATAAGGAAAACTTCTCATTCTGGTTCGGGAAACAGAATTCGTCGAGTGGAGTTCCAAGTTCGTCGAGCTTGGAATTCCTGTACGTCGACCTGAGCTCAGCGAACTTCAATCTGGAAATAACTTGCCAATTCTGCGCTCTAAGTTCGTCGAGCAGAGAGTCTGTCTGAAGGAAGAAATCGTCGACCTGAGCTCGAATATCGTCGAGCTCAACTCAGAGAAAGAACTCTGAGTTCGTCGATTTACGATCGACGATCATCGAGCTGAGTTCTAAGAATTTTGAACTGATAATTTGAACTCTTATTTCTACTAAGTCTTGAATTTACTTAATTCCTCTGCTGGCTGGTCCATGAAGGTTGAACCTAAAGACTAGCCAAGACTCTAGGACTAACAGACTTGACCCTAGCTATACAATGTGGGTAAAACACATCCTAATTAGTGAACCTAGCCCAAATCCAAACTAGGGATCCAACAAAATAGTAACAAGAAGCAAAGGTCAAAGCATGCAAACACCAGACACCGCTCGAGGTAGGTTCAAATAATGAATTGATGTCATAAATCGAGGTGGGATTAACTCCATCCACAAAGGATTGGGAGTGGAGGCCTTCCGTAAGGGTAGACTTCTTAGTATCTACATGAGGATGATTGCCATAATATCCTAGAGCCCACCTTCAATTGGAGAGATCACATTCTCGGTGGAAGACATGCCAGAGAATAAGGAACCATTCCATAACTCCCTTGTTAAACAAAAAATGATCTAGAACTTTTCTATTGCTTGGATCTTGGAGGACAATAGCAGTTTCATCAATGTCATTTTCAAAAAGGAATGCAATATCATGATAGTAGAATCCATAAGGGGACTCAGATGTCTCGTTATTCAAATTCTTTTGGAAGTGGAAAGAGGTTGAAGGAGGAGTGGAGCTATTGGTGATCCTTAGAGCACCTCAAAGAACTATGAATTTGTCATCGTAGACACTCCAGACAACAACAATTATACTCTCGAGAGGTTGCTCATTAATACCTTCCAATATGTGCCCTCCACCATTCATTAGTGTTAGAAGTACATCCAGCTAGGGGTACAAAATTAGATTAGGAGCGATCTAAAGGTGGCTGGGGATTGCTATCTTATCTCAGTCAACACCATCGGCTTGTGGAATGATGCATAAGAGGCTGATAAGGTGTTGTAAGTGATAGAATGCCTAGTAGTAACCGATGAGGTGTAGGAGGTGGAGGTTATTGTTGTGGTCGAAAGGTTTTAAAATATGATGATCAGCAAGGAGCTGATGAAGAAGGACCAAAAATAGATTACGATATGTCTACCAATCAACGTATAAATCTTTGCTTGTAGTGCCACAAACATGCTAGCCATCGATGATGAAGTCTTAACCAAGAGGACCTCCTGAATCTTCAGAAGAAGAGGTCAATTACCACTTCCCTAGCTGAGAACATCTGCGAGGAGGAGCAGAGGTTACTAGAGGCAGACTTTAAGTCAAAAATTTAGTATTTAGGCTAGTTCTCGAATGTTGTAATGTTTACGAAGATGAGAAGGAAGTGACAAGCGTATATTTTGTAATAACCCCTATTGGAACCCCTAGGTGATTTGGGCTAGGTTGTCTTCTTAGGTTGTGACCCATGTTGTATAGAAGGGTCAAATTTTATGTGTTTCTTAAGTCTAGGCCATGTCCTTAGAATCAACAGTACAAAGGACCAGCCTCCATCACTGCTAGAGACTCAAGATTTAGAGAAATCAAGAATTAGAAAAAGAAATCTACATTTGTCGATCTCAGGTCAACGATAGTCGTGCTCAGCTCGACTAACTCAGAGCTAAAATCTCTGAGTTGAGCTCTACGAACTCCGTTCTCAGCTCGACTAACTCTTCAACACTCAGCGCCATAATTCACTCAAAGCCAAGGCTGACTCAGAGACAAAGAACACTCAACGCCAGATGTGCTATTCACTCAATGCCGACAGATTGACCAAGTTCTTAGGTCGACTAACTTCACAGTCTCAGGTCGACGAACATAGAGCGCAAAATTAGTCAGTTTATGCACAACAGTTGATTCACAGAGCTCAGGTCGATGAAAGCAGACTTAGTTCGACGAAGGCTGATCAGAGGTCGACGAAATCTCAGGTCGACGAAAGCTGATTAGAGGTCGACGAAAGCTGATCTCAAGTCGATGAAAACTATAAGACATTTTGTTATTTATTCTTTCTCTTTCTATCTCATCATTTTATATCTATTATAGGCTATTAATTCCCTTGCAAATCAATGCACTTATATTCTCTGAATAGAGCCGTTACTGGCAGCATTGATTTCTAACATCCTCCATGGAATTAATAGATTATATCTCGGGACAGATATAGAATAGAATAATTGACAACATTCTTTTCGTTTTTCGTTCCCAAGATTTCGGCTGAACATTTATTGCAGAGTTTTCTTTTTGAATTCGACGGAGTTGCATTCATCATACACATATCTCCCTGCCAAGAAAACAGCAAGATACAGAGACAGAAAATCTTGATATTCTTCATCTATCCTCAGTCTGCTCCAAGGCTTTCCAAGAGACAAACACACTTATCAGTCTAGAAGCCTGCTGTCGAGCGATCATCAAAAGCTGAAGGCCTACACCCTTGAACAAAGCTTCCACTCCTGAACCATTCAAGATCTCAGGGGGAGCTTTGACAACAAATAAGAATCCACACAGTCTTCTCATTTTGACTTGAGAAAAGAAGACTTACATCACTCTCTCATTCTCACCTCTGTACAGGGTTTTAATTCTCTTCAAAATTATTCTGGTCGCAAGTCTCCTTCCAAAAGACTTGAGGTTTGGTTTTTTTGAGCACATGATCAAAAGCTCATTGGTGACATTCACCTGATCAAAACTTGTTGTGGATTCCTACCAAGGGTGGTAGAAGAGTGGATGTACCCAGTTTGGGGAACCACTATAAATTTCTTGTGTTGTCTGGTTGCTCTTTCTTTTCTGTTATTACTGTGGCTGTGTTAGTTAGATATTCTATTATCTTTGATTTACTTTAATCTGTGATAGTTAGATATAGTTGTTAAAGGTAAAGATAGTATATTGTTAAAGAAGAAAATTTTAAATAACACACAGACATACTCTATTCAACCCCCCTCTAGAGTATATCAGATCTAACCCTAACTTTCAATTGGTATCAGAGAGGGTTCTTTAGGTTGTACAAGCTAACCCTTGCACCAAAGATCCTAATTTAGATCTGTTCTCTTACATCTTCTAGATCTATACAGCATGGCACAGAACAAAGAATATACAAGCACCAGACCTCTAGTGTGTAACTTGTCCAAGTTCACACTCTGGAAGGCAAGAATATGACTCTACATGAATTCTATTAATGAGGATATATTTAATTCCATCTTAACAGGACCACCAGCTCCAGTGGCTTCAACCTCATCAACTTCAACAGACATGAGTACAGTTCCACCCCCTGGATGGATAGATGCACAGAGAAAGGCAAAGATAGCTGATGCCAAAGCCATGAACATATTGGCTCAAATAATGTCAGATGAGATATTTCAAAAGGTTGCTGAGTGCTCATCAGCCAAGGCCATTTGGGACTCCCTGAACCAGATGGTGGCTGGATCAGCAGATGAGAGGAAGGATAGAAGATCCAACCTCATCACTCAATATGAAAACTTCAAAAAGGATGAAGCTGAAACAGTGGAAGTGATGTACAACCGACTCAGCTCCATTATCAGTGAGCTAAGCACTCTAGATAAGGAAATCACTTTGACTGAAGTGAATGACAAGATCCTCATATGCTTCCCCAGCACATTGGACTCAAGAATCTGGCCCATCAGAGAAGCCAGAAGCACAACAGAGATCTCAACTGAAGCTCTACTAGGAAAGCTAAAGTCCTATGAGCAGTTGATAAAATCAAGGGAAGCAGTAGCTGAAGTCAAGACTCCTACACCAACTAGGAAAGAGCACAACATAGCTTTCAAATCTATAGGAGATTCTGAAGTCATTCCTGTGAATGAAGAATTGATGAGTCTCTTTGCCAAGAGATTCTTTAAGATGGCTAGAAAAGATTTCAGAAGGAAACCATCCACGTATGAAGACAAGCCAAGGTATGACAAAACATCATCTAAAGAAGTAGTATGTTTTGGCTACAGGAAACCTGGGTATTTCATCTCTGAGTGCCCAGAAGTTCAGAAGAAGGATAGAAGAAAGGAGGGTGACTCAAGGAAGGGTCACTACATCAAGCCTTCCTCAAGCAAGCATAAGAGGAAGGACAAGGTCTTTATTGCTGAGTGATGGAGTGACAATGAATAAGAGTCAACTTCCTCTAGCTCCAGTGAGGATGAAGAAGAGCAGAAGGCCAAAAAAGTTTGCCTCATGGCTATTGAGGGAGGCAGTAGCAGATCAGATGCTGATGAGTCTGAAGATGAAGAGCTCTTATCAGCTGAGGATCAGGTAATAGCCTCTTATGATTTTGAATCAGAGGAATTTAAACTTGAATTTAAAAATTTGTGCTTAGACTTAATTAGCTCTGAGAAGGAAATCAAACTCCTTAGAGAAAAATTAAATGACCTAAATAAAACTACTGCAGAGAATGCTAACCTAAAAATGAACTTATCTCTGCTAATCAACAAATATCCTTTTTGAAATCTAAACTGGGCAAGGCCAAGATATTAGAAGAATCCTTAAATGGGAGAAGTCTACAATTATTAGATATCACTAGTACTGTAAATGCTAGGATCAATAATAGTAAACTAGGATTTGGTGCCTCCCCTAGTAATCCACCTATAATTCAGAAAAACAATCTTTCCAATCTAGTAAAGTTTATATCTGACAAAGGAAAGAAAAATACTAAACAGTTCAATAGGGTTAATAATGTTCTTGAACAGATTGAAATTAAAAATAACCTCAATAACCAGAAAAAAAATAATGTTCAGCAATTATCGTCGAACGTAGATCGACGATATATGAACAGATCGTCGAACTCAGAACGACGATCTCTGAACGCAAACTTGAGTAATAATCATTCTTTGATCTATGATCGACGACATCAGTATGGTTCGTCGAATAGAGATCGACGATTTTGGTACTCCAAGAATGAATACTCTCATTCTTCAAGTAGAGATCGACGATCTCATCCAACATCGTCGAGCTCAGTTCGACGATCCAAACATAAATCGTCGATCCAAGATTTTAACAACAGAAATCCAAATTCTAAGAGCAACTTTAATCCCTTTAGCACATGGATAATACCACCCAGAAGATATCATCCCCAAGGCTATAAAGATAAACCTGAATGCTCATATATTTCCAGTTATTCCTATGTAAATCAACAAGGACCCAAGGTCACCTGGGTCAAGAACAACTAAGTGTTATACTTGTAGATGAAGACCTATCCAGCATATAATAAACACTGGTATCTGGATAGTGGCTGCTCCAAGCACATGACAGGCAGCAAGGATAACTTAATTGACTATAAGTCCAAGCTGGGACCAAAGGTCATCTTTTGTGATTCAAATTGTGGCCAAACAGAGGGCTATGACAAAATCAGGATTGGAGCTGTAACTTTCAAGAAAGTTGCATATGTGAGTGGACTGAAGCACAATCTTATCTCCATAAGTCAACTCTGTGATGAAGGTTATCAGGTATCATTTAACTCTGAATCCTGTACTATTACCTCAAGAGAAAACAAACCAGTTTTAATTGGTAGTAGACAAGGAAACATATATTTAGTTAATTTCCAGTCTATTACTTCAGATATATGTCTGCTTAACTTAGTTAGTAGTCAAAATGACTTATGACATAAGAGATTAGGACATGTAAATCTGAAAAACATTGCTAGGCTATCTAAGGACAACCTTGTTAGAGGTTTAACTTCTGGCCCCTACAAGAAGGAAGGTATCTGCAGGGCTTGTCAACTAGGCAAGCAAACCAAATCTAGTTTTAAATCCATTAATAAGAGTGATTCACCTAGGATTTTGTACTTACTACATATGGACCTTTTTTGCCCTATTGCTGTACAAAGCCTAGGAGGGAAGTCTTATACCTTAGTGGTTGTAGATGACTTCTCCAGATTCACTCGGGTTTTCTTTTTGAGAGCTAAGTCAGATACTTTTCAAGTTCTTACAAATTTTTTCAAGAACATACAGATTGAGTATTCTACTCAAGTTGCATTGATCAGAAGTGATCATGGCACTGAGTTTGAGTCTCTTCTTATACTAGAGTTCTGTAGGAAAGAAGGTATAAGACACTACTTCTCAGCTCCCAGAACTCCTCAACAAAATGGGGTAGTTGAAAGGAAGAATAGAACACTTATTGAAGCTGCAGGTACATTGCTTGTAGATTCTTACATGCCTTTATCCTATTGGGCAGAAGCAGTAAGCACAGCAAACTCTGTTCTGAATAGAAGCCTAATACATAAACTAAAGCTTAAGACCCACTATGAATTGCTCAAAGGGAAGAAACCAATAATTAACTATTTTAAAGTTTTTTGTTGTGTATGTTATATTCATAATAATGACAAAAAACACATTAGAAAGTTTGAAGCAAAGGCTGCAGTGGGAATTTTTCTAGGATATTCCCAAGTTAGCAAAGCTTATAGGGTTTTTAATAAATCTATATTGAAAATAGAAGAATCCATGCATGTTATATTTGATGAGGCTAACATGTTTTACAAGAAGAAAGAAATTTCTACCAGAAACCCCTTGCAGGTAAAGAACTTGTGTGAGAAATTGGAAGAATTAAAATTTACATCCCATTCTTCTCAACAAGCCAATGAAGAAAGTGATGAAAAAAATCTGGATGCAGTTGAACCCCCCACAACAACAGAAGTAATTCCACAAGAGGAATCCTTCCCAAATGTTGTTGCTGAACCAACTCCACCTACTGATCTTCTCACACTGAGGGATCATCCAAGATCCCAAGTGATTGGAGACATAACAGTAGGTGTATAGACAAAGCATCAATTTAACCAGGACTTGATGCATGCCTATTTCCTCTCTCAAATTGAGCCTCAATCCATATCTGATGTAGAGCAAGATCCCCACTGGATCATTGCAATGCAAGAAGAGCTCAATCAGTTAGAGAGATGTAGGGTTTGGAATTTGGTTCCAAGACCAAAAGACTACCCAGTCATTGGAATAAAATGGGTATTCAGAAATAAGCTTGATGCCCAAGGTATGATTGTGAGGAACAAGGCTAGGCTTATTGCTCAAGGGTATAGACAAGAGGAAGGGATTTACTATGATCAAACCTTTGCTCCAGTTGCCAGGCTAGAAGCAATAAGGATATTTCTGGCCTATGCTTCATTCAAAAAGTTCAAGGTCTATCAAATGGATGTGAAAAGTGCCTTCTTGAATGAGGAACTTAAAGAAGAGGTTTATGTTGAACAGCCTCAAGGTTTTATTTCTGCAACTCATCTCTCTTTTGTGTTTAAGTTGCACAAAGCTCTCTATGGTTTAAAGCAAGCTCCAAGAGCTTGGTATGAGACCTTAGCCAGCTTTCTATTAGAGCATGGTTTTTCAAGAGGAATAGTTGATAGGATTTTGTTTACCAAATTGCATCATGATAAAATACTATTAGTACAAATATATGTAGATGATATAAAATTTGGCTTTACTGATCCCAAATTATGCAAGAGATTTTCTGATCTAATGCATTCAAAATTTAAGATGAGTAGCATGGGTGAGCTTTCATACTTCCTTGGTCTCCAAGTGAAGCAGCTCCCTGATGGCATCTTCATTTCCCAGGCTAAATATGCCAAAGAGATAAAAAGAAGTTTGGGATGGCTGATGCCTCAGCAAAGAAAACACCCATGCCTACAAATGTTGTACTAGACTCTGATGCACATGGGAAACCTGTGGATCAGAAACTATATAGTGGCATTATTGGGTCCCCACTATACCTTACAGCAAACAGACCTGATATTATGTTTTCTATATGCCTTTGTGCTAGGTTCTAGGTGAACCCTAAAGAATCTCATCCAGTTTTTCTAAAAAGAATTTTAAGATATATAAAGGGTTGTCCTAGTCTAGGTCTCTGGTATCCTACTGAGTCAGAGTTTGAGTTAACTGGATACTCAGATGCTAACTTTGATGGATGCAGAGTGGACAGAAAAAGTACCTTAGGAACTTATCAGTTCCTCGGTATGAGATTACTGTCTTGGTTTTGCAAGAAGCAGTCATCTGTGTCTACATCAACTGCTGAAGCAGAATATATTGCCGTTGGCAGTTGCTGTTCCCAAATGCTGTGGATTCAAAACCAACTACTGGACTATGGTCTCAAATTAAATAATTCAACATTACTATGTGATAACACAAGTGCTATAACCATAGCACAAAATCCTGTTCATCACAGCAGAACTAAGCATATAGACATTAGGCATCATTTCATTAGAGAGTGTGTAGACAAAAATAAAATTAATCTTGTCTATATCTACACTGATTTACAAAGAGCTGATATCTTCACCAAACCTCTTGATGAAAGAAATCATTTGTTCTTCATAAATCAGCTTGGAATGATAAATGGAGAAGAATTAGTTTAATTTCTGTTTGCACTCGACGAATTTTTCAAAGTTCGTCGAACGGAGATCGACGAACTGGGGGAAGTTTGTGAGATATTCGTCGAACGGAGATTGACGAACTCTCTGTGTGAAGTTAGTTTCGTCGAACTGAGATCGACGAACCTACTTAAGAAAACTCTAGTCGAACGAAGATCGACAAAATGTCTTCAACCCTTCAAACTGAGATCGACGAATCATTTAAGTCCAAATTATTTCGTCGACCTCAGATCGAAGATCTATTCATTTTTCGTGGAACGGAGTCTGTCGGTTCATATTCAGGAAAACACTATATTTAGGTTTTCTTCGACCTCCGTCCCGCGCTTCCAGTTCACTTGCACTAGATCTTCGACTTTTCTTGCAGGTATTCTCATGGCGATTCCCGCAGGCTCTCTTGCAGCGATGAAGTTTTATACAGGATTCAATCTGTATTTCGAATCCTTCTAATACTCTGATCCTGTATTCGTGAACATTCTGCAAACTCTAGAAGACCAACATCTCAAGACTCTGCTATCAACACGCATCAAAATCTGTGGAACAGAGATCAGGGAATGGGTCTATACATCTACCACGAAGGAGAACATGATGACAGGGACTATCACTGGTAATGCCATCTCCCTCACTCCCGCAGTTTTAACTGAAATATTTGGATTGCATAATGGAGAGGAAGAATTAGAAATTTAAACTAAAGAGTTTGATATGATGCTGAGCCTCATGGGTTATTCAGGAGAAACCCCACAGAAACTGCTTAAAAAGCATTTATCTGCTTAATATAAGTTCCTTGCAGATATTGTAGAGAAAGTGCTGCTAGGAAAGCACTCTGCACATGATTATATTACCAGACATCAATTCCTGGTTATATGTGCAATAGTAAACAAGAAAGCCATTAATTGGGCTCAAGTTTTGTTTGATCTTATCAAAAAGAAGAACAATAAAAAGGAGGTATGTTTTGGAAGGATCCTAGGGATCTTCCTCAAAGAAAAGGCTGCCGGATCCCTGGTCTCCCCGACCATATCCATTAATGCCTCAAAGAGACCTACCTGTGCTCTTTTTGGCAAGTGGGAGAGGACCATTACAAAGCCAACCAAGGCTCCTTCCTCTTCCACCAGAACTTCTGAGAATACAAGGGTTGTACCAGCCACTCCCCAAACTACTGAAGCGGACCATCCCACCCATCCATCTCTTCCATCACCTTCACCAGCAATTCACATTCAAACTCCATCCACAGCCCCCATACAAATTCACACCCCTTCATCCTCCCCAATCCACATCTCTTCACCCCATACTCACATTCCTACACCAACTCCATCATCCATGGTACACCAGCTCAAACACCACCATCATCCCCTCTTCCCACTCATTTATCCACCCTACCCTCATTCAATCTCCTGTCCCCCACCTCTCTGGTATCCCCTCTTCACACTCCCTCAGATAACTCTCACCCAAACACTCCACCTCCACCTTCACCAACAACTGCAACATTACCTACCTCCACTCTCCTGGACCCCTCCATTGTCACCCCCCTCATTAACCTTCTTACACCTTTTCTGAAAACACTCATCACAGAGGCCATTACACCTCTTGTTGATTCCATCACCTCCCTCTCCACACAATTTACTGCCTTCTCTGCTGTCCCTTCTTTAGCTAGGAGTCTGGCTCTAGTTTTCACTGAACCTAGGCAGGGGGATATATTCAATGAAGAAGCTGCAGTAGTTCAAGCAGAAGCAGAAGCAGTTCAAGCAGCTCCAGCAGTTCAAGCAGCAGCAGAACCAGCAGCAGCAGTAGGAATAAATGTTGACATGGAAACAGATTTTCTAAATTTTCTTGATACAAATATGGAATCTGATGATATAGAGATAACTGACTCAGTAGCAAATGTAGATAATCAATATACAGATATTATAGTATCTAATGCTCAAGAGACCAGCTTGCCAGAAGTTCTGCCTGGAAGGATCTACTTCATTAAATCTAAAGTAAATCTACATACTCTGCTGAAGATCTTTGGATCTTATATTCAGTTCTGCCTCTCCTTTCCCACTCAATCATCCAGAGCAATAGTATGCTACACCTCCCCTGCAAGTTCAGAAGTGTTAGCCATCATAAAGAAAAGTTGGATAGCTCCTCTAGTAGAATTATATAAACAAAGATCTAGCCCTCCTGGGCCAACTTATATCATGGATAATAGCCCTATTCCTAGTTTAGATGATCTAGCAAATCAGGACATTGCAATGGAAGCTAAAGAAGCTCAAGCTGAAGTTGTTCCCACTCCAGCTCCTTTACAGTATAAAGAATCTTCCATTTCTGCAGAGCTCTTAAAAGAGATAGATGCATTGTATGAAAATCCTCAACAACAATCTGATGATTATGATGATGATGCTGACCCTGATGAAGTTCCAAAGGGAAAGAAAAAGCAAGCCTCAAAGAAAAAGAAAGCTCCACCTCCTCATGCTCCCAAACCTGAAAATACCAATGATACACCATATTACATCCTACAAAACATAACTCCATACAAGGGTATGTCAGCATGGATGTGGCTATCTAAAAATGAATAGAAAGCAGGGAAAAAAAGTAGGAGGTATTCTCCTTCTCCACAAAAGTTCAGAAGAGATCCTCCTCCTCCTCCTCCTCCAGCTGCAGGTGCCTCAGGAACCTTATCCCAGAGCTCAAAAGGATTCACCAAACTTACTCTCACTAAAACTTATCAGAGACTGGGAAGACCTTCTCATTCTTATGGAGATAGTCAGCATAAACAGGGACATCAGTCTTATTCCAGACATCAGTCAGCTCAATAGCCTATCCCTCAGCCAACTTTTTCCCCTCCTCCATCTCCTGGCAAAGCTAATAGCCCTGAAGAACTTCCAACTCCAGCTTATGATCCTGAAGCTAGTCCAACTACAAGAATGGCTAGATTCAAGGAATCTGTGGCTCTTTCTCAAATCAAGCAAGCCAGAGAAAAAGGCCAAGATCCATCTCAATTCTCTACCATGTCAATCTACAGAAAGAAAGAGTTTGAAAGATACCATGTAGGGAAGTTGTTCAATGCTGAGGAATATATGACTCTACATCCTGAAGCTGTGGTTCCAAGAACCACCTCTCAAAAGACTCTTGGAGATGCTGACATGACCATGACTATGAGACAAGCTCAAGACCCAAGCAGGAAAATCATATTTGCTAAGTCTTCTGACCTTCACAAGAACATTTAAACTGTTTATTTTCTGTGTTTTTCTGTGAACAATCTGGGTACATAGCTTTATAAAGGTACTGATAGCTTATTTATTCTATCAGTTATCTCAGTTTTCATGCTATGTTTACTTCATTTTGTTTTGTGATCTTTTTTGTTTATTTGAAGTAACCTCACCCAAATAGGGGGAGATTGTTGGAACCCCTAGGTGATTTGGGTTAGGTTGCCTTCTTAGGTTGTGACCCATGTTGTAAAGAAGGGTCAAATTTTATGTGTTTCTTAAGTCTAGGCCATGTCCTTAGAATCAACAGTACAAAGGACCAGCCTCCATCACTACCAGAGACTCAAGACTTAGAGAAATCAAGAATTAGAAAAAGAAATCTACATTCGTCGATCTCAGGTCGACGATAGTCATGCTCAGCTCGACTAACTCAGAGCTAAAATCTCTGAGCTGAGCTCGACGATCTCCGTTCTCAGCTCGACTAACTCTTCAACACTCAGCGCCATAATTCACTCAAAGCCAAGGCTGACTCAGAGACAAAGAACACTCAACACAAGATGTGCTATTCACTCAACGCCGATAGATTGACCAAGTTCTTAGGTCGACTAACTTCACAGTCTCAGGTCGACGAACATAGAGTGCAGAATTAGTCAGTTTATGCACAGCAGTTGATTGACAGAGCTTAGGTCGACGAAAGCAGATCTTAGTTCGATGAAGGATGATCAGAGGTTGACGAAATCTCAGGTCGACGAAAGTTGATTAGAGGTCAACGAAAGCTGATCTCAGGTCGACGAAAATTGTAAGACATTTTGTTATTTATTCTTTCTCTTTCTGTCTCATCATTTTATATCTATTATAGGCTATTAATTCCCTTGCAAATCAATGCACTTATATTTTCTGAATAGAGCCGTTACTGGCAGTATTGATTGCTAACATCCTCCATGGAATTAATTGCTTATATCTCGGGATAGATATAGAATAGAATAATTGACAGCATTCTTGCCGTTTTTCGTTCCCAAGATTTCGGCTGAACATTTATTGCAGGGTTTTCTTTTTGAATTCGACGGAGTTGCAGTCATCATACACATATGTCCCTGCCAAGAAAACAACAAGATACAGAGACAGAAAATCTTGATCTTTTTCAACTGTCCTCAGTCTGCTCCAAGGCTTTCCAAGAGACAAACACACTTATCAGTCTAGAAGCCTGCTTTCGAGCGATCATTAAAAGCTGAAGTCCTATACCCTTGAACAAAGCTTCCACTCCTGAACCATTCAAGATCTCAGGGGGTGCTTTGACAACAAATAAAAATCCACACAGTCTTCTCATTTTGACTTGAGAAAAGAAGACTTACATCACTCTCTCATTCCCACCTCTGTACAGGGTTTTAATTCCCTTCAAAATTATTTTGGTTGCAAGTCTCCTTCCAAAAGACTTGAGGTTTGGTTTTTTTGAGTACTTGATCAAAAGCTCATTGGTGACAGTCACCTGATCAAAACCTGTAGTAGATTACTACCAAGGGTGGTAGAAGAGTGGATGTACCCAGTTTGGGGAACCACTATAAATTTCTTGTGTTGTCTGGTTGCTCTTTCTTTTCTGTTCTTGCTGTGGCTTTGTTAGTTAGATATTCTGTGATCTTTTATTTAGTTTAATCTGTGATAGTTAGATATAGTTGTTAAAGGTAATGATAGTATATTGTTAAAGAAGAAAATTTTAAATAACACACAGACATACTATATTCACCCCCCTCTAGAGTATATCAGATCTAACCCTAACTTTCAACCCCCCTCCCCCAATAATTGTTCACGACCAAGGGGAGTCCTATATATAGCACAGTTTCCATACGGTAGTGTTAGCTAAAGTACTAACCTCCGTATTAAGACACCTGCCCTGTATGGCGCATTATCATCACACACACACAAACACAAACACACACACACACACACACACACACACACACACAGATATATATATATATATATATAGTGAAAGACTTGGGCTAAACATGCCCTTCAAAGAGATAAGGTGAATTACCTGCCTTTTGTCAAAATTAGGGCTACTATGCACTGATAACTATATCTACCACATGCCCTCAATACCAGGTAAGGGTCATGGAACATAAATAAGTACTCACACCTCTCATCCTTTTCTCTACTGTGGGGATGCGGTATAGGCCAGAGTCTATGACTACAAGCATCTTCATCTCCATCTCAGGGATCCCCGACTGGTTATATGATATTAATTTCTTCAGTAATTATGCTTCTTGAAGTCAATTCTATTTAATTTAATTATCTCTATGAGAATATTAATTTGGTTTGAAACTTATCATTGTGCAAGAGTTCTAACTTCTTCAAATATGAGGAGATTGTTGAGAACTTTCCCTCAATATTTATAGATTTGAAGAAGTGCATCATGTAATGGCAAATGCAATTTGTATTTGATGTATATCTACTCTCATGTTTGTAGATTCATTTATTAGTGCTGCTAAACTAATCCAAACAATTCAGGAGATGAGTCAAGACTAAATTTTTAAAAATTAGTTTAAGTCTAAGCTATACTGTCATCATGAGTATAGAGGTCAAGACAATATTGTCTTGATAAGAAGACCAGCTCACCATCTTGAGAAGCAAGACAATAAATACTTCTCCTGAAAGTTCTGTCTTGAGTTATTTGACACATCCTTGATATACTTGCATCAAGGTTACAATCCTAGCATCTACTATATTCTACCAGATAATATAATCTTAACATGAAAACATGTTAGTAACAGTAATGTAAATAATAGTTAGTAAATCAATTTCATTCGAGGTTAAGCATACCCAATTCTATTTTAAAGAAGTTAAAATTAGCCTAATCCAGATGTTTAGTGAAGATATATATAAGCCACTTGTTTGTCTGTGAGTACAAACTCAAGGCAGATATCCTCATTTTCAACATGTTCACTGATTAAATGATACATAATCTCAATATGCTTAGTCGTGCTATATGACACAGGGTTTTTAGGCTCTGTTTGGCACGGCTGCAGTGACTGGAGAAGCAGTGGTGGGAAGTAGTGGTGAAATAGTCAGTTATTTTGTAGAGTGGTGGCAGAATCTGTAAAACTATTTGGAAGAATAGCGTTTATAGTTCAGTTTAATAATTTTATTTTATAAATATTATATAAATAATACTATATTTATTAATAATACATTATTTTATAAATATTATATAAAATAAAACATTATAAAATATAAATTGTATATAACGTCTATATACATAAATAATATATAACAATATTATATAATATTAACTTAATAATATATAACTACAATAATAATAATATATAATATATAATATTAATTTAATAATATATAACTTATATATACATTAATAATATATAACTTATATATACACTTATAATATATAATATTAACGTAATATTATATAAGATTAACCTAATATATAACTTATAACATAATAATATTAAAATAATAATTTTTTTAATAAAAGGGTTGCAGCGATGCTGCTGCTATTTTCGAGTCACGGAAAAATCTCGCGACTTGGAAATAGCGGGCTGCCTCTAAAAATAGCGGTGGCTGATGCCACCGCAGCGCCTCAAAAATGATTTGGCCGGACATTTTGAAAAATCACGTCACCCCATCCTTAAAACATCGTGCAAAACAGATTCTTAGCAATTGAGATTGCACTGGAAGAATCACAAAACATAGCAGTTTTAATTATCTAGAGATTATAATCCCGCAGTTGATGCTGAATCCACAAAAGTTGTGCACAGCAACTGCCTGATGCGATGTACTCTAACTCAGTTGTGGATATATCCATACTAGTTTGCTTCTTGCAGCTCCAGCAATCTTCTCCCTAGGAATTGACATGGCCCGGAGGTATTTTTCCTCTCTTCTTTGCACCCTACAAAATTTGCATCTGAATAGCCAATTAGCTATATATAATTATTCCTAGGGTACCAAAGGCCAATTTGTTAAGTGCTCTTATGGTACCTTAAAATCCTCTTTATAGCTGAGTAGTGAGATTCCTTGGGGCATGCCTGGTACCTAGCACAAACATAGGTTGTATACATTATATCTAGTCTACTAGCAGTTAAATATAGCCCGGATCCAATAATACACCTATACATTGATTCGTAAAAAGGTTTCCCTTTCTCATTCTTGTTTAGGGAGATATTTCACCTCATGAGAGTTTTCATGGTAGAGGCAGACTCCTTACTAAATTTCTTAATTAGTTCTCTAGAGTACTTGGTTTGAAAGATGAAAATTCCATCTTCAAACTGTTTCACTTGGAGATCTAAGAAATACTTTAGCTCTCCCATACTACTCATCTCAAACTCCCCCTGCATCAGATTTGCAAATCTTTTTCAAAGGTTGTCATCAGTAGATCCGAATATATTGTAATCAATATATATTTGGACAAGGATACACTTGCTTTTTGTTTCCTTAAGAAACAATAAACTATCTATCATCCCCCTTGAGAATTTGTTCATAATGAGAAAGGTAGACAATGTTTCATACCAAGCCCTAGGGGCTTGCTTTAACCCGTATAAAGTCTTTTTAAGAAAGTAAACATGAACAAGTAGAGTTGGATGTAAAAGAACTTGAGGGATTCTTTATATATACCTCCTCTTTGAGATTATAATTTAGAAAGGCTGACTTGACATCCACTTGATATGCCTTGAATCCCTTGAATGCAGTATATTTAAGAAACATCCGGATAGCTTCTAGCCTTACAACTGGAGCAAATGTCTGGTCAAAGTTAATGCCCTATTATTGGGTATTGTATCTACAATAACTCTGATTTGAAGAAGTGTCCCTTGAACTAAGATGAATTGAGTTTGTATTTTATGTTATTTTCAGTTATGTGCTTGTAGGATGATATTGTCAAGTATAACCCAATGTCAGGTTACAGTGGTCTTGAAACACAGGAATATACAATATAATCCCTCATTATGTAGGCCAATGTGTTGACTCATGTGTAATCTCTCTATTAGGGTATACTTCTATTTCAAGTACATTATGTACAACCCCATATCCTTTAAGTGGTGGGCGACAGGAGTCGGCGGTCTAAGTCTCAGGCGAACCAGGCGGAGGCGAGAGCTCAGTGGCCTCCTCAGCTCGCCCTGGTGGGGTGGAGAAAATGAGGAGTGAGTGGAGTAGGTTAGCTCGCACTTGCCCAAGGGGTTCGGCAAGTAGCAGGCGAGTAGAGGCAGGCCTAGTTCAGTACTCGCCCAGGCGCATAGGGGGGCAGCGAGTGCCAGCCCCACCGGGCACTCGCCGCCCCAGGCACTCAACTCCACTCCTTGGCGTTGAGTGAGGCCCAATCACTCAACTCCTCTCCTTGGCATTGAGTGAGGCCCAGTCACTCAATGCCTCTCCTTGAAATTGAGTGAGTCCCAGTCACTCAATGCCTTTTCTCTTTGGCGTTGAGTGAAGCCCTTACAGTCGGCGCCTTCTGATCTCAAGCGATGAGTAAAGATGGACCCGTAGTGGGGTTCTAAGGAGGTGAGTGTCCGACTTACGCAGCACTCGCACCTTTTGGCGAGTGGGGGGGTTTCTGGCCCGCACTTGCCCAGGGCTATATGGAGGTAGCGAGTGCCAGCTCCATCGAGCACTCGCCACCCCAGGCAAGTCGAGGCGACGAGTGCCAGCTCCATCAAGTACTCGCCGCCCCATGCGAGTGGAGGTTATAGAGGGCCACTCGCCTAGCTTTTCTGTGATGTATATTTACTATTTTACCCTCGTTATCCTTCCTATAGCCTTTTAGAACAACGAAGTTATGTTGTTGGAAGACCCAGTTGGGCTGCACATGGCTGTTTGGAACATCGGAGGTTTGCTATTTGTAGGTCGTTTTCAGAAATCTATAAATAGACCCAAGGGGGTACCTCAGAAAGCATGCTTACTTATTCCCCGGTCTTCGTACGCTTTTTGAGGTATCCTTAGCTCGGCACTTGGCTAAGGAGGGGAAGCATTGTAAGATCTTCCAGGTGTGTGGTGGGACCTCCGTACCGGAGCCTTGGTTCTGTCCCTTATTTTGATACCTTAGTTATTTGGCTTGCAAGGGAGAAGTAAGTGTGTGATCACCCCTTCCCCAAGGGTGAACTCCACAGAGACCGAGTTTTCAGTTTCAACATTTTGGTGTGGTGAGCGTGGAGAGTGGTCAGCACCGAAAATCTTTAGCAGGCTCGATGACTGGAGGAGAAGGGCAAGTTTCGGATAGGGTTGACTCGCCACCTCCTTCGCCTCTCGCCACTATTGGCATGTTTGAGGAGCTCAGGCAGGAGGTGCTTGGCCTCGTCAGGTTCACACTTGGCGCGCGTGCCGAGTGCTCGACACTAACTGTCCCGGTCGACGCCACCCCTGTAAGACCCCCTTTTTTTAACTCCAGGGTCTTAGGCCCTGAACCACCATTTTGCGATGACTCCATCCCCCAGGAAGGTCAACACCATGAAATTCTGATTCTGCCGGCCATCTCGATCACAAACGACATGAAGTATATAACAATGAAATAAACATCCAAGTCCACAATATAATACTTAAAGAGAAAAACACAGCCACATGTCCACATCATAACGGTCTAAAAGAGAAAACAACGGAACAAAGTAAAAAGGGCTTATGCCCGATATATCATATCCTCACTACAAGTCACTCGCGGAAGCAAATCTAAAACTAAGTGTCACCACTCACAGATCTAGAAGCCGGTGCACCCGAGCTAGACTGGCCCACCTCCATCTGCACCGTACTCCGCTGGTGCTGCATCTCCTGGGGCTACTCCTTGTCTCCAATTCGGTGCACCTAAAATGTTGTAGTCCACCGACCGTCAGTCAAACTAGACTCATTAACAATCCCCCACCCCTCTCCCAGTGGCTCTTAGGCACCGAGCGGAGAGGAGTGAAAAGGAGGACAACAAGGCAGAGTGTATAACAAATATATGGCTCCTAAACTAACAGAGGTATGACAGTAAAACATAGCAGGAGTATAACAGTAAAATAAAGTGCTGAGCAGTAAGATAAATATAAAAGAACTGAACAGAAAGTAAGAACAGTAACAAAAAGTAACCATTGATTTGTAGGGATCAACCCTATAGACCAAGGGGTCGTTTTGCAGGGCCTATCGTATAAAATGTCCCATACCAATTTATACGATAGGTGTCAGGTTTAAATGTAATGATTTATGTTATGTTATGCCATGAATTATACAAATACAACACACACACCCGACTATATGCACACAGACCTTTAGTTCCCTAGTTTTGGAGTTAGCTAAACTCTCAGGAGCCTCCCATCGTGGCAAACAGAGATAGTGGGCTGGGCCGCCACACTCCTAAACTAGCATTCGCACTACCTTGCCTAGGCTTACATTTGCCTCAACACTAAGAACACACAGTGGAGCCCCTGCGTACTAATGCTGGCAAATCCACTAGTCTTTCTTTAGCCAAGTGACATCCTCACCCACCGAGTCAACGTATTGACGTCGGTGCGAACGACCGTCCAATACCAAAGACCCACCAAATTTATGCACATGCAACATTACAATTTATATATATATATAATTCCGAGCCTCCAGCTCACCGGACTACCAAGTCCACCAAGTTTCGAGCCTACAGCTCCCCGGACTATCAAGTCCTCTTATCTCTATAACGAAAGCCCACCAACCGTGGGTCTAAACTATCCATTGATTTCCAATTTAGCTAAGATAAGTGAACGTGTGTGTGTAGGATGGTGTTATTATTAGGAGTTGCTCTTGTTCACATTATTCTTACGATTTAAGGTTAACCTGGACTGGCCAGGGCCTACCCGGTGAAGGGTTCTTGAGAGCACTAGGAACTACGATGGGCTGAAGCCCAAAGCTCCCTTTATCAAGGAACTTATTATTATTGTTTTCTACCTATGACCAGCCCTTTATTAATATTTCAGTTGAGCTAACCCTAAGTACATTTGACTCTCCATGCTAGCCTAGACTACCTCTTCTTACTATTCACAGACCAAGGGCGATATGACATATACAAGGGAGACACCCCAAATACTCTTCCAAATGACCTAAGATTATTATGGGGTAACTATTATGTCAAATATGCGACAAATCCAGAAACTAATAATTTTTCTAATTTAACTGATATTTTATTTATTTTCCTAAAAAAATCCAAATGCCCTCGTTTTGAATATGAAGTACCTTTTTCAGTCATGAAATATGCTCCACAAAATTATGATAAATATAAGGCAGATATTTTACTGTAAATTCAAAGTCTCCCAATTTTACAGCAAGGTTTAGGCCTCTGATCAAAATTTTGAATATAAACCCATAAATATCAATTAAAGAAACAAGTGCTGTAAATAAACTTCCAGAAATTATGAGAAAATTCAAGCATGACTATAATGACCTATGAACACTCCAGGACAAGTTTCCTAATTTTTCGGTGAATAATGAACTCTAATTTTAATTTTGAATAATATTCTACTTTCATAAATTAATGAAATTAGTACATAAATTATACATCTAAAATTTGTGAAAAAATTTCCATATGAGCATATTGACCTATAAACACCACTGATTATGTTTCACAATTTTCCAACAAGTATTGAGCTCTGAATCTATTATTGAACTTGTCTCCATACTTATAAGCTTGTGAAGTAAGTATTAGAAATATGCATCTAAAAACTATAACAAAATTCAGGTATGCGTATAATGATCTAAAACTTCCTTTGCTTAAATTACATAATTTTCTAGTGAATAGTGAGATCATAATTAACAAATGATTATCAAGGGCTAACACATATATTGCAAAGGAGATACTAAAATTATTGTTGCAAAATTTCCAATAAAATTACCAGAGACTCATACGAATCCTATGACTATACTACCCAAGTTTTATAACTTTTCACAGAGTTTTAATAGCCTAACATACAATTACAAGATTTGTGCCCTAATCTAGGGTTAGGGTTTTGAGGGGTTTAACAACCTCTAAATCCAATAAGAATTTTACCAGAGGACCTTAACTACCCTAGAGTCCTCTCCACCAAATTTAAAGTCATTTCAAGGTCATATGACCCCATGACCTTCAAACACTAGGTTAGCAAACATAGAGCCTACCCTAGAGTTCTGGGGCTCCTGCTTAAATTTGTGAAGTGAAAGTGGGTGATCGGGTTGTCTGGGCGGCCTGGGCGGTTTGTCCGCGCGGACTGGAGCTGGAGTTCGGCGGACTGGTGTTGGCTGTCTTTGCAGATTGGATTTCCGCGGACTGCACGTACTGGTTGAGTCCGGAAGTAGCTGGCTGAGCAATTTAGTGTCCGCGGTCTGTGCAGACTGAGGCTTGGAGTCCGCGCGATTAGCGGATGATCTGGAGTTACGGTGAGCCGCAATCTGGTAGCGATCTGGCCTTAGAGCTGGCGGACTATCTTGGTGTCCGCCGAGCTCGCGCGAGCTTGTTGTCTGGACTTATACTTCTGTGAAGTTCAGGGTTTCCGCTTTGTCCGCTGTGACCGGGCGGTTTGACTGTGGTCGTGGACATTGCGATCTGAGTTGGTGTCCGCATAGTACGCTATGACCGGGAAGTTTGCCTGTGGTTGTGGACTTGTGCGTGCAGATAGATGCTGTCCTTTTCTCCATGCGGACTGGCATGGTGCTCAGCTGGTCGTGCTCTTACGAGCAGATCTGTTCGCGAGTCCGGCTTATCGGTGCGGACTCGGCGGACTGACGGTGCTAGCTGCGATCAAGGGGCGGTTAGCCTATCTCATAGGGCGGTGATCACACTCCTCACCCCGCCAATAAATAGGACCCCATGGCTCATCATTAGACAACAGAGTGAACAATAAGTTGGACTCGGGTTAAGGCTGCAGACTCATTTTTCGTATCCACGTGGGTTGGTTTTCTTAACCGGTTGTTGTGTGCAGGTGACGCGGATAGCACTATGAAGCCAGGAGCTTGGTTTTGACCTTTGTCCGGCTCAGTGAAGTTAGCGTACTGCGTTCAGCGGTTTCCAATTTTCTGCATCAACTTCCCATTTCAATAACCTGTCTGCGCAACCTCGCGGTCTCAGCAGGTAGGCGGTCTGTACCTCAGTTCAAAAGCAGCAGGCATCTCTGCGAATAACGACATGTCCGCACGACCTCTCGGTCTCGGAGAACTCCGTATTTAGTTCGGCTTCAGCTCAGTTCGGGCGGTCTCTGCGGGCAGGTGGCCTCGGCAGTCTCAGTGTTTCTATCCGCCCAAATTGATTGTAGTTTCTATTTTTTTCTTGTACAGGAGAAATCATGTCTCGCCACGTATACCTCGCCCTGTAAAGAAGATTGATAAATTTTTGATCTGCTTGTTTCTGTCTATGCACTCTGGTTGCTTGAGTTGTCTTCCTATCTTCCGCTTGTTCAAGTTGTGATCTGAGTAGTTCCAAAGATATTAATTTGGCATTTGGGCTATCTTGCTGAGCATCTTGTGAAAATTCAACATGGTATTAGAGGGAGGTTCAGTTGCTTGAGCGGTGATCAACAAGTTCTGTTGTTGCTCTATGCTTCTGAAAGGTTGACCAGGATAATGCAATGAACGGAGGTTTTGCGAGAGGTCTGGGAATTGAGCTTTTAACGCCGACTAACTTCAAGAAGTGGAAGTCGTTCATGAAAAGCTATCTTCTGGGCGAGGAGCTGTGGGTGGTCATCGGTGGTGATGACCAGGTAAAAATTACAGCTGCGTTTGGAACTGCCGAGCAAGTGAGAGTGTGGAGGAGACAAATGTTAAGGCTGAGTTTGCTCTCAAGTGGGCGGTGTCACCTGAGCTCTTTGATCACATCTCAGGATGTGAGTCTGCTGCTCAGATATGGACTTCCCTCGATGGGTTGTTCAACAGAAAGAATGTAGCTAGGATATAGTTCTTGGAAAATGAGTTGGCTAAGGCAACTCAAGGATATCTTTCTATCTCTAGATACTTCTTGAAGATGAAGAGCTTATGTGCTGAGCTTTCAGCACTTGATCCTGATGAGCCGATCTCCGAGGATAAGCTGAAGAGGCACATAATATGCGGTCTGCGGAAGGAGTATGTGGCCTTCATCACTTCTGTTCAAGGCTGGCCAACTCAGCCTTCTCTTCTGGAGCTGGAGAACCTGCTTGCTTCGCAGGAGAGCTTGGCTAGACAGATGGCCGGGGTGACTGTCTCTAAAGGAGGAAGTAAAGCTCTCTTCACTGAGAAGAAGAAGAAGAAGAGATGGGAAGGGAAGAAGAAGAAGACTACGGCTGGAGATGAACCTTCAACTTCTAACCAGCAAGAGGGGAGCTTTGCTCCTAAGAAAGATTGGAAGAAGAACTTGATGTGTTACAGGTGTCATCAGCCGGGTCACTTCAAGCGTGACTGTAAAGTCAAGCTGCAGCCTGGGCATGCTGCAGGCAAGAAGGAAGCTTCCTCTAGCAATGAGGAAGCTGGTTGGGGTGGAGCCTTCATGACGAGCACTTGTGTCTGTGCCTTGTACACCATTGACTTCGAAGATGACTGGATCGTGGGCTTCGGGTGTGGTCATAACCTCACCGGAGACACGTCGAAGTTCTCCTCGCTGTAGGCTTACTCAGGTAACGAAGCCATCATCACTGCTGATAATACTATTCATACTGTAGATAAGGAAGGTGTAGTGTCCGTAGGTAGTGATTAGGGTCCACTTACATTAAGGAGTGTCTTGCACGTACTAGGCATGAAGAAGAATCTCTTCTCCATTACCAACACAGTATATGTAGGATATCAGGTTCTATTTGATATAACAGAAGTGAAGTTTCTCCGCAACGTATCAGCAGTTAAGGTTGATGTTGCTCATGTTGGAAGGAGAGTGAATGACTTGTTTGTTTTATCAACAAGCTCCTATGTTGAACGCATGAGGGCCAATGATAGCGCTGCTATGTGGCATGAGAGGCTGGGGCATGTACGGATGGATAAGCTGAAAGCTATGGCAAATAGGAGCCTAGTGAGAGGCTTGCCTAAGCTATCATCCTTCGGTGATGGTCATGTTTGTGCAGGATATCAGTATGGCAAGTCCCACCGTCTTCCATTTGATAAGTCACAAATATGAAGAAAAGCACCATTGGAGGTTATCCATGGTGATCTGATGGGACCAACCATTACTGTTAGCCTTGGCGGGAGTAAGTACATGCTAGTCTTGATTGATGACTACTCAAGATACACTTGGGTGTATTTCTTGAAGGAGAAGTCTGAAGCCTTCCAATTGTTTGTGGAGTTCAAGGAACTGGTGGAGGGCCAGCTTAACCTGCGGATCAAAAAATTTAGAACTGACAACGGCAGAGAGTTTGTCTCCTCTGAGTTTTTTATTTTTTGCAGGAAGCACGAGATCAAGAGAGAGCTTACTTATGCTCATACGCCACAACAAAATGGAGTTGCAAAAAGGAATATCCATCATCTGACGGAGACTTGCAAATGTTGGCTTCATGCCAAGAGTATCCCAAGGTCCTTTTGGGCAGAGGGAATGTCTTGTGCAGCTTATGTCATCAATCAGATGCCTCTAAGTCCGATCAACATGAAGTTCCCCTTCGAGATGTTGATAAATGAGAAGCCAAGTGTTAAACACCTTCAGGTGTTTGGTTCAACTTGCTACGTGCATATCCCGGATGCTCTGAGGACTAAGCTTGATGCAAAGGCAAGGAAGCTTGTCTTTGTTGGCTTTGATGAGCGGAAGAAGGGATGGAGGTGCATGGATCCTATGACAAAGAAGTTCGTTGTGTCAAGAGACGTGGTCTTTGATGAATTGACGTCATATAGAGGAAGCTCAGTTGAGTTATCGGAAGGCAAGGTTGATGAAGGGCAGGAGGTGACTACTGAGATTGTCCGAGAGGAGCTTATTGTTTCACCAGCAGCTCCTGTTGCTTCTAGCTCTAGGGCAGAGGCTTTTGGTTCTGGAAGTAGGGGGAGCATTGCTCAAGGATTGCCCGAAAATGGAGCTGAGCTTGAAGAAGCAGCGGAGGTGGTGTGTAAGGAGCAGCCTCTTAGGAGATCAAAGAGGATCATCAAGCCTTCGGCTCGATACTATGAAGGGAATACAGTGAGCTTTGTCTCCTGTTTCTTTGCAAGCCCTATAGATGAGCGAGAGCCTTCAAAGTTTGAAGATGCCACTGGAGTGAAGGAGTGGGACAATGGCATGGATGATTAGATGGTTGCTCTCAGGAAGAATGAAACTTGAGACTTGGTACCCAAGGTGGATGGCATTACTCCTATTACTTGTAAGTGGGTCTATAAGATGAAGAAGAAGGCGGATGGAAGAATCGAGCAGTACAAGGCTCGCCTTGTTGCTCGAGGATTCTCTCAACAGTACGGTGAGGACTATGAGGAGACGTTTAGTCCGGTGGAAAAGATGACTTCTGTACGAGTGGTGATAGCTTTGGTGGCCTGTTAGGGCTGGAAGATGTGGCAGCTGGACATAAAGAATGCTTTTCTTTACGGGGAGATTGACAAGGACATCTTCATGGATCAGCCACTTGGTTATGTTTCTAAAGAACATCTGGACTATGTCTGCAAGCTCAAGAAGGCCCTTTATGGGTTGAAGCAGGATCCGAGGGCATGGTATGGGAAGATTGCAAAATATCTTCAATTTTGTAGCTATCTTGCCTCCAACTCAGACTCGAGCCTGTTCATCAAGAAGAAGGGAGAGCTTCTAGTACTAATGCTGTTGTATATGGATGACATGATCATCATGGGGAATTCCAAGGAGGAGGTATCTAGGCTCAGGGAGGAGCTAGCTATTCGCTTCAAGATGAAAGACTTGGGGGTGCTTCATCACTTTCTTGCTCTCGAAGTGGAAAAGAAGGAGGGCGGGATTCTTGTTTCCCAGAAAGGTTATGCGGATCGGATTGTGAAACGATTCGGCAAGGAAAGGGGGGAAGAGTTGCTCTACTCCTTTGGATTGTGGCTTGAAGCTTTGATGAGATGAGTGTAGGATTCTTCCTAAACCCTTGGTGTTCCGAGCTCTGGTGGGGAGCTTGATCTACCTGACGATTACAAGGCCAGACATTGCTTATGTTGTTGGCCAAGTAAGTTGGTTTATGGCGGAGCCAAGGAAGTCTCATCTGATGACGGAGAAGAGTATTCCTAAGTATGTGATCACGAATTCTGATATGGGACTCCTTTATAGGAGGGACTCGAGCTTTTCTTTGCTAGGTTATACATATACTGATTATGGTGGTGATTTGGATGATCGAAGGTCAACTTCTGGTTATGTGTTCACTTGTGGATCAGCGGGCATCTCGTGGTGTAGTAAGAAGGAGGATTCGGTGTCCGTGTCTGAAAGTGAGGATAGATACAACTCTAGAGGGGGGGGGGTGAATAGATTATTCAAAAATTATGACACCCTACTCAACTCTCTTAGAGTTAATTTGCGGAATGAGTTTATAGATATTTGAAACCCTAGAGCCTAACACAAAGTGAAGTGCACAAGAGAAAGCTAACTGTAATTACAATTGAGCTTTGGTCCTATCACAGCAACTAGCAATCCTAGTTATTTATACTCACAGCCACAGTGCAATAATTAAATTAAGCAACACAGACGACACAAGAGGTTTATAGTGGTTCCCTCTAAATAGGTACGTCCACTCTTCTACCACCCTGGTAGGAATCCACTACAGGTTTTTGTTCAGGTGCCCTGCCACCAACTGATCTGGTTCAGGTAGATCAAGTAGACCCTTTGAGCTTTTGATCAGGAGCTCAAAATTGAACACAGGTTTTTGCTCAGGTGCCCTGCCACCAAGGTTCACTTTTGAAGGGAGTAATAACCCTTTATACAGGAGGTTGAGAGAGTTAGAGTGTCTTCCTTATTGTAAAATAAGATTAGAGAAGCTAGTGGATTGCACAGAGCTAGAAAGCTCTAAAGAATCAAGGCTCCCCCTGGCTTAGTGATATCCAGGAATAAGTCTTGCTTCAGGGTGCAGGTTCTCTTCTGAACTTTTGACAGAGAGCTGTCTTTAAGTTCTTTAAGGAGCAGCTTGAAGAAGACTCTTGATTTGTAATGAATGTTCTTCTTCAGTAACTTTTCTTCATTCTTCTTCTTCTTCTTGAGACTCTAAGTGAATGTTCCTGGCAGCAGGATGAACTCAGGATTGAAGATGAGAGAGTTGAAGAAGGTTGATCTTCTCAGTTGAATGTAACAATATCTGAGAGCTGTATCTCTTCTTGTTTTGAATCTGTGTATGAAAAACTCTGTGTATACTCTGCTTGCTTAGTATATGCATGTATGTGTATATGTCTCTATCTTTTGATAACACTTTATATATTGGCCTTTGTAACGGCTCTAATCTTTGTTTGAATTTTGTCTTCTTCTGAGATCTGCAATCTGGGCTGCAAATAGCACAAAGCAAAAAAATATCCTGCATACAGACATCCTATAAAGGGATAAAGCTTTCTAAGAAGCTGTATATCTAATCTGATAAAAGAATACTAGAGAAAGTCACATCAGAGCAAACTCTTTACGGTCAGAGAAGACTTTTGAGTCTAACGGCTATAAAGGACAGCATGACAGATAAAGCAGAAAATATTTCAACTAATAAGACAAAAGACTTTGTCAGATAGAACTTGACTTATGCACAAAGGATGGGGCAAAGATTGCCTTGAGATGTATGCATAAAATCAATGAAATAATCTTTAATAAAATATGCCAAATAAATAGGAAATAAATCACAGAACAGAAGGAGTACAAAATTATTAATAGTAGACAAAAGATCGTCGAACGATCCACAGAGATTGTCTAACGAACCACAGAGATCGTCGAACTATCAAACAGATAGTCGAACGAAACAGATAGTCGAACTATCAAAGCAGATAGTCGAACTATCAGAAAGATAGTCGAACTATCAAATAGATAGTCGAACTATCGACACAAAGTAGATAGTCAAACTATCAAAGCAGATAGTCGAGCTATCAAGAAAGAGCAGATAGCCGAACTATCAACCAGATAGTCAAGCTATCAGAAAGGTGAACTATCCAAGCAGATAGTTGAACTATCAAGAAAGATAGTCGAACTATCAAACAGATAGTCGAGCTATCGAACAAAGCAGATAGCTTAACTATCAACCAGATAGTCGAGCTATCAGATAGTTGAACTATCCAAGCAGATAGTTGAACTATCAAGAAATTTGTCTTGGCAAAAGAAGTCGAGCAGGGTTCGACGATCGACGAGGCAGATACCACAGATCATCGAGCTAACAAGAGTTGAACTAACTCAGAGTTAGACGATCTGCTGACTGACGATAGTCGACCAACTGATAGAAGATCGTTGAACAGTTGATAGATGATAGTCGAGCACCGTTCGACTATAGTCGAACCAAAAATAACTTAGCCAGATTTTTACTGGATAAGTGACAACTCTACAACTGAGGAAATCTAACCTAGCAACTAACCTTTTACCATAGATAAATCTTGGGTCAAGAAACTAATTGAGAAGACTAAACTCAAATCCAAACTAGGGTACCAACAATCTCCCCCTATTTGGGTTAAGACTCTCAAAACAAAACTACTGGAAATAAATATTACTTAGGAAAAGAAACATCTAAGCATCAAATTACATTAAACAAATAGTCAAATAAATATACTGTCAATAAATAAAACTTAAGCAGCATCAGAATCTGGTTTAGAGACAGAAGAACAAGGAAGGAAAGAAATTTTTCTGAATGCATCTAGAGCTTCCTTCTTTGATGTCTTCAAGTCTTGTTCTCCAATGATTTTAGATTCTCCTGCTCTTAGCACTACGGCTTCTGGGTGCTTTTCCATATACTTAGAAGGATCAAAAACCTCAGGTCTAACCTAGAATCTGTCCAGTTCCTTCTTTCTGAACTTTGACATTGTAGTTAAGCCTGTTATATCTTTGCCTTCAGCTCTGGCCTGTCTGATCTGGGCTGATCCAACTAGTTCGAGAAATCTGGCCATCCTGAAATCAGGATTTAGCTCTTGGCTCTCATATTCATTATCATCAGTTGAATCAATAGGTTTTACAGTTTTGAATTTTGTAGAGAGTTCTAGCATACTAGCAGCTGGCTCTTTATTTTCTTGAATAATAAGAGAAGATGGAGGAGCAAACTCTGCATATTTTTTACTTGATTTTTCAGAGTAAATAATCCTATTTCCTTTTGAATCTGTTTTCTTTGTTTGAGCTGGCCTTTGGATGGTATGCTTTTGCTTTCTTTTGGAGGTTATGCTTTTCTCTTGGGTGAAGGATGAGGAGAAAAGGTTGGCTTCTGATATACTACCTCCTTCACTTGCTCTTTTGTATCAGCCTCTTATCTTTGATGTCCAGATTGATATCTGCCTTGATATCCTGGATTACTTCTTCTTTGATGTGCTTGAGAGGGTGTGAATCTTTCAGAAGGAGCTGATGGATTGGCAGATACATTTCCAGAGGCTCCTGCACTTAGAGGAGGAGGAGGAGGGCCTCTGGGATTCCACTTTGGAGCTGGACTATCATATCTTTTGCTTTTCATTCTCTGCTATTATTGGTTTCTAGATAGTCCCATCTAATGTTGATATTCTTTAGATTTGGGATCTATCCCTTTCAGTATGTAATAGGGAACATCATGATCAAGATTAGGAGGAGGAGGAGCAGCAGCTTTCCTTTTTCTTTTTGCTGCTTTCTTCTTCTTAAGACCTTCTGACTCATCAGAATCATCCTCATCATCAGAATGAGATGATTGAGGTTCATCATAGGGATCAAAAGCCTCTTGCTCAGCTTGTTCTTTGGCTTTCAATGCAGCTTTCTCTCTTTCTTCTTCTAAGGCATCCTGTGCCAGAAGAGTATCAAGGTCTAGTCCAGGGGTGTCATCCCAGACTGTAGATCTTTCTTCTTGTTCAACTAAAACATTCTCTTGCTCAACTGTAACTGTCTTGAGGACCAGTTCTTCTGGAGCTTGCTCAGCTTCAGGTTCTTTTATAACAGCAGGTTCTTGAGCTGGTTTTGGAGCTGGTTCTTGAACAACTTGATCTTCTTGAACTTGATCTATAGTATCAGGAACACACAAATTTTCTAAATGGGCTAGCAACATACCTTCAATATATTCACATGCTAGCATGTCAGTTAACATGTCAAGGAATTGAGTAAATGAATTACCTTCAGGACTTCCTACCTCCCATAAGTCCTCTAGAAAGGATGTAATGACTCCTTCTAGGTATAGGGCAACAATGGGAGTGGAGACTTCTTCAAGGCATACTTTGAAGGCAAATTTTGCTTCCATTATGATATCAGATGGCCTCTGAACTGGAACTTGAACTACTTGAACAACTGTTTTGTCTCGAACATCAGCTATAACTTCAGCTGGTTCTATAACTGAAACTGCAGGAGAAGTTGAAGGTTCTGGTTCTGCAGCTTTAGGAAGTTCATCTACTGGAGTCTTTTTTGGGGCTTCTATCTCTTCTGTAACTGTTGTTTCTTTTTGAATATCTGCTGGAAGAGTAACAAGGGGCAGTTCTAAGGCATCTTCCTCGAACATCTCCCCCTGCTTGATTTCAGTAGATACTGAAGTCAGGCCCCTTAGTGAAGATGGCTCAGCAGACTTGGAGAGGGCTGTGATGGAGGATGTCAGGGAAGAGATGGTAGAAATAAGAGGGGCAATTGCTTCTTCAATCATGGTTTTGATTGAAGGAGTAATTAGCTCCAGGATGTTTGAAATGAAAGCTGGGGTGATTTCAAAAGATGTGGAAGGGGGAATTTCAGTAGATGGAAGATCATCAGGGATGGTGGTCTCCTGATGAGATATGTTGTGAACTGGGGATTTATGAGTAGATGCAGGAAGATCAATATGATCTGGATGAGAAATTGGTGACTGAGGTGGAGTGAGTAGAGTCTCAAATACCAACAGATCAAAGCTAGGATTAGAAATCCCAGCAAGATGTGAAGGAATTGGAGATGCTGGTGATGATGTATGGAGAATAGTGGAGGAATCAAGTAGAAGAGAGGCAGTGGATGTAGATGGCACTTCAGTAGAAGTGGATGGTAATGCAGAGGTAGATGGAAATGCAGAAGTAGATGGCAATGCAGAAGTAGAAGAAATGAGGGGAATGGAGGATCCTTCTTCAGGTAGGTGGGGAGTGACTGGTACAGTCCTGGTGCTCTCAGATAAAATAGGAGCTACCCCAGCTGGTGAAGGCTTCTGAAAGATCCTTTTCCACTTAACAAATAAGGTGGGATCCATTTTCTTACTGGCATTGATGGAAGTTGCAACTGTACCCAACAGTTGAGGATATTTTTCCTTTAGGAAAATTCCTATTACCCTTCCAAGGGTTACTTCCTTCTTGCTGTTCTTCTTTCTGATCAAATCAAACATTATCCCTGCCCAATTTATCTCTTTCTTATTGATAATTGCACTCATCAAGGCAAACTGCTGCCTGGTTATATTGTCATGAGCTGAGTGCTTGCCCAAAAGTACTTTTCCAATAAGTTCAACTAAGAACTTAATCCTCAAATGGAAGTTAACTTTCAACAACTTTGTAGGAATGCCCTCAGCATGTCCTAGCTCGACGAGCATTCTTCCATACTCTTGAGTATCTTGGTCATACTCTTCTTGACCATTCAATAATCCGAAAATTTCAGTCAGTACGGCAGGAGTCAGGATTACCTCTTTGCCGCCTATTGTCCCGGTCATGGATTCGTCGTTGGAAGACGAAGAGTAAATCCATTCTTTAATCTCTAGAATGTTGATCTTGATCCTTGTTGACATTAGCTTTTCCAGTCCTTGATCCTTGCAGAGTTATAGCATCTCTATGATCTCCGCATCGCAGGCGCTGAACGAGTCGAAATCCACACTAAAACCGGCATCAAACTTCATCGCTGTCAGGAGAGCTGGAGCAATCGCCATCGATTTGGTTGGAGAGGATGATGAAAACAAAACGGCAGAAAGCGCAGGGCAGAGCTCAAGCAGAAAGATGGAATACGAAAAGAGGAGCTCTGTCGACTACTAAAAGACGATCTATTAACCTAGGTCGACGATCGTTTTATATTAAAACAAATAATCGTCGATCTATTTTAACAGATAATAGAAACGATAGTCGAACGGTCGTTCGACGATCATCTCCTGAAGCAGAGTAGTCGAGCAATCGTTTGACTATTACTGTCTTCACAAGCAAACAGGCCGACGTTAACCATAGGTCGACGATAGGCCCAACCTGTTCGACTATCATTGAACTTCGTCCGACGATCTTCTAACAGATTTCAACAAGGCAGAAGTCACACTTAGTCTTTTCCATTAATCATGCCTAGTTGATGCAAAAAGAATAGATGCTTCTCTTCATCTAAGGGCTTGGTGAAAATATCACCTCTCTGAAGGTCAGTGGATATGAACTCAAGGCTGATCTTTTTCTTTTCAACACAATCTCTCAGGAAATGATGTCTGATCTCAATGTGCTTGGTTCTAGAGTGGTGCACAAGATTTTGTGCAATGGAGATAGCACTGGTACTGTCACACATGATTTTTGTGTTCTTGTGTGTGTACCCATAATCCAAAAGCTGGTTTTGAATCCACAGGATCTGTGAACAAAAACTGGCAGCTGCTATATATTCAGCCTCAGTAGTTGAAGTTGAGACAGAAGCCTGTTTCTTACAGAACCAAGAGACCAATCTCTCTCCCAGAAACTGAAAAGTTCCTGATGTACTATTCCTGTCAACTCTACAACCAGCATAGTCAAAATTAGAGTATCCAATTAACTCAAATTCTGATTCAACTGGGTACCAAAGTCCTAAATTTGGACATCCCTTCAGTTATCTCAAAATTCTCTTGAGAAGAATCAAATGAGATTCCTTGGGGTTGACCTGAAATCTAGCATATAGGCATGTGGCAAACATTATATCTGGTCTACTTGCAGTTAAATACAACAGGGAACCAACAATGGCCCTATAGTTTTTTTGATCAACTGGCTTACCCTGATCATCAGAATCTATAACTACATTAGTAGCCATGGGTGTATGCATTGCTGAAGCATCAGCCATCCCAAACATCTTTACCAATTCCTTGGCATATTTGGATTGGGAGATGAAGATGCCATCAGCATCTTGCTTTACTTGGAGACCATGAAAGTAAGACAGCTCACCCATACTACTCATCTCAAACTTAGCGTGCATCAGGTCAGAGAACCTTTTGCAAAGTTTGGGATCAGTGGAGCCAAAAATAATATCATCCACATAAACTTGAACTAACAGGATAGTGTCCTTGTGATGCTTAACGAAAAGGGTTCTATCAACTACTCCTCTAACAAAGTTGTGCTCTAACAGGAAACTAGCTAGAATCTCATACCAGGCTCTGGGTGCTTGTTTAATTCCATAAAGAGCTTTTTGCAACTTGTAAACTAATGAGGGTTGAGTTGAAGAAACAAACCCAGGAGGTTGTTCAACAAACACCTCTTCCTTTAACTCACCATTTAGGAATGCACTCTTGATATCCATCTGGAAAACCTTAAACTTCATATAGGCTGCATAGGCTAGAAAGATCCTTATTGTCTCTAGCCTTGCAACAGGAGCAAAGGTTTGGTCATAGTCTATACCTTCCTCCTGTCTGTAGCCCTGAGCTACAAGCCTAGCTTTGTTCCTTATAATAAATCCATTTGCATCCAACTTGTTTCTAAACACCCACTTGGTGCCTATGATCAGTTGGCCTTTTGGTATTGGAACCAAAGTCCATACCTTACATCTTTCAAATTGATTGAGCTCCTCTTGCATAGCAATGATCCAGTGGGGATCTAGCTCAGCATCTTTTATGGTGAGGGGCTCAATTTGTGAAAGGAAACAAGCATGCATCACATCCTGTCTTAATTGATGTCTTATTTGCACACCAGCTGATATGTCACCAATCACTTGAGATGTAGGATGATCTCTAAGTGTGACAAGATCAGCAGGTGGTATGTGATCTTCATCAACAGTTGGGATTAATTCCTCCTGAGGAATAAGATCACCTGTTGGTGGTACAGCAACTGCTTCCACAGAGTCTCCATCACTGTCTGAATAAGTGATATAAAGAGTTGAAAGAGGGAGAATCTCTTGAGTGACATCTTTGCATGACTCTAGTACCTGCAATGAGCTTGAGGAAACATGCACAGACTCTTCTATTTTAGAAGATGATTTATTAAACACCCTATAAGCTTTGCTTACTTGGGAATATCCAAGAAAAATTCCCATTGAAGCTTTTGCTTCAAATTTTCTAAGATATTCTTTATTGTTATTGTGAATATACACTACACAACCAAAGACTCTAAAATAATTAATTTTAGGTTTCTTTCCTTTAAGCAACTCATAAGGAGTTTTACTCTTAAGCTTGTCTATAAGACATCTGTTCAGGACATAATTAGCTGTGCTAACAGCTTCTGCCCAATAAGAAAGAGGCATGTTAGCATCTGCCAATAATGTTCCAGCAGCTTCAATCAGGGTTCTGTTCTTCCTTTCCACTACCCCATTTTGTTGGGGAGTTCTAGGAGCAGAGAAGCAATGTTTGATACCTTCTTTCTCACAGAATTCTTGCATGAGAAGAGAATCAAACTCAGTACCATGATCACTTCTGATCAAAGCCACATGAGTAGAATACTCAATCTGCACACATAGCAGAAAGTCTGTAAGAACTTTGAAGTTATCAGCCTTAGTTCTCAAAAAGAACACCCAAGTGAACCTAGAGAAGTCAACTACAATCACTAGAGTGTAATACTTCCCTCCTAGACTCTGTACATTTATTGGACCAAAAAGGTCTAAGTGTAATAAATATAGGATTCTAGGTGAATCACTTTTATTTACAGATTTAAAGGAATTTTTGGTTTGCTTGCCTAATTGACAAGCCTTGCATAGGCTCTCCTTCTTGTAGGGACAAGAAGGTAAACCTCTAACAAGGTTGTATTTAGATAACCTAGATATGTTCTTGAGGTTAACATGGCTAAGCCTCCTATGCCATAAGGTGTTATTATTTGTTACTTCATTAAACAGGCAGATTTCAGATTGGGTTGAATTAAAATCTACTAAATAAGCATTACCCTGTCTAATGCCTACTAACACTACATTACTATTTAAAGTAATATTATAGAGAGAGTCAGTGAAAGATACCTGATATCCTGCATCACATAACTGGCTTATTGAGATAAGGTTATGCTTCAGTCCAGTTACATATGCAACCCTTTTGAATGTTACTGTTCCAATGATAGTCCTACCATATCCTTCTGTTTGACCACAGCTAGAATCCCCAAAGATCATCTTTTGTCCAAGCTTGGCCTTGAATCTTGACAGATTGTCTTTGTTTCCTGTCATGTGTTTGGAACAGCCACTATCCAAATACCATTTGTCTTTAGTAATTGGATAGGTCTTTACCTGCAAATTAAACAATTAGACATTGTGGACCCAGACAACCTTGGGTCCATTATTTTTCACATAATGAAAACTTGAAATAAAAGAGTAAGCAGGCTGAGGTTTATATCCTAAAGGGTAAGATCTCCTAGGTGGGATACTCCATGCAGTTGATGGGTCAACAAACCTAGTGTTTGTATTTATCTTAGGATTTCTAAGGTTCAGGTGATTATTTTGAAAATCATATTGAGATCGACGATCAGAGTTCGACGATCGATGCTCAGATCGTCGAGCAGCGTTCGACGACTTTTGTATTTCCTTAAATTTTTGTTTTCTCTTTTCTCTCTTAGCTTTATTTAAGACTTTATTAACTTGTTTTACTTGCTCAGTATTCTTTATTCCATCAGCTGAAATAAAGTTTACTGGAGTTGAAAGATGATTTTTAAGAACCAATGGGGGTTCATGTGATGAGGCTCCTAAGCCTAGCTTATTATTGCCTGACCTAGTGTTTGTTATGCTACTGATCTCTAGCAGCTTAAGGCTTCTACACATTAGAGATTCTTCTAATCTTTTTGATTTAGCTAGTTCAGTTTTAAGAAATTTTATTTCTTCACTAGACTTAGTGAGTTCTGCTTCTAACCTAGCATTTTCAATGGAGAGGATTTCTGATTCTACTATCCTATTTCTAAGCTCCTTAATTTCTTTTTCTGAACTAATTAAATCTAAACAAAGGGATTTAAATTCAGATTTAAATTCAGCAGAAGAAAAATCATAAGAAGATAATACCTGATCTTCTGTTGGCATTTCTTCATCATCATCAGAACTCTCTGCAGCTGAGTGGTTGCTGCAGGCATCAATTGCCATTAGGCAAATTTCCTTTGCCTTCTTCTCTTCCTCATCTTCACTGGAGCTTGAGGAGGAAGATTCCTCATCTGAATCACTCAAGGTCTCAGCAACAAATCCTTTCTCCTTCTTCTTGTTTTTATAGGAGGAGGACTTGGAGTGCTTCTTGTGATGTTCTTTTTCTTTTCTCTTTTCTTTGTTCTTTTCCTCTGGACACTCAGGTAGAATGTGTCCAGGTTTCCTGCAACCATAACAGATAATTTATTTAGCTGGAGATCTATCATACCTTTGTTTATCTTCATATCTTGAAGATTTCTTTCTGAATTCCTTTCTGCCCATCTTGAGAAACCTTTTGGCAAAGAGTGCCATCAGCTCCTCATTTGATTGGCTTCCTTCAGAAGCATCAACATCTTTTAGAGCAAGGGTTTGCTCTTTCCTTGTTGGAGTTGGAGTCTTGGCTTCAGCCTTAGCTTCCCTGCACTTTAGCACTTGCTCAAAAGATTTGAGCTTGCCAAGGAGGCCTTTAATTGAGATTTAAGTAGTGCTTCTAGCCTCTTTGATGGGCCAGATCCTAAGATCCCATGTGCTGGGGAAGCACATCAGTATCTTATCATTGACCTCTGTCAATGTTATCTCCTTATCAAGAGTTCTCAGCTCATTGATGATTGAGCTGAGCCGGGTGTACATTCCTTCAACTGATTCAGTTTCAGTCTTCTTAAAGTTTTCATATTGAGATATAAGGTTGGACCTTCTGTCCTTCCTTTCATCAGCTGAACCAGCTATAATCTGGTTCAGTGAGTCCCACATGGCTTTTGCAGAGGTGCAATCAGCCACTTTCTGGAAGGTTTCATCAGACATAGTCTGAGCCACAATATTCAGAGCTTTTGCTTCAGCTATTTTTGCTTTCTTGTAAGCATCATTGTAATCTGGAGGTGGCACTGCAATCAAATTTGAAGTTGTAGCAGAAGTTGCAGCAGGAGGTGTTGGTGGTCCTGTCAAAATAGAAGAAAAAATATCTTCATCAATAGAGTTCATATATAATTTGATTCTTGCCTTCCAGATGCTAAACTTTGCTAAGTTGCAAACTGGAGGTCTTGTGCTAGAGTAATCCTTTTACTGGGCCATGAAGTGAATATCTAAAAGCTTGGTATCTATCTAGATCTTGTGACTCAGGTGTTAGCTTGTACAGTCATTCAACCTGCCTCTGATACCAATTGAAAGTGAGGATAGATACAACTCTAGCGGGGGGGGGGGGGGGGGTGAATAGAGTATTCAAAAATTATGACACCCTACTCAACTCCCTTAGAGTTAATTTGTGGAATGAGTTTATATATATTTGAAACCCTAGAGCCTAACACAAAGTGAAGTGCACAAGAGAAAGCTAACTGTAATTATAGTTGAGCTTTGGTCCTATCACAGCAACTAGCAATCCTAGTTATTTCTACTCACAGCCACAATACAATAATTAAATTAAGCAACACAGACGACACAAGAGGTTTATAGTGGTTCCCTCTAAATAGGTACGTCCACTCTTCTACCACCCTGGTAGGAATCCACTACAGGTTTTTGTTCAGGTGCCCTGCCACCAACTGATCTGGTTTAGGTAGATCAAGTAGACCCTTTGAGCTTTTGATCAGGAGCTCAAAATCCAACACAGGTTTTTGCTCAGGTGCCCTGCCACCAAGGTTCACTTTTGAAGGGAGTAATAACCCTTTATGCAGGAGGTTGAGAGAGTTAGAGTGTCTTCTCTATTGTAAAATAAGATTAGAGAAGCTAGTGGATTGCACAGAGCTATAAAGCTCTAAATAATCAAGGCTCCCCCTGGCTTAGTGATATCCAGGAAGAAGTCTTGCTTCAGGGTGCAGGTTCTCTTCTGAACTTTTGACAGAGAGCTGTATTGAAGTTCTTGAAGGAGAAGCTTGAAGAAGACTCTTGATTTGTAATGGATGTTCTTCTTCAGCAGCTTTTCTTCTTTCTTCTTCTTCTTCTTCTTGAGACTTTGAGTGAATGTTCCTGGCAGCAGGATGAACTCAGGATTCAAGAAGAGAGAGTTGAAGAAGGTTGATCTTCTCAGTTGAATGTAACAATATCTGAGAGCTGTATCTCTTCTTGTTTTGAATCTGTGTATGAAAAACTCTGTGTATACTCTGCTTGCTTAGTATATTTATGTATGTGTATATGTATCTATCTTTTGATAGCACTTTATATATTGGCCTTTGTAATGACTCTAATCTTTTTTTGAATTTTGTATTCTTCTGAGATCTGAAATCTGGGCTGCAAATAGCACAAAGCAAAACATATCCTACAGACAGACATCCTATAAAGGGATAAATCTTTCTAAGAAGCTGCATATCCAATATGATAAAAGAATACTAGAGAAAGTCACATCAGAGCAAACTCTTTACGGCCAGAGAAGACATTTGAGTCTAACGGCTATAAAGGAAAGCAAGGCAGATAAAGCAGAAAATATTTCAACTAATAAGACAAAAGACTTTGTCAGATAGAACTTGACTTATGCACAAAGGATGGGGCAAAGATTGTCTTGAGATGTATGCATAAAATCAATGAAATAATCTTTAATAAAATATGCCAAATAAATAGGAAATAAATCACAGAACAGAAGGAGTAAAAAATTACTAACAGCAGACAAAAGATCGTCGAACGATCCACAGAGATCGTCGAACGAACCACAGAGATCGTCGAACTATCAAACAGATAGTCGAACGAAACAGATAGTCGAACTATCAAAGCAGATAGTCGAACTATCAAAAAGATAGTCGAACTATCAAACAGATAGTCGAACTATCAACACAAAGCAGATAGTCGAACTATCAAAGCAGATAGTTGAGCTATCAAGAAAGAGCAAATAGCCGAACTATCAACCAGATAGTCGAGATATCAGATAGTTGAACTATCCAAGCAAATAGTTGAACTATCAAGAAAGATAGTCGAACTATAAAACATATAGTCGAGCTATCGAACAGAGAATATAGCTGAACTATCAACCAGATAGTCGAGCTATCAGATAGTTGAACTATCCAAGCAGATAGTTGAACTATCAAGAAATCTGTCTGGGCAAAAGAAGTCGAGCAAGGTTCGACAATCGACGAGGCAGATACCACAGATCGTCGAGCTAACAAGAGTTGAACTAACTCAGAGTTAGACGATCTGCTAACTGACGATAGTCGACCAACTGATAGACGATCGTCGAACAGTTGATAGACGATAGTCGAGCGTCGTTCGACTATAGTCGAACCAAAAACAACTTAGCCAGATTTTCACTAGATAAGTGAAAACTCTACAACCGAGGAAATCTAACCTAGCAACTAACCTTTGATCATAGATAAATCTTGGGTCAAGAAACTAATTAAGAAGACTAAACTCAAATCCAAACTTGGGTACCAACAGTGTCTACTACGGCAGCAAAGTACAAGGCTTCGGCCTTGGCAGCTCGGGAAGCCATTTGGCTAAGGAGACTAGTAGAGGACGTCCATAAGGAAGTGCAAGGTGCCACTCTGCTCCGTGGTGACAATGAGAGTGCCCTCAAGCTGGTGAACAATCCAGTTTGCCATGCGAGGATCAAGCATATTGAGATCGAGCACCATTTCATTCGAGAAAAGGTGTTGGTGGGATCTTTAGTGGTTGGGCATGTTCGAAGTGAGGACAATCTTGCTGACATCTTTACAAAGACGCTGTCGAAGGGGCCTTTCCAGCGACTTCGAGGTTTACTGGGCTTGATCTCCACTTTTCACTTCAAGGGGGAGTGTTGAAATTTGTGAAGTGAAAGTGGGTGATCGGGTTGTCTGGGCGGCTAGCTGGGCGGTTTTTCTGTGCGGACTGGAGCTGGAGTTCGGCGGAATGGTGTTGGCTGTCTTTGCGGATTGGATTTCTGCGGACTGCGTGGATTGCGCGGACTGGTTGAGTCCGGTAGTGGCTAGTTGAGCAGTTTGGTTTTCGCAGTCTGTGCGGACTGAGGCTTGGAGTCCGCGCGATCAGTGGTTGATCTGGAGTTGTGGTGAGCCATAATCTGGTAGCGATCTGGCCTTAGAGCTGGCGAACTGTCTTAGTGTCCGCCGAGCTCGCGCGAGCTTGTTCTATGGACTTGTACTTTTATGGAGTCCAGGGTTTCCGCTTTGTCCGCTGTGACCAGGCGGTTTGCCTGTGGTCGTGGACATTGCGAGCTGAGTTGGTGTCCGCATAGTCCGCTGTGACCGGGCGGTTTGTTTGTGGTCGTGGACATGTGCGTGTGGATAGATGCTGTGTCCTTTTCTCCATGCGTACTGGCATGGTGCTCAGCTGGTGGTGCCCTTGCGAGTTGGCGATCTGTTCGCTAGTCCGGCTTGTCGGTGCGGACTCGGAGGACTAACAGTGCTAGCTGCGATTAAGGAGCGGTTAGCCTATCTCATAGGGAGGTGATCACACTCCTCACCACGCCTATAAATAGGACCCCCAAACTCGTTATTTGACAACAGAGTGAATAGTAAGTTAGATATGGGTTAAGGCTGCAGACTCGTTTTTTATATCCGCGCAGGTTGGTTTGCTTAACCGATTGCTGTGTGTAGGTGACGCGGCTAGCACTGTGAATCCAGGAGATTGGTTTTTACCTCGGTCAGGCTCAGTTAAGTTAGTGGACTGCTTTCAGTGGTTTACAGTTTTCTGTATCAATTTACCAGTTCAATAACCTGTCCGTGCGACCTCGCGGTCTCGGTGGGTAGGTGGTCTGTTTCTCAGTTCAGAAGCAGCAGGCAGCTCTTCGAATAACGGCGTGTCCGCGTGACCTCACAGTCTCGGCGGACTCCGTGTTCAGTTCGGCTTCAGCTCAGTTCGGGTGGTCTCTGTGGGCAGGCGGCCTCGGCGGTCTTAGTGTTTCTGTCCGCCCGAATTGATTGTAGTTTCTATTTTTTTCTTGTACTAGAGAAATCATGTCTCGCCACGTATACCTGGCCCTGTAAAGAAGATCGATAAATTTTTGATCTGCTTGTTTCTGTCTATGCACTCTGGTTGCTTGAGTTGTCTTCCTATCTTCTGCTTGTTCAAGTTGTGATCTGGGTAGTTCCAAAGATATTAATTTGGCGTTTGTGCTATCTTACTGAGCATCTTGTGAAAATTCAACAGCTCTACCCTTCAACATCCACCCAAAATAAGTGGTGGGGGTGTTTTATGTGCTAGGAAGGTAGAGTACCAAGTTCCATCACCTTTGGGTGAGGTTGGCTCACTCAAGAACACTTAGAGCACTTTTGCCCTAATTTGACCTAAAAGGGTCAATATTTGCCTGCACAAATACCCTATCAAATCAATCCCAAATGGGGTTAAATTTCTACTAGAGCATTATAATATACCCCCAAGATCACCTACCAAACTTTTGGGGGGTTTTTGAGGTGTTTAAGACACCTAATTAAATTATATATGGTTTATTAAATGTTTCCAAAAACTATAGAAAAATGTTTTTCAAAAATTCTGATTTTTGGACAGTCTAAGAAGAAGGTTATGAGGAGCCTATATTCCAAATTGCAAAGAATTTGGATGAGTGGTTTGGTGTGGGCACTAATTCTAATGTCTGGTCACGCCTATGTATCGGTTGCACCACAATGAGTGTTGTGGTCACACCAGGTTTCCAAATTGGTTCAAATAAATTTTAAATTAAATTAGACTTCAAGCACTACAATTTTCATGTTGGCCACTTTTACATTAGAGGCCTCTAAGTATTTTTAATATTTAAAACCATCTACTGCTAATAATTTCTAGAAAATCAAATAACAATAATATCATTTAAAATATTTTGACCAAAATGGATGGAATCCGCTCATTCTCAACCTCCAGCCAAGGGTCGAGATTTGCCCGACTTGGAGCCTCTTCCAGTCCACTTTTCGGCCACCCTTACCACCACCCTGGCTGGCCACCACCACCACCTCCGTTGAGGTGGTGGCTAGCGTTTGGCGGCGTCCATGCCACCGGAGGCGGCGGTTTCCGGCGAACTCAACACCACCATTTTCCATGAAAAATCCGAAAAATCCAAGCTCCCAATCAGGCTTAATTGAGCCCGATTTCTCCACCTAAACCGATCTAGATCTAGCACTAGGAGAGGGTAAGATGATCAGACCTGATTTGGAGGGTTTAATCGCGTCGATCGTCGATCCACCATGGCCAACTTTGGAGCTTTGGGATCTATGACGAACCTTGCACAGAGGGTTCAAAATCTTCGGGAAAGAGGGTGGTTTCATTCCTCTCCACTCCCTAAAGATGTTTAAAGAATCAATTGGGGAGAGGAGGGGTCAAGGCATGAATTGCCATTATCACCATTAATGGTGAATTTCGGCCATAGAGAAAACCCCTTGAAATTCACCTTCCCTTGGACCCAATTCATTTGGAAACTCCTCAAAACTGATAGGGGAGATGAATACTAATTAATTGGTGAAGAATGGAGGGGTGATTCACCTTCCCCATCATGAATGGCCCTCTTTCTCAAGTTCTCTCTCCTCCATTTTTGGGGAAAATTGAGCTCTCTCTCTCCTAGTCACCCTACACGAAATTGGGTGACATAAATGATAATTACATCTCCCTTAAACTGATGAGCCAACCTAAATTGAGGCTAGCCCAAGTGGATTGGGCTTGGTTGGGTCAATTTAAGTGATTTGACCTAATTATGGCAAATTGGACTTTTGGGCAAATTGACCAAATGGGTGACCCCATGATGGGGCTTTTTGTGCCATTGGGTTCCCTACGGCATTATGACACAAGGGGTGGGGTCAGTTTCAAGTTATGGTGGTCGATTGAGGTAGTTATTGAAGGATTGCCCTTTTTGACCAAATAGGGCATTTTGGTCAATTGGCCAAATTGGAGGCCCCCTGATAGGGCTTTTTGGTTCCCTAGGTCTCTCATGATGCCTTTAACCTAAATGTGGGGTCAATTCCATGTTGTTATGGGCAATTTGGTCAATAGGTGAAGAATTGACCATTTTGACCTAATTAGGGCTTAAGGTTGACTTTGGTCAACTTTATCTCTTTGGTTGGCACCAATGGGTCTTAGGTGTCACTCTGGACTCTTTGATGTCCTAGGGGTGTTTGGGTGGGGTTAAGGAGTCAAGTTGGAGCCCTAAAGTCAGGCCCTAAGTTGGGTATTTAAAGTTTGCTATTTGCAGACCAAGGTGCTTTATCCCCTTTTTGCCTAAGTCTACAAGGGTTTCAAAACTCCCTGGATTTGTCATGACTTAGTCATGAAAAAATCACTATGGGGGGTCTGGCTGTTTGGGGGATGTTACAGCCCCAACCCTGGGCGAGGATGCCCCGACTCGGCGAGCTGGGAAGGAGATTATAGAAGAGGGGAGGGAGCGAGATCTCCCTGGGCGAGTGCTGTTCCCCAGCTCGGGGAGTGGAGGGCGGTTCGGCGAGATGGGGGTGTGAAGTCCTCTTGCTCACCTAGTAAGGGGAGGTAGCCCTTTTAGTGAGCTAGTTTCTTCTGTCTCAGTTCTGAAGGGGTTTAGGGATCCGGAGATGTCCTACTACACCGGGAAGGATGACCTGGTCCAGCACATCCAATGGTTCGAGGATGTAGTTTTAATTAGACAAATGTAGGATGCTTTTAAGTGCAGGCTCTTCGCCATCACCCTCAAGGAGAAGGCAAAAGAGTGGTTCCACCAGCTACTGGCCAGCTCCATCTACTGCTTCGAGGATCTGCGTCGGGGGTTCATGTTGAGGTTCAACACTTCCAAGAAGAGGAAGAAGGAGTCGGAGTCCCAGTTCCACATCAAGCATGGGGCGAACGAGATGCTGGGGAGTTATGTGGAACGGTTCCAGGAGGAGGTCACCCAAGTCTAGGATATGCCAGGGCACACCCAGATTATAGCCTTCACCTTAGGGATGCAATCGGGTTTCTTTAGGATGGAGTTGAAGAGGGTGTCGCCTATCTCCTATGAGGAGTTGACGGAGAGGGCGGAGGGGAAGTCGACGGGGAGGCATCGAACCCCTTGTATGCGAAGAAGTTGGCCCGGTGGGCCACAAAAGAGGAGAAGGGGCCAGGAGGTGGCTGAGGTAAGGAGAATCGAACCCTGGTAGAGGGAGCAGTAGCAGCAGCAGCCCATGTGGGGGTGTTAGGAGCCGAAAAACCGGCTAGGATGAAGGCAGCCGGAGTGGCAAGACTAAGGTCAGCAGAGAGGTTTCCACGGAGGAGACAATCGCCAAGGGGGGCAGGGTCAGTTTCACCATCCAGGATGGAGGCAGGGCCAAAGGACTCCTCTCCCTAATCAACATTAGGCTATGATAATAGACATTCATAGGAGGAGGGGTTAGCAGAGGAGAAGGAGGGAAGTCAGGGTGGAGTTACCCTATTGTGAATTCCACCAGGAGGAGGGGCATGCTATGGCCACGTGCCCGGAGTTCCTCGAGGTGAAAGGAAACAGGGAGCAGTAGTAGTGGGACCGCTAGAAGGTGCGGATCGAGGAAGTCCTGCCTCATGCAGAGGAGGATAGGTGTGAGGACCGAGATGATGTTGGGGTCTGAGGAGGGATCAGAGTGATCCACAAGGGGGAGGTGTAGAAGTTAAGGCTTCCCTAAAGGCAAGCCTCCACACCATGTACCGAAGGAGCGTTGACTCCAAATCCCAGACCCCACCCCCGGAGGAGAAAATTACCTTCTCTAGGTGTGACATGCTAGATAATGAGGATCCTTTCTACGATGCGCTGGTCATTCAGACTGCAGTCAAAGGGTTTACTTTCTCCAGGATCCTCATTGACAATGGGAGTTCGGTCAGCGTCATCTTCAAAAATGCGTTTGATGTGATGAAAGTGGAGGCCAAGAGGGTGCTTGCCTCAGACGGACCTTTGTTTGGGTTCTTCGGGGAAAGGAAGGAGATTGAAGGAGGAGTGGGGCTCAATGTCACTCTGGGGGGGGGGGAGGCAGTCCCAAAACTATAGGTTCATCATCGTGTACGCCCCCAACAGTTATAATTCCATCTTTAGACGACCTCTCATCAGTGCCTTCGACTGCATCCCCTCATCCTTCCATTAGTGCGTGAATTTTAACACCGAGGGGGTCCAGGTCAGGTCCGGGGAGACCACAAAGTAGCGAGGGAATGCTACATCACCGCGGTGAACTCCATCTCCTTGCAAGGAGGAACCAAGGGGATGGAGCGGAGGATGGAGGAGCTGTCCAGGTAGGAGGTCGAAGGAGAGGTGCTGGAGATGGAAGCAGGGGAGGAGATCCACACCTCGGTATAGGTAGCAGAAGAAGTTCTGGAAGAGCCGGCCGAAGTGATGGACATGGAGGTATCTAGGGGGAGATCAAAATCCCAGGAGAGGGGCCTGCTAGAGAGTGGGAGGAGAAGTCCCAGCTAGAGGCTACCGAAGAAGAGGTAGAGATGGAGGTTCTCACCCAGGGGGCAAGATGGAGAAAGTGCGCATCAGTGGGGGGCTGTCCCCGGAGGACCAGGGTAGGATGCTGACATACATCCAGAAGAATGTGGTCATCTTCTCGTGGAGTGCGGTACAGATGTCAGGGATCGACGTGGATGTTGTATGCCATCGTCTCAACTTGGATCCATAGGTCCGCCCCATCCAGCAGAAGAAGAGGTCCATTGCGGACAAGTTGGCCGAACCCATCAGGGAGGAGGTGGCCAAGCTCCTGAAGGTCGGTTTTGTATCTGAAATCCAATGCCCCTACTGGGTCTCCAACATTGTAATGTTTTAAAAGGAGATGGTCAGTGGAGAATGTGTGTTGGTTTTTCTTTGCTAAATAAATCATGTCCTAAGGATTGTAACCACTTGCCTCGAATCGACGCGCTGGTGACGCAGCCGTAAGTTTTCCTATAATGAGTTTTTTAGATTCATTTTCAGGTTATCATCAAATCAGGATGCACCCTCCCAATGTAAAATATTTCTCCTTCATCACAAGGGATGGGTACTACTACTACTACAAGATGATGCCCTTTGAGTTGAAAAATGCAGGGGCAACATACCAAAAGATGATGGATCGGGTCTTCCAAGAGAAAAAGGGGAGGAACCTCGAGGTTTATGCGGATGATCTGATGATCAAAAGCCGAGAGGTGGACTCCCACCTTCAGGATCCAGAGGAGACCTTCGGTACCCTCCGGAGATACAAGATGAGGTTGAACCCTTTGAAGTGTGTCTTCAGGGCTAGTAGGGGGAAGTTCCTAGGTCATCTTCTCACCCGTGCAGGGGTGGAACCTAATCCTGATAAGGTCAAGGAAATTATGGAGTTAGGGTCTCCTTGGAATGCTAAGGAGGTGCAATGACTAACTGGAAAGTTGGCAGGCCTCAGCAGGTTCCTCTCTCGGGCAGGAGAAAATTGTTCTCCCTTCTTCAAAGCGCTGAGAGGGGACCAGAAGTTTGAGTGGTCGAAATAATGCGAGGAGGCATTCTATGCCTTGAAGAGGAAATTAACTCAGGACCCTCTGCTTCAAGGGCCGAAGGAAGGGGAAGATCTATCCCTGTATCTTTGGGTCGGGGGCGAGGTAGTGAGCTCCATCTTAGTTTGGGAAGAAGGGAAGAAGCAGCTACCTATATACTATGTGAGCAGGGTCTTGAGGAAGGCGGAGCTCCGATATCCGATCTTAGAAAAGTTGGCCTTTGCTTTGGTTATCTCGGCTCGGAGGCTCCGTCCCTATTTCCAAGCACACTCCAACCGAGTGGTGACTGACCATCCCCTCCGCAACATCTTCGAGGGGGTGGAGCATTCAAGAAGGTTGGAAAAGTGGTCGGTGAAGCTGAGTGAGTTCGATATCTCTTTCGTCAAGCACCTCTCGATCAAGGCTCAAGCAATGACCGAATTTTTGGCTGATTATGTGGTCTAGGTGGCGAAGGAAGAACTCACTCGCTTGGTTCCCTAGAAGTGATGGTAGACGGCGTGTCAGGAAGACATTCCTTGGGGTGGGGGTGATCTTGGAGATCCCCAAGGGAACGAGGATCGAGCAAACCGTGGTGGTGCACTTTCCCATCACTAACAACCAGGACGAGTACGAGGCCGTGATAACAGGATTGCGCTTAGCCAGGGAGCTGGGGGTGCATGATGTGGAGGTCCTCACTAACTCCATGGTGGTGGCCTCCTAGATCAATGGGGAGTTTGAGGCAAGGGAACCTACTCTCCAGTTATACTTGGCAACGGGGAAGGGGGTCATTGGTATGTTCCAGACCTTCTCCATCCAACATGTACTATCACTGACCTATTTCTTCCATCAATCCAAGAGGGGGAGCTGATGGAGGTGGACCAACAAACCTCGTGGATGGATCCTTTCGCAACTTTCCTTTCCATAGGGGAATTTCCGGAGGGGATGGACAAGAAGCGATTCAAGCACAAGTCGATATATTATCTCATGCGCGACGGGCAGTTGTACAGAAAGACCCTCTCGGGAATGTTGGCACATTGCATGGATGAGAGGGAGGTCTAGAGTATTCTAGAGGAGGTCCATTCCGGGGAGTCCGGAAGTCACTCGGGAAGCAGAACCTTGGAAGGAAGGATAGTTTGACAGGGGTATTTCTGGCCAACCATAAGCCAGGCTGCCACGGAATTTGCAATGAAGTGTCATAAATGCCAGTTGTTTGCCCCCCTCCAACTCCAACCAGCTCAGCGACTAAGAAGTATCATGGTGCCCTAGCCCTTTGCCATTAAGGGATAGATCTGGTGGGACCCTTCCCTCAGGCCAGCAGACAAAGGAGGTTCTTGCTTGTTATGATTGACTATTTTTCTAAGTGGTTGGAAATGAGGCGCTGACCAAGATGACCTCCAAGGTAATTAGGAACTTTGTTTGGTGGGAGATCATCTGCTGGCATGGGTTGCCCCGAGCCATTATCACAGACAATGGGCCTCAGTTCGTCAGCACCGAGTTCATCAGTTTTTATGGGCAGCTCAGAATTGATCTCAGGTTCGCTTCGGTCCACCATCCCAGAAGCAACGGTCAAGTGGAGGTGGCAAATAAGATCATTGTCAACCTCCTGAAGAAAAACGTAGAGAACTTAAAGGGGAGCTATGTAGATCAACTCTCTTCGGTCCTCTGGGCCTTGAAGACCATCCCCAACACAGCCATGGGGGAGACCCCTTCAAACTCTTTCATGGCTGTGAAGCAGTACTCCCATAGAATTTGAGGTCCGAAAACCTCGGGTAGTTGAGACAGAAGAAGGAAGGGAAGAATGGCGGACTGAGAACGAGGAAGAGTTGCAACTCTCCCTGGACATGGTGGAGGAGCTACGTAATCTATCCGCCATCCGAAAGGAAGAGGTGAAATGAAGAATGACTAAGTATTTTGACAAGCGTGTCCGGATCAAGCAGTTTGCGTAAGGGGGCTTTGTCCTGAAAAAGGTCGTTGCACCATGAAGATCAGCCAAAGTGGGGAAGCTCAACCCAACCTGGGAAGGTCCATACATTATAAAGGAAGCTCTAAAGTCAGGAGGGTATTTCCTCCGGAATTTGGAGGGCGGGATCCTAGATCATACATGGAGCGGCGATGACTTGAAGCGATTCTACCCATGAGAGTAATAAGATGGATTTCTTCTGTCCTTATTATTTGACGATGATTTGTTTTCCTGGAAGGACAACATGAGATTTTATTGGATGAGCTGTACCCGGTTGATGCTCAACACCCGCCGTCAGGATCTCACCTAGCCGGTGGGGCCGGTGGTAGCACCCGGGGGTTGGCCAAAGGAAAGTATTCTCTCTCTGGGGTTTATTCCCGAGACGCTCCCGCTGTCAGGCTTCCACCTAGCTGTTAGGGACGGGATCCTCGAGTGACATCGTTATTACCCTAGAGCTGAGTTTGGTTGATGCTCAATACCCGTCGTCAGGCTCTTACCTAGCTGATTGGGTCGGTGGTAGTGCCCAGAGATTGGCCAAAGGAAAATATTCTCGCTCTGGGGTTAGGTCCCGAGACGCTCCCGCTGTCAGGCTTCCACCTAGTTGGTAGGGCCGGGATCCTCGAGTGATGTCGTTATGACCCTGGAGCTGAGCCCGGTTGATGCTCAACACCCGCCTTCAGGCTCACACCTAGCAAATTGGGATGGTGTTAGCGCCCGGTGGTTTGCCAAAGGAAAGTATTCTCGCTCTGGGGTTAGGTACCGAGACGCTCCCGCTGTCAAGCTTCCACCTAGATTGCAGGGCTGGGATCCTCAAGTGACGTCATTATGACCCTAGAGCTGATCCCGATTGATGCTCAATACCCATCGTCAGGCTCTCACCTAGCTGATTGGGTCAGAAGTAGCGCCTGGTGGTTGGCCAAAGGAAAGTATTCTCGCTCTGGGGTTAGGTCCCGAGACGCTACCGCTGCCAGGCTTCCACCTAGTTGGCAGGGCCGATATCCTCAAGTGACGTTGTTATGGACCTGGAGCTAAGTCTGGTAGATGCTCAACACCCGCTGTCAGGCTCTAACCTAGCTGATTGGGCCGATGGTAGCGCCCGAAGGTTGGCCAAAGGAAAGTATTCTCGCTCTAGGGTTAGGTCCCGAGACGCTCCCGCTGTCAGGTTTCCACCTAGCTGGCAGGGCTGGGATCCTCGAGTGACGTCATTATGACCATGGAGTTGAGTCCGGTTAATGCTCAACACCCGCCGTCAGGCTCTTACCTAGCTGATTGGCCTGGTGGTAGTGCTCGAAGGTTGGCCAAAGGAAAGTATTCTTGCTCCGGAGCTAAGTCCCAAGATGCCCCCAATGTCAGGTTTCCATCCCAATGGCAGGGTAGGGATCCACGGTGGACATGATTTATCTTAAGATCTAGATCTAGGTATTTGGAGTCTAAAAGGAAAATCATAATTATGGTAAGGGGTTGGGCCCGACAATTCTAGGGCGACCCGACCATGGCAAGTTGAGATCTCGGCCTTTACCAAGGAAGGCGAGGCGAGCCGGTTCCCGACGAGTACATTCCATCCTAATAGTTATACTTTCAAGACCACCTAAACACCTAGAGGGGGAGGGGGTGAATAGGTTCTAATGCTTGTTTTAACTTAAGGCATAATATAATTAATGACTATAAGAGAATTCAGCAAACACTGCAACAAACACAACACAACAATCACAAATATGCACACATCACAGATTGCACACAGATTTATAGTGGTTCCTCAAGATCTTGGTACATCCACTTTCCCCCCTTCACCTATCTAGCAGTGTGCTAGAATCGGCCTAACTTCCACCTTTATCTCAGATCCTCAGATCCTACAGCTCAGAACTTTGAAAGGTCCCTACAACTCAAAACCCTGAAAGGTTCCACAGCTCAGGCTAATAAGCCATACCTCAGCCTTGCCACAAGGCCTACAACTCAGAGAAATACCTTCTCCTACACTCAGTCATAAAGAGCCCTACCACTCAGAGAACAAATCTCATACACTCAGCCTTTATAACATAGGCTTACAACTCAGATCTATAAAAATAGATCCTACAGAATTTGAAAAAGAGTTTATAATATCATTCCCTTGTTGTGAGAGAAGGGACAAGACAGCACTTGATCAGCTGATGGATGAAATCAACTAGATCTTAGCTTTCTTCAAAGTTTCTTGAATCTGAACTTAGTTGAGTTGATTTCCAGACAGCTTCTTGAGAAACCTGTGACAGCTTCCTTTTTGTCTTCAAAATGGCTGGATCCCTCTCTATCCAACACCTTTGATGATACTTCAGAATTCTTGAAAGAATTCTACTTAGACTGATCCTGAGTGGTTGTACACTTCAGAATGTCTTCTTAGATCTTCTCATGAAGATCTTCTTCTGTGCCTTGCACTTTCTTGATCAGAGATCTTATCTCCCAATAGATGATTAATGTTTCATCGTCTATGTTCTTCTCTGAATCTATCTATATATATAGATTTCCTCCTTGGTAACCCGGCTGATCCGGTTTCTAACTAACTTCTGACAAGTCTGACAGCTTCAGTAAACCGGTTGTAACCCATAGCTGTCAAGTCTTCAAACAGATCTTGGGCCTTTGTCTTTATCAGCAAAGTGTCGAGATTATCTGTTAGAAAGTGTCGAGACCATCTGTCAAGATGTGTCGACACAAGTGACTTAAGTGTCGACACTGCCTCTGGTGAAGTCGACAAAGCTGTCTTGATGTCGACTTAGCTTCTTGACACTGTATCTTGAGAATGTGTCGACACAGATGTTGTCGACTTTGCCTCTGTGTGTCGACTCAGTCTTCTGGTGTCGACACAAATGTTGTCGACTAGCAATTCTGTGTGTCGACACAGCCTCTGTAACACCCCTATCCGTCGGATAGCATATAGCAGTAGGTCCGGCCGGGGCCCGACGCCATATACTACGGACAGACCAGTTGGTTATGCGTTGAAACCATACAACCAAACATGTCGTCCTACACAACACCTAGCGGAAGCAAATTATTAAGTTGCAAAAGAAAATAAGAACCCTGCTACAAAGCATGAATGTCCACTACCAACTCAGGAATGTAATCATACATAAAAGAGAACTGGCCTTAAGGCCTTACATTGTTCACTTAACAAAATAGTGTTTTCCAAACTTCGGCACGCAGGCCGGCCATACATGAAAACGGGAAAGATACATAAGCAATTAGGCCTTCGAGGGCCGGCACAGCAACAAGGGCTTTAGCCCGCTGTTTCCCGCTCTGCTCCGCAGCACCTGCAAGCCACAAACCACCGCCCGATGGCAAACAATAGTAACGGTCAGCAATGCTGACCAAATTATAACGATCCCGCCCCCAAAATCGGGGCGGCGATTCTCTTTCCCTGCACTTCATTAGTATAGGCAATGCTATTAATGTGAACGCACATCAACACAGGCGTAGGCTCGCACGGCCACACACCCCGTGCACTCAGGGCACATTCTCGGCGAACCGGCCAACGTCACGTCAATTCAAGCCATAGACGTTCCCAATCCACCACCGCCTCTTGAACGGTCGTCCATATGAGCATTTTGCCTTCCTGGCCTTGGTCACGACAATTTAAGCCATAGACCGCCGAAGACCCTCATCCATGCCAACGGTCCCACCGAACGACATAGACCGGGTACGGTTCCACCTGACCCGTGCTCATACCGCAACGGCAATTTAAGCCATATGCGCAGGTCAAGACTCACCGAGTCCCGTTTCCGCCACAACAATCACATAACCCGGTTATGTTCACGTTAGCTCCCCGGCCACCGTGTTGGCAAAACCCGCCTTTGCCCAGTTTTCCGGGTGCACCTTGGAGTTAATCTCCAAGGCTCCCTGATGCAATCTACCACGTAGAAAACCCGAAAAACACCCAAACACCCGGAGCCTTCCCCGGTTCGTATGCAATGCAACATCACCGATCCGGCTCTACTTGTCCGGATAGGCTTCACACACAATGCCTATGTCCGTTTTCGCATACGGACTCTACACAAGGGGGACTTCACATATCTACCCCAAGGAACGCTCCAACTCTTCGCTCACTCGCGAGAGCGGGCTTCCTATGCCCAAGGATGAGAAATCGTTACCCTTGCATTCTTCCGCGGCGCCATCAAAAACTATACGGTTGGAAAGCACCGCAACGGCGTCGCCTTCGCGGATCCAGACTCGGATCGTGATTCGGAACTCCGAAGCTCCTCCGGCGGCCGGATCTAGCCCTTCTTCCTCCTCCTTGCTCTCTCCTCTCTCTAGCTTTTAGAAAGAGAACCACTCAAGAGAAAATGAGGGTTTCTAAACCCTATTTCCGGGTAAAACCATCCAAGAGCAGCCCCCCACCGTCGGATCCAAAGCCAAGGAAATGAAAGGCCACGATTAAGCCTCAAATTATAAAATCTGGGCCGAACACGGGTTAGCACACGGCCGTGTGCCTGGCCGTGTAGCTCACTCGCCGTCTCGTCCCAAATTGAAAACCAGCACACGGCATGTGACACGGCCTCCGACACGCCCGTGTCGCCTGCGACACGCCCGTGTCGGGACCCGTGTCATGCCCCCCCGTGTGCAATAAATCGACACCTTGCAGTCAGAGTGGTACACGGCTTGTTGACACGGCATGGGACACGCCCGTGTCGTATCTGACACGCCCGTGTCTGTGCCCATGTCACGGCCCGTGTACCACCTCGACGATTCCCTTGAGTGACACGGCCTGGGACACGCCCGTGTCCTAGGCCGTGTCCCTCCACCCGACCATCATCGACCTACACTGGTCGACTACACGGCCAGTTCGATGATTCGAGCTCGACACGCCCGACACGGCCTCCGACACGCCCGTGTCGGGGCCCGTGTCACCTGCACCAAAAACCCGACTTGGCCCAAAAATGATCCTCGTCGCTCCTACAACAATTTGGGGTGTTACAATTCTTCCCCCCTTAAAGAATTTCGTCCATGAAATTAATAAAGGAAAGCAGGACTTAACGTAAAACAGTACCTGAGCGGAATAATTCCGGGTACTCCTCGAGCATAGTCTGCTCCCGTTCCCAAGAGAGCTCCTCACGCCCGCAGTTATCCCATCGGACCTTAACCATCTGGATCTCCTTGTTACGAAGCCTCTTGACCTCAACATCTTCAATACGAACGGGCTTGACCCTTGTCGTCAACCCTTCGTCCACCGGCACTTGGTCAACCGCGATCACCTGCGAAGGCTCTTGCACCGCCTTCCGCAACACAGAAATGTGGAACACATCATGTAATCCACTCAACTCCGCCGATAGCTTCAAACGGTATGCAGCTTCGCCGACTCGCTCTAGAACCTCAAAAGGTCCAAGGTATCTTGGGCTCAGCTTCTTCAAGCGTCTCACCCGCGAAACCCCCTTGAACGGCTTCACTTTCAGTTATACCAAATCGCCTACCGCGAACTCCACGTTCCGGTGCTTGGCATTGTAATACTTCGCCTGCCGGTCCTGAGCGATCAACAAGCGCTCCCGAATGATCCGTACTAACGAGGTAGCACTCTCCACCTCCTATTTCTTGTACAACCTTGCCTCACCCGCTTCAAGCCACGATAACGGCGTGCGACACTTCCTAGCATACAGGGCCTCGAAGGGCGCCATTTGTATACTCGCTTGGTAGCTGTTGTTGTACGCGAACTCCACCAAATAAAGGTGGTCTTCCCAATGCTTCCCGAAGTCTAGAACACACATGCGGAGCATGTCCTCCATCGTTCTATTGACCCTCTCGGTCTGCCCATCCGTCTGCGGATGGAAAGCTGTGCTGAACTTTAACTTTGTCCCCAGCATCTGCTGCACAAACCTCCAATCATTTGACGTGAACCGCCCATCGCGATCACTCACAATGCTACGGGGCACACCATGCAGCCTAACAATATTGTCGACATACAACTTTGTCAATTTCTCCACTGGATCATCCTTCCTATGCGGAATGAAATGCGACACCTTGGTTAGTCGATCTACGATCACCCAGATGGCGTCGTTCCCCTTCTGCGACCTTGGCAACCCGTGCACAAAGTCCATAGATATATCATCGAATTTCCACTCCGGTATAGGCAAGGACTTCAGAAATCCTCCTGGCTTTTGGCACTCCGCCTTCACCAAGGCGCACGTTTGGCATTTAGCCACGTACAACGCCACATCTTTCTTAAGCCTCGGCCACCAAAACAGCTTCTTGAGATCACGATACATCTTCGTGCTCCCTGGGTGGATTGAGTACTTGGTATGATGAGCCTCGTACATCAACTCCGCCCGGAGGTTACCCCCACTCGGGACGCACAACCGTTGATCCTTCCTTAACAAACCATCAACCACCGAGAACTGGGAATTTGACCCATCCAGAGAGGCCTCCATAAGCTCTTTCATGGAGTCATCTAACTCCAATGCCTGCCGAACCCGGTCAGCCAGGTCATACTGCACCTCTGTCTAGTTTAACATTGCTTTGGCACTCGTCTGCTTGTCAACGCAACAGATCTCAAGCTCCTTCAACTCCCGCACTAGCCGCTCATCATGCACCGACAACCAGTTGGCTCGGGCGGGAGCCCTGCGGCTCAGCGCATCCGCAACTGCGTTGCCCTTCCCGGGTACATAATGTATCTTGAAGGTGTAGTCCCCCAGGAACTCCATCCACCTCCTCTGCCTCATATTAAGGTCCTTTTGATCCAACAAGTATTTTAAGCTCTTGTGATCGGTGTATATATCGACCCTTACTCCGTATAGGTAGTGCCTCCACAACTTGAGTGCAAAAATCACGGCCGCCAACTCCAAGTCGTGCACCGGATAATTTCTTTCATGCACTTTCAGCTGACGCGATCCATACGCGATCACACTTCCATGCTGCAACAACACGCAGCCCAAGCCACTACCCGAAGCGTCGCTATACACCTCAAAGCCCTCGGTCCCACTCGGCGAACTAAGCACTGGCGCCGTGGTCAACCGCCTCTTCAGCTCCTCAAAAGCTTGCACGCACTCTTGCGTCCACAAGAATTTCTAATCCTTCCTTGTCAACTTCGTGAGAGGTAACGCTACCCGCGAGAAGTTCTCTACGAAGCGCCTGTAATATCCGGCAAGCCCGAGAAAACTACGGACTTCCGCGACAGAAGATAACGCAGGCCACTCCCGTATCGCAACAATCTTCGCCGGATCCACCGCTATACCTTCCCCACTCACTATATGACCAAGGAACTCTACCGAGGGTAGCCAGAACTCGCACTTGGAGAACTTTGCGTAAAGCTCATTCCTCCTCAAAGTCTCCAACACCAAATGCAAATGCTTGAAGTGGTCTTCTTCGCACTGCGAGTATACCAAAATATCGTCAATAAAGACGATCACAAAGCGATCCAGGAAATCTCTGAACGTCATGTTCATCAGATCCATAAACACTGATGGCGCATTCGTCAGTCCAAACGGCATGACCGTGAACTCGAAATGCCCATACCTCGTACTGAATGCCATCTTCGGGATATCACACTCCCTGATCCTCAGCTGATAGTACCCTGACTTCAAGTCCAACTTGGAGTATACCGACGATCCGACTAACTAATCAAAGAGATCATCAATCCTCGGGATCGGGTACTTATTCTTCTCCGTCAGCTTGTTCAACTCTCTGTAGTCGATACACAGCCGCATACTCCCGTCCTTCTTCTTAACGAAGAGGACTGGTGCGCTCCAAGGCGACGAGCTTGGACGCATATATCCTTGCTCCATCAGCTCCTCTAGCTGAACTTTCAACTCTGCCATCTCCTTAGGCGCCAACCTATACAGAGCACGTGACACCGGTTTGGCCCCCGGTACGAGCTCGATGGTGAAATCAATCTCCCGCTGCGGTGGGGCTCCGGGAAGGCTATCCGGGAACACATCGGGGTATTCGCAAACCACGGGGATGCTATCCAACGGGGACTTTGGCTCCACAGCCCCCACTATTGCAAAGAACAGCTCTGCACCAGCACGAACTACCTTCACCACCTGGAGAGCAGACATCAGTGTCCTGCTCGACCCCTTTAACCCCTCGAATGTAGTCTCTCGCCCTACACCCAGCTCGACCTCCTTCCGGTCACAGTCAATCCAAGCTTTCTGCTCTGACAGCCAATCCATTCCAAAGATCACGTCGAACTCTACTAGCGGCAACAATGACGCTAGCAAGTCAAACTCTTGGCTCCCAATGTGAACCTTTACGGCGCACACCCTGTCCGCACGCATCGAGCACCCATTCGGTAGCAGCACATCCAACTTGTCCTTCGCCATCGAAGAAGGGACTCCGATGCGCGATATAAAGCTTTCAGACAAGAAGGAGTGTGAAGCTCCCGTATCGAACAGTGCCCATGCCGGACTATCGCTAATCACAACAAAGCCTACACAAACAATATTAGGCTAACAAGCAATAGATAACGGTATTAAAGCTAACTTGCTATAAATTAACTCATACCTGTCACCACATCCGCTTGCTTGATGGCCTCCTGCTGGCCCAAGTTATAGACTCTAGGCAGAGTCGGAGCATAGTGGGACGCGGTCGACTCTACCGCTTTGCCCTTCTCCTCGTAGGTAGCTCCTTGTTTCCTTTCGGACTTTGAGCGTCCACTCCAGCAATCACGGGCAAAGTGCCCCGGCTTCCCACACGTGAAACAAGTGCCCGGGGTTCGATTGGTAGTTGTCCCCGAGGCACCTGAAGCAGCTGGACCCGACGTCTTAACTTTCTTATAGAATTTGCGGTAGCCCGACTTCGACGTAGTCGGTGCCTTGAACTCCGCTTTCTTGCTACCGGATTCCTTCTTTGCTTGGACATTCTTCATGTCCTTCTCCAAGGACCGGGCCGAACTGACCAGGGTCATGAAACCCTGCGCCTTGGGCCCCGACATTAGCAACCATAAATCATCTCTTAGCCCTTCATAGAAGCGGCTCGTCTTGCGCTCCTCGTCTGCGAAGGTAGCGCTGGCATATCTCCCCAACCGAGTAAACTCGTGGAGGTACTCATCAACGGTACAATCCCCTTGCACCAACTTCTGAAATTCGCTTTCTAGCGCAATCCTTTGCGCTGAGGGGAGGTATCGAGCCATGAACAGTCTCGCAAACTCCTCCATCGAAACTTCGGCCAACGGCCTTCCCCGCAACTGATGTAGCTTTAGGCCTTCCCACCATAACCTTGCGTCCCCATCCAAAAGGAACGTCGCTATAGTGGTCTTCTGCCACTCTTCCGTTTCCGTCGCAGTCATCACCCTGTTGACCCTTGAGAGCCAATCCTCTGCTTGGGTCGGGGTTTCTGCGCCCGTGAATACAGGTGGGTGAAAGCCCATCACGTGCTTCAGTTGTTTTTCCGTTGCTCTCCGAGGCAACTCTGGCTCCAACACTACTTGCTCAACCCTCCTTTGCTCTGCCGTCATAAGCGGTACTTGCTCCATAGCAGGAGCGGGCTGCTGCACCTGCCTTGCAGGCTGCGCATTGATCATTGCCATGACCGCTTCTGCCACCAACCTAATGGTCTCGGTAGACGGAGGTGTTGCAGGCGCATCGCTTGGCGCACTGCTCGCCTCAGAACCTGGCCGTTCAGACGGCCCAGCACCACTTCTGGTCACCTATAATCGTGCAAAACACCGATAAGCGACCCAAAAATTACTGCAAACAGCAATTATAGGAACACGCAGGTTCCTCAAACATGTATATTTTCATTCCTAAGTGGACATTCATGGGTTCTTTTCATGCTATAACGATGACACACGCATGTGCTCACCACCCCTTAAAGTGAATTCGTCCACGAATTCATTTAAGCTTGACCGAAACCTGGCTCTGATACCAATTTGTAACACCCCTATCCGTCGGATAGCATATAGCAGTAGGTCCGGCCGAGGCCCGACGCCATATACTACGGACAGACCGGTTGGTTACGCGTTGAAACCATACAACCAAACATGTCGTCCTACACAACACCTAGCGGAAGCAAATTATTAAGTTGCAAAAGAAAATAAGAACCCTGCTACAATGCATGAATGTCCACTACCAACTCAGGAATATAATCATACATAAAAGAGAACTAGCCTTAAGGCCTTACATTGTTTACTTAACAAAATAGTGTTTTCCAAACTTCGGCACGCAGGCCGGCCATACATGAAAACGGGAAAGATACATAAGCAATTAGGCCTTCGAGGGCCGGCACAGCAACAAGGGCTTTAGCCTGCTATTTCCCGCTCTGCTCCGCAGCACCTGCAAGCCACAAACCACCGCCCGGTGGCAAACAATAGCAACGGTCAGCAATGCTGACCAAATTATAACGATCCCGCCCCGAAAATCGGGGCGGCGATGCTCTTTCCCTGCACTTCATTAGTATAGGCAATGCTATTAATGTGAACGCACATCAACACAGGCGTAGGCTCGCACGGCCACACACCCCGTGCACTCAGGGCACATTCTCGGCGAACCGGCCAACGTCACGTCAATTCAAGCCATAGACGTTCCCAATCCACCACCGCCTCTTGAACGGTCGTCCATATGAGCATTTTGCCTTCCTGGCCTTGGTCACGACAATTTAAGCCATAGACCGCCGAAGACCCTCATCCATGCCAACGGTCCCACCGAACGACATAGACCGGGTACGGTTCCACCTGACCCGTGCTCATACCGCAACGGCAATTTAAGCCATATGCGCAGGTCAAGACTCACCGAGTCCCGTTTCCGCCACAACAATCACATAACCCGGTTATGTTCACGTTGGCTCCCCGGCCACCGTGTTGGCAAAACCCGCCTTTGCCCAGTTTTCCGGGTGCACCTTGGAGTTAATCTCCAAGGCTCCCTGATGCAATCTACCACGTAGAAAACCCGAAAAACACCCAAACACCCGGAGCCTTCCCCTGTTCGTATGCAATGCAACATCACCGATCCGGCTCTACTTGTCCGGATAGGCTTCACACACAATGCCTATGTCCGTTTTCGCATACGGACTCTACACAAGGGGGACTTCACATATCTACCCCAAGGAACGCTCCAACTCTTCGCTCACTCGCGAGAGCGGGCTTCCTATGCAAAGGAAAAGAGGGCTTCACATGCCCAAGGATGAGAAATCGTTACCCTTGCATTCTTCCGCGGCGCCATCAAAAACTATACAGTTGGAAAGCACCGCAACGGCGTCGCCTTCGCGGATCCGGACTCGGATCGTGATTCGGAACTCCGAAGCTCCTCCGGCGGCCGGATCTAGCCCTTCTTCCTCCTCCTTGCTCTCTCCTCTCTCTAGCTTTTAGAAAGAGAACCACTCAAGAGAAAATGAGGGTTTCTAAACCCTATTTCCGGGTAAAACCATCCAAGAGCAGCCCCCCACCGTCGGATCCAAAGCCAAGGAAATGAATGGCCACGATTAAGCCTCAAATTATAAAATCTGGGCCGAACACGGGTTGGCACACGGCCGTGTGCCTGGCCGTGTAGCTCACTCGCCGTCTCGTCCCAAATTGAAAACCAGCACAAGGCATGTGACACGGCCTCCGACACGCCCGTGTCGCCTGCGACACGCCCGTGTCGGGACCCGTGTCACGCCCCCCCCCCCCCCCCCCCCGTGTGCAATAAATCGACACCTTGCAGTCAGAGTGGTACACGGCTTGTTGACACGGCATGGGACACGCCCGTGTCGCATCTGACACGCCCGTGTCTGTGCCCGTGTCACGGCCCGTGTACCACTTCGACAATTCCCTTGAGTGACACGGCCTGGGACACGCCCGTGTCCTAGGCCGTGTCCCTCCAACCGACCATCGTCGACCTACACTGGTCGACTACACGGCCAGTTCGATGATTCGAGCTCGACACGCCCGACACGGCCTCCGACACGCCCGTGTCGGGGCCCGTGTCACCTGCACCAAAAACCCGACTTGGCCCAAAAACGATCCCCGTCGCTCCTACAATAATTTGGGGTGTTACAGCCTCTCAGTATCGACACAGTTGATGTCGACTAAACTTCTGTGAGTCGACACTGCTTTCCGGTGTCGACACAAATGTTGTCGACTCTTTTTCTCTGTGTCGACACAGCCTTCTTCAAGTGTCGACAAAATTATTCTGAAGTGTCGACACAACTTCTTCTGGTGTCGACATATGGACTTAGAATATTTTTCCTATATTTTAGTACATTCTTAACCTGCACATGTCAACTCAAAATAACATCAAATACACCTTGATGTATATCATTGAGCTAAGTTAGGCTTCTTCAAATCAGGTACACATTTTCCAATGTACCCAACAATCTCCCCCTATTTGGAGAAGTCATAACCCATTTAGCTAATGATATACACCATTTATGAAAATTTAATATGATGATGTATAAGAGCATAATACAACAGGAATCTTTTATAAACAAAATATTAACCATAGATTCATCACAGAATAAAGATGAACATAAAGAAATGATTACAGAACAAGGTTTTGTTTATTCATTTAGAAATGCTTATTACAGCTTGTTTACATTGATTGGATTAACAAACAGATCATTACAAAACATTTGAAAGAACTGAAAAACTTAAACTAAGACTGATCAGGCTCCTGGATGACAATTCCTTTTCCTGATTGAATCTGAGCCTTCACAGTAAGTTCAGCAACATCAACAGGCTTTTTGCCTTTCAGTTCAGCTTTCTTTTGAGCTTCCTCCTTGAGCCTTTGCCTTTCAAAGTAATGAAAGGGCTTGGGAAAATACATGCTCGGCTCCTGAGCATCAGGTGGTAGCCTCCCCATCTTAGCCTTTCTTCTGAACTGTACTATGGCCTCCTGCCTGGCCTCATACTTTTGCCATTCAATTTCATTATACCACTTTCCTCTTTCATGCACTTGATCCTTCACAGCCTTCCAGGCAGTTAGTATAATGTTCCTTGATGTGGGGCTCCACTGCTCAAAATCAGGTCTTTGTTCAGCTTGCTCTCTAAATCTCTTCTTGGATAATTGAGCATCTTGTTGATCTTTCAAATTGGCTCCTGGCTGATCTACTTTTTCAATAATTACATTTGTAACCTCCTTTAGAGGACTGTACATGGCCTGTACTTGCTGATGAATCAATTCAAAATCAGCAGGGGGTATCTGACTTGGGCAACCTCAGGTTGATTGCCTTCAAGTAGACCTTATTGTATTCCTGATTCAGAAATTGCATCATCATCACACAATGGTGGATATCCCAATGTGGCTCTGAAACTATTGGTAACCCACTTGATATGTTCTGAGCCAGCATGAGTGAGTACCCTCTCCCCCTTTAGGACTTCTCCAGCAATATGATCCCTAAGATCATTCTTTTGAAACCTTATCTGGCCATCAAGATAATTCACACCCTCTTTAAAGAATGGTTTTAATGTTTGAAGCTTAGCAGATATTTCTTTCTGTGAGGAGGTTATTGCAGTTTGAACTGAATCTAGGGCATCTTTGAGCTTTTGATCAAAGTCTTCCATATCTTTAGTCCTTGCAATAGTCAGCTTTGTTGCAGTATCTTTTAGCTCAGTGAGAATTTCATTGTGAGATTCAGTCAGATTGTCATTCATTCTCAGCTGATTTTTTTGAACATATCCTTATTTCAATGCAATGTCATCCACCTTACCAAGGATAGTTTGGTGCTGTTGAGCTAAATATACCACTGTATTACCTCCCTTGTGGAAGCAATCTGTCATCTCCTTTTTTATTCAGATTTACCTCAAATCTGATTGACTTGATGTCTTGGGCAAGATCAAACTGAAGTGACTTATTACTTTCATCTACATATTTTTCCAAGTCTCTTCTTTGCTCATCCATCTTCACTTGCAAATTCACCATGAACTTATTGTAATCAAACTAAGTAAGAGATTGGTGACTTGCAATCTGGAGAGCTTGCTTATGTAAGACCCCCCCCCCCTTTTTTTAAACTACCGGGGTCTTAGGCCCAGAATCGCCTCTTTGCGGTGACACCTTCACGTCCTGAAGGGTCATCACCACAAGGCGCCGATTCTGCCGGCCAATTCGATCATAGAAATGCAGCACAGTAATTGAAGTAAGAGTAAGTCCACTGAAGGTAAATCACATATATAGAATAAAAACTCCACGAAGGGAGTGTCCACAGAACAACAATAATTAGAGTACTATAAATGCGGGCTTATGCCCGTTACATCATGTCCTCACTATAATATCACTCAATGCGGAAGCAAACACTAGAAACTACTCAAGGTCGAGACTCACGGTCCCGGCTGTATGAACTCCGGAGCTAGACTGCCCCATCTCCAGGCGCACCGATCTCTGGGGCTGCTCCTCCATACTGGGCTCCACGATCCCCTATATGATGCGGTCCGAAAACCGTTAGTCATAAAGACTAAGCCCTATCATCCCCTACCCCTTCCCCCATGGCTCCTAGGTACCGAGCGGGGAGGAAGAAAGGGAAGGTCATGAAGGTAGAGATTAATCAAGAAACAGATGGCAGCGGAACTAATCTAGCAATTCTATAATAATATGATAGAAAACAGAAAGTAAGAAAAGTAACCTCAACTTATGTGCGAAAGCGCATAAGCCAAGGGATCTTCTGCAAGGCTCCCATCGTATAGAGTGTCCCATACCACTTATACGTTGGGGGGACGGTTATCAACCAACAGCATGTATACATATATTGAAATTAACCTTTGATTTATAAACTTGCCCACACAAGCCTATAGACCAAGGGGTCGTTTAGCAGGTCCTAATGTATAAGCGTCTCATACCACTTATACTTTAGGTGTCAGGGTTAAATGAATTGATTATGCTATGACATGCATGTGGGTATGATGAAACATGCAAGTGCAACTCACACACCCAACTCTGTGTACACAGACCTTTAGTTCCCCCTTTCGGAGCCGTTACCTCCCAGGATACCTCCGTAGTGGAGGACGGAAGCAGTGGGTTGGGCCTCGCCCACCTCAAAACCAGTAAAAGCACCACTGGTCTGACCTATCATACGCCTCAACGCTTGGTGCACTAAGCGGACGCCTGCGTACTCTTGCCGGCTGGCACACCGGACTTCTGTTGGCGAAGTGCTAATCACCTCGCCGAGTCAACGATATCGGTGTCGGTGCAATCGAACTCCCCGATATCGAGAACCCACCACTTTAACTTTTCCCTATTTTATGTACATGCAAGTTTAATCGTAAACACACAAAAACCGAGCCGAAGCCCCCGGACCAAAACGTCCGTCTCCAAACCAACCGAGCCGAAGCTCCCCGGACCAAAACGTCCGTCTCCAAACCAACCGAGCCGAAGCTCCCCGGACCAAAAAGTCCGTCTCCAAACCAAACAAGCCGAAGCTCTCATCAATCTTCCTGTGCCAACAGTGTTTGTGAAAGGTGCAACCCTAATTACTAGGTTACTCTTGCCAGTTTGTTATTACAGTTTACGTTAGCCCAGGACTGCCCCCGGTATTCCCCGTGAAGGGCTCTCAAGGGGCACTAGGAACCAAGACGGCGGCATTACGGCCCGAAGTTCCCTTTCGCAAGGCACTTACTTTAATTGGTTTCTCACCTTACCTTTTTCCCTTTAAGAGTTACATTAAACTAAACCTAGGGTAGCTTGACTCTTCACCCTCTCCACACGAAAAGACGGTCTTCCGCCATATCCGCGTAACACCTAATCTTCCAACTACCATCAGTGCTAAACCAAACCTCCTAGGGACTCACCTAGGCTACACGATAATCAAGATTACACGTAATTTACTTTTTCATCCAAATGCCACAATTTATTTATCGGAGGTCTATCCTAACAAGATTTGCCTAAATCCAAAATATTGGAATTTTCCTAATAAATCCGATAGCTTATTTATTTATTCTTAAGGGTCTAATATCATCATTTTGAACATGAGGTATAACATTCTAGTTGATTCCAGCTATCACAAAAGGTAAATAATAGTAGGCCTAAATATCAAGTTTCCAAAGTTTGATAGTTTTACAATGATTTTCAAGGGCCTAAACTTATATAATCATTATTTCAGTTATTTCAAGCTTAATGAATAAACTACCTTAATTTGTCCTCCAAATAATTCAAATAAAATACAGGGTGCTGGTTTTATCATGAAAATAACTTTGACAGAATCCCATAATTTTCTTGCTGGTAATTAAATCATAATAAATCAAATACTAAATTACAATCTAACATGCTTTGTGAATGAAGTGCTATAACAGTAACCCTAAAAATTCCCAAATAATTCCTAGTGATATAAAAGGGCCTAAAAACCTTAAGTTCTAATTATCATAATTTTTCAGCAATTGTACAAGCCCTAATTTATTTTTATGCTCAAAAACCCATATTAAGATATTGTGAATGAACCTCTAAAATTTCTCAACATAAAATTCTATAAAAATTCAGAGATCAATGATCTACTAGTCAAGATCTAAATCCAGAACTTTAAACTGAATATAATTAATTTAAAACTTCCAAATAATTGAAACAACAAATCGGGCTAATAATCATTTAACACATGAAGTATAATATTTATTAATCATAAAATTCCAGGAAAATTACCATAAGTCTAAAACATTCTAAAACTCCCTCTTGCCGAGTTTCATAATTTTTGGATTAGATTTACTGCTTAAAATAACTAAATTACATTTTTATCCTAATCCAAAATCTCAACTTTCGAGGTACCTAATTACCTCCAATTCCTTCACTATTTCAACCGGTGGGTTTTCATCATATCATCCCCCTCTCCTCCAAATTTCAAGGGCATACAAGAGCTTTTGCTCCTATGTCCTTCACAAACCTCAAACTCCCACCCACTGGATTTGAGCAAATCTCTTAGGGTAAAATCCACCCTAATCCACACCATGTTACCCAAGAGGGTAGACATAGACTCAACAAATCAGTGGCCACAACATCAGCCTCTTTTGAAGAGATTTGTCCACTCCATTTCCAATCGTACTTTTCCCCAAAGTATCCCTCACCAAGACCTATCTAGGACTTGATACTTCCCTATTCAAAACTCGACCAATTGAGTTGAAATTTTGTATATATCTTAATATTGATGCCTGGGACCACCACCCAAAATTTGGGAGAGTTTGGACTTAATTTCATCTCTTAATTAATTTTATAATGTTTATTAAAATTTTACAAAAAACTTTAGGCAAAAGTTCTCCAAAAATTCTCATTTTTGGACAGCCTCTTGATATATATATTATAGATCTCCAGTCCAAATTTCAAGTCATTTAGACATGTTATGAACCGTGGGCAATCATTTCAATTTCTGGTTAGCCTAGGTCTTGATCCCACCAAAATGAGTGCTGTGGTCAAACCACTGAGCCAAATTGAATAAAATCAATTTTAAATTAAAGTAGACCCAGAGGGCTACAACTTTTGTGACTGGTCATTTTTCTTAAAATGGCCTCTAAGCGCCTCATTTCGCAGCCTTAAAATATACTCAGATAATATATCTTTTCTCTATGTATCATATACTTAGTTTAATAATTATAAAATTGATTTTACTGTTCATCTTCTACATGAACCCGAAAATAGAACTCAGAAAAACCATTTTTCCTGTAAGCTTTCCATGATCCGTCGCCGGACGTTCGGTCACCTCCCTGGCCAGCCACCACCACCACCACCTCCGTTGAGGCGATGGCTATCGGTCGGCGGTGGTTTGGCCGCCGGAGGTGGCAGTTTCTGGCGGACTCAAGAATATGTTTTTCATGGTTTTTCCATGAAAACGAGAGGTGGGTCCGGCTCCGTTGAGTGCGAACTTCCTTTCTAGGAATCCTAAGATCTACCCATAAAAGAAGAAGTAGAGGAGGACCTTGTTCGCGGTTTGGAGGCGAGATGAACGACGGGGTGCCATGGCGCAGTGGTGGCGTAGCCGAACTCCTCCTACAGTAAGAACAAAGATCTGATCTGTTTGATTGAGAGTGTAAACTTCTCCTCTTGCTCCAAGTGGGCTTTTATAAGTCAGCAAGTGGGGAGATAAAAGGGTAAGTCCTTAATGGTCATGAATGTTCTCCCCTAACGTTTCGGTTATGATGTAGGGCAGTTGAAACGCTGGAAAACGAAGAGTGTTCGTCAGGTGGTGATTTCCTATTGGATCAACATTTCTTTATTTATTTAAATAATTAAAGAAGAAAACGGCCCATAAATACTCCGGGTGTAACTTCCCATAATCAGAATTGACTAGAATGTCGGTTATCGAAATTTCCAGTCTGGCTGACGTTTCGGCCTTGGTCACGGGCGTGACTCATAGGTCACGGGCATGACAGGCCCGGATAGCCAATTCTGGGTTCGACGATCGTCGAAGGGTGGTCACGGGCGTGACACCTGGGTCACGGGCGTGACAGGCCCGGGTTTCAATTTCGACGATCTCCTTACGGAGATCGACGATCGTCGAAGGAGTCATGCCCTAGGACACGGGCGTGACACCTTGGTCACGGGCGTGACATGCCCGGGCTGCATGTTCGACGATCGTCTCACGGAGATCGACGATCGTCGAAGGAGTCACGCCCAAGGTCACGGGCGTGACACCTTGGTCACGGGCGTGACATGCCCGGGCAGCAAGTTCGACGATCGTCTCACGGAGATCGACGATCGTCGAAGTAGTCACGCCCAAAGTCACGGGCGTGACGGGTCGGTCACGGGCGTGGCCAACCCGTGACCCGAAATCTCGATCGATTTATTTCAATTTTTGGGCTTCCTAGGGTTCTGTCACGACCAACCGACTCCTAGGGGTCTAGCCGGAAATGGGATGTTACAAATCCCAATAAACAAAACCAAAATTTCGTCCCCGAAATTGAGGTTGAGCCTACGGGGATTTCTATCGGAATAAATTAAACTTGTAACATCCCATACGATCTTTCTATTGGGTTCAGGCGACTATTCGTTTGATAAACGAAGACAATCTCCCCAATAAACAAAAGATTAGCCCCTACCTTTCTGATTGAGTGCGCATACCTAGGTCCTGGATTTTCCTTATCTAATCTTAACTGTCCAAAACAAGAAGGCAAACTATAGTATATTGAGAGGTGGTGAGATGTACCTGACTGAACAACTCCGGGTATCTTTGCCGCATCAGATCCTGCGGTTCCCAGGTGTGCTCCTTCTGACCGTGGTTTCTCCACAGAACCTTGACTAAGGGGATCTTTTTGCGGCGCAAGATCCGTACTCCTTTGTCGTCGATCCGAACCGGCTCCAAGTGAACAGATCGGTCTGAAGCTACCGGCCCTTTGGTGGTCAAAATCCGCTGCTCCGGGCGTAGTAGAGCCCTTCTCAGCGAAGAAATGTGGAAGACGTCGTGTAGAGCTGCCAGCTCTGGCGGCAACTCTAGCCTGTAGGCTAGGGGTCCGATCCGCTCCAGGATCCGGTAAGGGCCCATATACCTAGGGCTGAGCTTCTTCCTCCGACCGCGCACCCGTGAGACTCCGTGCATGGGCCAGATCTTCAAGAACACTCGATCTCCAACCCGAAACTCCACCTGACGATGTCGGGCGTCATAGTATTTAGCCTGTCTGCTCTGCGCCTCCAACATCCTATCTCTGATCAGTCTCACCTGAGCCTCGGTGTCTTCAACAAAATCCGATCCCAACACCTTCGGATCCTCGTCTTGAACCCAAGAAAGCAGGGTCCTACATTTTCTTCCATACAAGGCTTCATAAGGCGCCATCCTGATGCTGGACTGGTAGCTATTGTTATAGGAGAACTCGACCAACGGTAACATCTTCTCCCACAGCTCCCCTCGGTCCAGTATACACAGTCGTAGTAAATCCTCCAAGGTCCGGTTGGTGCGCTTTGTCTGCCCGTCCGTCTGAGGGTGGAAGGCCGTGCTGAAAGTCAACCGGGTGCCCAAATATGCCTGCACTGACCGCCACTCCCTGGATGTAAACCGTCCATCGCGGTCTGACACTATCGTCCGGGGAACGCCATGATATCAGATATACTGCTCCACGAACTTCCGTACCAGCACTCCCACCGAGTCATCCTTCCTGATCGGTATAAAGCGGGCCACCATCGTCAACCGATCAACAATCACCCAGATCGAGTCGTTCCCCGTCTGAGACCAGGGAAGACCATGTATAAAATCCATAGCTATATCGTCGAACTTCCACTCCGGCACCGGGAGTGGCTGCAACAATCCTGCGGTGTTCCTGCACTCCGCCTTCACCAACTAACACGCCTCGCAATGGGTCATAAAGTACGTAATGTCCTTCTTCATGCCCGGCCAAAACATCATCTTCTTCAGATCAGCGGTCATCTTTGTGATCCCCGGGTGCACAGAGTACCGGTTGCAATGCGCCTCCGTCATAATATCCTCTCGGATCTGGCCTCCTGCGGGTATATATACTCTGCCTCTGAAATGTAGCAGACCATCTCTCAGGGAATAATCTCCTGTCGAACCCTCCTCCAAGGCTCGGAACATCGGCTCTGCCCACGCATCTGTCCTCTGTCCGTCCCGAATGCGATCCCGAATATCGTCTATGGCCACCATCGATGTCAGATACTCCCTATACAGATCTGGATCATCCTCGGACACTAGGGATATCTGCATATCTCCCAATGACCGGACTAGCTCCATGGACATAACTTGGGGCCCAGCTTCGGAAGTGGCAGCTCTCTGACTCAATGCGTCGGCCACCACGTTTGCCTTCCCTGGATGGTAGTGCATCTCATACTGATAGTCTGCTAAGAACTCCACCCAGCGCCTCTGCCTGATATTCAGCTCCTTCTGAGTGTCCACGTATTTCAGGTTCTTGTGGTCGGAGTAGATGTCGCAGTGGACTCCATAAAGATAATGGCGCCAGACCTTCAGAGCAAAAACGACCGCTCCCATCTCAAGTTCGTGCACTGGGTAGTTCTTCTCATGGGTCTTCAGCTGGCGGGAGGCATATGCTATGACGTGTCTGTTCTGCATCAGCACTGCTCCCATCCCCTGGTATGATGCGTCGGTGTACACCTGGAATCCTTCCTTTCCAGATGGAAGGGCTAGAATAGGGGCTGAGATGAGTCGGTCCTTTAGTTCCTGGAAAGCCGCCTGGCACTGCGGGGTCCAAACAAAAGGTGCCTCCTTCTTCGTCAAAGATGTGAGGGGGAGGGAAATCTGAGAGAACCCCTCCACGAACTTCCGGTAGTAACCGGCAAGTCCCAAGAAACTTCGTACATCGGTGGCTGTCTTCAACTGCGGCCAATCTCGAACTGCCCGAATCTTTGCCGGATCCACTGCCAACCCGGCTCCGCTGATAATGTGGCCTAGGAAGGCCACCTCCTTCAACCAAAACTGACACTTGCTGAATTTTGCATAAAGGCGATGCTCCCGCAACCTCTCCAGAGTGAGTGCCAGATGCCGAGTGTGCTCCTCCTCCGTCCTAGAGTAGATCAGGATGTTGTCTATGAATACTATGACGAACACATCCAAGTAGGCCTCAAAAACCCGGTTCATGAGACTCATGAATGCCGACGGAGCATTCGTGAGCCCGAAGGGCATCACGGTGAACTCATACAGGCCATATCTGCTACTGAAGGCCATCTTCGGGATATCCTCCTCCTGGATCCGTAGCTGGTAGTATCCTGACCTCAAGTCCAGCTTCTAGAAATAATGGGCTCCCTCCAGCTGGTCGAACAATTCGTCTATCCGTGGGAGCGGATAGGTATTCCGGACGGTCAGCCTGTTTAGTGCTCGATAATCGATGCACAGGCGGAGTGTCCCATCCTTCTTCTTCACGAATAGGACCGGTGCTCCCCATGGCGAGGAACTCGGTCTAACAAATCCTGCCTCAACCAATTCCTGCAACTGAGTCTGAAACTCTGCCAACTCCTTTGGGGCCATTCGATAAGGGGCCCTAGATGCCGGCTTGGCCCCCGGCACAAGCTGTATCTGAAAATCCTGCTCTCGGTGTGGAGGTAATCCTGGTAGTTTCTCTGGAAAGATGTCAGCAAAATCTCGCACCACCGGGATGTCTGTCACCGACTCCTTACCTTCCGCCATCTCAAATAGAATCTGATAGACCTCCTCTCCCTGCAGATGGGCCTTAACGGCCTGTACCGAAGATAAGAGTATACGAGAGACAGGTCTTATACCTTCGATGGTAATGAAAGAGTCCCCGTGTCTCACGGTGATCCTCTTCGCCTGGCAGTCAATCTGGGCATGGTTCCAGTGCAGCCATACCATGCCCAGGATCAGGTCGTAGTCTGTCAGCTTCAAAATCGTCGCTGGAGCCTCGAACGCTTTTCCACCAATTTCTGCCTCCATATTACAGTGATCCGTGGTAAGGAGCTCGGATCCATCTGGTAGTCGCACCCTCATCCTCGAGACTGTGAACTGCTCCACACCTTCCAGTCCTTCTACGAACGTCTCTGACACAAAGGAGTGAGTAGCTCCAGTATCGAACAGCGTGCGGGCCGGCTTGGCGCTGATGAAGACTATACCTGGGGTGATTAGATATCTTAGGGTTCTATAGTGAGTTTTACTTTCTTTGCTAATCTATCTAGTGCGATTCAAAGTTTTAACCATTGAAAGGGAAATTCTATAATAATAAAGAGGCATTGCAGCGTACCTGCTATGACCTGCTCCGGATTTCGAGGCTGCGCAAGGTCCAAGGCATATACCTGCTCCCTTTCCTGTCTACGATCTCCCCCCTGGTATCCACGACCGTGGCCGCGTCCTCGACCTCTGTAATGCTGAGCTGGTGGGCCGCCCTGTGGTGTTGGAGCTGGTGCCCCCCTCATGGGGCAGTTCCTCCGAATGTGCCCAATCTGATGACAAAGGAAGCACTCTGGTGGGGGATATGCCATTCCCCCGGGTCTCGGCATCTCCTGCATCCGAAGAGGTGGAGGGGCCAATATCACCTGTTCCCTCGGCTCCTGCCTCACGTCTTGACGAGGCTGGTCCTCTGTCCTCCTCCCCTCTGGTACAGCACCTCGCCGCTGGTCATTTCTACCTCTCTGTCCCTGATCCTCTGCTGGCCGTTTCCGGCCCCGGGTGGCGTGCCAATCTGCCTCAATCCTTTTTGCCATCTCCAAAATCCGGGAGATGGGCCCATCAGATACAAACAACAGAGCCTCCCTCAAGTCCTCCCGCAGGCCCTTATAGAACCTCATGATATACCCTGCTTCGTCCAGCTGGTAGGAATCTGCGTATCGAGCCAGATGGTCGAACTCTCGATGGTACTCCACCACGGTTCATGTGCCCTGCTTCAGCTGTAAGAACCGCTCCTCCAAATCATCCCTGGCCGACTGCGGAACGAAATGCTCCAGCAGGGCGGCCCTGAACTCCTCCCAGGTAACCTCCGCAACCTCCCTGTCGGCAAATGTCGTGTCCAACATCGTCTTCCACCACCTCTTTGCTTGGGACTCCAGGCAAGAGACGACCAGAGCCACCCTCTCCTCCCAGGGACATCGTATCCCGATCAGCATCTCGTACATGATATCCAGCCACTCTTCCATCCGAACTGCCGACTCTGTCCCCAAGTAGGACGGGGGAGACAGTCCTCGGAAGATGCTTAGCCAGTTGGCCCCCGGATTTGGCTGCGGGGCCGGAACCTGCTGGGCCCTGAAGGCCTCCATGAAGGCAGTCAGAGTCTGTCCCATTTTTGACTGAAAGAAAGGAGTGGGGACCGGTGGGGGTGGTGCAACATCCTGAGCCTGTTGAACTCCACCTTGTGGCGTAGGCCGTGCTGGAGGCTGTGTAACAAAAACACATGCTGAGAAAACGTTCAAACTTAAGTAAAAGTGGACAATTTATATGTGATCCCCCTTTGGGCACACCACTGCTTCCGCTGCTTAGTTTGTCCCCAAACTAAACTCGAGCGGGGGTGACCCAGGGTTTGTGGACTACTACTTCCTTCTGATCGATGTTTCGCTCTGATATCACTTGTAAGACCCCCCCCCCCTTTTTTTAAACTACCAGGGTCTTAGGCCCAGAATCGCCGCTTTGCGGTGACACCTTCACGTCCTGAAGGGTCATCACCACAAGGCGCCGATTCTGCCGGCCAATTCGATCACAGAAATGTAGCACAGTAATTGAAGTAAGAGTAAGTCCACTGAAGGTAAATCACATATATAGAATAAAAACTCCACGAAGGGAGTGTCCACAGAACAACAATAATCAGAGTACTATAAATGCGGGCTTATGCCCGTTACATCATGTCCTCAATACAATATCACTCAATGCAGAAGCAAACACTAGAAACTACTCAGGGTCGAGACTCACGGTCCCGGCTATATGAACTCCGGAGCTAGACTGCCCCATCTCCAGGCGCACCGATCTCTGGGGCTGCTCCTCCATGCTGGGCTCCACGATCCCCTATATGATGCGATCCGAAAACCGTTAGTCATAAAGACTAAGCCCTATCATCCCCTACCCCTTCCCCCATGGCTCCTAGGTACCGAGCGGGGAGGAAGAAAGGGAAGGTCATGAAGGTAGAGATTAATCAAGAAACAGATGGCAGCGGAACTAATCTAGCAATTCTATAATAATATGACAGAAAATAGAAAGTAAGAAAAGTAACCTCAACTTATGTGCGAAAGCGCATAAGCCAAGGGATCTTCTACAAGGCTCCCATTGTATAGAGTGTCCCATACCACTTATACGTTGGGGGGACGGTTATGAACCAACAGCATGTATACATATATTGAAATTAACCTTTGATTTATAAACTTGCCCACACAAGCCTATAGACCAAGGGGTCGTTTAACAGGTCCTAATGTATAAGCGTCCCATACCACTTATACTTTAGGTGTCAGGGTTAAATGAATCGATTATGCTATGACATGCATGTGGGTATGATGAAACATGCAAGTGCAACTCACACACCCAACTCTGTGCACACAGACCTTTAGTTCCCCCTTTCGGAGCCGTTACCTCCCAGGATACCTCCGTAGTGGCGGACGGAAGCGGTGGGTTGGGCCTCGCCCACCTCAAAACCAGTAAAAGTACCACTGGTCTGACCTATCGTACACCTCAACGCTTGGTGCACTAAGCGGATGCCTGCGTACTCTTGCCGGCTGGCGCACCGGACTTCTGTTGGCGAAGTGCTAATCACCTCGTCGAGTCAACGATATCGGTGTCGTCGGTGCAATCGAACTCCCCAATATCGAGAACCCACCACCTTAACTTTTCCCTATTTTATGCACATGCAAGTTTAATCGTAAACACACAAAAACCGATCCGAAGCCCCCGGACCAAAACGACTGTCTCCAAACGAACCGAGCCGAAGCTCCCCGGACCAAAACGTCCGTCTCCAAACCAACCGAGCCGAAGCTCCCCGGACCAAAACGTCCGTCTCCAAACCAACCGAGCCGAAGCTCTCATCAATCTTCCTGTGCCAACAGTGTTTGTGAAATGTGCAGCCCTAGTTACTAGGTTACTCTTGCCAGTTTGTTATTACAGTTTACGTTAGCCCAGGACTGCCCCCGGTATTCCCCATGAAGGGCTCTCAAGGGGCACTAGGAACCAAGACGGCGGCATTACGGCCCGAAGTTCCCTTTCGTAAGGCACTTACTTTAATTGGTTTCTCACCTTACGTTTTCCCTTTAAGAGTTACATTAAACTAAACCTAGGGTAGCTTGACTCTTCACCCTCTCCATACGGAAAGACGGTCTTCCGCCATACCCGCGTAACACCTAATCTTCCAACTACCATCAGTGCTAAACCAAACCTCCTAGGGACTCACCTAGGCTACACGATAATCAAGATTACACGTAATTTACTTTTTCATCCAAATGCCACAATTTATTTATCGGAGGTCTATCCTAACAAGATTTGCCTAAATCCAAAATATTGGAATTTTCCTAATAAATCCGATAACTTATTTATTTATTTTTAAGGGTCTAATATCATCATTTTGAACATGAGGTATAACATTTTAGTTGATTCCAGCTATCACAAAATTAAGGTAAATAATAGTAGGCCTAAATATCATGTTTCCAAAGTTTGATAGTTTTACAATGATTTTCAAGGGCCTAAACTTATATAATCATTATTTCAGTTATTTCAAGCTTAATGAATAAACTACCTTAATTTGTCCTCCAAATAATTCAAATAAAATACAGGGTGCTGGTTTTATCATGAAAATAACTTTGACAGAATCCCATAATTTTCTTGCTTGTAATTAAATCATAATAAATCAAATACTAAATTACAATCTAACATGTTTTGCGAATGAAGTGCTATAACAGTAACCCTAAAAATTCCCAAATAATTCCTAGTGATATAAAAGGGCCTAAAAACCTTAAGTTCTAATTATCATAATTTTTCAGCAATAGTACAAGCCCTAATTTATTTTTATACTCAAAAGCCCATATTAAGACATTGTGAATGAACCTCTAAATTTTCTCAACATAAAATTCTATAAAAATTCAGGGATCAATGTTCTACTAGTCAAGATCTAAATCCAGAACTTTAAACTGAATATAATTAATTTAAAACTTCCAAATAATTGAAACAACAAATCGGGCTAATAATCATTTAACACATGAAATATAATATTTATTAATCATAAAATTCCAGGAAAATTACCATAGGTCTAAAACATCCTAAAACTCCCTCCTCCCGAGTTCCATAATTTTTGGATTAGATTTAGTGCTTAAAATAACTAAATTACATTTTTATCCTAATCCAAAATCTCAACTTTCGAGGTACCTAATTACCTCCAATTCCTTCACTATTTCAACCAGAGGGTTTTCATCATATCATCCCCCTCTCCTCCAAATTTCAAGGGCATACAAGAGCTTTTGGTCCTATGTCCTTCACAAACCTCAAACTCCCACCCACTGGATTTGAGCCAATCTCTTAGGGTAAAATCCACCCTAATCCACACCATGTTACCCAAGAGGGTAGACATAGACTCAATAAATCAGTGGCCACAACATCAGCCTCTTTTGAGGAGATTTGTCCACTCCATTTCCAATCGTACTTTTCCCCAAAGTATCCCTCACCAAGACCTATCTAGGACTTGATACTTCCCTATTCAAAACTCGACCAATTGAGTTGAAATTTTGTACAGATCTTAACATTGATGCCAGGGACCACCACCCAAAATTTTGGGGAGTTTAGACTTAATTTCATCTCTTAATTAATTTTATAATGTTTATTAAAATTTTACAAAAAACTTTAGGCAAAAGTTCTCCAAAAATTCTCATTTTTGGACAGCCTCTCGATATACATATTATAGATCTCCAGTCCAAATTTCAAGTCATTTGGACATGTTATGAACCGCGGGCAACCATTTCAATTTCTGGTTAGCCTAGGTCTTGATCCCACCAAAATGAATGCTGTGGTCAAACCACTCACCCAAATTGAATAAAATCAATTTTAAATTAAAGTAGACCCAGAGGGCTACAACTTTTGTGACTGGTCATTTTTCTTAAAATGGCCTCTAAGCGCCTCATTTCGCAGCCTCAAAATATACTTAGATAATATATCTTTCCTCTATGTATCATATATTTAGTTTAATAATTATAAAATTGATTTTACTGTTCATCTTCTACATGAATCCGAAAACAGAACTCAGAAAAACCATTTTTCCTATAAGCTTTCTGTGATCCGTCACCGGCCGTTCGGTCACCTCCCTGGCCAGCCACCACCACCACCACCTCCGTTGAGGCGATGGCTATCGGTCGGCGGTGGTTTGGCCGCCGGAGGTGGCAGTTTCCGGCGGACTCAAGAATACGTTTTTCATGGTTTTTCCATGAAAACGAGAGGTGGGTCCGGCTCCGTTGAGCGCGAACTTCCTTTCTAGGAATCCTAAGATCTACCCATGAAAGAAGAAGCAGAGGAGGACCTTGTTCGCGGTTTGGAGGCGAGATGAACGACGGGGTGCCATGGCGCAGTGGTGGCGTAGCCAAACTCCTCCTACAGCAAGAACAAAGATCTGATCCGTTTGATTGAGCGTGTAAACTTCTCCTCTTGCTCCAAGTGGGCTTTTATAAGTCAGCAAGTGGGGAGATGAAAGGGTAAGTCCTTAATGGTCATGAATGTTCTCCCCTAACGTTTCGGTTATGATGCAGGGCAGTTGATATGCTGGAAAACGAAGAGTGTTCGTCAGGTGGTGATTTCCTATTGGATCAACATTTCCTTATTTATTTAAATAATTAAAGAAGGAAACGGCCCATAAATACTCCGGGTGTAACTTCCCATAATCAGAATTGACTAGAATGTCGGTTACCGAAATTTCCAGTCTGGCTGACGTTTCGGCCTTGGTCACGGGCGTGACACATAGGTCACGGGCGTGACAGGCCCGGATAGCCAATTCTGGGTTCGACGATCGTGGAACTAAGATCGACGATCGTCGAAGGGTGGTCACGAGCGTGACACCTGGGTCACGGTCGTGACATGCCCGGGTTTCAATTTCGACGATCTCCTTACGGAGATCGACGATCGTCGAAGGAGTCACGCCCTAGGTCACGGGCGTGACATGCTCGGGCTGCAAGTTCGACGATCGTCTCACGGAGATCGACGATCGTCGAAGGAGTCACGCCCAAGGTTACGGGCGTGACACCTTGGTCACGGGCGTGACATGCCCGGGCAGCAAGTTCGACGATCGTCTCACGGAGATCGACGATCGTCGAAGTAGTCACGCCCAAAGTCACGGGCGTGACGGGTCGGTCACGGGCGTGACCAACCCGTGACCTGAAATCTCGATCGATTTATTTCAATTTTTGGGCTTCCTAGGGTTCTGTCACGACCAACCGACTCCTAGGGGTCTAGTCGGAAATGGGATGTTACAAATCCCAATAAACAAAACAAAAATTTCGTCCCCGAAATTGAGGTTGAGCCTACGGGGATTTCTATCGGAATAAATTAAACTTGTAACATCCCACACGATCTTTCTATTGGGTTCAGGCGACTATTCGTTTGATAAACGAAGACAATCTCCCCAATAAACAAAAGATTAGCCCCTACCTTTCTGATTGAGTGCGCATACCTAGGTCCTGGATTTTCCTTATCTAATCTTAACTGTCCAAAACAAGAAGGCAAACTATAGTATACCGAGAGGTGGTGAGATGTACCTGACTGAACAACTCCGGGTATCTTTGCCTCATTAGATCCTGCGGTTCCCAGGTGTGCTCCTCCTGACCGTGGTTTCTCCACAGAACCTTGACTAAGGGGATCTTTTTGCGGCGCAAGATCCGTACTCCTTTGTCGTCGATCCGAACCGGCTCCAAGTGAACAGATCGGTCTGAAGCTACCGGCCCTTCGGTGGTCAAAATCCGCTGCTCCGGGCGTAGTAGAGCCCTTCTCAGCGAAGAAATGTGGAAGACGTCGTGTAGAGCTGCCAACTCTAGCGGCAACTCTAGCCTGTAGGCTAGGGGTCCGATCCGCTCCAGGATCCGGTAAGGGCCCATATACCTAGGGCTGAGCTTCTTCCTCCGACCGCGCACCCGTGAGACTCCGTGCATGGGCCGGGTCTTCAAGAACACTCGATCTCCTACCCGAAACTCCACCTGACGATGCCGGGCGTCATAGTATTTAGCCTGTCTTCTCTGCGCCTCCAACATCCTATCTCTGATCAGTCTCACTTGAGCCTCGGTGTCTTCAACAAAATCCGATCCTAGCACCTTCGGATCCTCATCTTGAACCCAAGAAAGCGGGGTCCTACATTTTCTTCCATACACGGCTTCATAAGGCGCCATCCTGATGCTGGACTGGTAGCTATTGTTATAGGAGAACTCGACCAACGGTAACATCTTCTCCCACGGCTCCCCTTGGTCCAGTATACACAGTCGTAGTAAATCCTCCAAGGTCCGGTTGGTGCGCTTTGTCTGCCCGTCCGTCTGAGGGTGGAAGGCCGTGCTGAAAGTCAACCGGGTGCCCAAATATGCCTGCACTGACCGCCACTCCCTGGATGTAAACCGTCCATCGCGGTCCGACACTATCGTCCGGGGCACGCCATGATATCGGATATACTGCTCCACGAACTTCCGTACCAGCACTCCCACCGAGTCATCCTTCCTGATCGGTATAAAGCGGGCCACCTTCGTCAACCGATCAACAATCACCCAGATCGAGTCGTTCCCCGTCCGAGACCAGGGAAGGCCATGTATAAAATCCATAGCTATATCGTCGAACTTCCACTCCGGCACCGGGAGTGGCTGCAATAATCCTACGGGGTTCCTGCACTCCGCCTTCACCAACTGACACGCCTCGTAATGGGTCACGAAGTACGTAATGTCCTTCTTCATGCCCGGCCAAAACATCATCTTCTTCAGATCAGCGGTCATCTTTGTGATCCCCGGGTGCACAGAGTACCGGCTACAATGCGCCTCCATCATAATATCCTCTCGGATCTGGCCTCCTGCGGGTATATATACTCTGCCTCTGAAATGTAGCAGACCATCTCTCAAGGAATAATCTCCTGTCGAACCCTCCTCCAAGGCTCGGAACATCGGCTCTGCCCACGCATCTGTTCTCTGTCCGTCCCGAATGCGATCCCGAATATCGTCTATGGCCACCATCGATGTCAGATACTCCCTATACAGCTCTGGATCATCCTCGGACACTAGGGATATCTGCATATCTCCGAATGACCGGACTAGCTCCATGGACATAACTTGGGGCACAGCTTCGGAAGTGGCAGCTCTCCGACTCAATGCGTCGGCCACCACGTTTGCCTTCCCTGGATGGTAGTGCGTCTCATACTGATAGTCTGCTAAGAACTCCACCCAGCGCCTCTGCCTGATATTCAGCTCCTTCTGAGTGTCCACGTATTTCAGGTTCTTGTGGTCGGAGTAGATGTCGCAGTGGACTCCATAAAGATAATGGTGCCAGACCTTCAGAGCAAAAATGACCGCTCCCATCTCAAGGTCGTGCACTGGGTAGTTCTTCTCATGGGTCTTCAGCTGGCGGGAGGCATATGCTATGACGTGTCCGTTCTGCATCAGCACTGCTCCCATCCCCTGGTATGATGCGTCGGTGTACACCTGGAATCCTTCCTTTCCAGATGGAAGGGCCAGAATAGGGGCTGAGATGAGTCGGTCCTTAGGTTCCTGGAAAGCCGCCTGGCACTGCGGGGTCCAAACAAAAGGTGCCTCCTTCTTCGTCAAAGATGTGAGGGGGAGGGCAATCTGAGAGAACCCCTCCACGAACTTCCGGTAGTAACCGGCAAGTCCCAAGAAACTTCGTACATCGGTGGCTGTCTTCAACTGCGGCCAATCTCGAACTGCCCGAATCTTTGCCGGAACCACTGCCAACCCGGCTCCGCTGATAATGTGGCCTAGGAAGGCCACCTCCATCAACCAAAACTGACACTTGCTGAATTTTGCATAAAGGCGATGCTCGCGCAACCTCTCCTGAGTGAGTGCCAGATGCCGAGTATGCTCCTCCTCCGTCCTAGAGTAGATCAGGATGTCGTCTATGAATACTATGACGAACACATCCAAGTAGGCCTCGAAAACCCGGTTCATGAGACTCATGAACGCCGACGGAGCATTCGTGAGCCCGAAGGGCATCACGGTGAACTCATACAGGCCATATCTGCTACTAAAGGCCGTCTTCGGGATATCCTCCTCCTGGATCCGTAGCTGGTAGTATCCTGACCTCAAGTCCAGCTTCGAGAAATAATGGGCTCCCTCCAGCTGGTCGAACAATTCGTCTATCCGTGGGAGCGGATAGGTATTCCGGACGGTCAGCCTGTTTAGTGCTTGATAATCGATGCACAGGCGGAGTGTCCCATCCTTCTTCTTCACGAATAGGACCGGTGCTCCCCATGGCGAAGAATTCGGTCTAACAAATCCTGCCTCAACCAATTCCTGCAACTGAGTCCGAAACTCTGCCAACTCCTTTGGGGCCATTCGATAAGGGGCCCCAGATGCCGGCTTGGCCCCCGGCACAAGCTGTATCTGAAAATCCTGCTCTCGGTGTGGAGGTAATCCTGGTAGTTTCTCTGGAAAGATGCCAGCGAAATCTCGCACCACCGGGATGTCTGTCATCGACTCCTTACCTTCCGCCATCTCAAATAGAATCTGATAGACCTCCTCTCCCTGTAGATGGGCCTTAACGGCCTGTACCGAAGATAAGAGTATACGAGAGACAGGTCTTATACCTTCGATGGTAATGAAAGAGTCCCCGTGTCTCACGGTGATCCTCTTCGCCTGGCAGTCAATCTGGGCATGGTTCCAGTGCAGCCATACCATGCCCAGGATCAGGTCGTAGTCCGTCAGCTTCAAAATCGTCGCTGGAGCCTCGAACGCTTTTCCACCAATTTCTGCCTCCATATTACAGTGATCCGTGGTAAGGAGCTCAGATCCATCTGGTAGTCACACCCTCATCCTCGAGCCTGTGAACCGCTCCACACCTTCCAGTCCTTCTACGAACATCTCTGACACAAAGGAGTGAGTAGCTCCAGTATCGAACAGCGTGCGGGACGGCTTGGCGCTGATGAAGACTATACCTGGGGTGATTAGATATCTAAGGGTTCTATAGTGAGTTTTACTTTCCTTGCTAATCTATCTAGTGCGATTCAAAGTTTTAACCATTGAAAGGGAAATTCTATAAAAATAAAGAGGCATTGCAGCGTACTTGCTATGACCTGCTCCGGATTTCGAGGCTGCGCAAGGTCCAAGGCATATACCTGCTCCCTTTCCTATCTACGATCTCCCCCCTGGTATCCACGACCGCGGCCGCGTCCTCGACCTCCGTAATGCTGAGCTGGTGGGCCGCCCTGTGGTGCTGGAGGTGGTGCCCCCCTCATGGGGCAGTTCCTCCGAATGTGCCCAATCTGATGACAAAGGAAGCACTCTGGTGGGGGATACGCCATTCCCCCGGGTCTCGGCATCTCCTGCATCCGAAGAGGTGGAGGGGCCAATATCACCTGTTCCCTCGGCTCCTGCCTCACGTCCTGACGAGGCTGGTCCTCTATCCTCCTCCCCTCTGGTACAGCACCTCGCCGCTGGTCATTTCTACCTCTCCGTCCCTGATCCTCTGTTGGCCGTTTCCGGCCCCGGGTGGCGTGCCAATCTGCTTCAATCCTTTTTGCCATCTCCAAAATCCGGGAGATGGGCCCGTCAGATACAAACAACAGAGCCTCCCTCAAGTCCTCCCGCAGACCCTTATAGAACCTCCTTGATATACACTGCTTCGTCCAGCTGCTAGGAATCTGCGTATCAAGCTAGATGGTCGAACTCTCGATGGTACTCCACCACGGTCCGTGTGCCCTGCTTCAGCTGTAAGAACTGCTCCTCCAAATCATCCCTGGCCGACTGCGGAACGAAATGCTCCAGCAGGGCAGCCCTGAACTCCTCCCAGGTAACCTCCGCAACCTCTCTGTCGGCAAATGTCGTGTCCAACAGCGTCTTCCACCACCTCTTTGCATGGGACTCCAAGCAAGAGACGACCAGAGCCACCCTCTCCTCCCAGGGACATCGTATCCCGGTCAGCATCTCGTACATGATATCCAGCCACTCTTCCGTCCGAACTGCCGACTCTGTCCCCAAGTAGGACGGGGGAGACAGTTCTCGGAAGATGCTTAGCCAGTTGGCCCCCGGATTTGGCTGCGGGGCCGGAACCTGCTGGGCCCTGAAGGCCTCCAGGATGGCAGTCAGAGTCTGTCCCATGTCTGACTGAAGGAAAGGAGTGGGGACCAGTGGGGGTGGTGCAACATCCTGAGCCTGTTGAACTCCACCTTGTGGCGAAGGCCGTGCTAGAGGCTGCGTAACAAAAACACATGCTGAGAAAACGTTCAAACTTAAATAAAAGTGGACAATTTATATGTGAACCCCCTTTGGGCACACCACTGCTTCCGCTGCTTAGTTTGTCCCCAAACTAAACTCGAGCGGGGGTGACCCAGGGTTTGTGGACTGCTACTTCCTTCTGATCGATGTTTCGCTCTGATACCACTTGTAAGTCCCCCCCCCCCCCTTTTTTTTAAACTACCGGGGTCTTAGGCCCAGAATCGCCGCTTTGCGGTGACACCTTCATGTCCTGAAGGGTCATCACCACAAGGCGCCGATTCTGCCGGCCAATTCGATCACAGAAATGTAGCACAGTAATTGAAGTAAGAGTAAGTCCACTGAAGGTAAATCACATATATAGAATAAAAACTCCACGAAGGGAGTGTCCACAGAACAACAATAATCAGAGTACTATAAATGCGGGCTTATGCCCGTTACATCATGTCCTCACTACAATATCACTCAATGCGGAAGCAAACACTAGAAACTACTCAGGGTCGAGACTCACGGTCCCAGCTGTATGAACTCCGGAGCTAGACTGCCCCATCTCCAAGCGCACCAATCTCTGGGGCTGCTCCTCCATGCTGGGCTCCAGGATCCCCTATATGATGCGGTCCGAAAACCGTTAGTCATAAAGACTAAGCTCTATCATCCCCTACCCCTTCCCCCATGGCTCCTAGGTACCGAGCGGGGAGGAAGAAAGGGAAGGTCATGAAGGTAGAGATTAATCAAGAAACTGATGGCAGCGGAACTAATCTAGCAATTTTATAATAATATGACAGAAAACAGAAAGTAAGAAAAGTAACCTCAACTTATGTGCGAAAGCGCATAAGCCAAGGGATCTTCTGCAAGGCTCCCATTGTATAGAGTGTCCCATACCACTTATACGTTGGGGGGACGGTTATCAACCAACAGCATGTATACATATATTGAAATTAACCTTTGATTTATAAACTTGCCCACACAAGCCTATAGACCAAGGGGTCGTTTAGCAGGTCCTAATGTATAAGCGTCCCATACCACTTATACTTTAGGTGTCAGGGTTAAATGAATCGATTATGCTATGACATGCATGTGGGTATGATGAAACATGCAAGTGCAACTCACACACCCAACTCTGTGCACACAGACCTTTAGTTCCCCCTTTCGGAGCCGTTACCTCCCAGGATACCTCTGTAGTGGCGGACGGAAGCGGTGGGTTGGGCCTCTCCCACCTCAAAACCAGTAAAAGCACCACTGGTCTGACCTATCGTACGCCTCAACGCTTGGTGCACTAAGCGGACGCCTGCGTACTCTTGCCGGCTGGCGCACCGGACTTCTATTGGCGAAGTGCTAATCACCTCGCCGAGTCAACAATATCGGTGTCGGTGCAATCGAACTCCCCGATATCGAGAACCCACCACCTTAACTTTTCCTTATTTTATGCACATGCAAGTTTAATCGTAAACACACAAAAACCGAGCCGAAGCCCCCGGACCAAAACGTCCGTCTCCAAACCAACCGAGCCGAAGCTCCCCGGACCAAAACGTCCGTCTCCAAACCAACCGAGCCGAAGCTCCCTGGACCAAAACGTCCGTCTCCAAACCAACCGAGCTGAAGCTCTCATCAATCTTCCTGTGCCAACAGTGTTTGTGAAAGGTGCAGCCCTAGTTACTAGGTTACTCTTGCCAGTTTGTTATTACAGTTTACGTTAGCCCAGGACTGTCCCCGGTATTCCCCGTGAAGGGCTCTCAAGGGGCACTAGGAACCAAGACGGCGACATTACGGCCCGAAGTTCCCTTTCGCAAGGCAATTACTTTAATTGGTTTCTCACCTTACCTTTTTCCCTTTAAGAGTTACATTAAACTAAACCTAGGGTAGCTTGACTCTTCACCCTCTCCACATGGAAAGATGGTCTTCCGCCATACCCGCGTAACACCTAATCTTCCAACTACCATCAGTGTTAAACCAAACCTCCTAGGGACTCACCTAGGCTACACGATAATCAAGATTACACGTAATTTACTTTTTCATCCAAATGCCACAATTTATTTATCGGAGGTCTATCCTAACAAGATTTGCCTAAATCCAAAATATTGGAATTTTCCTAATAAATCCGATAACTTATTTATTTATTCTTAAGGGTCTAATATCATCATTTTGAACATGAGGTATAACATTCTAGTTGATTCCAGCTATCACAAAATTAAGGTAAATAATAGTAGGCCTAAATATCAAGTTTCCAAAGTTTGATAATTTTACAATGATTTTCAAGGGCCTAAACTTATATAATCATTATTTCAGTTATTTCAAGCTTAATGAATAAACTACCTAAATTTGTCCTCCAAATAATTCAAATAAAATACAGGGTGCTGGTTTTATCATGAAAATAACTTTGACAGAATCCCATAATTTTCTTGCTGGTAATTAAATCATAATAAATCAAATACTAAATTACAATCTAACATGCTTTGTGAATGAAGTGCTATAACAGTAACCCTAAAAATTCCCAAATAATTCCTAGTGATATATAAGGGCCTAAAACCTTAAGTTCTAATTATCATAATTTTTCAGCAATTGTACAAGCCCTAATTTATTTTTATACTCAAAAGCCCATATTAAGACATTGTGAATGAACCTCTAAAATTTCTCAACATAAAATTCTATAAAAATTCAGGGATCAATGTTCTACTAGTCAAGATCTAAATCCAGAACTTTAAACTGAATATAATTAATTTAAAACTTCCAAATAATTGAAACAACAAATCGGGCTAATAATCATTTAACACATGAAATATAATATTTATTAATCATAAAATTCCAGGAAAATTACCATAAGTCTAAAACATCCTAAAACTCCCTCCTCCCGAGTTTCATAATTTTTGGATTAGATTTAGTGCTTAAAATAACTAAATTACATTTTTATCCTAATTCAAAATCTCAACTTTCGAGGTACCTAATTACCTCCAATTCCTTCACTATTTCAACCAGAGGGTTTTCATCATATCATCCCCCTCTCCTCCAAATTTCAAGGGCATACAAGAGCTTTTGCTCCTATGTCCTTCACAAACCTCAAACTCCCACCCACTGGATTTGAGCCAATCTCTTAGGGTAAAATCCACCCTAATCCACACCATGTTACCCAAGAGGTTAGACATAGACTCAACAAATCAGTGGCCACAACATCAGCCTCTTTTGAGGAGATTTGTCCACTCCATTTCCAATCGTACTTTTCCCAAATGTATCCCTCACCAAGACCTATCTAGGACTTGATACTTCCCTATTCAAAACTCGACCAATTGAGTTGAAATTTTGTACAAATCTTAACATTGATGCCAGGGACCACCACCCAAAATTTGGGGGAGTTTGGACTTAATTTCATCTCTTAATTAATTTTATAATATTTATTAAAATTTTACAAAAAACTTTAGGCAAAAGTTCTCCAAAAATTCTCATTTTTGGACAGCCTCTCGATATACATATTATAGATCTCTAGTCCAAATTTCAAGTCATTTGGACATGTTATGAACCGTGGGCAACCATTTCAATTTCTGGTTAGCCTAGGTCTTGATCCCACCAAAATGAGTGTTGTGGTCAAACCACTCACCCAAATTGAATAATATCAATTTTAAATTAAAGTAGACCCAGAGGGCTACAACTTTTGTGACTGGTCATTTTTCTTAAAATGGCCTCTAAGAGCCTCATTTCTCAGCCTCAAAATATACTCAGATAATATATCTTTCCTCTATGTATCATATACTTAGTTTAATAAATATAAAATTGATTTTACTGTTCATTTTCTACATGAACTCGAAAACAGAACTCAGAAAAACCATTTTTCCTGTAAGCTTTCGGTGATCCGTCGCCGGCCGTTCGGTCACCTCCCTGGCCAGCCACCACCACCACCACCTCCGTTGAGGCGATGGCTATCGGTCGGCGGTGGTTTGGCCGCCGGAGGTGGCAGTTTCCGGCGGACTCAAGAATACGTTTTTCATGGTTTTTCCATGAAAACGAGAGGTGGGTCCGGCTCCGTTGAGCGCGAACTTCCTTTCTAGGAATCCTAAGATCTACTCATAAAAGAAGAAGCAGAGGAGGACCTTGTTCGCGGTTTGGAGGCGAGATGAACGACGGGGTGCCATGGCGTAGTGGTGGCGTAGCCGAACTCCTCCTACAGCAAGAACAAAGATCTGATCCATTTGATTGAGCGTGTAAACTTCTCCTCTTGCTCCAAGTGGGCTTTTATAAGTCAGCAAGTGGGGAGATGAAAGGGTAAGTCCTTAATGGTCATGAATGTTCTCCCCTAACGTTTCGGTTATGATGCAGGGCAGTTGAAATGCTGGAAAACGAAGAGTGTTCGTCAGGTGGTGATTTCCTATTGGATCAACATTTCCATATTTATTTAAATAATTAAAGAAGGAAACAGCCCATAAATACTCCGGGTGTAACTTCCCATAATCAGAATTGACTAGAATGTCGATTACCGAAATTTCCAGTCTGGCTGACGTTTCGGCCTTGGTCACGGGCGTGACACATAGGTCACGGGCGTGACAGGCCCGGATAGCCAATTCTGGGTTCGACGATCGTCGAACTAAGATCGACGATCGTCGAAGGGTGGTCACGGGTGTGACACCTGGGTCACGGGCGTGACATGCCCGGGTTTCAATTTCGACGATCTCCTTACGGAGATCGACGATCGTCGAAGGAGTCACGCCCTAGGTCACGGGCGTGACACCTTGGTCACGGGCGTGACATGCCCGGGTTGCAAGTTCGACGATCGTCTCACGGAGATCGACGATCGTCGAAGGAGTCACGCCCAAGGTCACGGGCGTGACACCTTGGTCACGGGCGTGACATGCCCGGGCAGCAAGTTCGACGATCGTCTCATGGAGATCGACGATCGTCGAAGTAGTCACGCCCAAAGTCACGGGCGTGACGGGTCGGTCACGGGCATGACCAACCCGTGACCCGAAATCTCGATCGATTTATTTCAATTTTTGGGCTTCCTAGGGTTCTGTCACGACCAACCGACTCCTAGGGGTCTAGCTGGAAATGGGATGTTACAAATCCCAATAAACAAAACAAAAATTTCGTCCCCGAAATTGAGGTTGAGCCTACGGGGATTTCTATCGGAATAAATTAAACTTGTAACATCCCATACGATCTTTCTATTGGGTTCAGGCGACTATTCGTTTGATAAACGAAGACAATCTCCCCAATAAACAAAAGATTAGCCCCTACCTTTCTGATTGAGTGTGCATACCTAGGTCCTGGATTTTCCTTATCTAATCTTAACTGTCCAAAATAAGAAGGCAAACTATAGTATACCGAGAGGTGGTGAGATGTACTTGACTGAACAACTCCGGGTATCTTTGCCTCATCAGATCCTGCGGTTCCCAGGTGTGCTCCTCCTGACCGTGGTTTCTCCACAGAACCTTGACTAAGGGGATCTTTTTGCGGCGCAAGATCCGTACTCCTTTGTCGTCGATCCGAACCGGCTCCAAGTGAACAGATCGGTCTGAAGCTACCGGCCCTTCGGTGGTCAAAATCCGCTGCTCCGGGCGTAGTAGAGCCCTTCTCAGCGTAGAAATGTGGAAGACGTCGTGTAGAGCTGCCAGCTCTGGCGGCAACTCTAGCCTGTAGGCTAGGGGTCCGATCCGCTCCAGGATCCGGTAAGGGCCCATATACCTAGGGCTGAGCTTCTTCCTCCGACCGTGCACCCGTGAGACTCCGTGCATGGGCCGGATCTTCAAGAACACTCGATCTCCTACCCGAAACTCCACCTGACGATGCCGGGCGTCATAGTATTTAGCCTGTCTGCTCTGCGCCTCCAACATCCTATCTCTGATCAGTCTCACCTGAGCCTCGGTGTCTTCAACAAAATCCGATCCCAGCACCTTCGGATCCTCGTCTTGAACCCAAGAAAGCGGGGTCCTACATTTTCTTCCATACAAGGCTTTATAAGGCGCCATCTTGATGCTGGACTGGTAGCTATTGTTATAGGAGAACTCGACCAACGGTAACATCTTCTCCCACGGCTCCCCTTGGTCCAGTATACACAGTCGTAGTAAATCCTCCAAGGTCCGGTTGGTGCGCTTTGTCTGCCCGTCCGTCTGAGGGTGGAAGGCCGTGCTGAAAGTCAACCGGGTGCCCAAATATGCCTGCACTGACCGCCACTCCCTGGATGTAAACCGTCCATCACGGTCCGACACTATCGTCCGGGGCACGCCATGATATCGGATATACTGCTCCACGAACTTCCGTATCAGCACTCCCACCGAGTCATCCTTCCTGATCGGTATAAAGCGGGCCACCTTCGTCAACCGATCAACAATCACCCAGATCGAGTTGTTCCCCGTCCGAGACCAGGGAAGGCCATGTATAAAATCCATAGCTATATCGTCGAACTTCCACTCCGGCACCGGGAGTGGCTGCAACAATCCTGCGGGGTTCCTGCACTCCGCCTTCACCAACTGACACGCCTCACAATGGGTCACGAAGTACGTAATGTCCTTCTTCATGCCCAGCCAAAACATCATCTTCTTCAGATCAGCGGTCATCTTTGTGATCCCCGGGTGCACAGAGTACCGGCTGCAATGTGCCTCCGTCATAATATCCTCTCGGATCTGGCCTCCTGCGGGTATATATACTCTGCCTCTGAAATGTAGCAGACCATCTCTCAGGGAATAATCTCCTGTCGAACCCTCCTCCAAGGCTCGGAACATCGGCTCTGCCCACGCATCTGTCCTCTGTCCGTCCCGAATGCGATCCCGAATATCGTCTATGGCCACCATCGATGTCAGATACTCCCTATACAGCTCTGGATCATCCTCGGACACTAGGGATATCTGCATATCTCCGAATGACCGGACTACCTCCATGGACATAACTTGGGGCCCAGCTTCGGAAGTGGCAGCTCTCCGACTCAATGCGTCGGCCACCACGTTTGCCTTCCCTGGATGGTAGTGCATCTCATACTGATAGTCTGCTAAGAACTCCACCCAGCGCCTCTGCCTGATATTCATCTCCTTCTGAGTGTCCACGTATTTCAGGTTCTTGTGGTCGGAGTAGATGTCGCAGTGGACTCCATAAAGATAATGGCGCCAGACCTTCAGAGCAAAAACGACCGCTCCCATCTCAAGGTCGTGCACTGGGTAGTTCTTCTCATGGGTCTTCAGCTGGCGGGAGGCATATGCTATGACGTGTCCGTTCTGCATCAGCACTGCTCCCATCCCCTGGTATGATGCGTCGGTGTACACCTGGAATCCTTCCTTTCCAGATGGAAGGGCCAGAATAGGGGCTGAGATGAGTCGGTCCTTCAGTTCCTGGAAAGCCGCCTAGCACTGCGGGGTCCAAACAAAAGGTGCCTCCTTCTTCGTCAAAGATGTGAGGGGGAGGGCAATCTGAGAGAACCCCTCCACGAACTTTTGATAGTAACCGGAAAGTCCCAAGAAACTTCGTACATCGGTGGCTGTCTTCAACTGCGGCCAATCTCGAACTGCCCGAATCTTTGCCGGATCCACTGCCAACCCGACTCCGCTGATAATGTGGCCTAGGAAGGCCACCTCCTTCAACCAAAACTGACACTTGCTGAATTTTGCATAAAGGCGATGCTCCCGCAACCTCTCCAGAGTGAGTGCCAGATGTCGAGTGTGCTCCTCCTCCGTCCTAGAGTAGATCAGGATATCGTCTATGAATACTATGACGAACACATCCAAGTCGGCCTCGAAAACCCGGTTCATGAGACTCATGAACGCCGACGGAGCATTCGTGAGCCCGAAGGGCATCACGGTGAACTCATACAGGCCATATCTGCTACTGAAGGACGTCTTCGGGAATCCTTCTCCTAGATCCGTAGCTGGTAGTATCCTGACCTCAAGTCCAGCTTCGAGAAATAATGGGCTCCCTCCAGCTGGTCGAACAATTCGTCTATCCATGGGAGCGGATAGGTATTCCGGACGGTCAGCCTATTTAGTGCTCGATAATCGATGCCCAGGCGGAGTGTCCCATCCTTCTTCTTCACGAATAGGACCGGTGCTCCCCATGGCGAGGAATTCGGTCTAACAAATCCTGCCTCAACCAATTCCTGCAACTGAGTCCGAAACTCTGCCAACTCCTTTGGGGCCATTCGATAAGGGGCCCTAGATGCCAGCTTGGCCCCCGGCACAAGCTGTATCTGAAAATCCTGCTCTCGGTGTGGAGGTAATCCTGGTAGTTTCTCTGGAAAGATGTCAGCGAAATCTCGCACCACCGGGATGTCTGTCTCCGACTCCTTACCTTCCGCCATCTCAAATAGAATCTGATAGATTTCCTCTCCCTGCAGATGGGCCTTAACGGCCTGTACCGAAGATAAGAGTATACGAGAGACAGGTCTTATACCTTCGATGGTAATGAAAGAGTCCCCGTGTCTCACGGTGATCCTCTTCGCCTGGCAGTCAATCTGGGCATGGTTCCAGTGCAGCCATACCATGCCCAGGATCAGGTCGTAGTCCGTCAGCTTCAAAATCATCGCTGGAGCCTCGAACGATTTTCCACCAATTTCTGCCTCCATATTACAGTGATCCGTGGTAAGGAGCTCAGATCCATTTGGTAGTCGCACCCTCATCCTCGAGCCTGTGAACCGCTCCACACCTTCTAGTCCTTCTACGAACATCTCTGACACAAAGGAGTGAGTAGCTCCAGTATCGAACAGCGTGCGGGCCGGCTTTGCGCTGATGAAGACTATACCTGGGGTGATTAGATATCTTAGGGTTCTATAGTGAGTTTTACTTTCCTTGCTAATCTATCTAGTGCGATTCAAAGTTTTAACCATTGAAAGGGAAATTCTATAAAAATAAAGAGGCATTGCAGCGTACCTGCTATGACCTGCTCCGGATTCCGAGGCTGTGCAAGGTCCAAGGCATATACCTGCTCCCTTTCCTGTCTACGATCTCCCCCCTGGTATCCACGACTGCAGCCGCGTCCTCGACCTCCGTAATGCTGAGCTGGTGGGCCGCCCTGTGGTGCTGGAGGTGGTGCCCCCCTCATGGGGCAGTACCTCCGAATGTGCCCAATCTGATGACAAAGGAAGCACTCTGGTGGGGGATACGCCATTCCCCCGGGTCTCGGCATCTCCTGCATCCGAAGAGGTGGAGGGGCCAATATCACCTGTTCCCTCGGCTCCTACCTCACGTCCTGACGAGGCTGGTCCTCTGTCCTCCTCCCCTCTGGTACATCACCTCGCCGCTGGTCTTTTCTACCCCTCCGTCCCTGATCCTCTGCTGTCCGTTTCCGGCCCCGGGTGGCGTGCCAATCTGCCTCAATCCTTTTTTCCATCTCCAAAATCCGGGAGATGGGCCCGTCAGATACAAACAACAGAGCCTCCCTCAAGTCCTCCCGCAGGCCCTTATAGAACCTCCTGATATACCCTGCTTCGTCCAACTGGTAGGAATCTGCGTATCGAGCCAGATGGTCGAACTCTCGATGGTACTCCACCACGGTCCGTGTGCCCTGCTTCAGCTGTAAGAACCGCTCCTCCAAATTATCCCTGGCCGACTGCGGAACGAAATGCTCCAGCAGGGCGGCCCTGAACTCCTCCCAGGTAACCTCCGCAACCTCCCTGTCGGCAAATGTCGTGTCCAACAGCGTCTTCCACCACCTCTTTGCATGGGACTCCAGGTAAGAGACGACCAGAGCCACCCTCTCCTCCCAGGGACATCGTATCCCGGTCAGCATCTCGTACATGATATCCAGCCACTCTTCCGTCCGAACTGCTGACTCTGTCCCCAAGTAGGACGGGGGAGACAGTCCTCGAAAGATGCTTAGCCAGTTGGCCCCCGGATTTGGCTGCGGGGCCGGAACCTGCTGGGCCCTGAAGGCCTCCAGGATGGCAGTCAGAGTCTGTCCCATGTCTGATTGAAGTAAATGAGTGGGGACCAGTGGGGGTGGTGCAACATCCTGAGCCTGTTGAACTCCACCTTATGGCGTAGGCCGTGCTGGAGGCTGCGTAACAAAAACACATGCTGAGAAAACGTTCAAACTTAAATAAAAGTGGACAATTTATATGTGATCCCCCTTTGGGCACACCACTGCTTCCGCTACTTAGTTTGTCCCCAAACTAAACTCGAGTGGGGGTGACCCAGGGTTTGTGGACTGCTACTTCCTTCTGAATGATGTTTCGCTCTGATACTACTTGTAAGACCCCCTCCCCCCCCCCCCCCCGTTTTTTTAAACTACCGGGGTCTTAGGCCCAGAATCGCCGCTTTGCGGTGACACCTTCACGTCCTGAAGGGTCATCACCACAAGGCGCCGATTCTGCCAGCCAATTCGATCACAGAAATGTAGCACAGTAATTGAAGTAAGAGTAAGTCCACTGAAGGTAAATCACATATATAGAATAAAAACTCCACGAAGGGAGTGTCCACAGAACAACAATAATCAGAGTACTATAAATGCGGGCTTATGCCCGTTACATCATGTCCTCACTACAATATCACTCAATGCGGAAGCAAACACTAGAAACTACTCAGGGTCGAAACTCACGGTCCCGGCTGTATGAACTCCGGAGCTAGACTGCCCCATCTCCAGGCGCACCGATCTCTGGGGCTGCTCCTCCATGCTGGGCTCCAGGATCCCCTATATGATGCGGTCCGAAAACCGTTAGTCATAAAGACTAAGCCCTATCATCCCCTACCCCTTCCCCCATGGCTCCTAGGTACCGAGCGGGGAGGAAGAAAGGGAAGGTCATGAAGGTAGAAATTAATCAAAAAACAGATGGCAGCGGAACTAATCTAGCAATTCTATAATAATATGACAGAAAACAGAAAGTAAGAAAAGTAACCTCAACTTATGTGCGAAAGCGCATAAGCCAAGGGATCTTCTGCAAGGCTCCCATTGTATAGAGTGTCCCATACCACTTATACGTTGGGGGGACTGTTATCAACCAACAGCATGTATACATATATTAAAATAAACCTTTGATTTATAAACTTGCCCACACAAGCCTATAGACCAAGGGGTCGTTTAGCAGGTCCTAATGTATAAGCATCCCATACCACTTATACTTTAGGTGTCAGGGTTAAATGAATCGATTATGCTATGACATGCATGTGGGTATGATGAAACCTGCAAGTGCAACTCACACACCCAACTCTATGCACACAGACCTTTAGTTCCCCCTTTCGGAGCTGTTACCTCCCAGGATACCTCCGTAGTGGCGGACGGAAGCGGTGGGTTGGGCCTCGCCCACCTCAAAACCAGTAAAAGCACCACTGGTCTGACCTATCGTACGCCTCAACGCTTGGTGCACTAAGCGGACGCCTGCGTACTCTTGCCGGCTGGCGCACCGGACTTCTGTTGGCGAAGTGCTAATCACCTCGCTGAGTCAACGATATTGGTGTCGGTGCAATCGAACTCCCCGATATCGAGAACCCACCACCTTAACTTTTCCCTATTTTATGCACATGCAAGTTTAATTGTAAACACACAAAAACCGAGCCGAAGCCCCCGGACCAAAACGTCCGTCTCCAAACCAACCGAGCCGAAGCTCCCCGGACCAAAACGTCTGTCTCCAAACCAACCGAGCCGAAGCTCCCCGGACCAAAACGTCCGTCTCCAAACCAACCGAGCCGAAGCTCTCATCAATCTTCCTGTGCCAACAGTGTTTGTGAAAGGTGCAACCCTAGTTACTAGGTTACTCTTGCCAGTTTGTTATTACAGTTTACGTTAGCCCAGGACTGCCCCCGGTATTCCCCGTGAAGGGCTCTCAAGGGGCACTAGGAACCAAGACGGCGGCATTACGGCCCGAAGTTCCCTTTCGCAAGGCACTTACTTTAATTAGTTTCTCACCTTACCTTTTTCCCTTTAAGAGTTACATTAAACTAAACCTAGGGTAGCTTGACTCTTCACCCTCTCCACACGGAAAGACGGTCTTCCGCCATACCCGCGTAACACCTAATCTTCCAACTACCATCAGTGCTAAACCAAACCTCCTAGGGACTCACCTAGGCTACACGATAATCAAGATTACACGTAATTTACTTTTTCATCCAAATGCCACAATTTATTTATCGGAGGTCTATCCTATCAAGATTTGCCTAAATCCAAAATATTGGAATTTTCCTAATAAATCCGATAACTTATTTATTTATTCTTAAGGGTCTAATATCATCATTTTGAACATGAGGTATAACATTTTAGTTGATTCCAGCTATCAAAAAATTAAGGTAAATAATAGTAGGCCTAAATATCAAGTTTCCAAAGTTTGATAGTTTTACAATGATTTTCAAGGGCCTAAACTTATATAATCATTATTTCAGTTATTTCAAGCTTAATGAATAAACTACCTTAATTTGTCCTCCAAATTATTCAAATAAAATATAGGGTGCTGGATTTTTCATGAAAATAACTTTGACAGAATCCCATAATTTTCTTGCTGGTAATTAAATCATAATAAATCAAATACTAAATTACAATCTAACATGCTTTGTGAATGAAGTGCTATAACAGTAACCCTAAAAATTCCCAAATAATTCCTAGTGATATAAAAGGGCCTAAAAACCTTAAGTTCTAATTATCATAATTTTTCAGCAATTGTACAAGCCCTAATTTATTTTTATGCTCAAAAGCCCATATTAAGACATTGTGAATGAACCTCTAAAATTTCTCAACATAAAATTCTATAAAAATTCAGAGATCAATGTTCTACTAGTCAAGATCTAAATCCAGAACTTTAAACTGAATATAATTAATTTAAAACTTCCAAATAATTGAAACAACAAATCGGGCTAATAATCATTTAACACATGAAGTATAATATTTATTAATCATAAAATTCCAGGAAAATTACCATAAGTCTAAAACATCCTAAAACTCCCTTCGCTCGAGTTTCATAATTTTTGGATTAGATTTAGTGCTTAAAATAACTAAATTATATTTTTATCCTAATCCAAAATCTCAACTTTCGAGGTACCTAATTACCTCCAATTCCTTCACTATTTCAACCAGAGGGTTTTCATCATATCATCCCCCTCTCCTCCAAATTTCAAGGGCATACAAGAGCTTTTTCTCCTATGTCCTTCACAAACCTCAAACTCCCACCCATTGGATTTGAGCCAATCTCTTAGGGTAAAATCCACCATAATCCACACCATATTACCCAAGAGGGTAGACATAGACTCAACAAATCAGTGGCCACAACATCAGCCTCTTTTGAGGAGATTTGTCCACTCCATTTCCAATCGTACTTTTCCCCAAAGTATCCCTCACCAAGACCTATCTAGGACTTAATACTTCCCTATTCAAAACTCGACCAATTGAGTTGAAATTTTGTACAGATCTTAACATTGATGCCAGGGACCACCACCCAAAATTTGGGGGAGTTTGGACGTAATTTCATCTCTTAATTAATTTTATAGTGTTTATTAAAATTTTACAAAAAACTTTAGGCAAAGGTTCTCCAAAAATTCTCATTTTTGGACAGGCTCTCGATATATATATTATAGATCTCCAGTCCAAATTTCAAGTCATTTGGACATGTTATGAACCGTGGGAAACCATTTCAATTTCTGGTTAGCATAGGTCTTGATCCCACCAAAATGAGTGCTGTGGTCAAACCACTCACCCAAATTGAATAAAATCAATTTTAAATTAAAGTAGACCCAGAGGGCTACAACTTTTGTGACTGGTTAGTTTTCTTAAAATGGCCTCTAAGCGCCTCATTTTGCAGCCTCAAAATATACTCAGATAATATATCTTTCCTCTATGTATCATATACTTAGTTTAATAATTATAAAATTGATTTTACTGTTCATCTTCTACATGAACCCGAAAACAGAACTCAGAAAAACCTTTTTTCCTGTAAGCTTTCCGTGATCCGTCGCCGGCCGTTCGGTCACCTCCCTGGCCAGCCACCACCACCACCACCTCCGTTGAGGCGATGGCTATCGGTCGGCGGTGGTTTGGCCGCCGGAGGTGGCGGTTTCCGGCGGACTCAAGAATACGTTTTTCATGGTTTTTCCATGAAAACGAGAGGTGGGTCCGGCTCCGTTGAGCGCGAACTTCCTTTCTAGGAATCCTAAGATCTACCAATGAAAGAAGAAGTAGAGGAGGACCTTGTTCGCGGTTTGGAGGCGAGATGAACGACGGGGTGCCATGGCGCAGTGGTGGCGTAGCCGAACTCCTCCTACAGCAAGAACAAAGATCTGATCCGTTTGATTGAGCGTGTAAACTTCTCCTCTTGCTCCAAGTGGGCTTTTATAAGTCAGCAAGTGGGGAGATGAAAGGGTAAGTCCTTAATTGTCATGAATGTTCTCCCCTAACGTTTCGGTTATGATGCAGGGTAGTTGAAACGCTGGAAAATGAAGAGTGTTCGTCAGGTGGTGATTTCCTATTGGATCAACATTTCCTTATTTATTTAAATAATTAAAGAAGGAAACGGCCCATAAATACTCCGGGTGTAACTTCCCATAATCAGAATTGACTAGAATGTTGGTTACTGAAATTTCCAATCTAGCTGACGTTTCGGCCTTGGTCACGGGCGTGACACATAGGTCACGGGCGTGACAGGCCCGGATAGCCAATTCTGGGTTCGACGATCATCGAACTAAGATCGACGATCGTCGAAGGGTGGTCACGGGCGTGACACCTGGGTCACGGACGTGACAGGCCCGGGTTTCAATTTCGACGATCTCCTTACGGAGATCGACGATCGTCGAAGGAGTCACGCCCTAGGTCACGGGCATGACACCTTGGTCACGGGCGTGACATGCCCGGGCTGCAAGTTCGACGATCGTCTCACGGAGATCGACGATCGTCGAAGGAGTCACGCCCAAGGTCACGGGCGTGACACCTTGGTCACGGGCGTGACATGACCGGGCAGCAAGTTCGACGATCGTCTCACGGAGATCGACGATCGTCGAAGTAGTCACGCCCAAAGTCACGGGCGTGACGGGTCGGTCACGGGCGTGACCAACCTGTGACCCGAAATCTCGATCGATTTATTTCAATTTTTGGGTTTCCTAGGGTTCTGTCACGACCAACCGACTCTTAGGGGTCTAGCCGGAATTGGGATGTTACAGCTCACAGCTTTGACTTCTTCTCTTGAAGACCATGAGCTTCCTTTTCTTAGCCTCCCTGGCTTCTTTTGTCTCAGATTCTGAAGAACTTTCAATATGAACTCTTTCAGGAGGTGTTGTAGGAACTTCTGTCTCAGTGACATGTTGTTCTTCCTCAACATTCACTCGCTCCCCCTCAACATCTTGCTCCTCCTCAATCCTATCAGTATCAATTCCATCATCAGGAAACAACTCATCTAGAGTGAATTCCTTTTGTGCTTGAGCAGAAGATGAGTCATCAAGGCCAACACTGTTCAAATCTTTTGATAAGTGTACTCTTTCTTCTACTTGTACTTGTTCAGAAATTGACTCCCCCTGCAACTGTTCAGGATTAGAAATGTGCTGGGCAGGAAAATGAACTGGCTCCCCCTGCACCTGTGCAGGTAATGTTTCTTTCTGGACTTGAGTAGACCCAGTCTGGTCCTCAGCCTGCTCTCTAACTTGTTCTCCTTGAAGTAGTTCAGTGCCCTGATCATGTCCAAATGATGTCTTAGGTGTGTCCTGCCTGTCCACATCAGTCACCTCTTTGGATAGAACTCTATCCCACCTGGAGAATAATCTCATGTCAATTTTTCTCATATGATTAATCTTAGACCCAGGAATCTGTTGCATGACCTCTGGAATGAGCCCAGTCAGGTATAGACTCATGATTCTAGCCAAGTTTGGCTTCTTTATTCCTTCTTTGATTTTATCAAACACAACTGTAGACCAGTCTGTGTTAATCTTGTAGAGTATCCTTGTCATGAGAGTGAACATCATGGCAGATATCCTATCATGGCCTCCTGGTTTACACAAAATTACTTTTCCCACTATCTCAGATAGAAACTTTCCCTGTTGATTCATTCCCTTTCGGTTAATGGCTGCTCCAATCTTTATGGTTGGATCCAATCCACACTAATGGAGAGACTCCCTTGTCTTTGAGGCTGGGACATCTTCTTCATCTTGAATGCTAGGTAGATGAAGAATCTTTCATATACTTTTGAGAGTAATTTTAACCTTAGTCCCATGAACTGTAGATTTTATCTTGAGACCAGTGGAATCCAAAGTTGCAGTAGTATAGAATTCGACAATTTCTTTCTTCCAAATCTTTGAAGGTTTAGAAACAAGGTATTCCAATCCATTGTCAGCAAGAAGAGAAATCACCTATTTGATTTCTGGCGCGGCATTGTCGAATGCAGCCCTAACCAACTCATATCCCTCATTGATGTTTTCCTCAACCTTTGGCGCCATTGGAAAGATGAGAAAGCTTGAGAGAAGAGAAAAGAGATTGTCGACACAGGGTTTTAGTCTCAAAAACCTTGTGAGCGTGTCGACAGAATATGTTCACGACCTATTTATACCCTCTAATGAAAGAAGGTCAAAAGTCGGGCAAAAACAGTCTAAATGTGTCGACACAGTCGGAATGTGTTGACACAAACTTCTATTGACTCAACATCAATGTTGACTACTTTGTGTCGACACCAATTGATGATATGTCGACACGGGAGATACTAAGTAGTGCATCAGAAATTATGTGTCGACCCTTAGTATAAGAGTCGACACAAAATCTGTAAGTGTCGACACCATTATACTGGATGTGTCGACACTACATTTCTGGATGAGTCGACTTTTGACCCCTAGGTGTCGACACATTTTCTCATGTGTCGACACAATTTCCCTAACAAGTCGACATGACTTCTCTGTGTCGACACTTTATCACTGAATGTGTCGACACCATTTTACTTAGTTAATTTTATGGTAAATTAACATATGGCCAGCATTTCTAATTCAATTTTCAATTTATTGAATTTAGTTTCATCCAGAGGCTTAGTAAATACATCTGCAATTTGATAATCTGTTTTAACAAATTCCAATGAGATGTCCCCTTTTTCTACATGTTCTATAAGAAAATGGTATCTAATCTCTATGTGCTTTGTTCTACTATGAAAAACAGGATTGTTTGCAATAGATATAGCACTCTTAGAATCACACAATAAAGTTGTTCTACTTACTTGAATACCATAGTCCTTTAGCTGATGTTGAATCCACAATAGCTGTACACAACAGCTTCCTGCAGCCACATATTCAGACTCAGTAGTGGATATTGCCACACTAGTCTGCTTCTTACTGCTCCAAGATATCAACCTTCCTCCCAAGAATTGACATGTAGCTGTAGTACTCTTTCTATCTTCTCTACAGCCTGTAAAATCTGCATCTGAATAACCTGTTAGTAGAAAATCTCCATTCTTAGGGTACCAAAGGCCTAGATTAGGTGTGCCCTTAAGATATCTCAAGATCCTTTTGACTGCAGTATAATGTGATTCTTTAGGGCAAGCTTGGTACCTAGCACAGACATATGTAGCATACATAAAGTCTGGTCTACTAGCAGTGAGATATAATAGATAGCCAATTATTCCTCTATACAAAGACTCATCTACAAGCTTACCTGCATCATCTTTGCATATTGAAATATTTGTTCCCATATGAGTTCTCATGGTGGAGGATGATTCCATACCATACTTCTTAATTAATTCCTTGGTGAACTTAGACTGGGATTTGGACAAGCCATCTTTAGTCTGTCTTACTTGGAGTCCCAAGAAGAACTTAAGTTCCCCCATACTACTCATTTTAAACTTCCCTTGCATAAGTTTGGCAAATTTTTTGCAAAGGTTGTTCTCTGTAGACCCAAAAATTATGTCATCTACATAGATTTGGACTAAGATTATCGTACCTTTTGAAACCCTTAGGAATAGAGTTTTGTCTATTTTACCTCTTTAGAATTTGTTCTCAATAAGGAAAGTAGATAGGGTTTCATACCAAGCCCTTGGGGCTTGCTTTAACCCATACAATGCTTTCCTAAGTCTATAGACATAACCAGGTTTAAGAGAATCTACAAAACCTGATGGCTGCTCTACAAAGACTTCTTCTTTTAGATCACCATTCAGGAATGCTGATTTCACATCCATTTGGTATACTTTGAATCCTTGATATACTGCATAGGCAAGGAACATTCTGATTGCCTCCAGTCTTGCTACTGGGGCAAATGTTTGATCAAAGTCAATCCCTTCTTCCCGCCTGTATCCTTTAGCAACCAATCTTGCTTTGTTCTTCACAATTACTCCACTCTCATCCAACTTGTTCCTAAAGATCCACTTTGTGCCAATGATGTTGTGGTCTCTTGGTTTAGGAACTAACTCCCAGACTTTGCACTTTATGAATTGATTAAGCGCCTCTTGTATAAAATTAATCCAGTGTTGGTCTTGGATGGCTTCTTCAAATTTCTTAGGCTCCAGTTGAGATAGAAAACTTGAGTGCAGGACTGTGCTCAAATTTCTGCTTCTAGTCTGCACTCCTTGTCTTGGATCACCTATAATTTGATTTGCTGGATGGTCTTTTAGATGTCTTGTAGCTGGAGGTAGATTTCCTTCAGGTTGAACGTCTCCAGCTCTATCATTATGTTGCACCTCTTGGTTGTCATCAGCTTCTATTAAGTCTTGTACTCTCCCTGGATAGTAGCCTTCATTTTCCAATACTTCATCTGCATTTGATGCTTCTGCAATGGAAAGCTTGTCCATCCTTTTGCTTATACCTATTGGATTATTTGATCTACAAGGCAACTCACGGTTGATTAATCTTGTTTCATCAAATACAACATGTACAGATTCTTCTACAACTTGAGTAGTCAAGTTGTAGACTCTATAAGCCTTACTATTGATGCTGTACCCAACAAATATCCCATCTTGGGATTTGGCAGCAAACTTAGTTAGATAAGACTTTCCATTGTTAAGTATATAACACTTGCAACCAAAGATCCTAAAGTAGGATAGATTTGGTTTTCTACCTTTCATAATTTCATAGGGAGTCTTTTTGTGGCTCTTGGTGATAGAAGCCCTATTGATCACATGACATGCAGTGTTTACTGCCTCAGCCCAGAAATATTCTGGAAGAGAAGTGTCACTCAATAAAGTTCTACCAGCTTCAATCAATGTCCTATTCTTTCTTTCAACAATACCATTTTGCTGTGGTGTTCTAGGTGAGGAGAATTCTCAGAAAATCCCAAAGTCTTCACATAATTTTGTCATACTTTCAGATTGAAATTCAGTGCCATGGTCACTTATGATTTTGACCACTGTACTGTTCAGTTCATTCTGAATTTGTTTCACAAAACTAAGTAAGACACTTGGGGTTTCTGAATTTTGTCTCAGAAAGAACACCCATGTATATCTAGAATAGTCATCTACAATCACAAGAGTGTAGACCTTCCTACCTAGACTATGAACTGGCATAGGACCAAAAAGATCCATATGTAAGAGGTATAAACACCTCACTGAATCCCTGTTTTCAAGACTATGAAAGGAGGATTTTGTCTGTTTTCCCTTTTGACAAGCAGAGCATATCCCTTCCTTTATACACTTAACTTGAGGACCATTCCTCACTAACTCTTTGCTAAAGAGTTGACCAATTATCTTGTAGTTAAGATGGGCCAGCCTCTTGTGCCATTTGATACAATGAGATGCATTATCATCAGCTACAAGACAGATAGGAGAAACCTTGTTCTCACATACAAAATCAAGACAATAAACATTTCTCTTTCTATACCCAGTCAATATGACCTTTTGATCACTTGACCTTCTGATATGACATCCATCCTTAACAAATGAAATGTCATATCCAAGATCACTCAGCTGACTTATTCTTATCAGATTATGTTTCAAACCTTTTACATAAGCCACTTGAGTGATGGTAATTTGGTTTGAAGAAATGTTACCAAACCCTTTGATGATCCCTCTTTCAGATCCACCAAAGATAACTTTAGGCCCATCCTTGACAGATGTGTACTCCTTCAGCAGCCCCTTTGTTCCAGTCATGTGCCTGGAATAACCACTGTCCAAGTACCATATAGGGGCATGGCAAATTGGACTTTCCTGCAATACAAAATTACTTTCCCTTAGAACCCAAGTAAGTCTTGGGTCCTTTGTTCAGGTTAGCACCATTCACATCAAAACTACCAGCAGCTCTTCTAACTGGTAGACTATTGTTCTTCCTTACACTTGTGTTATGCTAGTAGTCTAAGGCAAAATGGCCTCTCTTGCCATATCACCAACATTCATATTTGTTGTATCTAGGTCTAGATATACTCTTGGCAGAAAAATTTCTATCCAGTGCTGGTGCTGCTGCAGCTTCACCCACTGATTTCTTATAACCATTGGGTTTATGATCATGGGCAGACCTATTGGCATTAACACCCTTGTTTTTCAGAACATCAGACTTAATATGACCATGAATATTTTCAAGATCATATTTGTTAGAAGGCACTTGTACCTTTCTAAACATAACAGGGACTTTAAGGTTTAGTGGCTGGACAGGAGCTTTGCCTTTTCTCTTAAATTGGGCAGCTCTGGTGTTACCTTTGAAGCCTAATCCTGCCTTACCCTTTTGAGCCACAAACTCATCTATTATAGGTAAGAATGATTTTGGCTTAGAGTAACTAACCACTAAATCTTTCTCTATTCTCAGTCTGGCCTCCAGACTTTTAACTTGATCATTGTTATATTTGATTGTGCCCATCTGAATAATAGTTATATTTTTCAGTTTGGCAATCTCATTTAACTTTTGATCCAATACTTTTTCAAACTCAGATGCAGCCACCTTAAGATCAGCAATTTCCTGAGCCTGAGTTTTGATTAGGTTCTTGCTTTTCTTAAGAGTCTGCAATAAGTCCCCATACTTATCTATTAACTGATGAACATCTCCTTCAGATTCAGATCCATCTACATCACTTGATGCAAATGTAGCTGATTCTGAACTAGTACTACAAACTGATTTTATAGAAGGACAATGTACCTTACTAGGACCAGACTGATTCTAGAACATGTCTTCTTCTGATCTAGCCATCAGTCCCATATATTGATGATCTTCTTGTTCATAGATGGAGTTTAGCAATTGTATAAACTCATCTTCTTCATTAGCTGCATACAGTCCAATGTATGATTCAGCTTCAGATTCTGACTCTGAGGAGGATTGATTTGTAAGACTCTTCTCCTTCTTAGCAATAAAGGATTTCTCCTTCTTGTCCTTTTGTTGAGTCTTCTTTCTGTCTGTTTACTCCTTCCTCTTTTCTGGACACTCAGCCACCACATATCCAAGCCAATTACAGCAATAACAAACAATCTTTGATGTAGTAGCTTTGCTGGGCTTATTTCTTCTCCTCTCCTTTCTTGATGATTTTCTCTTCTGATAGTAATCATCAATTGGCTGTGATGTGGAGGGCCTTGACTTCCACTGCTTCTTCTTCAAGAACCTCTGAAACTGCCTTGTAAAGGCAGCAAAATCTGCATCTGAATCACTGCTTTCTGTGTTCTTATTGTCTGAATTTTCTGAGTTAACTTCAGCAACTTCCTTAGGAGGTGATGGAGATATTCTCCTATTCTTTCTAGTGGCTTCAGCCTTGAAGGCCACAGACCTTTCTCTATGTTCTCCTTTTGAATTCTTTTCTTCCTCCTTCCTAGTTATTAGTTGCATTTCATATGATAGCAACTTTCCAAACAAGGTTGGAGGAGAAATGTCTGCCAGTTTGACCACTTCTCTTATGACACAAATCTTGGTGTCCCAATCCTTTGTCAAGGATCTTAGGAATTTGTCATTCAGTTCATAGGTACTGAAGACCCTTCCGTAGGACATTAGTTCATTCACTATCCTGTAGAATTTCTTGTAGCATTCAGTTATGCTATCAGACTTCCCTTGTCTGAAACTCTCATATTCTTGGTTGAGCATAGACTTTCTATCTTGTCTAACTTCTTCATAACCCTCCATATAGACAATCAAAGTGTCCCACATTTCCTTGGAGGTTTTGCAGTGAATCATATTTTGAAATGTGGCATCATCTATAGCACTTACAATAATGTTCTGTGCTCTTTTGTCTAGTGTTGCCAGGATGATCTCATCCTTGGTCATTTCAGAATAACTCTTTGGAGTTTGAATATTTGCATCAAGAACTGATACCTTCATTGGAATGAAGGGGCCTTCCTGTACTGTGATATATATCCTTGGATCAGAAGCCTCCATAAACAACCTAACTCTTTCTTTCCAGATTCCAAAAATCTCTTTCCTGCAGATGGCTAATTTCATTGACCCTAGTTCCTTGTGATTCTCTCCAGAACCCATTTTCTTGATTCTTGATTCTGCCTTAGAGATCTAACTCAAACTGTTAAGTCCTTCTTTGAGTAACCTCCCTCTGATACCACTTGATAGTTATACTTTCAAGACCACCTAAACACCTAGAGGGGGGGGGGTGAATAGGTTCAAATGCTTGTTTTAACTTAAGGCAGAATATAATTACTGACTATTAGAGAATTCAGCAAACATTGCAGCAAACACAACACAGCAATCACAAATATGCACACATCACAGATTGCACACAGATTTATAGTGGTTCCCCAAGATCTGGGTACATCCACTTTCCCCCCTTCACCTATCTAGCAGTGTGCTAGAATCGGCCTAACTTCCACCTTTATCTCAAATCCTCAGATCCTACAGCTCAGAACCTTGAAAGGTCCCAACAACTCAGAACCCTAAAAGGTTCCACAGCTCAGGCTAATAAGCCCTACCTCAGCCTTGCCACAAGGCCTACAACTCAGAGAAATACCTTCTCCTACATTCAGGCATAAACAGCCCTACCACTCAGAGAACAAATCTCCTACACTCAGCCTTTATAATATAGGCTTACAACTCAGATCTATAAAAATAGATCCTACAGAATTTGAAAAAGAGTTTATAATATCTTTCCCTTGTTGAGAGAGAAGGGACAAGACAGCACTTGATCAGCTGATGGATGAAATCAACTGGATCTTAGCTTTCTTCAATGCTTCTTGAATCTGAACTTAGTTGAGTTGATTTCCTGACAGCTTCTTGAGAAACCTGTGACAGCTTCCTTCTTGTCTTCAAAATGGCTGGATCCCTCTCTATCCAACACCTTTGATGATACTTCAGAATTCTTGAAAGAATTCTACTTAGACTGATCCTGGGTGGTTGTACACGTCAGAATGTCTTCTTAGATCTTCTCACGAAGATCTTCTTCTGTGCCTTGCACTTTCTTGATCAGAGATCTTATCTCCCAATAGATGTTTAATGTGTCATCGTCTATGTTCTTCTCTGAATCTGTCTATATATATAGACTTCCTCCTTGGTAACCGACTGATCCGGTTTCTAACTAACTTCTGACAAGTCTGACAGCTTCAGTAAACCGGTTGTAACCCACAGCTGTCAAGTCTTCAAACAGATCTTGGGCCTTTGTCTTTGTCAGCAAAGTGTCGAGACTATCTGTTAGAAAGTGTCGATACCATCTGTCAAGATGTGTCGACACAAGTGACTTAAGTGTCGACACTGCCTCTGGTGAACTCGACAAAGCTGTCTTAATGTCGACTTTGCTTCTTGATACTGTATCTTGAGAATGTGTCGACACAGATGTTGTCGACTCTGCCTCTGTGTGTCGACTATGTCTTCTAGTGTTGACAAAAATGTTGTCGACTAGCAATTCTGTGTGTCGACACAGCCTCTCAGTGTCGACTCAGTTGATGTCGACTAAACTTCTGTGAGTCGACACTGCTTCCCGGTGTCGACACAAATATTGTCGACTCTTTTTCTCTGTGTCGACACAGCCTTCTTCAAGTGTCGACACAATTATTCTGAAGTGTCGACACAGCTTTATCTGGTGTCGACATATGGACTTAGAATATTTTTGTTGTATTTTAGTACATTCTTAACCTGCACATGTCAACTCAAAATAACATCAAATACACCTTGATGTATATCATTGAGCTAAGTTAGGCTTCTTCAAATCAGGTACACATTTTCCAATGTACCCAACACATCCCCTTGAGATTTTAATTGGTAAACTTGACTTCTTCTAAGCCTCTAAGAGAAGGAGAACTCGTGGGCAAGCAGGGTTGCCGCAAGCCTAGAGCGACAAGTATCCCGCCTCCTGATGTTCTAAGGGTCGACGAGCTCCCAAGGTAACCTCACAGGTGCGAATCCTAACTCAAGTGCATTCGAATGGCGAGTGATATCCTATCGAGGTCACCCAATATAAGGGCTCGACTCACGTGCGAGGTCAATCCGGTGAGAACAAAAAAAGAGAGAAAAGAAAAATAGAAGAAATATGTTAAGTTCCTTTTCATTTAGGTGAATGTTGTTACAAAAGAAGGAGCTCACCTCGGCGAGATTATAAAAGGGGGGATTATAAAAATACAAAAAAGAGAAAGCTGGCGAGCTAGTTCTCACCCTCCCCCAGATCGTTCATCCTTGGACCCCGGCACCCTGCCGAACAGCGAGTCAAAGCTCGCTTCCCTCTCGACAAGGGGAGGGGTAAGGAGAAGGTCCGGCATCAGCTCCCTGACCGATACCTCCTCACAACCCTCTACTAGCACCTGCGTTTCTTTGTTGATCTTCAAGGCATACTCGCATTGCTGATTGAGTTTATCAGCAGCTTCTCGGCGACCTCGGCCTCACAAAAGATTTTTTGCCTCTTGGGGGGAATACTCGGCTCGTCGCCGAACTGAGGGAAGAAGATGTCCATATGTCGGATCAGCTTACTCTGGATCCCTTTGTTCTCCCCCCTCAGCTTTTTGTTATCCCCCTCCAGCTCGGCGGCACGAGCTCGCATCTCGAGAGCGGACTCGGCATCCTGTGAAGCAAGGAAAGGTAAGAAGAAACATACAGGTAAGAAAAATCCAGAGTGAAAAGGGAAAGTGGATAGACGCCACCTACCATCCCACTGACGAATTTGGAGAGAAGGTTCTCAGCGATTTCTAGTCGCCTCGCCAAGTCGGCGATGTTGTCCTTCGTGACGTCGTGAAACTGCTTGGCTTTTAGCAAGAGTTGGTTGAGGTTGAAGCCACGATAAACACCATGTGATGCATCTCTAGGGCCCACATATGGGCTTGCAAGCCCTCATGACCAAGCTAGCGCAGGGTCATGCCCTTGTAGTCCTCGGCATCCTCAAGCATATACAGGCCGAAGCCAAGCACATAGGCATGCCCAGTTGGGGGTTGGCGACCTGACCAGGATGGATGGAGGGATTAGATGGAGACCCTGTGGGTCTGCTCATCCCATCAAACCATCGACTTGCCGGCTGAGTCCTTTGATATCCCCCTAAGGAAGAAGAGAGGGTGGCTCTTCGGCAAGCCCAGCTCGCAGGCCGCGGGCTACTCCGCAGATGTGGAAACGGGGGCCTCTCCATCCCCTTGATATTTCCCTGTCGAACCTTCACGCGAGCTCTTTGGTGATCCTTCTAGTGTGGACTCCGACAAGCTCATGTAGATTTTTTGTTGTTGTTGTCTCCTCTTGGAGACCACCATAGCTTGCTTCATCTTTTTTGGAGGCGGGGGGGGGGGGGGGGGGGGGGGGCGGCGAGGCGAGCTAGACCCTTCGAGGCCAGGTCACTTCCTAATGGAAGATGGTTTACCTCACCCAAGCTCTCCACAACAAACAACCATGGCTTCCCGCTCGCGCGCGAGTGGGTCCAGGTAGAGTCCTAAGTCGGTATAGGGCAGATACTCGGGTATTGAACACTCCCCTGCAGAGAATAACTTGGGTTAGAAACATTGTTATCAATTGGCAAGCCCATCAAAAATAGAGGGAAGAATTGTCACAACCCACATTTTCACCGCATTTATTAACTTATCTGAGTAAGGGAAAATGCGTGTCACGTCAGTAGGGGATAACTGCGGACGCTCTGGCAAAACACCTACTAGACTCAAAAAAGAGAGATCTTTAAGTGATTTAGCAAAAAAAATCCAATTTTAAGGCAATTTAACCGTATTCCTCGGCTTGGTGGCTCATCAAGTCCACGAAAGAAAATAGTTTATACGCTGCAGAATAAATATACTTTATTCATGAGATTGTGCATCCTACATGAGTGTAAACGTCTTCAAGGACAACTCATGCTATGCAAGACCCTAAATTTATAATAGTAGTAAAGATAGCTTTTACGGTTGCTAAATATAACAAGTTTAAATTTTAAAATATGCAAATGCATGAAGTAATAATAGTAAATTTTATACTTGAAAATACCTAACATGTATTCTTAGCATAAATCATCCCAGAGAGCAAGTAATCCACATCAACAGAAAGAAAACTAAGCAGCTAACAAGTATCCAAAAAAAAATAACAAACCTGTGGGCGACAACAAACTGTCACGAACCCACATACAGTAAAGTATGTCTGAACTAGTAAAACAAAATAAACAACAAACTACCTCGCTACGCCGAGGCAAACCCACAGCCAAGATAGCTACCCAAGAACTCCAAAACCAGCACGGCTATCTGCTACTGCTCCTAACCTGAGACATTCCAAAGACAGAATACCTCAGCAAGAAGGTACAAATAGTGGCAGAAAGATAAGCCAAAATAAACAAAGGTAAAAAGGGGTACCAACCCAAGACCAACAGTACTGAAGTAAAGTACAAAAGTAAAGCATCAAACAGGAAAAGAACACTTACGTGAATCATCACGTACATCATAAATACGTCATATGCACAAGTCTATATGGTGACAAACATGAGTAAATAATAAGGAAGAAGTACATAACCTTTATTAGGCACCTGTGGTCGATTCTATCCCAAAACACGGGCGAGGTGGTCACTCACCTGGACACACCCTCATGAATATAATATCCGACTAACTGCGGGGGAGTCTCATACTTTTCACCATATACCGCAGATGCCCAAAAACCTGGTAGACTTCCACAAGGTACAAATAAATGAAACAAACATTGCGGAGGTGGTTTCATCCACTGACTCCCGCAATCAAGAAAATCCATAAAAAAACCACCACATATATCTCGAGACTTGGCACGCCAGATTCTACTTGACATTTCTGAATTCAAGATGTGGTTGATCGACATCTAGGAAGTGTTACAAGTCCTAGATAGATTCTAACACGATCAAAAATGATGGATAATGCGATTAGAGCCGCCAATTAAAATAATTCAAGAATGAATAAACATGGCCTGACAAATTTTAGGTTTACCATGATAAGATCTTACAACATCAAGTGATTATTAAGGAAGATTAATTACTGCGATACCTTGGGGGGGGGGCAAAAGTGTAGAAATTTAACAAACATGAAGAACTTAACAGTTACCATTAACTGAAGAAGAGGAAAACGAGGGTAAACCACCACTTGCCTTGGTTTTACTGGAAATGTTCACCGAATCACTCCACGTCGCAGATCAGGGCAAAAGAAGACAAGAGGAGTCAAAATCTTAACAAAAATGGCTGAAATAGAGGTTAGGGCTGAAAAACCCTAACAAGAAAACTCATGAAATGGGGAAAGTTATACCACGATGGCGCAGCTCTCGATGAGAGCTTTCCAGATCTATACTCGGTTGAAGATTTCGAGCACCGAAACACAGTCGGCGGCGACTGGAAGATTCACGAACGGGAGGGAGTCGCCACACAGATGGTTTCGGTTCGGTCTAAGTCTTGAGAAAGAAGATGAAGTTTTATTTCTTTTCTAATTATCCTAAGTATAAGAATATATATATATATATATATATATATATATAAGTATTTATAAAAAGTTTCGTCTAAATTTGAATAAAAACGGGTTATTTTCGAGCAGTTGCACGGAAAATAAAAATAGAGGTCTAGGATGGCTTCAAATCGAAAAGTGTCCAACATGAAAGTTGTAGATCTCGTCGAGACGAACAAACTTCATGTAACTTTTGTTCAATACGACATCGTTTTGACTCTCAAAACGGCGCCCGAATGTGAATAGGAACGAAAATCTCGAGACGAACAAACAGTACTCGAGAAGGACAGCAGAACACTCGAGAAGAACGAACAGTACTCGAGAAGAATGAACAGTACTCGAGAAGAACAGTAATGGAATTACTCGAGTGCACAGGTATTACTCGAGAAGCCACCAGAGAACTCACCCGTGATGTACAGAGGAAGCACTCGAGAAGCAACCATTCACTCGAGAACAAAAATCCAAACACTCGAGTACAAGCCATACAGCCACCCGAGAACAAGCTAACTACTCGAGAAGAAAGTAAAATTAAATTGCATGAACAATTGTTTTTTGTCCTCATGAACAGTGATTTTTGCAAAATAGCAAAAATCAAACAATAGAGATGAATAGTAAAAGACATTTTTGAATAGTGTTTTAATATTAAAATATTCATATTTATATATTTTAAACAAGGAAACACGAGTTCAAAACGGAGGCCCAAACGCACGCCGAATTAAACAAAACTCGCACCGTAGGCGAATACTGACACTACAAACACAACGGCGAAGTCAAAACCAAAATCTGACGCGCCATTCCAGAGATAAATTTTCAAAGTCTACGGCGAACATAAATTCTACAAAACTTTGGAAAATCGCCGAGGCCCGAATACCGCTCAGATTGCGACGAAACTTGACGAGCAAGTCCAAAATTACTTAACTTAATTTCCAACTGCAAAATTTTTTCAATTACAACAAGAATTTGGCCGACTCGACCACACGGACGCGAAAATGCCCTAACGACGATGCGCCGTCAACTCGACGTTAAAAGTAACGCCATAACGTCATAATATGACGATACCAAATCAAATAAAATCATCGAAAAATCGGGGGCATTACAAGAATTATACCTTTGCAGGGAAGAACCGGGAGGAGCGAGTCGAGGTGCCTTCGAAGGAAGGCGACCTCGAAGTCCTTCCCCAGAAAGAACTTGTGTAGCTCGACATAATCGCCTGATAGTGTTGGGGGCCGATATACCTCCTCGCTCTTCTGCTGGAGGGAGAAGGGTATGTTACCCTGGTCTCCCTTGATGAACACGACCTTAGAAACCCAGTTATGGTTCTTCTTTGCGGTCTCACGAACCTTGATATGCGAACCCATCAGAAAGGCGACCCCGTCGTTGGTCGTGCGGTAGGTGAAGAGTTTGTGGAAGATGGCGAGATTGAATTCAATCCGCTCTCGGTAGAGGAGATAGGCGAATGCGACCATCATGGAGATCGCTTTCGAGTTCAGTTGGGCCGGGACCGCCCCAAAATATTTGAGGATCTGGCAAATTTCCAGCCAGAGAGGCAGGCGTAACCCCACATCGAAGTGCGAGATAGGGAAGACGAGCTCATCCTGATAGAAGGTGTTGATTGATTCATTCTCCCTGGGCCGGTGCGCCTCAAAACCAGGGGGAAGGATGTCGGCATTGAACTTTGCGAGTTCACGCTCTATGGTGTTCCCCTCGAAGAATAGGTGCTCAGCAAATTGCCGAGCACACTTTGATCGCCCGTCAATTTCAGGTCGCATCATACCCATGGTTCTAAGGGTTGGGGTGTGAGTGCAGGTAGTGAGAAATGAACCAAGGGAGGTCAAAGCTGACAGTAAAGGCAATGGTCTGGGGGTTGGTGAGGGGCCTATTTATATAAAACTAAATTCATGGTCGAGTTGACTTATCAGCCCAGCTCGCCAACCCCGACTCACCGATCCTGCGACTCAACCTACTTAAAGGGAGCTAAAACAAAAAATAGCATATCATGCAATCACGTATTAAAATCTAAGCAATGTTTTTAAGTTATTACAGACAGGGGAAGTTAACAGATCATTGAAAAGAAATCGTAAGAGGAAGAAATTCACCAACACGTGTGAGCTGGAGGTTGGTGGGTCGAGGGACGGTAAGCTCAGCTGGGGTGCCATTTCCATCAACCACATCCTCGCATCCCCATCCCCGGAGGTTGGCGCGGTTTGATGAACTCGCGGACCAGGTCCAGGTCCTTGTGGAAGGACTGCAGGTTTTCATCAAGCCTCTCTATAACCGGGGTAGGGGACATCATCTCTCTTGCCGAGTAGTGCTTCCCTCTATCTGCGAGTAACATATAGTCTCGCTCCAGTACTTGCAACCTCTTATCACTATAAGCATTGTCCGTCTGGAGTTGGTGTAATGCGACATCCTGTTTATTCAGGAATTCCACCACTTATCATCTCAGCTCGGCAGGATCCAGCGAATCATCGAGGGAGCTTTCCACCCAAGTCTCAGGGGGTGGTGAGTGGCGAGCTTGTTCAAAAGATTCCTCGATATTAGAGGGAGCAAGGAGACATGCAGAAACATTTAGTGAATAGAACTTACGGGATGAGCCTCACATCCCTTGGAGGGTGTACGAAGGGGGCAAGGTCAGGTTCTTTTCGCGACCCGGGGGATGAGCCCTGGGAGAAAGGAGGTTGAATCTAGGAACCAGGATGTCTCCAGCCCTTTCCCCCACCAGTGCAGGAGCAGGTGTGGGCTGCTGAGAAGGAGTGCGAGCTGGCTGTCTTGGCTTCAGCTAGTCTAGTCCCGTGGTCCCAAAAGTAGGCGATGGATTTTGCAAGCGAGTTCTAGGAGGAGTTGGAGGTTACGAGTCATGGAGAGGGACGTCAACTCGTGGCGTGGAAGCGCCATCGTCAGCCTATTGGTCAGCCGAATCGACAGGTTGCTCATTGACATCCTTCCCTTTTGACTTAGCAGCAGGTACAGGGGAGGAAGCGAGCCCATGGTTTGAGATGGAGGCTAGATCTTGAGAAATCGACTCGACAACCTTGGGAATGGATTTAGCCTTTTTGGCAGGCTGGTCATGTGGTGGCTTGCACGATGCCAAGCCGGGGATCACTGTGGTCAGCCTAGCCGCGTGGGCGGCATTCAGATGCCGAGCATGGGAAAACCTCTCCTAGAGTTCTTAAGAAAGAGGCATCTCGACAAGGTCAAGTAAAATGAATGGCAAAGGTCACCCAGGTACGCGGACATATATATAGCCGTTGGTGGGTCCCACCAAAAGATTCCCCTCTCCTGTCACACTCGATGCATATTATGGGATTGGATGATTCTTTCTGAGCTTGTGCCAACCTCGCAAAGAGCAGGGATTTTGTACAACCCCATATCCAGCGAGTAGTGGGCGACATGAGTCAGCGGTCCAAGTCCCAGGCGAACTGGGAGGAGGCGAGAGCTTAGTGGACTCCTCAGCTCGCCCTAGTTGGGTGGAGAAAATGATGGGCGAGTTGAGCAGGTCGGCTCGCCCCAGGGGTTCGACAAGTAGCGGGCGAGTAGAGGCACGCTTAGTTTAATACTCGCCCAGGAGCATAGGGGGGAATCGATTGCCAGTCTGATCTGGTAGTCTCCGCCCCAGACACTCAACGCCTCTCCTTGGCGTTGAATGAGGCCCAGTCACACAACTCCTCTCCTTGGCATTGAGTAAGGCCCAGTCACTCAACTCCTTCTCTCCTTAGTGTTGAGTGAAGCCCTTATAGTCGATGCCTTCTGCTCTCAGGCAGTGAGTAAAGCTGGACTCGTAGTGGGGTGTTGAGGAGGCGAGTGCTTGGCTTACGCAACACTCATACATTTTGGCGAGTGGGGGGTTTCTAGCCCGTACTCGCACAGGGCCATGGGGAGGCGGCGAGTACCAGCTCCATCGAGTCTTGCTGCCCCAGGCAAGTGGAGGCGGCGATTGCCAGCTCCATCAAGTACTCGCCGCCCTAGGCGAGTGGAGGTTTTAGAGGGCCACTCTCCTAGTTTTTCTGTGATGTATCTTTACTATTTTACCCCCATTGGCCTGCCTATAGACTTTTAGAATAGCGGATTTACGTTGTTGGTAGACCCAATTGGGCTACACATAGCTGTTTGGAACAGCAGAGGTTGCCTATTTGTAGGCCGTTTTCAGAAATCTATAAATAGACCCAAGGGGTACCTAAGAAGGCATGCTTACTTGTGCCTCGGTCTTCCTGCGCTTTCTGAGGTATCCTTAGCTTGTCACTTGGCTAAGGAGGGGAAGCGCTCTAAGATCTTCCGGGTGTGTGGTGGGACCTCCGTGTCAGAGCCTTGGGTCTGTCCCCTATTCTGATCCCTTAGTTGTTTGGCTTGCAAGAGAGAAGTAAGTTTGCGATCACCCCTTCCACAAGGGTGAACTCCACAGAGACCGTGTTTTCAGTTTCAACACATTAGAAGAATCCAAGAAGATCAAGTTGCGGCCTTCAGAAGAGAAGATTTTCTCTAAGTAAAATTCGTCCAGTATAGTAAAGGATACTCGTCGAATTCGTCTAGTATACTCATGTATACACGTCAAATTTTTCATGTATGCTTACAGGCACTCATCAAATTTATCGTATTTACTTAGTGAATAATCTACAAATTCCTGGAAATCAGTTAAGTAAAAGTCGTCGAGTATCATCGTGTATATACGCCGAATTCATCGAGTATACTAGCCGATACTCATCGAATATACATGTTAATACACGACGAATTCGTCGAGTCATTTTGACTTTACTTATCTGGATTTACCTAAGTGATATTCGTCGTATATCACTTGGTATGTCTTCGAATGCATTGAGTCAGCTAGACGATAATCATCGAATTCGTCGAGTATACTAGCTTATACTCGTCGAATTCGTCGAGTATCTCTTCTGCCAAGCATTAAGTTATATGATCGATCTGGCTGGAATTGTCTAAGTCAATTTTGTCGAGTTTCCATGTGGTTCGACGATTATACCCGTTGATACTCGACGATACTCGACGAATTATACTTAGGGTTATTTCTTCTCCTTTTCAAATTTGCAGCTCGGGTTGACCAGATCACCATGTACACGGATCTCTCAATAAGGAAGGAAATTTCTAGCCGTTATAGAAGAAGTTCTCCTATATATATGTAGGGTGGATTTCAATCAACTCTAATCGTGCCCTTTGTTCAAACCGAGAAATCTCAAGAATGGAAACATTCTCGTCGACGCTCGATACGTACTTTGCTACCCCTCTCGGCCGACGAATTCTTGATGCAGGATTCTATATTCTTCGATCTAATCGACTAGATCATTGATCTTTGAAGGTTCCGTTTTTCTCAGATCTAGTCGATCCGTTCATTCAGATCAAGCTTTCAAAGTTTTTGTTTTCTCTTATTCTTAAAAATGTTCAAGATCAACTTTTCAAAGAAATGAGGGACCAGAGATTTCAGATCTATTAAAGATTATTTTTAAATATTTTCTTGTGTAAAACTTTTTATTATTGTAGGAGATTTTTCCCTCCGACTTTTAGATCCTTATTTTAGGATCGAGTTGTAGGAGAGGTTGTTCTCTGAGTGATAGAAGCATTGTCTCCGAGTTGTAGGAGTTGAGGCTCTGAGGTGTAAGATTGTTTGCAATTTGAGATAAAGGTGAAGTAGCCGAATCTAGCCCTTTGTGGTAGATAAGCGAGGTAGCACAGTTGACGTACCCAACCCAGGGAACCACTATATATCTCTGTGTTTCTGTGTGTTTATTTTTCAGTAATTTTTATTCCACAAAAAGACACATAACTCACCTATTCACCTCCTCTAGGTGATTTAGGTTGACACTAGATACTTTCAATTAGTATCAGAGGGGTGTTGTTTGATATAGGCTAACAGCTTGAACAAGATATCCTATCTAGTTGTCAATAGATCCCGCTTAGTTGCAATGGACAAAACCAAGGACATGTCTTCGATGAAGTTGCTGGTGTGCACTAAGGAGAACTTCCCCATGTGGAAGTGATGGAGACATCGTCCCCCAACTTGTTAAAGATGACGGCATACTCCCGGAAGACCCTCCATCGTCGCCTTCAAAAGACTTGCGTCGTCATGGTGATCGTGTGGAGCGACGCTACAACCTCCGCCCTCGGCGCAAGACCGCTTCATAATATCTAGTTGATTACTATCAATTTTATTTGGGTGAATTATTTCATTATTTGCTTAAGCTTGTTTAATTATTTCCTTTATAATTTAAACTTTAGAGTGCATGTTTATTTAAATGGGTTGCATGTAGCCTAGCCATTGTTGCAAGCCTATATAAGGCCTAGGATATTTCATTATGAGGTTAACTTGAATGAGAAATTGAAAACCCTAAAGCTTCCCTCTTGAATTCTCCTCCTCCCTCTCTCTAAATTTCGGCCAAGCCAAATTCTCTTCCTTCCCCTCCAAGCCGCTAACACCACCACCATCTCTCCCCCTCAACCTATCGGCCTCCAACCCTCCACCACTCCAAGCCGCTGCCAAACTCTAGCCTTCCTCCACTCAAAACCGCCGACCACCTCCCTCCTTGTCTCCCCTCTGTCGGCCACTCCTCCTCCCAACCCTAGCCGCCACCAATACCTCTCCCATACAACCTTTCCGCCAGCCCTCTCCAACCACCTTTTCTCTCTTATAAATAATACCCACGCCCTCTCCTCCACCTTTAACCACAAAACCGACCCCCCTTCTCAAGTCTACATTCGACCTCCCCAAGCATGACGCGAGACGATGGAAGAAATTTTCTCCATCCGGCATAACTCCGGCGGAACCGTGGACGGGCATTTCAAGTGAGATAGTCGGAATCATCCATTCCGACTTGGGTAACGAAACTTCTACTCCCGTGTGTTTCCCTCTTTGATATTCTTGTGGCGGCCAATTGTTGCGTTGGATTTCGAAGCTTTGAAAATAAATCGTGGTTTATTTTGATTGATTTGTGTTCTTCTTAATTGATTTATTTTTCGAAAGTTTTGGCGAACCTCGTAACTTTTTTTGGGAGAGATCTACCATTTTCCGGATCGTAATTTTTTTGTAGATCTCTTTTGGTACATCCCGCTCGGTCGGATCTAATATTGGTTCTTTTAGCCGGAACGGATATTGGCCTATAGCCTCTATTCAGCCCCAAACAGTTTGGCTACCCGTGCGTTAGCATAAGCGTGATAAAATTGCTTGGAGTGTGCGCTGCGAGAACTTCTGTGCGAGTGTCGATTTCAAATCATCAAGAGGCGATCGTAATAATCCGTAGATTTCTCGGGGCCAACGCGTATGCCTACATCAATTTGGTATAAGAGGGAGGTTCACGTCAATTTCTTAATTGGCACCCTCCCCCTATTATTTGCACGTCGACACGCACGTTTGCTGTTCGTTTATTTGAAAAAGAAATTTTTTTTTTGCTGATCTGCCAATAGCAGCCTAAAATATTTATTTTTCAGCAAAATTCAAATTTTTTTTTAATAATCTCCTTTTAGTTTCCTGTAAGAAAAGCAAAAAAAATTTATTTTAACCCTAGTTACTAAGTGGAAACAAATCCCTTTGTGTTCTAAGCTTTGTGTCAGTAATTTTTGTTTTGCATGCGCACTCGACTTGGTACGGAATATCCCTCGTCTTATTCCACCATTGAGGCCGAACGGGATGCGGAGCACGGTCTCACTGAGATTGATGATCTCCGTCAGGATTTAACTGAACAAATGAAGGGAATTAGGGAGACACTTCATGACTTGAGATTACATCTTGGGGCTCCCCGTAATCAACCCGCCAACCAACGGGCGGAAAGGAATGATCATCATAATGAAAACAACAATAATGAACTCGCTCCGCGAGCACCGTACGATTTTTATCTTACTAGGTCCGTCTGAGTCAAACCTCCATCCGACGATGGATTGGGAGACCCCCAAGTCTTCCAAGACTGGGTTATGGAGATAGAGTGCTACTTCGAGTGGTACAATCTGAATGACACGGATAGAGTGCGCGTAGAGAGAATGAAATTGTTAGGTTGCGCTAAAATATTTTGGCTGAATGAATAGCAATGTTTGAGAGTCGAGAATGGAGAACTACCCATTGGTTGGACTGACATGAAGGAAATGTTGACCGTACAGTACGTCCCCGCGTACCATCAAACACAGATGTTCGATCGTTTGGCTACACTTAAGCAAGGGAGTAGGATGGTTTCTGAGTACATGAGTCTACTTAAGGACATGATGGTTAGGTGTGGCGTGAAAGAAATGCCTGAGGTCACCCTCTCTAGGTTCCATAAGGGTTTGAACCCCGTCATCCAGGGAAAATTATTGCATTATGGTCACACCGACTTGCACGTCACGTTTAACGCGGCATTAGATATCGAGAAGCACAATGTTTTCTCGCTCGTTTCAGAAGGGAAAGTCCATCTTAGGTCCACCTGCCACTTCCACCTATAAAGATAAGGGGAAGTTTCGGTCCACTGATTCGACCTCCATAGTCGTGACTGCTAGGAATAATAGAAACCCCACGGGTGAGAGAGTCCCGGTGGACAGGGTCAACAAAACGAGTGCGGCTTGTTTCTCTTGCGGGGTTCAAGGTCACTACGCTAGTGAGTGTTCTACTAAGCCCAAACCTTTAGCCCTGTTAGATTCCACTTGTGAGTCAGACGATCTTATTTATGAGGCAGGAGAGGATAGCGAGTCGGACGGAGTGCCTTGTGACATGGAAGATGAATCCCACATGATGTTTATGAGATGTATTCTGGCAACTCCACGAGCACTTGATGACTGGAATAGGACGAACATATTTTCGTTGAATTTTAAGAGTGGAGAGAAATGGTGTAGGTTGATCATCGATAACGGTAGCTGTATGAATGTCATTTCTGAAGCCGCGGTGAAACGAATGTCCTTAGTTGCAAAGTTGCACCCTCACCCGTATCAGGTGGCATGGGTAAACAAGTCATCCCTCCCAGTGTCAAAGCGTTGTTTGGTACCCCTTACCATCAAAGCTTATTCGGAAAAGATTTGGTTTGACGTCATCCCTATGGATGCTTGTCATGTTTTATTAGGGCGTCCTTGGCTGTATGATCATGATGTCACCCACTTCGGTCTAGCCAACACTTACGAATTTAAATTTAATGGCAAGGACATAACTTTTAAACCCACTCCGCCTAAGGATCCTTCGGTGTCCTCTAAGGATACGATTGTCCCGGTCGAGAAGAAAGCGTTAAGTCTGATGGGTAAGAAAGAATTGACGCGTACTACCTTTATGGATGGTGTCATGTACCCTTTAGTTTGTTTGTAAGTTAAGGAAGATGCGGTGTTAACTGAGAACTTACCCCCGACTTTAAGGAGACTCTTAGAGGAGTTCAAGAATGTGTATCCGGACGAGCTTCTGTCCGAGTTACCCCCCATGCGGGATATCCAACATGCAATAGACCTGATCCCAGGTTCCTCATTGCCCAATCTTCCTCATTATCGGTTAAACCCATCCGCATACTTAGAATTACAAACCCAAATTTCCGAGTTATTGCAAAAGGGGTTCATCCGTCATAGCAAGAGTCTGTGTGCCCTACCCGCCTTACTTGCTCCCAAGAAAGACAGCTCTTGGAGGATGTGTGTGGATAGTATAGCCATAAACAAAATTAGTATAAAATATCAATTTCCTATCCCTCGCTTGGACGATTTATTGGACATGTTAGCTGGTGCCATGATTTTCTCAAAATTGGATCTTAGGAGTGGTTACCATCAGATCCGAATTAGGGAAGGTGAAGAGTGGAAGACGGCTTTTAAATCTAAATAAGGGCTCTACGAGTGGTTAGTCATGCTGTTTGGGCTTTCCAATACCCTGAGCACGTTCTCTAGGATGATGACTCACGTATTCCAACAATTTATGGGAAAGTTCATAGTAGTGTACTTCAATGATATCCGAGTTCTTAGCACCTCTACGATCGATCACGAGACACATTTGAAGATTATCCTTACTACGTTATGGTCAGGGAAATTATCCGTCAATATTAAGAATTGTACTTTTAATGTGTCGTCTGTCGAGTTCCTTAGATATATTGTGAGTTCGGAGGGCATACATGTAGACCCCAAGAAGGTCCAAGACATTAAGGATTGGCCAGAGCCCGCCAATATTCGAGATGTTCGGAGTTTTCACGGTCTAGCTACATTTTATCGCCGATTCATTAGAGATTTTAGTAGCATCATGACCCCCATTACTGAGTCCATGAAAAAGGGTGATTTTACTTAAACGACGTCTGCCGCTAAAGCGTTTAACATAATTAAATCGCGCATGTCGGAAGCTCCCCTATTGCGATTACCGGATTTTAATAAGGTTTTTGAGTAATCACGTGATGCGTCTGGAGTGGGAATTGGCGGTGTATTGAGTCAGGAAGGCCATCCTATTTGGCACTTCAGTGAGAAACTCGCGGGGCCGAAATTGAACTATTCTAATTATGATTGAGAGTTTTATGCGGTCATTAGGTGCCTCCAACATTGGCGGCACTATTTACTCCCTAAGGAATTTTTCATCTTATCCGATCATGAAGCGTTGAGATTTATTAACTCTCAAACTAAGGTTAGTCCAAGGCATGCCAAATGGGTCTCCTATCTTCAGGAGTACACATTCATCATCAAACATCTTAATGATACTCTCAACCGCGTAGCCGATGCTCTTAGTCGTGTATCCCTATTATTATCTATGCTAGAAGTTAAGGTGATCGGTTTCGATAAAATTAATGATGAATATGTCCACTGTCCGGATTTCAAGGATATCTACTTAACCACTCAAGAAAACTCGCCTACGACCATTACGTCTTTTTATATTCGTGATGGCTACTTATTCAACCATTCGAAACTATGTATTCCACGTTCCTCCCTACGTCACTTCATTGTTTGGGAATTGCATAGCGGTGGGTTAGGTGGACATTTTGGCCGTGACAAGACAATCACATTAGTAGAAGACAAGTTTTATTGGCCCGATCTTAAGACAATAGTTAATAAGATCGTGGGAAGTTGTCGAGCTTGCCAATTGGCTAAGGGTAACAAAACAAATGCGAGACTTTATACCCCTCTTCCGATTCCTACCATTCCCTGGGAAGACGTTAGTATGGACTTTATTCTAGGCCTACTTGTCACGTTTAGATGTCACGATTCTATTTTGGTTGTCGTAGATCGATTTTCCAAGATGGCCTATTTTATTGCGTGCAATAAAACCAACGATGCGTCACATGTTGCACAATTATATTTTAAAGAAGTAGTTGGACATCGGGGCGTTCCAAAATCGATAGTTACCGATAGAGATGTGAAATTTACTAGTTATTTTTGGAAAACCTTGTGGAGGATTATGGGCACCAAAATCGATAGTTACCGATAGAGATGCGAAATAACGCGTGCCCGGACGAAATAACGCGATCTCGTGCGAAATAATACGCGCCCGGGCGAAATAACGAGCGCCCGTACGAAATAACGTGCGCCCGGGCAAAATAACACGCACCCCGACGAAATAACACGTGCCCCGGCGAAATAACGCGCACTAGGGCGAAATAACGCGCGCCTGGGCGAAATAATGCCCGCCTAGGAGAAATAACGCGCGCCCGGCGGAAAAAACGCGTGCGCGGGCGAAATAAAGCTCGCCCGGGCTAACGCGCTCCCGGGCAAAATAACGCGCGCCCGGGCGAAATAACGTGCGCCCGGACGAAATAACGCGCGCCCGGGCGAAATAACGCGCGCCCGGGCGAAATAACGCGCGTCCGAGCGAAATAACGCGCGCCCGAGCGAAATAACGCGCGCCCGGGCAAAATAACGCGCGCCCGGGCAAAAAAATGCGCATATGGACGAAATAACGCAAGCCCGGGCGAAATATTACGCGCCCGGGTGAAATAACGAGGACCCGTGCGAAATAACGCGCAACTGTGCGAAATAATACGCGCCCGGGCGAAATAACGAGCGCCCGTGCGAAATAACGCGCACCAGGGCGAAATAACGCGCGCCCGGGCAAAATAACACGCGCCCGGGCGAAATAACGCGCGCCCGGGCGAAATAACGCGCGCCCGGGCGAAATAACGCGCGCCCGGGCGAAATAACGCGCGCCCGGGCGAAATAACGCGCGCCCGGGCGAAATAACGCGCGCACGGGCGAAATAACGCGCGCCCTGGCGAAATAACGCACGCACGGGCGAAATAACGCGCGCCCGGGCGAAATAACGCGCGCTCGGGCGAAATAATGCGCGCCCGCGCGAAATAACGCCCGCCCGCGCGAAATAACGCCCGCCCGCGCAAAATAACACCCGCCCGGGCGAAATAACTCGCGCCCGGGCGAAATAACGCGCGCCCGGGCGAAATAATGCGCGCCCGGGCGAAATAACGCGCACTCGGGCGAAATAATGCGCCCGGGCGAAATAATGCGCGCCCGGACGAAATAACGCGATCTCGTGCGAAATAATACGCGCCCGGGCGAAATAACGAGCGCCCATGCGAAATAACGTGCGCCCGGGCAAAATAAAGCGCACCCCGACGAAATAACACATGCCCCGGCAAAATAACGCGCAGCAGGGCGAAATAAAGCGCGCCTGGGCGAAATAATGCCCGCTCGGGAGAAATAATGCGCGCCCGGCAGAAATAACGCGCGCCCGAGCGAAATAACGCGCGCCCGGGCTAACGCGCGTCCGGGCAAAATAACGCGCGCCCGGGTTAAATAACGCGCGCCTGGACAAAATAACGCACGCCCGGGCAAAATAACGCGCGCCCGGGCGAAATAACGCGCGCCCGGGCGAAATAACGCGCGCCCGGGCAAAATAATGCCCGCCCGGGCGAAATAATGCGCACTCGGACGAAATAACGCGAGCCCAGGCGAAATATTACGCGCCCGGGTGAAATAACGAGGGCCCGTGCGAAATAACGCGCAACCGTGCGAAATAATACGCGCCCGGGCGAAATAACGAGCGCCCGTGCGAAATAACGCGCGCCAGGGCGAAATAACGCGCGCTCGGGCAAAATAACACGCAACCGGGCAAAATAACGCGCGCCAGGGCGAAATAACGCGCGCCCTGGCAAAATAACACGCAACCGGGCGAAATAACGCGCGCCCGGGCGAAATAACGCGCGCCTAGGCGAAATAACGCGAGCCCGGGCGAAATAAAGCGCGCCCGGGAGAAATAACGCGTGCCCGGGCGAAATAACCCGCGCCCGGGCAAAATAACGCGCGCCCGGGCGAAATAACGTGCGCCCGGGCGAAATAACGTGCGCCCGGGCAAAATAACGCGCGCCCGGGCGAAATAACACCTGCCCGCGCGAAATAACACGCGCCCGGGCGAAATAACGCGCGCCCGGGCAAAATAACGTGCGCCCGGGCGAAATAACGCGCACCCGAAAGAAATAACGCGTGCGCGGGAGAAATAACGCCCGCCCGGATAGTTACAGAAGTTTAGGTAGTTTGCTACGATGCCTTGTGAGAGACCACAAGGGTACATGGGCCCTTATCCTTTTTCATGCCCAGTTAGCGTATAATAATTCCAAAAATAGGTCCACTGGTTTGTCTCCGAATGAGATCATGCACATATATAAAGCACCGGTGCCACTTGACTTGATTCCTTTACCGTCATATTTTAAATCAAGTCAATTTGCACTAAATTTTGCTTCTCATATTCATAATCTTCATAAGCACATAAAGGAAACGATAACCACACAATACGCGTCTTATCAAGTTTAAGCTAATGTACATAAGAGAGCGTCTCACTTAAAAGTTGGCGATTTAGTCATGGTGCGTGTTGGGTATTGTATCCACAATGTGATGGGGACGACGACGACCCACATCTTGATGACGATGCAGTTGATAACGATCCACCACCACTACCCAAGGATCTACGACGCCGCAACATTCGTGACGGACAACGTTACAACCTTCGCCCTCGGCACATGAAGAACTTTATTTAATTTGAGCTTGTCTTATGTTACGTTATTTTTGGGACATTTAATCTGGCCTGCGTTTAGCCAGCCTTTGCTACAATTTTATTTTTTATTTTGGTCTGCGTTTAGCCGGCCATTGTTGTTTTATTTTGTATGGGCTGCATATAGCCTTTGGTGTGTGCTTGGCTATATATAAAGCCATGATCTAGTGTAAAAGGTAATTTTTGGAAGAGATAATTGAAACCCTAAAGACTCTTGCTCTTCTCCCTCTCATCTTGTGGCCGCCCCCCTCTCATTCTCTCTTTCCCCTCTCCTAGTTCGGCCAAGCCTAGGCCGACCACCCTCCTTCTCCTCCTCCCTCTAGCCGCCGGCCAACCACTCTCTCCCTCCCCTTCCCTCTTCTCCCAATCCACCCTCTCCTCCTCTCATATTGCTCTACTAAATTTTCGGCCAACTCCAAGGAGGATCACCTCGGCTCGACTACGGTTTGGGAAGGCTTTACCGGGCGTGACACGGCGAAGGCGGACGTGTGCAACTTCTTGGTTCATCCCCGGTTGGCTATTGGAGGGAACGATCATTTGTTGTGGATCCACGATCTCGGATCTACAAACTCCGAGTGGGTAACGAAACCTCCTACCAAGAGTGCTCTTTTCTAGATTTTTCTTGTTGGTGGTTGAGTTTTGGCGTGACTTTGGAAGCATCGAAATTTTCGTGGTTATTTTCTTGCGGATTTTGCGTTTTCTAGAATATTTCTTGAAGAGTACGGAAAGGATTGGCGATCCTTGCTTTGTTCTTGTTGGGGAAACATCCACCCTTTTCGAATCGGTTTGTTTTGGTGGATCTTTCTTTGGTACAACTTCGCGCTCGTCCGGAATCAATATTATTCCTTTTAGCTTGTGGGGGTATAAGCCTATAGCCTATACCCACACTCTAACGGTTGCTACCCATGCGCTGCGTTAATAAAGATTAAGCATATTCGGGGCTTCGTTATTGGTGCGTTTGGGTAGTGTGGAGCGGCGTTGGTTCTTGTACGGAGACGTGTGCGGCCACCGCGATCCGGTGGCCTACGTCAAATTTGGTATCAGAGGGAGGTTGTGTTGGTTTCCCAACCGACACCATCCTCTTGTTGTTCCGTAGTTGGATTTACGATTCTCGCTAGGTTGTGCACAACCCGTCACAAACCTTAATTAAATCTGAAATTTTGCTGGATTTGGTCTGCTAATAGTAAAAACAGAAAAAAAAAATATATTCAGAAAATTTAGAAAAAATTCTGGGAGCTCGTCAATTTTTTCTAAGCGTAAAGGTCTAAAAAATCATTTTTGTTTGCTCAACGGATTTGTGTCAAAAAAATCTTCCTTTATAAAATTAATCTGTCCAGACCTATCCTAGTTTTCAGCTGTTCATGCGCACTAGGCTTGGGACTGAATATTCCCCCTCCACTTCTCAAATGGCTAACCACCATGATGATGACCACACTCCGGCCACCATCGCGGAGCTTCGGGAAGAGTTCAACACTAGGTTCGATGCTCTGACACAATTAATACAAGGGTTGGCTGTCAACCAAGCGGTGCCCCGTAATCCGGCTGCTGGGATACCCAGACCGGGTTTTCCTCCCCAGGCCGCTCACCCACGCGATGATAGGCACCACCAATATCACGAGCAGGATGATGAACACACGCCACGAGCCCCTTATGAGTTTGATTTAGCTAGAGCCGTTAAGATTGACCCACCCTCATACGATGGTATGGGTGAACCCCAAGCATTTCTAGATTGGGTCATGGAGATCGAGTGTTACTTTGAGTGGCGTAACCTAACGGACGGCGAGAAGGTGCGGGTAGCACGAATGAAGCTTATGGGAAGGGCCAAAACCTTCTGGTTAAATGAAGAGAGGCGACTAGGTACCGCGAATGGTTTACCCCCAATTGGGTGGAATGCCATGAAAGCTCTTCTGACTGATCAATATGTCCCCGCGTATCACCGAACTCAAATGTTCGACGAGTTAGCCACCCTCCACCAGGGGAGCAAATCGGTAGCGGAGTACATGGGACTCCTGAAGGATATGATGGTACGTTGCGAGGTTAGAGAAATGCCCGAAGTTACGCTTTCCCGTTTCCGTAAGGGTCTTAACCCGGACATCCAAGGCAAGCTTCTGCGTTATGGTCACACGGACCTCAACACTACCTTCAACGCTGCTCTGGATATCGAGAAACATAACGCCCACAAAACTAAGGGGCGATCCTTTCAGAAAAGAAAATCTATTCTCGGTGCCCCGCCCACGTCCTCCATGAGGGACAAAGGAAAATTCCGCTCTACTGATTCGAGCTCCATCGTTATTACAGCTCGGAACAACAAATATCCCAATGGCGAGAGAGTTCCGATAGGGAGAGTTAGTAAGACTAACACCACTTGTTTTACGTGCGGGATACAAGGGCACTACGCTAGTGAGTGCCCCTCTAAATCGAAGCCCTTAGCTCTTATGGACTCCTCCTCTGAGCCCGCTGAGATTGTCTATGAGGCCGCGGACGAGTCTGAAGGCGAGCCTAGTGATCTGGAAAATGAGACTTACATGATGGTGATGTGTCGCATATTAGCCACCCCGCGAGTATTGGACGATTATAATAGGACGAGCATCTTTTCTCTGAATTTCAAAAGCGGTGATAAGTGGTGTAAACTGATCATTGATAGCGGGAGTTGTATGAATGTCATTTCGGAGAATGTCGACGCGCGAATGAAAGTAAACACGGAACCACACCCCCAACCATATAAGATCGCTTGGGTCAACAAAACCTCCATTGGGGTGTCCAAGCGATGTCTGGTTCCTCTAGTTATCAAGGGGTACGTAGATAAGGTGTGGTGCGACGTCATCCCCATGGACGTTTGTCACGTCTTATTGGGGCGCCCGTGGCTCTTCGATTATGACGTGACCCACTTCGGTCGTGCAAACACCTACGAGTTCAAGTTTAACAGCAAGACCGTCACCTTGGCACCCACTCCTCCTAAGGATCCTTCGATCGCCTCTTCGGACACAATTGTGCCCGCTGAGAAGAAAACGTTAACTCTAATTGGTAGGAAGGAGCTCGAGCGTCACTCCTTCGTTGAGGGTATCCTTTATGCACTAGTTTGCCTACAAGTCAAGGGCGAAGAGTCGTCATTTGAGAGTCTACCGCCGGCATTGCGTGATCTTTTAGAAGAATTTAAGGATGTGTATCCGGAAGAGTTGCCCGCAACATTACCCCCATTGCGGGATATCCAACATGCCATCGATCTCATCCCGGGTTCCTCCCTACCCAACCTACCACATTATCGATTGAATCCGTCCGCCCACGCGGAGCTGCAAACCCAAATTGCTGAATTATTACAAAAAGGATTTATTCGTCATAGTAAAAGCCCTTGCGCCGTACCCGCCTTGCTTGCACCCAAGAAGGACGGGACATGGAGAATGTGCGTGGACAGTAGAGCCATCAATAAAATCACTATTAAGTACCGTTTCCCCATCCCGCGTTTGGACGATCTATTGGACATGTTAGCCGGGGCCACGATCTTTTCGAAATTGGATCTTAGAAGTGGCTACCACCAAATACGGATTAGGGAAGGGGATGAGTGGAAGACAGCGTTTAAATCAAAGGAAGGACTTTATGAGTGGTTAGTAATGCTGTTCGGGCTCTCCAATGCCCCCAGTACATTTTCTCGGATGATGACCCACGTATTTCAACCGTATATGGGGAAGTTCATCGTTGTCTACTTTGATGATATACTCATTTTTAGCACCTCGACTACCGATCATGAGAGGCACTTGAAGACTATTTTGGAGACGCTCCGAACGGAGGAACTGTTTGTCAATATTAAAAAGTGCACGTTTCATGTGCCATCTGTGGAGTTCCTATGATACATTGTTAGCTCGGAGGGCATACACGTAGATCCCAAGAAGGTCCAAGCCATTGTGGATTGGCCGGAACCCACCAACATTCGGGAAGTTAGGAGTTTCCATGGTCTAGCTACCTTCTACCGCCGGTTCATACGCGACTTTAGTAGCATCATGGCTCCCATCACAGAGTGCATGAAGAAAGGTGACTTTGTGTGGTCCAAATCCGCCACCAAAGCATTCCACACGATTAAGGCCCGAATGTCGGAAGCACCCCTCTTGCGATTACCGGATTTCAATAAGGTCTTTGAGTTATCTTGTGATGCATCGGGGATTGGTATTGGGGGCGTCTTAAGTCAGGAGGGGCACCCGGTTGGTTACTTTAGTGAGAAGCTTGCGGGACCTAAGCTCAATTACTCTAACTACGATCGGGAATTTTATGCCATCATTCGATGTCTCCAACACTGGAGGCACTACCTCCTTCCTAAGGAGTTCGTTATACTTTCCGATCACGACGCGTTACGATTCGTCAATTCGCAAGGTAAAATCAGTCCACGCCACGCGAAGTGGGTATCCTTCCTGCAGGAGTACTCCTTTAATATTAAACACTTGAAGGGCAATCTCAATCGGGTAGCTGATGCTCTGAGCCACGTCACCCTTTTATTGACCACACTAGAGGTTAAGGTCGTAGGTTTCGAGCGTATCAAGGACGAGTATGTTCATTGTCCGGATTTTAAGGATATCTACCTATCCACCCAGAGCGAGTCACCCACGACCATTTCTGCGTACTATCTCCGTGATGGCTATTTATTCAAGCACGCTAAACTATGCATCCCTCGTTCTTCCCTTCGCCACTTTATAGTTTGGGAATTACATAGTGGCGGCCTCGGCGGCCACTTTGGGCGGGATAAGACCATTACCTTGGTGGAGGAAAAATTTTATTGGCCCGGTCTCAAGTCAACGGTACACAAGGTGGTCGGAAGTTGTAGGGCGTGTCAATTGGGAAAGGGGAATAAAACGAATGCGGGTCTTTATACCCCCCTCCCGATCCCTTCCGTTCCTTGGGAAGATATTAGCATGGACTTTGTCTTATGCCTTCCCGTCACGTTTAGACGTCACGACTCCGTCATGGTGGTCGTTGACCGGTTTTCGAAGATGGCCTACTTCATTGCTTGTCACAAAACCGATGATGCGTCTCATGTCGCCAAACTATTTTTTAAAGAGGTCGTAGGCCATAGGGGTGTCCCTAAGACTATTGTCACGGATAGGGACGTGAAATTCACGAGTTATTTTTGGAAAACGTTATGGAAGATCATGGGCACTAAGCTCTTATTTTCCTCGGCTTACCATCCACAAACGGATGGCCAAACGGAGGTAGTTAATAGGAGTTTGGGTAGTTTACTTTGTTGTATTGTGGGGGACCATAAGGGCACGTGGGATCTCACCCTACCACACGCACAATTGGCCTACAATAACTCAAAAAATAGGTCCACCGGACTCTCACCCAATGAAATTGTGCACGGCTACAAGGCACCCGTGCCTCTTGACTTAGTCCCGTTACCACCAACTTATAAATCTAGTCAGTTTGCTCAGGATTTCGCCTCACATGTTCACACCCTACACAAACACATCAATCAAACGTTAGCCAAACAATATGCCTCTTATCAAGCTAACGCCAACGTACATAGAAGGGAAATCCACTTTAATATCGGCGATTTGGTTATGGTGCGTCTCTCCCCCGAACGGTTTCCGACGGGAACCATAAAGAAATTAGCAAATAGGAGAGCCGGTCCTTTTCGTATTTTAAAGAAATTCGGAGAGAATGCTTATCTCTTGGAAATACCCACTGATTGGGGTATATCCCCCATTTTCAATATTTCTGATTTAACGCCTTATATCTCACCACCACTCGAATTATCTGTCTCCCCGTTTTTGTCCACTACCAATTCTAATGGGTTTGGGGGTGAAGTTTTATCTGGATCGTTCTCTCCAGCAGCTGCCACCGGGGGTATGTCGCCTAATGAACTTGCTACATTTCCCTCTTCGTCGACTAACGTTTTTTCAAGTTTTCCCAAGTCTGTTTTTGTGCCTGACAGGATTATTCGGGATGAGGTGCTTCCCTCTCCGCATGGTGACTCGAGACGGTTCTTGATCCGATGGCGTGACCGCCCTGCCTCTGATGATTCTTGGCTCTCTCCTTCGGAGGTGGCCCTTCTGGACAAAGCTCTCCTACAGCAGTACCTGCTCCCCTCCTCATCGGTGATGAGCCCTTTCGAGCGGGGGAGGATTGATGGGGGCGACGACGACCCATATCTTGATGACGATGCAGTTGATGACGATCCACCGCCACTACCCAAGGATCTGCGACGCCGCAACATTCGTGACGGACAACGTTACAACCTTCGCCCTCGGCACATGAAGAACTTTATTTAATTTGAGCTTGTCTTATGTTACGTTATTTTTGGGACATTTAATCTGGCCTGCGTTTAGCCAGCCTTTGCTACAATTTTATTTTTTATTTTGGTCTGCGTTTAGCCGGCCATTGTTGTTTTATTTTGTATGGGCTGCATATAGCCTTTGGTGTGTGCTTGGCTATATATAAAGCCATGATCTAGTGTAAAAGGTAATTTTTGGAAGAGATAATTGAAACCCTAAAGACTCTTGCTCTTCTCCCTCTCATCTTGTGGCCGCCCCCCTCTCATTCTCTCTTTCCCCTCTCCTAGTTCGGCCAAGCCTAGGCCGACCACCCTCCTTCTCCTCCTCCCTCTAGCCGCCGGCCAACCACTCTCTCCCTCCCCTTCCCTCTTCTCCCAATCCACCCTCTCCTCCTCTCATATTGCTCTCCTAAATTTTCGGCCAACTCCAAGGAGGATCACCTCGGCTCGACTACGGTTTGGGAAGGCTTTACCGGGCGTGACACGGCGAAGGCGGACGTGTGCAACTTCTTGGTTCATCCCCGGTTGGCTATTGGAGGGAACGATCATTTGTTGTGGATCCACGATCTCGGATCTACAAACTCCGAGTGGGTAACGAAACCTCCTACCAAGAGTGCTCTTTTCTAGATTTTTCTTGTTGGTGGTTGAGTTTTGGCGTGACTTTGGAAGCATCGAAATTTTCGTGGTTATTTTCTTGCGGATTTTGCGTTTTCTAGAATATTTCTTGAAGAGTACGGAAAGGATTGGCGATCCTTGCTTTGTTCTTGTTGGGGAAACATCCACCCTTTTCGAATCGGTTTGTTTTGGTGGATCTTTCTTTGGTACAACTTCGCGCTCGTCCGGAATCAATATTATTCCTTTTAGCTTGTGGGGGTATAAGCCTATAGCCTATACCCACACTCTAACGGTTGCTACCCGTGCGTGCGTTAATAAAGATTAAGCATATTCGGGGCTGCGTTATTGGTGCGTTTGGGTAGTGTGGAGCGGCATTGGTTCTTGTACGGAGACGTGTGCGGCCACCGCGATCTGGTGGCCTACGTCACAATGTACCTGATTTGAAGAAGTCCCTGAACAAGCTAAGTTGAATTTATAATGTATTTGATGATTTTCTATCAAGTTGTGCTTGCAGCTATTCCATGCTAAGTACACACCAATGTCAGGGTACAGTGGGTTAATATACACGGGTCTACGCAACGTAATCCCTCGTTAAGCAGATCAGTGTGTTGACTCATGTGTGCTCTCTCTATTGGAGTGTACTTATTTTTAAGTACAGGGTTAAGGCAGATCAAGAGCAGAAGAAGGAGCAAAGATGGGTCAAAGACCAAGTTCATAGGAAGGAAGAGAAAAATCGTCTAATTCAAAATCGACGGGAATCACTAAGTCATTCCCGCCGACTTCGACGGGAGTCACTTGTGAATCTTGCCGATTCGACGAGAATCAGTCTGCATTCTCGCCGACCTCTTCCGGATGACTGTTTTCCTACAGGAATTCTGCTAAGGAAGAATCGACGGGAATCACCAAGTGATTCTCGCCGACTTCGACGGGAATCGTTGTGATTCCCGCCGATTCGACGAGAATCAGTTTGCATTCCCGCCGATTCCCACCGGCTAACAAGGTTTCCAACTGGAACTCGGCCAAGGCAGAATCGACGGTAATCGTGAGTGATTCCTGCTGACTTCGACGGGAATCACCAATGATTCTCGCCAATTTTTTCCTTAGGCAATTTTCGTCTATTCGCTGGACCGAACCAAGAGACCGTGCGCTATTTCGACCGGGGCTAGGGTTTCTCCTTGTGGGTCCCACAATGGTCATTAGGATTGGCTCGGGTATATATACATGCGTATTTCGAACTCTTACAGTAACTCATTCACGCGAAATCAAAAAGCCGACACCGTTCCCTAGCAGATCGCGGAAAATCGCCGATCGCTGACGTCGCTCGCAAGCTCGTCGCCGCCGCTGATCTCAGAGCTTATTTGATCTTCCGACGACAGTACCGAGTCTAACAGTGTGTCTCACGCATCTCTCTTGAGATCTCTTGTCTCTCGATTCGTTGAACGTGGTTAGTTCTTCATTCCGAATCGATTGAGATGACTGATCTGACTGAGATCATTCGTAGACCTTGCTTGCTTCATGAAGAAGTTTGGATCTACAAAGTATCGCTGCCGCAATCGCTTGCCGCCGCCGATCTTGACAAGATCCTCTCCAAGAGAGAACTCCGTTTGTGGACTCTTCGTATCTTTCAAGAAAGCTCCAACGAACGAAGAAGGACATCGGAATCTCCAAAAGCCGTGTTTGTATTTTCTTATACATTAAATTTTTGTTTTGTTGTAAAGGAATTTTTATTCCTAGTTGTAAGGGTTGGGTGCAACCTGTGGTGGTGGAGTGGTGACTCCTGTGTTGGAAGGGTTCCTTGCGTAGTGTGAGGATTGAATTTCAATCCGTTTGGAGAAGTGACCGAGTCGTCCCTTGGTGGGAGATAGGTCGAAGGGGGAAAGTGGACGTGCCCAAATCGGGGAACCACTATAATTTCTTGTGTGTTTTCTGTGCTGGGTTTGTTAATTTGTGCAGGTAAATTTTATTCCGCAAAAGACTGCACGACACCTATTCCCCCCCGCCATAGGTGGATTTAGTCAACACTAAATACTTTCAAGTGGTATCAGAGGGAGGTTACTTGTCAATAAGGTTAACACCAAGAGTAAGATCCTGTGTCTAGTTTCAAGAGGAAAGAAGATCTCGGGAATGGACGGACTCAAGTATTCAGGAAAGATCCCAGTGTGCACCAAGCTGAACTTTCCCATCTGGAAGAAAAGGATCAGGTTCTACATGGAAGCAGTCGACCCTCGACTCTTCATGGTAGTGGAGGAGGGACCTTATATCCCCACCAAGGCCTCCACCATTGATCCGACCAAGATGGTGCCGAAGAAGCTCTCCAAAATGGATAAGGATGAGATGGTGCGAGTCGGTCTAGACAAGAAGGCTAAGAACATTCTTGTCAGCGCCGTCAATGACTCCATGATGCAGAACTTCAGCAACTACAGGACTGCCAAGGACATATGGCAATGCCTGATCATTTTGATCGAAGGCACAAATGAAGTAAGGGGTGATCGAAGATCACTTCTGAACCAGAAGTATGAGGCCTTCAGGCAAGGTCCCAAGGAAGAAATCGGAGTGACTTTCGAGAACTTCCTAAAGATCGTCAATGCCCTGAAGGGTTATGGCAGAGTGTTCACCGATGGTGAATTAAATGACAAATTCCTTAGATCCCTTACTAAGGAATGAGACACCAAGATCTGCGCCATCAGAGAATTTGGCATGCTGGCAGAAACTGATCCACAGTTTCTGTTTGGGAAGCTTATGTCCTATGAGCTTCAGCTGAACACCAAAAAAGCTGAAGAAGAAGCCGATAAAGCCGCTGCCAAAGAAAAAACTATAGCCCTGAAAGCCAATCACTCAAGGAAAGGCAAGGGTGCAGCCTCGTCTCGCTCCTGGAGAAAGGATGAGGAAGAAGACTCTGAACCATGCTCTTCCGGCTCAGAGCTATCTGAAGAAGAATTCTCCTTCATCACTCGAGAGTTCAAGAAGTTCCTCAAGTTGAAGAATCAAAGAAAGAGAGACAGCTCCTCCTCAAGACATCAGAAGAAGAACTACTCTTCTGATAGGTATGAATCCAAACAGAACAAACATCGCTCTGCTGACATCATTTGCTTTGGATGCAATAAGCCATGCCACGTCATTGCTGACTGCCACCAAAGTAAGAGAGACAAGGGGAAGGGAGAGGAGCACAGGTCCTCTAGTGATAAGAAGAAGGAGAGGAGCTACATTGCTAAAAAGCCAAAGACACTGAGTGAATCTGATTCTTCAGACTCCAGTGATGATGAGGAAGCCTACTTCGGGTTAATGGGTCGCTCCGACTCAGAAGGAGACTGCCCCCCATTTACTGGGAAGGTAAAAGATCATTCCCCCTCTCTGACTCTGACTCTGAGTCTCCTGATGATGATCTCGAGGACAGCCCATCTGCTTGTGAAGCTGAGCTCCTCGAAAAGTATAAGCTTCTTCTTAATACCTTTGAGGAATGTCGCAAGAGGTTGAGGGCTCAGAAAAAGGAAGTCAAATTCCTTAAGGCTGAGGGTGTGTCCCTAAGAGAAGAGATCACTAGCTTGATTTCTCTCCGATAGGAACACCTGGACCTCACTTCTTAGCACTCAGAGTCTCTAAGGCTCCTTGACCAAAAATAGGAAGAAATCAACAAGTTGGAAGAACAGCTTGCGGCAGAAAGGAAGATTGTCAAAAGCTTCTCCATGCCCAAGACCGTTCTTCCTCGGGTTGATGAATTCTCTGGTCAGGCTAAGGGGGATGGCTTAGGGTATGTGGGTGTGCCTGGTAAATAATCCAGGAGAAACAGAAAATAGAGGAAAAATAAGGCTGCTAAGAAGGCCTCTGCTTCAGAAAAGGGAAAGGCCCCACTCAGTCCTATTTCATTCAGAAAGCCTGGCTTTCCTTGCAATGAGCAGGACTTTGAGTCAACCTATGGCCACTTCTTCCAGCCCTCGGTTGAAAATCCCAAGAGCCGGTATGATGGTTGTACCTTCCCCCGAAACTACGGTGAGAGTGTCTTCAAGGCACCTTATGAGGAAATCCAAGTGGAGAATTATGGCCACTTCTCTAGTGGCCATAATAGGAAGCAGGCACCAAAGGCCAAGCCTGTTATACTGAAGGAACGGGAAGTGAAGAAATCGTGTGACTATTGTCATCATGATGCCTCCACCTCCAGATCCAAGGCCCCGGCTGGACCCACCGTTCCAAGGGTGAAGCAGGAGCCTAGGAAACGGTACAACAGGTTTGACTGTTGGTGTTGTGACGAAGTTGGTCACTTTGCCGTGGATTGCTGGTTTAATCCAATATTCAACGAGACTCCTCATGTTAGCAATGCGAGGCCGACGACTCGTAGGGTTAACCACCAGAGGGGGAGTGTGCTAATAAGGAATCTAGGACCCAAGTTCGATTGGGTTCCTAAGGGAAACTAATTCTGTTTTGCAGGTATATCCAAAGGCCACCAAAATGCCTATCTGGTACTTGGATAGTGGATGTTCCCGGCATATGACCGGGACAAGAAGCCTGTTGCGTGATTACTCCCCAGTCGAAAATGGACCCAAAGTCATCTTTGGAGGATCTAATCGAGGAGTCACCAGAGGTTATGGTATGATTTCCAACAGTGTATTCTCTATCACTGACGTGGCCTATGTTGAAGGGTTAAACCATAACCTGATCAGTGTAAGCCAGTTGTGTGATAAAGGATACAACGTTAAGTTCTGCAAGGATAAGTGCTTGATATTATCGTGTGCCTCTTCGGATACGGTATTAACTGGCATTAAAAGCAGAAATATCTTTTGCTTAGATTTTCTTAGCTTAGACTCTTCTACCCCCGTGCGCCTAGTAGCAAAAGGCAGTGCATCTCTTTGTGAACAATGGCATAAGAGATTAACACATATTAATTTCAAGACAATTAATATGTTGTTTTCTAAGAATTTAGTAAGGGATGCCCCTACTATTAAGTGAATCAAAGATAGCCTTTGTCTTGCATGCCAGAAGAGCAAACAGACTCGGGCTACCTTTAAGGGCATTGCAGACAAAGACTCCTCCAGATGTCTTTATCTTCTGCATATGGACTTGTTCGGTCCAGTGCAAGTTCATAGCTTAGGAGGCAAATCGTATATGCTAGTGATTGTTGATGATCACTCTCGGTTTACGTGGGTGTTCTTCTTGAAGTGAAAGTCAGTTACGTTTGACATCTTCACTAATTTTATCAAGCAGATTCAGAACGAACATAACTGCTCCGTGGTCAAAATCAGAAGTGACCATGGAACATAATTCGAGTCTGGTGCTATGACAGAATTCTGTGAAGAACATGGTATCTTTCATGAGTTTTCCTCCCCGCGTACTCCTCAGCAAAACGGAGTTGCGGAGAGGAGAAATAGAACGTTCATTGAAGCATGTACGACAATGTTGAATGATGCTTCTCTTCCAGAGTACTCTGGGCAGAGGCTGTCGATACGGCTTGTCATGTGCAGAACCGAGCCTTGATCAACAAGAATCATCGTAAGACGCCTTATGAGCTATTGAAAGGCAGGAAACCGACCATGTCCTATTTAAGGATTTTTGGCTGCAGATGCTATGTACTCAATAATGGAAAGTACCCACGTACTAAATTCGGAGAAAAATGCTTCGAAGGCATCTTCATGGGCTATAGTAGCCATAGTCGGGCATATAGGGTCTTCAATAAGAAAACCCTAGTGGTAGAGGAGTCCATTAATGTTGTCTTTGATGAAGGAAGCTCTCTTCATAACAATTCTTCCAGTGACATTCTTGAAGATGCAGGTGCAAGGCTTGAACAGCTAAGTCTCGATGAGACTTCTAAAGGTGCAACTCCCAAGTACGTCAAGGTTTCCACCTCAATGCCAACTGGAGAAGATGATGATCAGGATGGAGAAGATCTCCCAGAAGAGGGAGGAGCCCGAGAAGCTGTTTGAGCTCCAGATGCCAGACTATTAGAGCTCCGACACGTGAGGAATCATCCTAGAGATCAGATCATAGGAGATCCTTGTGACAGTGTCAGAACTCGCAGAGATACCATTAATGAGATTCTGCACCTTAGTTTTCTGTCACAGGTTGAGCCAAAGAAGTTCGACGAAGCGAACAAAGATGCATCATGGATATTGGCAATGCAAGATGAACTGCATCAATTCGAATGATGCAATGTATGGACGCTTGCTCCCAGACCAAAGAAACAGAATGTGATCGGCACCAAGTGGATCTTCAGAAACAAACTGGATGAACACGGTGTCATCATCAAGAACAAGGCCAGACTGGTTGCACAAGGTTACAGACAAGAGGAGGGGATTGACTTCGACCAAACCTTTGCACCAGTTGCAAGGCAGGAGGAGATCAGATTATTCCTGGCATATGCCTCTCACAAAGGATTCACTGTCTATCAGATGGACGTGAAATCTGTGTTTCTAAATGGAAATTTGAAAGAGGAAGTATATGTCGCACAACCCCCAGGTTTTGTTAATCCATCACTTCCTAATCATGTTTATTTTCTTAATAAAGCATTATATGGCTTAAAACAAGCTCCTCGAGCTTGGTATGAGACTCTGTCTAGTTTTCTTCTTGAGAAAGTTCTCGAGAGGAAAAATAGATAAGACATTGTTTCTTAGGGAAGTCAAAAGCAAGATTCTGCTTGTGCAAATCTTTGTCGATGACATAATATTCGGCTCAACAGACAATAATATTTGCAAGAAGTTTTCTAAACTTATGCAAGGAAAATTTGAAATGAGCAGCATGGGAGAGCTAAAGTATTTCTTGGGACTTCAAGTGAAACAGTCTGAGGATGGAATTTTCATTTCTCAGACGAAGTTCACAAATGAACTCCTCAAGAAATTCGGAATGGAGAATGCAACCTCCATGAGGACTCCAATGGGATCCACTATGTCTCTGGACAAGGATGAGAAAGGGAAACCTTTTAATGAAACCAAATACAGAAGCATAATTGGATCCCTGCTCTACCTTACTGCGAGTAGACAGGATATTATGTTTTCCACATGCGTTTGTGCCAGATATCAGGTGAACACTAAGGAATCTCATTATGTCGCTGCAAAGCGAATTCTTAGATACCTTAAAGGTACACCAAATCTTTGCTTGTGGTACCCAAGAAACAATGATATCGAGCTGATAGGCTTTTCAGATGCTGACTTTGCAGGAAGCAGGGATGATAGGAAAAGCACTTCCGGGACGTGCCAATTCCTCGGAAGAAGGCTTATATCATGGAACAGTAAAAAGCAGAACTTTGTCGCAACCTCTACGGCTGAATCTGAGTACATCTCAGCAGGCAGCTGTTGCGCACAACTTCTATGGATCAGAAATCAACTCGAAGATTATGACTTGCAGTTCAGAGAAGTTCCTATGTATTGCGACTCCTCGAGCGCAATAGTAATTGCGAACAATTCAGTGTCGCACAGCAAAACAAAGCATATTTAAGTGCGCTACCACTTCATTCGGGAGCATGTGGAAAACAAAGATATCTCTCTCTGTTATGTCCCCATGGATAAGCAGATTGCAGATATCTTCACAAAGCCCCTAGACGAGGCCAAGTTCAGTCTCTTCAAAACTGAACTCGGCATGTTGAACTATGAAGATTGAAGACTGAAGGGCTCAAGGCTCTTGGATCAAGGGGGAGCATCTGATATGAATTAAAGATCGGGCACGGATGCATGAATTGAGGGGGAGCTTTGTGCTCCAAGTGAAGTCCCAGATTTGCAGAAGCCGAAAAGGGGGAGATTACCCTCTCGGCTAAGGCTAAGGTGGCTGCCAATATTAAGTATGCTCTCAGGAAAATGGTAATGAATTTCACTCTCAACTAAATTTTTAGTTTATGATTTTCATTCCCATCTATTCTATTCACCTTAGCTTGTAGGGTTTAGGCTTCTTCAAATAGGGGGAGATTGTTGGATATTATATCCACAATATACCTGATTTGAAGAAGCCCCTGAACAAGCTAAGTTGAATTGACAATGTATTTGATGATTTTCCATCAAGTTGTGCTTGCAGCTATTCCATGCTAAGTACACACCAATGTCAGGGTGCAGTGGGCCAATATACACGGGTCTGCGCAACGTAATCCCTCGTTGAGCAGATCAGTGTGTTGACTCATGTATGCTCTCTCTATTGGAGTGTACTTATTTTCAAATACAGGGTTAAGGCAGATCAAGAGCAGAAGAAAGAGCAAAGATGGGTCAAAGACCAAGTTCATAGGAAGGAAGAGAAAAATCGTCTAAGTCAAAATCGACGGGAATCACTAAGTCATTCCCGCCGAATTCGACGGGATTCACTTGTGATTCTCGCCGATTCGACGAGAATCTGTTGGAACACCCTATTACTAATTTGGGCAAGGATCACTATGTTATTAGGAAAATTGGTTTGACCTAGATGTATAGTTGAAAAGGTCAAATTAGAATGAGTCTAGGGCTTAGAACTTAGGTTTGAAGCTGCCCCCAGGACCATTTAAAGATCAAGACTTAGAGCTGAGACAACGACAATTTTCGTCGAACTCAGTTCGACGAAACGTCGAACTCCGTTCGACGCTCTCTGAGCTCAACTCTGCTGAGTCGTCGAACTCCGGTCGACGATCTTTGATCTCAGATCGACGATCTGTCTTCAGTTACTCTCCCAGTCGTTGAGCTCAGTTCGACGATCGTAGAGCTCAGTTCGATGTTTTCTGTCAGTTGTCTAAATCCAATCTCTGAGCTCAGTTCAGCGATCGTAAAGCTCAGTTCGACGATTTCTATGAGAGATTGACGCTTTTGAATTCAAATTCAAGGACAGTTATGGATTATAATCAGATTTAATTCCTGCATTGATTGCAAAGGATTTTCTAGCCGTTTCAATCAATCTGATGCAAGTTTCAAGGAAATACTAAATGGAATATTGCTTAGGACTTTCCCTTGATACAGTTGTCTATTATGGAAGTCATTTATGACTGATTTAACAGCCGTCTAAGAGAATATCTGATATACTCCTTCAGTTTTCGTTCTGATAGCACAGATATACAAGATACAGTGATCAACACAGATAATATAAAGAGATACAGAAGAATTAGATTACATTACAGAAGATTGAACAACACAATTTCTCTGATTAAGATTTCAACTTCTGTGATTTACAAATCTACTGAATCTTCAAGTGTTCAAAGGCTTCAGCATCAAGAACTCCAGACACCAAATATTTCAGCATCTGCTGGAATCATCTTCTGCTGGAGATCTGAAGCTTCTGAAGGCCTATCACCCTAGCAAAGCTCTCACTCCTGAATCATTCTACATCTCAGGGGGAGCTTTGACAACATCAACAATCCACTAGTCTTCTCTCAGTGATTTGAGACAGAGAAGACATCATCACCTCTTTCTTTTTCTTTTCCTGCTGTAAAAGGGTTATCAAAACTCCCTTCAAAAGTACTGAATCTTGTTCTGAGAGCCTTGTCAAAACTCAGTGGTGGCAAGACACCTTATCAAAAAATCTAGATCTGGTTTTTGAGCACCTTATCAAAAGCTCATTGGTTCCTAGGACACCTGATCAACTCATCCTGCAGTGGATTCCTACCAAGGGTGGTAGAAGAGTGGATGTACCCATGTTTTTGGGGAACCACTATAGATCCTTGTGTCTTCTGGTTGCTGTGTGTTTGTTATTGCTGTGTGTTGTGTGATTCTTATTTCTTGCTTTAACTTTATTTTTCTACAAGCACCTTACACATATAATTAAATTAAATCTTCCACTGCCTTACAATTTTTAATTGTAAACATTATTTTAAAATACTCTATTCACCCCCCTCTAGTATCAAGGTAGATCTTTCTCTCACTTTCAATTGGTATCAGAGGGAGGTTGGTTCTTACAGGCTAACACTTGAACCAAAAGATCTCTGAAAAGGATCAATCTTATATAGAGGGGTATTATTTTCTGTATTATATTTAATTCACAAAACCATGGCAAAAAACAAAGACTATGCTAGCACCAGACCTCACTCAACGCCAGAGGTTCTGGCCGCAAAGAAGGGCTGTGGCGTTGAGTGATTCTACCTCACTCAACGCCAAAGCAGAAATGGAGTTGAGTGAGGTTCACTCACTCAAAGCCACGAGACTTGGCCGCAAACTTTCCTACGACATTGAGTGAAGTCACCTCACTCAATGCCAAACCAGAAATGGCGTTGAGTGAGGTGAACTCACTCAACGCCAAAGTACTTAGCCTCAGAAAAGGCTGCGGCGTTTAGTGAACACACCTCACTCAATGCCAAAGTACTTGGCCGCACAGAAAACTGCGGCGTTGAGTGAGTTCACCTCACTCAACGCCAAAACGGAAATGGCATTGAGTGAGGTCGACTCACTCAATGCCAAAGTACTTAGCCGCTAGCAGGGGCTGCGGCGTTGAGTGAGTCCGCCTCACTCAACGCCCTAGTACTTAGCCAAAATCTCAAAACTGACTATAGCTGTGGCGTTGAGTGTGTGCACGACACTCAATGCCATACCCGTAAAGGCTTTGAGTGTGTGCACCACACCCAACGCCAAACCCGAGAGCCCAAATTATGCTCTTTCCAAGAAACACAGCAGGCACCCCCCTCCTACTCTCTCTCTCTCTCTCTCGGCTTCACCCGCAAGGCAACAACCAGACAGAAATCTGGAGTCTAAATTTGCGATATTATGCCGGCGGGTTGAGCACCAACATCACAAAGAGGGGGGGGGGCTCATTAGGAGAAACTAAACCCTAATTTCAGCAAGATAAAAAGACAAGCTTGGCTTCTACCCTAGGGCTAACCGGGATTTTCAAACTACCAAGAGAAACAAAACAGCAAGGGCAAGAATACCACTTGCCTCGATTTTTGGCGAAGCTTGGTCGGCTTTCCCTCCTCTTCACTTGGCACTAGCAGCAGCACCTAAAAGCACATTCCCGCATTTTAATGGCGGAATCCATAAGAAACCGAAAATTCAAGTCTCCTAAAACTCCATAAAAATCAAATCTCTTACCGTCGAAATGCAGATCTGAGCGAGAGCAATCCAAAGCCGCTTTCGGAGTTGAATTCCGTCCACGAAAGCTCCCGGAAACACTGTCCAAAGGCTAGGGCAGTCCGCCGCTTCCGCCTCTGTTTTCCGCGAAGAGGAGCGGGCGGTTTCGGTCTTGGGAAGAAGGAAGAGAGTGGGCCCGCCACTTCTAATTAAGGCTTTAAATAAGTCTTAACACGACAATTCCGCCTAACCATCTCCTAAGCCACCAGTTCACTTAAATTAAGAGGGTTTCTAATTAGATTTTACTAATGGCACACCCAAAGCGACGCGAAAACCGAACTACCTCAGAATTCGACGAAATTCGCACCGTAGCTAAATATCCATGCTACGAACACAACGGCGAAGTCAAAATTAACTTTTGACGAACAGAACTCGAGTTATACCCACTCGAAGTCAAAACACAAGCATCCCCTGAGAGGTCACACCGGGTCACCCAAAATGACCCGGCTTGCTAGGGAGATCTTGCCAATAGACTACAAAATAGGCCACTTAGTTCTAAGGAGCTAAACCACTCTCCACAAATGGCAAAAGCAACGAAAATGCATCCCCGTAACGCCAAACGAGAATAAAATAATCGCAGAAAAATCGGGGGCGTTACAGTCACTCCCCCTAAAAGAAAGTTTCATCCCAAAACTTTACGCACAACACTTCTACTATAGAAGGAAAAGTAACAAATAGGAGTTACAAGAAAGGAAACATACCGATCAAATCAGGGAAACAGGTGAGGGTAAGCCTGTCTCATGGCCGACTCTAGATCCTAAGTCACGCTCTCCAAATCCTGATTCTTCCATAGAACTTTCACCATCAGAATGGACTTCTTTCGCAGCACCCATTCCTGAGTATCCAAAATACGGACCGGCACTTCCACAAAAGAGAGATTGGGCTCCAACTGGGGCACAACGTTCAAGACTTGCCCACTGCTGCGCACACACTTCCGCAATTGGCTTACATGGAAAACATTATGAACACCTGGGAAGTTTGCTGGCAAATCCAACTTATAAGCTGACACGCCAATCCGCTCCATAATATTAAACGGGCCCACATACCTTGGGTCCAATTTCCGATTCTTTCCAAACCTCTTTACACCCACCATCGGGGAAACCTTAAGAAACACAAGGTCCCCTACAGAAAACTCCAAGGCAGATCTACGCCGATTGGCGTTCTTCTCGTATCTCTCCTGAGCTATACGAAGCTTTTCTCGGATAAGCTTCATTGCGACTTCCATCTCCTCAAGTGAATCCAGACCCAACAAGGGTCTCTAACCTGCCTCAGCCCAAAACAGGGGAGTTCTGCAGCGCCTCCCATAAAAAGCTTCAAACGGATCCATTTGCAAACTTTCTTGATAACTGTTGTTGTATGCAAATTCCATAAGTCGCAGCTGCTCATCCCACACTCCACCGTGGTCTAAAATATAGCATCGGATCATATACTAACTATTTGGTTCACCCGCTCCGTCTGCTCATTGGTCTATGGGTGGTAAGCAGTAGAATATCTCAGATCCGTACACAAACCCTCCTGCAAACTCTGCCAAAATCGAGAAGTAAACTGGGAGTCTCGATAAGAAATGATGCTAACAGGCACACCGTGCAGTCTGATGACTTCATTCAAGTACAACTACGCTATCTTCTTCATCGGGTAATCAATCTTATACGGCACGAAGTGAGCACACTTCATCAGTCTATCCACTATAACCCAGACAGAATCAAATCCCCTCGGGGATTTCGATAAGCCCGTGATGAAGTCTATAGATATATTTTCCCACTTCCAAGTCGGGATCTCTAACGAAGTCAACTTGCCACGAGGCCTTCCATGATCGGACTTCACACGCTTGCAAGTGTGGCACTCAGCAACAAATCGGGCTATATCACCTTTCATGCCATACCACCAGGAAATTTGCTTTAAGTCACGATACATCTTCGTAGATCCTGGATGGTAGGCAAAGCTGGATCCATGAGCCTCTCTGCAAATCATACCCCTGATGTCCCCTACAGCGGGGATGCAAAATCTGCCGCGGTACTTCAACGTACCCGACTCATCGATAACAAAGTGTGGCAACTCCCCCTTCTCGGTCCTAGTGAATAAGTGCAGAAGATCCGGATCGTCCTTCTGGTGCAATCTGGTCAAAGAAATCCAAGACGGCTCTGCCACTAACAAACTACTCTGCAAGCCACAACATCCCACTGATATATCCATAAGGAGGAACTCCTCCACTAAACGATCGGCGGAGAGATTAAAGATCTTTCGCGTCTTCCGGCTCAGGGCATCGACCACCACATTGGCCTTGCCTGGATGATACTGGATCTCTACATCATAATCGGCCACATACTCTAGCCACCGCCGCTGGCGCAGATTCAACTCCTTCTGCGTGAACACATACTTCAGGCTCTTATGGTCAGTGAAGATCTTGCACTGAGCCCCATAAAGTAGATGTCCCCACAGCTTCAACGCATAAATCACCACTGCAAAGTCAAGGTCATGTGTAGGTTAATTCTTCTCATGAGTCTTCAATTGCCTTGACCCATAGGCAATCACTTTTCCAACCTGCATCAACATGCAACCCAGACCAACATGCGAAGCATCCACGTATACATCATAATCCACACCCTTAGTAGGCAGGGTCAGAATGGGAGCAGTGCATAATTTATTCTTTAGCTCAAGGAAGGGTTCTTTGCACTTCTCGCTCCAAACAAAGGTCGCGTTCTTCTGAGTCAACTTGGTCAAAGGTGCAGCTAGGGAAGAGAAACCCTCTACGAACCTCCTGTAGTAGCCGGCCAACCCTAGGAAGCTCCTGATCTCCTTAGGTGTGCTCGGCCTACTCCAATCCATCACTGCTGCGACCTTTTCTGGGTCGACTGAGATCCCATCCTGGTTCACCACGTGGCCTAGAAATGAGACCTAAGGCAACCAAAATTCGCACTTACTTAGCTTGGCGAATAACTTGTGATTCCTCAACTCCGATAGAACCAAGCGCAGATGCTTCTCATGCTCCCCAGCGCTATGAGAATAAACCAACACGTCATCGATGAAGACCACCACAAACTTGTCTAGGAAATCCTTGAACACCCGGTTCATCATATCCATGAAAGCTGATGGTGCGTTGGTCAACCCAAACGACATCACCAAGAACTCAAAATGTCCATGCCTCGATGTAAACGCAGTCCGTGGAATATCTGACTTATGGATCCTGAGCTGATGATAGCCAGAACGAAGGTCGATCTTGGAGAACACAGTGCTACCGCGCAACTGGTCAAATAAATCATCGATCCTCGGCAGAGGGTACCTATTCTTAATAGTGACTTTGTTCAACTCCCTGCAGTCGAAGCCGCATCGACCCATCTTTCTTCTTCACAAACAGCACAGGAGCACCCCAAGGCAACAAACTTTTCCTGATAAATCCTTTTGCCAACCGCTCATCCAACTAGACTCGTAACTCCTCTAACTCACAAGGGGCCATTCGGTACGGCGCCTTAGCAATAGGATGCATACCCGGTTCCAAATCAATCACAAACTCAACATCCCGCTCGGGAGGAAAACCAGGAAGATCATCAGGAAAAACATCGGCAAAACCACGAACAACGGGAATCTCCTCTAAGCGCGGTACACTAACAGCTGTCCAAACCACCGAGACCAAACAAGCAAAATAATCCGAAAGAAACAGCTTCTGAGCACATACCGCAGAGATGACAGGAGAATCCTGACACAGATCAGCATACACGCTTCCGGGCTGACCGTCGTCCCTAAAGAAGTCCAAGTGCTTCCCTTTGCACTGAATAACTGCATCATACCTAGACAGCAAGTCCATGCCAAGAATAACATCGAAGTCCTCCAGATCAATCATCTTCAGGTCTGCCATCGCAAGGAAGTCCCCCAACAAAACAGGGCAATCTAACATGCCCAAATCTGACAACACAGATTAACTAGAGCGGAATTTGACACGGAAGGTATCTCGAACTCGATCTAAAGTCAACCGATGTTGCTCCACAAAGGCTCTAGCCACGAACGAGTGGGTAGCGCCAGAGTAAAACAGAACACGCGCCCAGCGGTTCTTCACCTTAAATTTCCCTATAGGAGCATATAACTAAGGAACTACCACAACAATACTGCAAATATTCTAGTAAAACAAGAACAAAACCTTCAGGTTGGAAAGACAACTAACCTGAAATGGTCTGAGTCGAAGCTTGAGCCTCCTCGGAAGAGATCACGTTCAGCTTTCCCTTGCCCTTGTCCACCCGCTGAGGTGGAGGTAGCGCCTGAAGTGGAACTGCATGAAGAGCAGGCTGGACCTGAGGACACCTAGCCTTGATGTGTCCCTTCTGCCCACACTGATAGAAGACTTTATCCTTGGACCAGCACTGGAAAACATCATGCCCGGGTCGCTTGCAAATAGAACAGGAGACATCCCTCCTAGGAGCACCCTGAATCGCATGAACCTGCTCCTTCCTCTGAGCTGCTTCCTTCTTAAAACATCTCTCAACAGGGTGGCCTGACCGGCCACAGAAGCTACACACCACCTTGCTCTTCTTTCCCGAAGTAGCACCGGGTACCTGGGGTTTCTTCTCCTCTACAGACTTCCTCTTGTCCTTCCTCATTTGCTGACATCTACTCTTTGCGATCTCAATAGCCTCCACCTTCAGAGCAGCCTCCACTACTCCTGCATAAGTCTCTGACCCAAAAGCACTGGTCAACTGCTGCACCTCGCTCCTCAAGCCATTGAGAAATCGCTTAACTCGATCAGCCTCAACACTCACCAATCCAGGAGCAAACCGGCTCAAGTTGCTGAATTCTATCTCATACTCACCAACCGTGAGTTTCCTTTGCTTCAGGTGGAGGAAGTCGTTCATAAGGCGGTCACGCTCGACCGAGTGTAAGAACTTCCTCAACAGCATCTCCTTGAATACTTCCCAAGACCATCCAGCTACCAAGCTCTCCTTCTCTCTCAGCCACCAACTCTTAGCCAAACCTTTAAGCTGATAAGTGGCAATCATCACCCTCTGGTCATCTGCAATCCCAGAGTACGAGAACATCTCCTCCATGGAGATCAGCCAATCGTCTATGACCATGAAATCTGCCTTCCCATCATAAGTGGGAGGGCTCAACCTCTGAAACTGTGAGATGAAGGTAATCTCTGCTGGCACCATCACTGGAGGTCTTAAGGGTGTAGGAGGAGGAGGGACAGTTAGCCCCCCTGTAGGGCCTTGCACTCCTTGAGTCTGACCTGCCAAAACTGCCACCAGGGACTGAATCTGGGCCTGCATCTCTACCATCTGCCTGCTCATGGCATCACTACTCTGCCACAGGCTCTTGATCACCGCATCATTCTGCGCTCTGGATGACTCACCCTCAGATAGGGGAGTCGATCTAGTTGCAGGACGTCTCGCCATCCTAAAAATCATAACAACACTAGTAAGATCCCAGTACAACGGCTAGAACCAACTACAAGTACAGACAATACATATATAGATATGAACTTACAGCTGCTAAACTTGCTCTGGGAGTTTATCTTTTTACAAAAATTGATGTTATGCCCTAACCTAGGATGGTTAACCACCACCATACTAACTCTTGTGCCTAGATCGAGAATGCATGACTTTATATTACTTTTGACTTGAAAGCTTATGCGTGTATATATGTCATCCTGCCAGTCTTTAGCTTGGCACGTTGTGCTTATGCAATGTTATGCTATGCATTCTAAAAAGGCCCTAATGCATGTTATGAGCGGCGTACGCATGAAAATGTTATGCACCCCATACTACATAACATTCTCATGCAACGAAAAAGAAAACGAGCTAGTCGCAGCCATATGGTGAGGTAATGCATCCCATACTACATAACCCTCACATGTTGCCCCTATGGTGGATCCATATACGAACACATATTATGCATCCCATACTACATAATATGCCCCGTATACTTCATGTTATGCTATGAGTGTAGTGTTCGTGCTTTTGCCAAGACGTGCTGATGACATATCGGTGTGTGAATGATATGATCCCGAACTACTAAAGCAATCAAAGGAAGGTTGCCCGACAAACTTGTCAAGCAACCTCCCTCTGATACCAACTATCACAACCCGCATTTTTCTCCAAATTTAAGGATTATCAGAGTATGAGAAAAACGCACGTCATGATGCTACGTCGAGCAGGGGATAACTGCCGACGCTCAGGCAAAACCATCTACTTTACTTTATGAAAAATTCACGAGTTTAATGATTAGAAAATCGATTATATTTTTATAGGTTGTATCCCTTGGCTCGGTGGATCACCTAGTCCACAGTTTAAAACTATACTTATACGCTGCGGAAAAATACTTTATTCAGGTTTGACATCCTAAGGAGTGCATAAGAGCCCCAAGATGACCACTTATGTTATGCAAGACTCTACATTTAATTTATACTATATATAAGAAAATGATCTTTATATGTTATTTGGAAAATAGTGATTGAGTTTTATAAAACATGCTGATCATGAGCTATACTTATAAAAATAATTGTACTTTTAAAAGTAACTAGCAACCTAACATAAATCCTTCCCAGAGCAAGTAGACTATCTCCAGAAAATGGTAGCAGCAAAAGTAACATATCTAGTACAAAGGTAAAAAACTACCAGTGGGCGCCAACAACCTGACACGAACCCACTAACAAATATATATGTCTGTAAGAAAAGTGCAGAAAAACTACCTCACTAACAAAGCAACAGGATCTCTAGAGTCTAAGAGACCACCAACAACACCACAGCAACTTAGCCACCAAACTGGCCACTGTCCAGAACCTGAGGCATTCAAAAGAAGAAAGAATACCTCAGCAAGCAAAACAAGGAAAAAAACTGCACGAAAGTGTCAATCAGAAGGTAAATGAAAGAGGAAAACAAGGCAGTAACAGTCACAACTGCCCAAGGCAAGACAAAAAGAAATGAGCGAGGTGCGAGGAAACAGCATCAACCCTGCCATGAAACTACTTCTTCCAGAGTCTACAAAGCTGCCAAGAGCCCAAAATGCTGCAATCTACCACGGAAGAAACGTCTAACACCCTAAACTATGGTAGATGGTAGTAGCAAAACAAACAACGTGGATCTGGGTTGGAGGCAAACTCAGTCCCCCAACCACCATTTCCAAGAAACAAAGCTCAAGGGTCTACATGTGAAAGCACTAGGGACCTCCCACCCCCTTGCCCAGCCCATACCTAGGACAAGATATAAGAAAAAGGGTGGCCTTGGCTAAATTACACAATACCTCCCCTCTTAAGAGCTCCAAACCACCACTACTAACTACGACCCACGATTCGGCCTTTAAGAAAGAAAAACATAGCCGACAAGGAACCTCAAAGAAAAAATCAAGGAACTCACTCGGGGGCAAAAATCAAGGTACGGAAAAAGTGTTGAAATTAATCAACACGGCTTGGCGTTTAGTGGGACCCACTCAACGCCTAACCAGACCTTGGCGTTGAGTGAGTTAGCCTCACTCAGTGCCAGAATAGCCATGGCGTTGAGTGAGGTTCACTCACTCAGCGCCCTCCAGAAGAATAACTCTAGCGTTGAGTGAGCTAGCCTCACTAACCGCCAAAACAGGCATGGCATTGAGTGAGGTTCACTCACTCAACGCCTCCCGCAAGAATTCTCTGGAGTTGAGTGAGGTAACCTCACTCAACGCCAAAACAGCAATGGCATTGAGTGAGGTACACTCACTCAATGCCCTGGTACTTAACCACAATCAGAGAAAGTAGGGTTGAGTTAGCTGGCCTCACTCAATGCCAAAACAGCAATGGTGTTGAGTGAAGCTCACTCACTTAACGCCCTGCCACTTAGCTGCAAAATAAGACTGCGGCGTTGAGTGAGTCCACCTCACTCAACTCCAAAACAGCAATGGCATTGAGTGAGGTTCACTCACTCAACGCCCTGGCACTTAGCCGCAAACAAGGCAAATCTGCGGCGTTGAGTGAGCTGACCTCACTCAACGCAAAAACGACAATGGCGTTGAGTGAGGTCGTTTCACTCAACGCCAGAGGTTCTGGCCGCAAAGAAGGGTGGTGGCGTTGAGTAGTCTACCTCACTCAATGCCAAATCAAAAATGGCATTGAGTGAGGTTCACTCACTCAACGCCACGAGACTTGGCTAGAAACTTGCCTACGACGTTGAGTGAAGTCACCTCACTCAACGCCAAACCAGAAATGGCGTTGAGTGAGGTGAACTCACTCAATGCCAAAGTACTTAGCCTCAAAAAAGGCTGCGGCATTGAGTGAGCACACCTCATTCAATGCCAAAGTACTTGGCCGCACAGAAAACTGCGGCGTTGAGTGAGTTCACCTCACTCAACGCCAAAATGGAAATGGCATTGAGTGAGGTCGACTCACTCAACGGCAAAGTACTTAGCCGCTAGAAGGGGCTGCGGCATTGAGTGAGTCCACCCCACTCAACGCCCTAGTACTTAGCCAAAATCTCAAAACTGACTACAGCTGTAGCGTTGAGTGTGTGCACCACACTCAATGCCAAACCCGCAAAGGCTTTGAGTGTGTGCACCACACTCAACGCCAAACCCGAGAGCCCAAATTTGGCTCTTTCCAAGAAACACGGCAAGCACCCCCTCCTACTCTCTCTCTCTCGGCTTCACCCACAAGGCAACAACCAGACATAAATCTGGAGTCTAAATTGGCGGTATTACGTCGGCGAGTTGAGCACCAATAGCACAAAGAGGGGGGCTCATTAGGAGAAACTAAACCCTAATTTCAACAAGATAAAAGGACAAGCTTGGCTTCTACCCTATGGCTAACCGGGATTTTCAAACTACCAAGAGAAACAAAACAACAAGGGCAAGAATACCACTTGCCTCGATTTCCGGCGAAGCTTGGTCGGCTTTCCCTCCTCTTCACTTGGCATTAGCAACAACAGCACCTAAAAGCACATTCCCGCGCTTTAATGGCGAAATCCACAAGAAACCGAAAATCCAAGTCTCCTAAAACTCCACGAAAATAAAATCTCTTACCATCGAAATGCAGATCTGAGCGAGAGCAAGCCAAAGCCGCTTTCGGAGTCGAATTTCATCCACGAAAGCTCCCGGAATCGCCGTCTGAAGGCTAGGGCAGTCTGCCGCTTCCGCCTCTGTTTTCTGCGAAGAGGAGCAGGCAGTTTCGGTCTTGGGAAGAAGGAAGAGAGTGGGCCCACCACTTCTAATTAAGGCTTTAAATAAGTCTTAACACACCAATTCAGCCTAACCGTCTCCTAAGCCATCGGTTCACTTAAATTAAGAGGGTTTCTAATTAGATTTTACTAATGGCACACCCAAAGCGACGCGAAAACCGAACTACCTTGGAATTTGACGAAATTCGCACCGTAGCTAAATATCCACACTACGAACACAACGGCGAAGTCGAAATTAACTTTCGACGAACAAAACTCGAGTTATACCCACTCGAAGTCAAAACACAAGCATCCCCCGAGAGGCCACACCGGGTCACCCAAAATGACCCGGCTTGCTAGGGAGATCTTGCCAATAGACTACAAAATAGGCCACTCAATTTTAAGGAGCTAAACCACTCTCCACAACTGGCACAAGCCACGAAAACGCATCACCGTAACGCCAAACGAGAATAAAATAATCGTAGAAAAATCGGGGGCGTTACATTGATCCCAAGAATTTGTTCGGGAAGCTCCTTTCTTATGAATTGTAAATGAATACTTGGAACAAAGAGGAGCAAAGCAGCAGGACTTCAATCCGAGTGAAGTCAGTAGCTCTGAAAGTCGAAGGGACAAGAAAAGCTAAAGCTATGTTACAAGTAAGGACACGAGCTCCAGATACCCTAGAAGACTCTGAGCAAAGCACGTCAGGCTCTGAGTTATCTGATGGAGAGTTCTCAATAATCTCCAAGCAATTTAAGAGATACTAGCCGAAACAATATACAATCTATCTTCCCCCTTGAGAACTTGTTCTTAATGAGGATGGTAGACATGGTTTCATACCAAGCCCTAGGGGCTTGCTTTAACCTGTATAAAGTCTTTTTAAGAAAGTAAACATAAACAAGTAGAGTTTGATGTAAAAAAAACCTGAGGGATGCTCTACATATACCTCCTCCTCTTTGAGATTAAAATTTAAAAAGTCTGACTTGATATCCACTTAATATGCCTTGAATCCCTTGAATGCAGTATATTCAAGAAACATCCTGATAGCTTCTAGCCTTGCAAGTGGAGCAAATGTCTGGTCAAATTTAATGCCCTATTATTGGGTATTGTATCCATAATAACTCTGATTTGAAGAAGTGTCCCTTGAACTAAGATGAATTGAGTTTGTATTTTATGTTATTTTTAGTTATGTGCTTGCAGGACGATATTGCCAAGTACAATCCAATATAAGGTTGCAGTGGATCTTGAAACACAGGACTATACAATATAATCCCTCATTGTGTAGGCCAATGTGTTGACTCACATGTAATCTCTCTACTGGGGTGTACTTCTATTTCACGTAAATTAGAAGAATCCAAGAAGATCAAGTTGCGGCCTTCAGAAGAGAAGATTTTCTCTAAGTAAAATTCGTCCAGTAGAGTAAAGGATACTCGTCGAATTCATCTAGTATACTCATGTATACATGTCAAATTTGGCATGTGTGCTTACTGGCACTTGTCGAATTCATCATATTTAATTAGATAATAATCTCCAAATTACTAGAAATCAGTTAAGTAAAAGTCGTCGAGTATCAACATGTATATATGTCGAATTCATCGAGTATACTAGCCGATACTCGTCGAATTCGTCGAATTTACATGTGGATACACGACAAATTCATCGAGTCATTTTGACTTTACTTATCTGGATTTCTCTAAGTGATATTCGTCGTATATCACTTGGTATCGATTCGAATGCGTCGAGTCAGCTAGCCGATACACATCGAATTCGTCGAGTATACTAGCTGATACTCGTCGAATTCGTTGAGTATCTCTTCTGCCAAGCATTGAGTTATATGATCGATCTGGCTGGAATTGTCTAAGTCAATTTATTCAAGTTTCCAAGTTGTTCGACGAGTATACCCGTTGATACTCGATGATACTCGACAAATTATACTTAGGGTTATTTATTCTCCTTTACAAATTTGCAACTCGGGTTGACTAGATCGCCATGTATAGTGATTTTTGGATCTCTCAATAAGGAAGGAAATTTCTAACCGTTATAGAAGAAGTTTTCTTATATATATGTAGGGTGGATTTCAATCAACCCTAATCGTGCCCTTCATTTAAATCGAGAAATCTCTAGAATGGAAACATTCCTGATGATGCTCAATACGTACTTCGCTACCCCGCTCGGCCGACGAATCTTGCTGCATGATTCGTTATTCTTCGAGCTAATCGACTCGATCATTGATCTCTGAAGGTTCCATTTCTCTCAGATCTAGTCGATCCATACATTTAGATCAAGCTTTCAAAGTCTTCGTTTTCTCTTGTTCTTCAAGATGTTTATGATCAACTTCTCAAAGGAATGAGGGACCGAAGATTTAGAATCTATTGAAGATTATTTTTAAATTTTTTCTTGTGTAAAACTTTGTATTATTATAGGTGGTTTTCCCTCCGAGTTGTTGATCCTTATTTTAGGATCGAGTTGTAGGAGTGGTTGTTCTCTGAGTGGTAGGACCGTTGTCTCTAAGTTATAGGAGTTGAGGATCCGAGGTGTAAGATTGTTTGAAATTTGAGATAAAGGTGAAGTAGACGAATCTAGACCTTCGTAGTAGATAGGAGAGTCAGGACAGTGGACGTACCCAACCCGGGGAACCACTATATATCTCTGTGTTTCCGTATGTTAATTTTTCAGCAATTTTTATTCCACAAAAAGACGCAGAACTCACCTATTCACCCCCTCTAGGTGATTTAGGTTGACACTAGATACTTTCAATTGGTATCAGAGGGGTGTTGTTTGATATACGGATAACAGCTTGAACAAGATCTCCTATCTAGTTGTCAAGAGATCTCGCTTAGTTCAATGGACAGAAGCAAGGACATGTCTTCGATGAAGTTGTCAGTGTGCACTAAGGAAAACTTCCCTATGTGGAAGGAAAGAGTCAGATTCTTCATGGAAGATGTTGATCCACGCATATTTCAGATTATGGAAGAAGGTACTCATATTCCTACAAATCCCTCTGATCTAAATCCTACGTTATGATTCCAAAGAAAATGATGGATTTAACCAATGATGAAATTTCCCTAGTCTCCTTGGACAAAAATGCAAATAATATCATAGCCAGTGCAGTGGACGACTCAATTCCATAAAACTTATTCCACTACAAATCTGCCAAGGAGATGTGGGACTGCCTTATCGTTCTCATAGAAGGAACCAAATAAGTTATAGACGATCGTATATCTCTGCTGAATCAAGAATACAAGGCATTCAAGCAAGTTACTAATGGTACTATTGCTGATAGTTTTGAAAAATTCTTCAAGATCGTTAACGACCTCAGAAACTACAGTCGCACCTTCACTAATATTGAGTTAAATGACAAATTCCATAGGTCCCTGACAAAGGACTGGGAAACTAAAGTTGTGGCCATTAGGGAGTTTGGAAAGCTGCCAAAGATTGATCCCCAGAATTTGTTCGGGGTGCTCCTCTCTTATGAACTGCAAATGAATACTCTGAACAAAGAGGAGCAAAGCAGCATGACTTGAAGACGAGATAAGTAAGTAGCTATGAAAGCCGAAGGAACAAAAAGTTAAAGTTGTGTCACCAGTAAGAACACGAGCTCCAAATACCCCAGAAGACTCTGAGCCAAGCATGTTAGGCTCTGAGTTATTTGATGGAGAGTTCTCGATAATCTCCAAGAAATTAAAGAGGTTACTTAGTAAGAGGAGGCAAATAAAAAATCATTCCTCCTCCTGGGACTTCAGAATATCACATCGTGATGGCGATCAGTCTAAGAAAAGCTACAACCGAGAGGACAGGTATAAATCTAAATCGAACAAACATTCTTCCTCTGACAAAGTTTGTTATTATTATAACAAGCCAGGACACGTGATTACAGAGTGCATGTACAAGAAGAAGGAAGGATCTAAGAAAGAAGACAAGAGATCCTTCAAAGATAAGAGGAAGGAAGGGAAGAGCTTCATTGCAAAGAAGTCCAAAACTCTCAGTGATAGTGACTCAAGTGAGTCAAGCTCTGAAAATGAAGAGGATTACTTCGGGTTCATGGCTCAATCAGATGAGAAAGTAGTCGACTCCCAATTCCATGGGAAGGTAAATTCTCACACAATCCTCTCTGAATCAGAAACTTCCACTAATGGTCATGAAGACTACTCTTCTAAGGAAGATGAAGCTTACTTGATGCCTCAGCATCAAGAACTTTTGAAATCTTTTGACAAATGCTGCAAGGAAGTCAAAAAGAAATTAAAAGAGATTGCTTCTCTCAAGGCCGTATAATTAATCCTGATGGAGGAAATTGCTAAATTAACTCCTCTCAGAAATGAAGTTCACTCCTTGTAAGAGGAATTGAAATTCTCTGCTGAACTATTGAGTTAGAAGGAGAAATACTTAGATGAGCTAGAAGAAAAGCTCTTGGTGGAAAGAAAACTGGTTGAAAGGTACTCTAAGCTAAAGACAATTCTTCCCCTCATTGATGAGTTTTCTGATCCTTAGAAGGGTAGTGGTCTTGGCCACATAGCTGGAAGAAGTAAGGCTGCTAAGAGAGCCAGTACCAATGGCAAAGGAAAGGCACCTCAAAGTCAACACTCTTTAAGAAGGTAATCTTCCCCGCAAATCAATATGACCTTAAGACGTCCTATGATCACCTTGCAAGGCCTACTTTTGTGGAGCCTAAAAGGCACTACCAAGGATGGATCAGCCCTCGAGACTTTGGTGCTAGTGTTTTAAAAGCACCTTATGAAGAAATAACACTCAAAAGTCATGGTCCATACGTTCATGGACCAAGTGGCAAGAAGGCTCCAAAAGCCAACACTGTTCTTCCCAAGGCCAAGGCAATAGTGAAGCCTTGTATGTGCTGCAATTACGAGGCTTCCACTTCCAAGTTAGTGGCCCCTACTAGACCTCTCATTCAAAAGGTAAAGCAGGAGTACAAGAGAAGGTAGAACAGGTTTGACTATTAGTATTGCGACAAGATTGGTCACTTTGCCGTAGATTGCTGGTTTCATCTGGTAAAGATTGAAACTCCACAAGTTAACAGTGTGAGACCTACCACTCACAACATTAATGTTCCAAGTGGTGTTAAAATCATAAGGAACCAAGGACACAAGTCTGTTTGGTTTCCTATGGTATAATGATTTATGATTGCATGTATGTCCAAAGGCCAACAAAACTCCAATCTGGTATTTGGACAGTGGATACTCTCAGCATATGACCAAGACAAGAAGCCTACTACTGGAATTTACCCCAGCCAAAGACAGTCCAAAAGTTATCTTTGGAGGGTCTGACATGTAAATCATTAAAGGCTATGGTATGATTTACAATGGCATAGTCTCCTTCACATACGTGACTTATGTTGAAGGATTATAGTATAATCTGATAAGCATAAGTTAATTATATGACAAAGGCTATATCGTTGAGTTCTACAAGGATAAGTGTCTGATAAAATCGTCTGCCAATTTGGAGATAGTCTTACCAGACACTCAGAGTATAAATATTTTCTGTTTAAATTTTCTATGTTTAGACAATTCTACATCAGTGTGCTTTTTGGCAAAAGATAGTGCATCTCTCTGTGACCAATAACACAAGAGATTAGCACATATTAACTTCAAAACTATAAATATGTTATTTTCTCACAACTTAGTGTGTGATGCTCCCATCATTAAGTGTCTTGAAGAGAGTCCATGTCACGCATCTCAAATGGGTAAGCAGACAAGGGCTACCTTTAAGGGTATTTCTGAAAAGGATTCCTCTAAAAGCTTGTATTTACTTCATACGGACTTATTCGGTCCTATGCCAATTCACAATTTAGGAGGTAAAGTTTATGCGTTTGTCATTGTTGATGAATACTCCCGTTTTACTTGGGCGTTTTTTCTGAAACACAAGTCAGACACCTTTGAGTCTTTCACTAATTTGGTTAGGCAAATTCAGAATGAATTAAACTGTTCGGTGGTCAAAATCAGAAGTGATCACGGAATAGAATTTGAGTCTGGTGCCATGACCAAATTATGTGGAAGTCAAGATATCTTTCATGAGTTTTTCTCTCCGCATACTCCACAACAAAATGGAGTTACTTAGAGAAGGAATAGAACCCTCATTCAAGCATGTACAACTATGTTGAATGACGCTTCCCTATCAGAGTACTTCTGGGTCAAAGTAATAAATACAGCTTGTCACGTGCAAAACCGAGCTTTAATCAACAAAAGCCATTGTAAAACTCCCTATGAACTGTTGAAGGACAGAAAATTGATTGTGACCTACTTTAGGATCTTTGGCAGTAAATATTTCGTACTTAATAATGGAAAGTATTATCGCACGAAAAATGTTTTGAAGGTATTTTTGTAGGTTATAATAGCCATAGTAAGGCTTATTGAATTTTTAACAAGAAAACCATGGTTGTAGAAGAGTATATAAATATTATATTTGATGAGACAAGTATGCTTCATAGCAGCTCATCTAGTGTTGTTGGTGTAGATGTAGGTACTTGGTTAAAGGAACTAAGCTTAGAAGAAGCGGTCAAGGAAGATGCTCCAAGCTCAGTCAAGGTCGTCGATCTAAGTGTGGTGGATGAAGAAAGACTAGATGAAGAACTACCTCAACCTACAGGAGATGCAATAGATGTGGCAGAACCTACTGGCAAGAGAGGAAGAAATCTGGCATTCAGACACCTAAGAGATCACCCGGTTGATCTGATCACTAGAGAGCCAGGAGACGGTGTTAGAACCAGAAGAGGTACTACTAACGAAGTTCTACATCTTAGTTTTCTATCTCAGGTTGAGCCAAAGAAGTTTGAAGAAGAAAACAAGGATGCCTCTTGGATTATGACCATGCAAGAGGAGCTCAATCAGTTTGAGAGATGCATGGTTTTGGAGTTGGTTTTGCCCAGGCCCAAAGGACAGAATGTGATCGATACCAAATGGGTATTCAGAAACAAGCTAGACGAAAATGGAGTGATTATAAAGAATAAAGCCAGTTTTGTAGCTCAAGGGTATAGACAAGAAGAAGGGATCAACTTCGATCAAACTTTGCTCCAGTGGTCCGAATCAAAGCAATCAGGTTGTTTCTAGCATATCCTACTCACAAAGGCTTCAAAGTCTATCAAATGGATGTGAAGTCAGCATTCCTCAACGGAGATCTAAGAAAGGAAGTATACGTAGTCCGACTCCCAGGTTTTGTCAACTCAACTTTCCCTAATCATGTATATTTTCATAATAAAGCTCTATACGGCTTAAAACAACCTCCCCGAGCCTGGTATGAGATGTTGTCTAGCTTTCTTCTTGAGAACAAGTTCACAAGTGGAAAGATAGACATGACATTATTTCTTAAGGAATGAAAAGACAAGATTTTGCTTGTGCAAATCTATGTAAACGACATTATTTTTGGCTCTACGGAATACAACCTTTACAAGAGGTTTTCTAAACTCATGTAAGGGAAGTTTGAAATGAGTAGTATGGGAGAGCTGAAGTATTTCTTAGAAAATCAGGTGAAATAATCTGACGATGGAATTTTCAACTCTTAGACGAAGTTCACAAAATAATTATTTAAGAAATTTGGAATGGAGAACGTAACCTCGATGAGGACTCCAATAGGTTTAACTATGTCTCTGGACAAGGATGAGAAAGGGAAACCTTTTGATGAAACCAAGTATAGAAGCATAATTATATCCTTGCTCTACCTTATGGCCAGTAGACAAGACAAAATGTTTTCAACATGTGTGTGCGCTAGATTTCAGGTGAACTCTAAGGAATCTCATTACATCGCTGCAAAGAGGATCTTGAGATACCTTAAGGGTACAACAAATCTTGGCTTATGGTACCCAAGAAGAAATGATGTCGAGCTAATTGGATTTTCAGATGCAAATTTTGTAGGTAGCAGGGATGACAAGAAAAGCACTTCCGGGACAAGTCAATTCCCCTGAAGAATGCTTATTTCATGGAGCAGCAAGAAGAAAAATTGTATGTCAACTTTCACTGTCGAGTCAAAGTACATCTCTGCTGGTAGTTGTTGCGCACAGCTTCTCTGGATCAAGAATCAGCTAGAAGATTTCAATCTAAAATTCAAGGAAATTCTAATGTTTTGCTACTCCTCTAGTACGATAGCGATTGTAAATAATCCAGTCTCCCACAGCCGGACAAAGCACATCAAATTCAGATATCATTTCATCTGGGAGCACATGGAGAACAAGGACATAACTCTCAACTATGGCCCGATGGATATGCAGGTCGCAGATATTTCACGAAGCCACTGAATGAGGCCAAGTTTTATCTATTCAAAATGGAACTGGGCATGCTCAATAAGGAGTCTTGAAGAAGGCTAAGAAGACATAAATTCTCTTGGGAAGTACATCTCTAAGCAATAAAATTTTCCCAGGCAAATTAGTCGAGATGAATACGCCGGAACTCGATGATTCGTTGAGATAATGCAAGTGTTCATGAAGAAACTCAACGAATTCTGCTCGGCTTCCGTGGAATTTCTACGATTCGTACTTAGGCCAATTTATTGGATCTGAAGAGTCGGTGACTTTAGGTATGCATCGTTTTCCCATCTTAAAACTTTATATATATATATATATATATATATATATATATACATATATATATATATATATAAGTTCTCGGGGCAAACCAACATCATTCCGTCGAACGAGAAGCCCGAATCCCGCTGAATTCTTCTTCGCAATGTTTCCGATTCCGCGATAGCATTAGCATCTATTCATCTACCACGATGATTCATCTCAGGCAGCGATTCTTCTTCGTTTCTTGCAGCAAAATCAGTTCCTTCTAGGTCTTGGGTTTTCAATTTCTATCTCAGTCACCAAAGATTATTCAGAACCAATTGTCTCTTCCCTCACTGAAGTTCTACCGCTATCCATGGCTCCTAGAGGAATAAGTGGATTGCTTGTAGGGGTAGAACTTATGTGAATGACGTTTTCTTCAGCTACTGATTAATTCAGAAATGTCATTCGGATGTTGGAATCAGCCGCGCTCACCTTCATTCTTGAGCACGCCTGCAAAGTTCTAGTCAAGGATGTGCTAGAGTTTTTATCAAATGCAAAACTCTGCAGGGAAGACACAGTGATCAAAAGAAAAGTTCGACATGTCAGAGTTAAGGTGAAGGCATCCCTCCTTACAAGGTACTTGCGGCTTCTTGAATGTGATGAAGCCGATCAGTTGGAAGAGGATGATTTATTAAGGCTCATCTCTTATGTGGTTTTCCACGAGGAACCAAGGTAGTAAAGCACAAAGGGATGAATGCGGAAGGAAAACTGTTATCAGACATCATTGGTAAAGTTCTGTTATGTAAGACTAGATCCCAAGACTACTTATCCTCAGAAATATTCAAGATTCTGGTGGACATCATATGCAGGAAGAATATTGACTTGGGTGCAGTGATGTTTGCACAAATCAAGGATAATCTCCGCGCACCAAATTTTTGAAGAATTCTCAACTTATACATGAATCAGCTTGACCGTGACATGTTTGATATGACCAAAGGTGTACCTATCCATCACCTGAAGAAAATTGACTCATCTATCTTCTCTAGGTGGAATAGGAGGATCCAAAGACCATGTGACATCAGAGTGTATCCTAATGTTGAGGAGGAGGAGCGGGAAGTTCTTGAGGAAAGACTTCCTACTCCCCCATGAGATTCCTGAAAGATCGAGTGCATGAATGGAGGGGGAGTCTAGTGAACCCCAAGTTGTTACTGATGTGCAAGTGTCCTTAGTGGTTGTTTCTTCTGTAGTTTCTGATGCTCCAGATGTAGTTGTTCATCCTGTAGAGATTGTGATACAAGATTCAGTTGCATAGATCGATGATCTCCTTACAGTTATTGCTGATATTGGTCGGGATGTTGCTGTTACTGAGATAGTTATAGAAAAGGATGATGATGAGAAAGCTTGTTGGAACCCCTAGGTGATTTGGGCTAGGTTCACTTCTTAGGTTGTGACCCATATTGTATAAAAGGGTCAAATTTTATGTGTTTATAGAGTCTAGGCCATGTCCTTAGAGTCGACAGATCAAAGGACCAACCTACAACACTGTCAAAGACTGAATACTTAGAGAAATCAAGAATTAGAAAAAGAAATCTACATTTGTCGATCTCAGGTCGACGATAGTTGTGTTCAGCTCGACTAACTCAGAGCTAAACTCTCTGAGCTGAGCTCGACGAACTCCGTTCTCAGATCGACTAACTCTTCAACACTCAGCGCCATAATTCACTCAAAGCCAAGGCTGACTCAGAGACAAAGAACACTCAACGCCAGATGTGCTATTCACTTAACGCTGATAGATTGACCAAGTTCTTAGGTCGATTAACTTCACAGAGCTCAGGTCGACGAAAGCAGATCTCAGTTCGACGAAGGCTGATCAGAGGTCGAAAAAATCTCAGGTCGACGAAAGCTGATTAGAGGTCGACGAAAGCTGATCTCAGGTCGACGAAAACTGTAAGACATTTTGTTATTTTTTCTCTCTTTCTGTCTCATCATTTTATATATATTATAGGCTATTAATTCCCTTGCAAATCAATGCACTTATATTCTCTGAATAAGGTTGTTACTGGCAGCATTGATTGCTAACAGCATCCATGGAATTAATTGCATATATCTCGGGACAGACAAAGAATAGAATAATTGACAGCATTCTTGCCGTTTTTCGTTCCCAAGATTTCGGCTGAACATTTATTGCAGAGTTTTCTTTTTGATTTCGACAGAGTTGCAGTCATTAGACAGATATCTCCCTGGCAAGAAAACAACAATATACAGGGACAGAAAATCTTGATCTTCTTCATCTGTCCTCAGTCTGCTCCAAGGCTTTCCAAGAGACAAACATATTTATCAGTCTAGAAGCTTGCTGTCGAGCAATCATCAAAGCTGAAGGCCTACACCCTTGAACAAAGCTTCTACTCCTGAACTATTCAAGATCTCAGGGGGAGCTTTGACAACAAATAAGAATCCACACAGTCTTCTTATTTTGACTTGAGAAAAGAAGACTTACATCACTCTCTCATTCCCATCTCTATACAGGGTTTTAATTCCCTTCAAAATTATTCTGGTTGCAAGTCTCCTTCCAAAAGACTTGGGTTGGTTTTTGAGGACCTGATCAAAAGCTCACTGGTGACAGTCACCTGATCAAAACCTGTAGTGGATTCCTACCAAGGTTGGTAGAAGAGTGGATGTACCCAGTTTGCAGAACCACTATAAATTTCTTGTGTCATCTGGTTGCTCTTTCTTTTCTATTCTTGCTGTGGCTGTGTTAGTTAGATATTTTGTGATCTTTGATTTACTTTAATCTATGATAGTTAGATATAGTGGTTAAAGGTAAAGATAGTATATTGTTAAAGAATAAAATTTTAAAAACACACAGACATACTCTATTCACCCCCCCCTCTAGAGTATATCAGATCTAACCCTAACTTTCAATTGGTATCAGAGGAGGTTCTTTTGGTTGTATAAGTTAACCCTTGAACCAAAGATCCTAAGTTAGATCTGTTCTCTTACATCTTCTAGATCTATACAGCATGGCATAGAACAAAGAATATGCAAGCACCAGACCTCAAGTGTGTAACTTGTCCAAGTTCACACTCTGGAAGGCAAGAATCAGACTCTACATGAATTCTATTGATGAGGATATATTTAATTCCATTTTAATAGGACAACAAGCTCTAGTGGCTTCAACCTCATCAACTTCAACATACATGAGTGCAGTTCCACCCCCTGGATGGACAGATGCACAAAGAAAGGCAAAGATAGCTGATGCCAGAGCCATGAACATATTGGCTCAAATAATGTCAGATGAGATATTTCAAAAGGTTGCTGAGTGCTCATAAGCCAAGGCCATTTGGGACTCCCTGAACCAGATGGTTGATGGATCAGCAGATGAGAGGAAGGATAGAAGATCCAACCTCATCACTCAATATGAAAACTTCAAAAAGGATGAAGCTGAAACAGTGGAAGTGATGTACAACAGACTCAGCTCCATTATCAGTGAGCTAAGGACTATAGATAAGGAAATCACTTTGACTGAAGTGAATGACAAGATCCTCATGTGCTTCCCCAGTACATGGGACTCAAGAATATGACCCATCAGAGAAGCCAAAATCACAACAAAGATCTCAACTAAAGCTCTATAAGGAAAGCTAAAGTCCTATGAGCAGATGATAAAATCAAGGGAAGCAGTAGCTTAAGTCAAGACTCCTACACCAACTAGGAAAGAGCACAACATAGCTTTCAAAGCTGCAGGAGACTCTGAAGTCATTCCTGTGAATGAAGAATTGATGAGTCTCTTTTCCAAGAGATTCTTTAAGATGGCTAGAAAAGATTTCAGAAGGAAACCATCCAAGTATGAAGACAAGCCAAGGTATGACAAAACACCATCTAAAGAAGTAGTATGTTTTGGCTGCAGGAAACCTGGGCATTTCATCTCTGAGTACCTAGAAGTTTAGAAGAAGGATAGAATAAAGGAGGGTGACTCAAGGAAGGGTCACTACAGCAAGCCTTCCTCAAGCAAGCACAAGAGGAAGGACAAGGGCTTTGTTACTGAGTCATGGAGTGACACTGAAGAAGAGTCAACCTCCTCCAGCTCCAATGAGGATGAAGAAGAGCAGAAGGCAAAGAAGTTTGCCTCATGGCTATTAAGGCAGGCAGTAGCAGATCAGATGCTCATGAGTCTGAAGATGAAGAGCTCTTATCAGCTGTGGATCAGGTAATAGCCTCTTATGATTTTGAATCAGAGGAATTTAAACTTGAATTTAAAAATTTGTGCTTAGACTTAATTAGCTCTGATAAGGAAATCAAACTCCTCAGAAAAAAAATTAAATGACCTAAATAAAACTACTGCAGAGAATGCTAACCTAACAAATGAACTTATCTCTGCTAATCAACAAATATCCTTTTTGAAATCTGAACTTAGCAAGGCCAAGATATTAGAAGAATCCTTAAATGGGAGAAGTCTAAAATTATTAGAAATCTCTAGTACTGTAAATGCTAGGATCAATAATAGTAAACTAGGATTAGGTGCCTCTCATAGTAATCCACCTATAATTCAGAAAAACAATCTTTCCAAACCAGTAAAGTTTATATCCGACAAAGGAAATAAAAATATTGAACAGGTCAATAGGGTTAATAAAGTTCTTGAACATATTGAAATTAAAAATAACCTCAATAACCAGAAAAACAAAAATTACAATGTTCAGCAATTATCGTCGAACGCAGATCGACGATATATGAACAGATTGTCGAACTCAGAACGACGATCTTTGAACGCAAACTTGAGTAATAATCATTCTTCGATCTATGATCGACGATATCAGTATGGTTCGTCGAACAGAGATCGATGATTTTGGTACTCTAAGAATGAATACTCTCATTTTTCAAGTAGATATCGACAATCTCATCCAACATCGTCGAGCTCAGTTTGACGATCCAACCAGAAATCATCGATCCCAGATTTTAACAATAGAAATCCAAATTCTAAGAGCAACTTTAATCCCTTTAGCATATGTATAATACCACCCAGAAGATATCATCCCAAAGGCTATAAAGATCAACCTGAATGCTCATATATTTCCAATTATTCCTATGTAAATCAACAAGGACCCAAGGTCACCTGGGTCAAGAACAACTAAGTGTTATACTTGCAGATGAAGACCTATCAAGCATATAATCAACACTGGTATCTGGATAGTGGCTTATCCAAGCACATGACAGGCAGCAAGGACAACTTAATTGACTATAAGTCCAAGTTGGGACTAAAGGTCATCTTTGGTGATTCAAATTATGGCCAAATAGAGGGCTATGTCAAAATAAGGATTGGAGCTATAACTTTCAAGAAAGTTGCATATGTGAGTGGACTGAAGCACAATCTCATCTCCATAAGCCAACTCTGTGATGAAGGTTATCAGGTATCATTCAACTCTGAATCCTGTACTATTACCTCAAAAGAAAACAAACCAGTTTTAATTGGCAGTAGACAAGGAAACATATATTTAGTTAATTTCCAGTCTATTACTTCAGATATATGTCTGCTTAACTTAGTTATTAGTAAAAATGACTTATGGCATAAAAGATTAGGACATGTAAATCTGAAAAACATTGCTAGGCTATCTAAGGACAACCTTGTGAGAGGTTTACCTTCTGGCCCCTACAATAAGGAAGGCCTCTACAGGGCTTGTTAACTCGGCAAGCAAACTAAATCTAGTTTTAAATCCATTAATAAGAGTGATTCACCTAAGATTTTGTACTTACTACATATGGACCTTTTTGGCCCTGTTGCTGTACAAAGCCTAGGAGGGAAGTCTTATACCTTAGTGGTTGTAGATGACTTCTCCAGATTCACTTGGGTTTTCTTTTTAAGAGCAAAGTCAGATACTTTTCAAGTTCATACAAATTTTCTCAAGAATATACAGATTGAGTATTCTACTCAAGTTGCATTGATCAGAAGTGACCATGACACTGAGTTTGAGTCTCTTCTTATGCTAGAGTTCTGTAGTAAAGAAGGTATAAGACACTGCTTCTCAGCTCCTAGAACTCCTTAACAAAATGGGGTAGCTGAAAGGAAAAATAGAACACTCATTGAAGCTGCAGGCACATTACTTGCAGATGCTTACATGCCCTTATCCTATCGGGCAGAGGCAGTGAGCACAACAAACTATGTCCTGAACAGAAGCTTGATACACAAACTAAAACATAAGACCCCCTATGAATTGCTCAAAGGGAAGAAACCAATAATTAACTATTTTAAAGTTTTTGGTTGTGTATGCTATATTCATAATAATGACAAAAAGCATATTAGAAAATTTGAAGCAAAGGCTGTAGTGGGAATTTTTATAAGATATTCCCAAGTCAAGAAAGCTTATAGGGTTTTTAATAAATCCACATTGAAAATAGAAGAATCCATGCATGTTATATTTGATGAGACTAACATGTTTTATAAAGAGAAAGAAATTTCTACCAGAAACCCCTTGCATGTAAACAACTTGTGTGAGAAATTGGATGAATTAAAATTTACATCCCAGTTTTCTCAACAAGCCAATGAAGAAAGTGATGAAGAAAATCTTGATGCAGTTGAACCCCCCACAACAACAGAAGTAATTCCACAAGAGGAATCCTTCCCAAATGTTATTGCTGAACCAACTCCACCTACTGATCTTGTCACACTGAGGGATCATCACAGATCCCAAGTGATTGGAGACATAATAATAGGTGTACAGACAAGGCATCAACTTAACAAGGACTTGATGCATGCCTATTTCCTCTCTCAAATTGAGCCTCAATCCATATCTGATGCAGAGCAAGATCCCCACTGGATCATTGCAATGCAAGAAGAGCTCAATCAGTTTGAGAGATGCATGGTTTGGGATTTGGTTCCAAGACCAAAAGACTACCCAGTCATTGGAACTAAATGGGTATTCAGAAATAAGCTTGATGCCCAAGGTGTGATTGTGAGGAATAAGGCTAGGCTTGTTGCTCAAGGGTATAGATAATAGGAAGGGATTGACTATGATCAAACCTTTGCTCCAGTTGCCAGGCTAGAAGCAATAAGGATATTTCTGGCCTATGCTTCATTCAAAAAGTTCAAAGACTATCAAATGGATGTGAAGAGTGCCTTCTTGAATGGGGAACTTAAAGAAGAGGTTTATGTTGAACAGCCTCCAGGTTTTATTTCTCCAACTCATCCCTCTTTTGTGTTTAAGTTGCACAAGGCTCTCTATGGTTTAAAGCAAGCTCCAAGAGCTTGGTATGAGACCTTAGCCAGCTTTCTATTAGAGCATGGTTTTTCAAGAGGCATAGTTGATAGGACTTTGTTTACCACATTGCATCATGATAAAATACTATTAGTACAAATATTTGTAGATGATATAATATTTGGGTCTACTGATCCCAAATTATGCAAGAGATTTTCTGATCTAATGCATTCAAAATTTGAGATGAGTAGCATGGGTGAGCTTTCCTACTTCCTTGGTCTCCAAGTGAAGCAGCTCCCTGATGGCATCTTCATTTCCAAGGCTAAATATGCCAAAGAGCTTATAAAGAAGTTTGGGATGGCAGATGCCTCAGCAAAGAAAACACACATGCCTACAAATACTGTACTAGACTCTGATGCACATGGGAAACCTGTGGATTAGAAACTATATAGGGGCATTGTTGGGTCCTCACTATACCTTACAGCAAGCAAACCTGATATTATGTTTGCTACATGTCTTTGTGCTAGGTTCCAGGTGAACCCTAAAGAATCTTATCTAGTTTTTCTAAAAAGAATTTTGAGATATATAAAGGGTTGTCCTAGTCTAGGTCTCTGGTATCCTACTGAGTCAGAGTTTGAGTTAACTGGATACTCAGATGCTGACTTTGCTGGATGCAGAGTGGACAGAAAAAGTACCTCAGGAACTTGTCAGTTCCTTGGTATGAGATTAGTGTCTTGGTTTTGCAAGAAGCAGTCATCTGTGTCTACATAAACTACTGAAGCAGAATATATTGCAGCTGGCAGTTGCTGTTCCCAAATGCTGTGGATTCAAAACCAACTACTGGACTATGGTCTCAACTTAAATAATTCAACATTATTATGTGATAACACAAGTGCTATAGCCATAACACAAAATCCAGTTCATCACAGCAGAACTAAGCATATAGACATTAGACATCATTTCATTAAAGAGTGTGTAGACAAAAATAAAATTAATCTTTTCTATATCTACACTGATTTACAAAGAGCTGATATCTTCACCAAACCTCTTGAAAGTGAGGGTAGATACAACTCTAGAGGGGGGGTGAATAGAGTATTCAAAAATTATGATACCCTACTCAACTCCCTTAGAGTTAATTTGCGGAATTAGTTTATAGATATTGATAACCCTAGAGCCTAACACAAAGTGTAGTGCACAAGAGAGAGCTAACTGTAATTACAGTTAAGCTTGGGTCCTAACACAATAACTAGCAATCCTAGTTATTTCTATTCACAGCCGTAGTGCAATAAATTAAATGAGCAACACAGATGACACAAGGAATTTATAGTGGTTCCCTCTCAATAGGTACGTCCACTCTTCTACCACCCTGGTAGGAATCCACTACAGGTTTTTGTTCAGGTGCCCTGCCACCAACTAATCTGCTTCAGGTAGATCAAGTAGACCCTTTGAGCTTTTGATCAGGAGCTCAAAATCCAACACAGGTTTTTGATCAGGTGCCCTGCCACCAAGAGTTCACTTTTGAAGGGAGTAATAACCCTTTGTACAGGAGGTTGAGAGAGTTAAGGCTTCTTCTCTATTGTTAAATAGATTAGAGAAGCTAGTGGATTGTACAGATCTAGATAGCTCTAAAGAATCAAGGCTCCCCTGGCTTAGAGAATATCTAGGAAGGAGTCTTGCTTTAGGGTGCAGGAACTCTTCTGAACTAAGACAAAGAATTGTCTTGAGGTTCTAAAGGAGAAGCTTGAAGAAGATTCTTGATTGTTGAATGATTGTTCTTCTTCAAACAGCTTCCTTTCTTCTTCTTCTTCTTCCAAAGGCCTCTGAGTGAAAGTCTTCCTGTAAGCAGGATGAACTCAGGATGAAGAAGAATGCAGAAGAGCTTTGATCTTCTCAGATGAATATGAAATTCTGAGAGCTGTAGAACTTTCTTGCCTTTTCTCTTTCTCTATGCTGCTGAGTGTATATGATCTGGGTTCTATGTGTATTCTGTGTATATCCTCTTCTTTCAAAAGAAGCTTTTTTTATATGAGCCTTTGCAACGGCTTTAATTTGAGTTTGAATCTTTGTCTTCTTCTAGAATCAGCAATCTGGGCTGCAAAAAGCATAAAGCAAAAACAAATCCTGTAGACAGACATACTATAAGAGGATAAAGCTTTCTAAGAAGCTGCATAACCAATCAGATAAGAAGGGGCTAGAAAAAGGTCACATCAGAAAGAACTCTTTACAGCCAGAAAAGACTTTCTGAGACTAACGGCTATAAAGGACAGCCTGACAGATAAAGCAGAAAATATATTTCAACTAATAAGACAAAACACTTTGTCAGATAAAGATTGGCTCATGCATAAGAAATGGAGCAGATATTGCATGGAAATAATAGCATAAATTAACTGAAATAATATGCCAAATAAATATGAAATAAATTATATAATAGAAGAGGACAAAATTATTAAAGACATACAGCAAAACGTCGAACGACCCTCGGAGATCGTCGACCGAAGCACAGAGATCGTCGACCTATCAAACAGATAGTCAAACGATACAGATAGTCGAACTACCAAAGAATATAGTCGAACTACCTCAGCAGATAGTCGACCTATCAGAATAGATAGTCGAGCTATCAGATAGTCGAGCTATCAAGATAGATAGTCGAGCTATCAAGCAAAACAGATAGTCGACCTATCAAACAGATAGTCGAACTATCACACAAAACAAATAGTCGACCTATCAAACAGATAGTCGAACTATCAAAGAAAACAGATAGTCGACCTATCAAATAGATAGTCGAACTATCAGATAGTTGAACTATCCAAGCAGAAAGTCGAACTATCAAACACAACAGATAGTCGACCTATCAAGACAGATAGTCGAACTATCAAGCAACACAGATAGTCGACCTATCAAATAGATAGTCGAACTATCAGATAGTTGAACTATCCAAGCAGATAGTCGAACTATCAAGAAATCTGTCTGGTCAAAAGACGTCGAGCGGGGTTCGACGATCGACGAGGCAGATTTCACAGAACATCGAGCTAACAAGAGTTGAACTAACTCAGAGATAGACGATCTACTGACAGACGATCTGCTGACAGACGAACGTCGAACAACTGATAGACGATCGTCGAGCGGCGTTTGACCATAGTCGAACAAAAAACAACTTAACCAAATTTTCATCTGGATACGCGACAACTCTAAATCTAGAGCAAACTAACTAAATAACTAACCTTTGACCATAGATAAACCTTGGGTCAAGAGACAGAAGGAGAGGATAGAACTCAAATCCAAACTAGGGTACCAACACCTCTGGATGAAAGAAATAATTTGTTCTTCATAAATCAACTTGGAATGATAAATGGAGAAAAATTTGTTTAATTTCTGTCTGCACTCGATGAATTTTTCAAAGTTCATCGAACGGAGATCGACGAACTAGGGGAAGTTTGTGAGATATTCGTCGAGCGGAGATCGACGAACTCTCTATGTGAAGTTAATTTTGTCGAATTGAGATCGATGAACCTACTTCAGAAAACTTTCGTCGAATGAAGATCGACGAAATGTCTTCAACCCTTCAGACTGAGATCGACGAATCATTTAAGTCCAAATTATTTCGTCGACCTCAGATCGAAGATCTATTCATTTTTCGTGGAACGGAGTCTGTCGGTTCATATTCAGGAAAACACTATATTTAGGTTTTCTTCGACCTCCGTCCCGCGCTTTCAGTTCTCTTGCACTTGAACTTTGACTTTTCTTGCAGGTATTCTCATGACGATCCCCGCAGGCTCTCTTGCAGCGATGAAGTTTGATACATGATTTGATCTGGATTTTGAATCCTTCCAATATTCTGATCCTGTATTCGTGAACATTCTGCAAACTCTAGAAGAGCAATATCTCAATACTCTGCTATCAACACGCATCAAAATCTATGGAACAGAGATCAGGGAATTGGTCTATACATCTACCACGGAGGAGAACGTGATGACAGGGACTATCACTGGTAATGCCATCTCTCTCACTCCCGCAGTTTTAACTGAAATATTTGGATTGCATAATGGTGAGGAGGAATTAGAAATTGAAACTGAAGAGTTTTATATGATGCTGAGCCTCATGGGTTATTCAGGAGAAACCCCACAGAAACTTCTTAAAAAGCATTTATCTGCTGAATATAAGTTCCTTACAGATATTGTAGGGAAAGTGCTACTAGGAAAGCACTCTGTACATGATTACATTACCAGGCATCAATTCCTAGTTATGTGTGCAATAGTTAACAAGAAAGCCATTAACTAGGCTCAAGTTTTGTTTGATCTTATCAAAGAGAAGAATAATAAAAAGGAGGTATGTTTTGGAAGGATCCTAGGGATCTTCCTCAAAGAAAAGGCTGCCGGATCCCTGGTCTCCCCGACCATATCCATTAATGCCTCAAAGAGACTTACCTGTGCTCTTTTTGGCAAGTGGGAGTGGACCATTACAAAGCCAACAGAGGCTCCTTCCTCTTCCACCAGAACTTCTGAGAATACAAGGGCTATACCAGCCACTCCCCAGCCTACTGAAGCGGACCATCCCACCCCTCCATCTCTTCCATCACCTTCACCAGCCATTCGCATTCAAACTCCATCCATAGCCCCCATATAAATTCACACCCCTCCATCCTCCCAAATCCACATCTCTTCACCTCATACTCATATTCCTACACCAACTCCATCATCACATGGTACACTAGCTCCAACACCACCATCATCCCCTCTTCCTACTCATTTTTCCACCCTACCCTCATTCAATCTCCTATCCTCCCCTCTTCATACTCCCTCAAATAACTCTCACCCAAACACTCCACCTCCACCTTCACCAACAACTGCAACATTACCTACCTCCACTCTCCTGGACACCTCCATTGTCACCCCCCTCATTAACCTTCATACACCTCTTCTGAAAACACTCATCACAGAGGCCATTATACCTCTTGTTTATTCCATCACCTCCCTCTCCAAACAATTTGCTGCCTTATCTGCTGCCCCTCTTCAGCTAGGAGCCTGGCTCCAGTATTCACTGAACCAAGGCAGGGGAGATATTCAATGAAGAAGCTGCAGCAGTTCAAGCAGAAGCAGAAGCAGTTCAAGTAGCTCCAGCAGCAACAGTAGGAACAAATGTTGACATGGAAACAAATTTTCTGAATTTTCTTGATACTAATATGGAATCTGATAATATAAAGATAACTGATTCAGGAGCATATGTAGATAATCAATATACAGATATTATAGTATCCAATTCTCAAGAGACCAGCTTGCCATAAGTTCTGCTTGGAAGGATCTACTTCATTAAATCTAAAGTAAATCTACATACTCTGCTGAAGATCTTTGGATCTTATATTCAGTTCTGCCTCTCTTCTCCCACTCAATCATCCAGAGCAATAGTATGCTACACCTCCCCTGCAAGTTCAGAAGTGTTAGCCATCATAAAGAAAAGTCTGATAGCTCCTCCAGTAGCATTATATGAACAAAGATCTAGCCCTCCTGGGCCAACTTATATCATGGATAATATCATTATTCCTAGTTTGGATGATCTAATAAATCAGGGCATTACTGTGGAAGCTGAAGTAGCTGAAGCTGAAGTTATTCCCACTCCAAACAGCAAAGAAATTCCCAAGGATTTGATCAATCAGATTTATGAAATGTATGACAATCCTTTGTCTTCTGATGATGATGATGATGATTCTAATGATGCTCCAAAGAGGAAATAAATCTCTAAGAAAAGGAAAGCACCTTCTCCACCTGATCCAAAACCTAGAAATACCAATGATACACCATATTATATCCTACAAAACATAACTCCTTACAAGGGTATGCTATCATGGATGTGGCTATCTAAAAATGTACAAAAAACAAGGAAGAAAAGTTGGAGGTATTCTCCTTCTCCACAAAATTTCAGAAGAGATCTTCCTCCTCCTCCTCCTCCAGCTGCAGGTGCCTCAGGAACCTTATCTCAGAGCTCAGAAGGATTCACTAAACCTACTCTCACTAAAACTTACCATAGACAGGGAAGACCTTCTCATTCTTATGGAGACAGTCAGCACAAACAGAGACACCAGTCTAATTCCAGACATCAGTCAGCTCAACATTTTATTTCTAAGCCAACATTTTACCCTCCTCCATCTCCTGGCAAAGCTAATAGCCTTAAAGAACTTCCAACTCCAGCTTATGATCCTGAAGCTAGTCCAACTATAAGAATGGCTGGATTCAAGGAATCTGTGGCTCTTTCTCAAATCAGGCAAGCTAGAGAAAAAGGCCAAGATCCATCTCAATTCTCTACCATGTCAAACAACAGAAAGAAAGAGTTTGAAAGATACCATGTTGGGAAGCTGTTCAATGCTGAGGAATATATGAGTCTACATCCTGAAGTAGTGGTTCCAAGAACTACCTCACAAAAGTCTATTGGTGATGCTGACATGACCATGACTATGAGACAAGCTCAAGACCCAAGCAGGAAAATCATATTTGTTAAGTCATCTGACCTTCACAAGAATATTTAAACTGAATATTTTCTGTGTTTTCTGTGAACAATCTGTGTACATAGCTTTATAAAGGTACTGATAGCTTATTTATTCTATCAGTTATCTCAGTTTTCATGCTATGTTTACTTCATTTTGTTTTGTGATCTTTTTTTGTTTATTTGAAGTACTCACCTAAATAGGGGGAGATTGTTGGAACCCCTAGGTGATTTGGGTGATGGTTAAAACGCCGGGTTTCTTTTTATTTTATTTTAAGATGAGTGGGATTTTATTTTATAAAGAAAAAGAAGAGCGTTTTTATTTTGTTAGAAACCGAGTTTTAATGAGAGGGAGGCAAGCGCACCTATCGCGTGTAGTACAGGATATTCCGGTGTGGAATATCGGGGTCGTATTGTTCTCAGGGCCGGCTTAGCTATATCTACTCTTTCCCTGAAAGCCTATTATTCTACCGATAATATTTTACTGTGGATTATATAAAAAATGAAATGGCGAACATAAAAATAAATATAATACAGAAAATGAAAGCAGGAAATAAGGTGCAGAAGGCCGACGAAGAACTCGGCGCGACGATATCAAAAGAGAATTTGAACTAAAATAACTTTTAATAAAAAGAGATCCTAATTTTCAAATTAATTAAGGCGGAGACTCGGCCATGGAGGTTCCTTAGATATGAGCTCACCTTGGTCTAGGGATATCGCTCACCTGAATGCTAAGACTATTCGACCGATCGCTAGACCGACGAAGGATTCCTCTTAACGCCCGCATTACGCTAAGAACCCCGCTATTGGGTGGGGAACCCAATCCGGTAGAGTCACGCGCCTCCTCTCTCGAGGGTTAGCGCGGAGCTCTCTTTACCCAAGGGTGATCGGTCCATACGTGCGGCCTCTCGGCGTTGCGTATGGATAATAGAAATAGTGCCCGCACATCGATATGCGGTCCTACTCGTCGTTAACCCGGGGCAAACCTTAAGAAATTTAATTAAATAGAAAACAGGACCTTTAATTATTTAAAGCCATTTTATCTGTCCCAATGCTCTTCGATATCGAGGGCTAAGGGCGGTTAGCCACTCATCGGAATGGGGACACTTACGCTAAGAACCGCGATAAAGAAAGCTGTAAAGAAAGCAGGAAATAAAGCAGAAAATTGCAAGTCCTACTCAAACGAGTAGGACTGAACAAAGTAGTAAATGCAAATCCCGGCTCAAGCGAGTGGGCGGGGGTAAACTTATCTCATACACGCACGCACTCTACAGAAATAAAAACACACACGCGCACTCTACAATAAATGAAACACACACACGCACTCTAAGTTTTCCTACTCAAGTGAGTAGGAAGAAAATGAAAGCATTAAAATGACGAGTCCTACTCAAACGAGTAGGCGAGAAATGAAAGCAGAGCGCCATTTAACTCTTAATGAGTAGGCGGAAATAAATGCATACGCACACACTCTACAGAAATTGAAATAAAGCAATAAAATCTAACTCATACACGCACGCACACTTGCGAAAATAAGAAAAATAAAGTTGCTGAAAAATTAAAACAACTGCATTTCTACCGCTAAAATGCGGTAGAAATGCATAAAAAGAAAAAATAAAAATTAACCGGACAAAAAGTTTTGCAAATAAACGCAAAATGGAAGTGAGCGAAAAATTAAAACAACTGCATTTCTACCACTAGAATGCGGTAGAAATGCATAAAAAGTGCAAATAAAAATTAAAGGGACTAAAGAGTTTTGAAATTAAAAAGCTAAAACGAAGTTGACGAAAAATTATAACAACGACTTTTTCATTCTTAAGTTTTTATAAAAACTCCTAAAAAGTGAAAATAAAACTAAAAAAGATGAAACGGTTTACAATCCTAAAGAGCCTAAGTTAAATAAAATCAAAATGAACACTTTTTAGGTGTTGTTATAAACCCTTAAGAATGAAAATAGTGAAAAGAAGAAAAAGCTAAATCTAAAAAGTGCGGAAAATGAAAATAAAACGGGCATTACAACGGCTAGAAAGTGCGATAAAATCCTAAACTAAACGAGTTATAAAAGCTATAAAAAGATGAAAACATAAAAAACACGAAAAAGATGAACAAAAAATTACTTAAGTTCGGGCTTCCAAATGAGATTCATGCATTGCAAAGAGGGAAAAATTACATATTTTATTGAAATAAAAGAGATTACAACAAAGCTAAAATGAGAAAGCTAATACAAACTAAGAGAGAGAGGGGGAGAAATTCTCCTTACATAAGCATGAGAAGCCATTTGGGCAGCACCTAGCCTAAGGAATTTGGACCAAAAAGTGGACAAAATAAGCTTCCTGGAAGCTTGTATTTATAGGCAAAAATTCGGGAGTGACACGCCCTAGGTCACGGGCGTGACAGGGGGGCGTGTCACTACTATTCATGAGCTGATTGGGTGATTGGACTGGAAAGTTGACTTCGGCTGAAAACGTGGCGGTCACGCCCCAGGTCACGGGCGTGACAGGGAGGCGTGACCGGGACAGCTGGCAGCTCGATGTCGGCAGCGTTGACAGTTGACGAAGAGTTGAGTGCCGACATTGACACGGGCGTGACGAGTTTTGACACGGGCGTGACGTTTGGCGTGTCGGGCTTGGTTGAATCATTGAGTGTCGGCTACCTGCTGGCGATGAGAGCCTGACACGCCCGTGTCGGTCATGGTCACGGGCGTGACAGGGCCGAAAGAAATAATTTTTCTGGAAAAATTCAGAAAAACAAAAATGCTAAGTTAGAAATAAAAAATTACAAAAAAGAAATAATTTATTAAATAAAACAAACTAAAAAATATAAAAATAAGCAAAAATGACTTAAATAAAATACGAAAATATAGGTATATTTACAACTCATCAAATACCCCCATACTTAAGCTTTTGCTATTCCAGAGCAAAAGTTTGAGATGAACCTATAAGGAATTAAAAAAGAATCCTAAATTTAACTAACGCTTAACTTAATTGTACGAAAGATCGAAATGAATTTCCGGAGTCTCGTAATTAAATCCTAAATTATGAAAATGTTATAAATAGAGGAACTGTTTCAAAAATACTTCTAAATGGAAAAAAGAAAGAGAAAATTATTTTCGTTAGTCTAACAAAAATGGATTGGAATTATCGAAAAACCTTTCGCTGAAAAGAAATTGATAGGAAATAATTCAATTTAAAAATTATGCTCTCAAAAAGTTTTAAATTAAATCTAGAATTATGAAAACCATATAAGTGGATTGGCGGTTATGAAGAGGGATTTGATTTTTGAGGCGAGGTAATTTTTTCTCGAACCTCCACATTTTTTGGATTATTAGGAAAATGAAATCTTATTTTCCTAACATTTTTTTCTTTCTTCATAAATATAAATAAATAAACCCAATGCATATGTATAGGAGTAATGAATTTTATTCTCTTACTCTGTAGCATATAATCTTTTTTTAAAATATTGGGTGCCTATGTTTACGGGACGAAATCTTATCTCCATTGACATAAGATCTTTTAAGGGTGAGTGGGGAATCATGCCAATTAAGGTATGAAAAAAAGGTGGAAGGGATGAATTTCTAAAAGAAAGCTAGAGTTTAATAAAAAATTTCGAGAGCAACCTTTTTAATTTGAACGTTCCTACGTTTCTAAAAGCATAAGTAGAAATAATGTAAAATCCATAAATGTTATTTTCTAACATAAAAATGTGCTTTATTTCAAAAAATAAGAAGTGAAAATGAGAAAAACAAGTTCCCTATAATAAGGAAAAGACATAAAATATTCTTTAAAATCTTAACCCCAGAAATTTAAGTCTATCGGGCTACAATTAAAAAACGAATAGTAAATAAAGAATTAATTAAAATTCGCTTATAAATAAACTCGAAACGATCATTTTGGAGAGCAAAGAGGTTAAGAAATGAGGTTTTCGAATTATTTATTACAAAATAATTTTTGATTTTTATGAGTTTTTCTAATAATTTTTTTCATATTTTTGTGTTTTTATCTTTTTTTTTTTGAATATTTTTAAAGGTTATGCAAAATTTTTTTGAGTTTTTTGAGTTATACAAATTTTTTTGAATTTTTGGATTTACAGAAATATTTACAAGAAAAGAGAGAGAATTTTTACAAGATAGGAAAGAGAAGGGGAAAGAGACGAGAATATTTACAAAAATATTTACAAAATAAAAAAGAATCGCCCGCGAACAGACTCTTATTTGTGGTTGGTTCGATGAGTCGAACGTCGCGGAGCGATGTTTCATTATTTTTGAAATTTTATTATTAATATTTAAAGCATGAAAATATATATATTTTTGAAATTTTTAATTTTTGCAAATTTTTTGGAATTTTTATTAAGTGCGGGAAATAAAAAGACAGAAAATAGGAAACACCCCCATACTTAAGTCCAACATTGTCCCAAATATTGCACTAAGTATGAGGAACAAGATATATATAAAAAAAATCTAGGCAGTATGTACAAAAATTAAAATTAAAAAAACAGGGGTTTAGAAATCTTCCCTAAAACGCATTCGGGGAAGCCCGTTAAATTAAGACCTGCAAAAGTTAAAAAGAAATAAGAAAAATATAAAACGAAAAAGATAAATTCGACGAAAATATGTGGGTGATAGGGGGCGACAAGTGAGTGTGACTCGTAAGCTAACGTCTTAGCTAAGTGAGCGCGACCGATATGTGATCCTCTAGCGCTCACGATTGTGATGCGCGCCGAAACGACAAAATAAATACCTAATTTAATTTTTTTGTTTTGTAAAAATTTTTCTTAGTTTTTTTTTTTTTTGAATTTTTAGATTTTTTTAAGTTTATGTTTTTAGTTTTTTTTTTTGAAAATAAAAATAAAAAGAAAAAAAGAAAATAGGTTAATGGCAAAATAAAAATGAAAGATGTATATATATTTTTTTGAATTTTAAATTTTTGGATGAAAAGAAAGATAAAAAAATTTCATCATTTTTTTAAGTTTTTTATTTTTTTTTTAGTTTTAAAGTTTTAAAGTTTTTTATGTTTTTAAGTTTTTTTTTTTTTTTGTTTTAAATTTTTCTGATTTTTTTGTTTTAAAGTTTTTTAAATTTTTTTTTATTATTTTTTGATTTTTTTGTTTAAGTATTTATTATTAATATTAATAATGATATTATTATTATTATTAATATAAAATTTTTTTGTTTGATCAATTTTTTTTTATATATATATATTAGTAGAAATAAAGGGTAAAATTAATAGGTTTCAGGAATTCAAAATAGTAAGGCGAAATTTTTCCGGCAACGGCACCAAAAACTTGATGGTTAAAACGCCGGGTTTCTTTTTATTTTATTTTAAGATGAGTGGGATTTTATTTTATAAAGAAAAAGAAGAGCGTTTTTATTTTGTTAGAAACTGAGTTTTAATGAGAGGGAGGCAAGCGCACCTATCGCGTGTAGTACAGGATATTCCGGTGTGGAATATCGGGGTCGTATTGTTCTCGGGGCCGGCTTAGCTATATCTACTCTTTCCCTGAAAGCCTATTATTCTACCGATAATATTTTACTGTGGATTATATAAAAAATGAAATGACGAACATAAAAATAAATATAATACAGAAAATGAAAGCAGGAAATAAGGTGCAGAAGGCCGACGAAGAACTCGGCGCGACGATATCAAAAGAGAATTTGAACTAAAATAACTTTTAATAAAAAGAGATCCTAATTTTCAAATTAATTAAGGCGGAGACTCGGCCGTGGAGGTTCCTTAGATATGAGCTCACCTTGGTCTAGGGATATCGCTCACCTGAATGCTAAGACTATTCGACCGATCGCTAGACCGACGAAGGATTCCTCTTAACGCCCGCATTACGCTAAGAACCCCGCTATTGGGTGGGGAACCCAATCCGGTAGAGTCACGCGCCTCCTCTCTCGATGGTTAGCGCGGAGCTCTCTTTACCCAAGGGTGATCGGTCCATACGTGCGGCCTCTCGGCGTTGCGTATGAATAACGGAAATAGTACCCGCACATCGATATGCGGTCCTACTCGTCGTTAACCCGGGGGAAACCTTAAGAAATTTAATTAAATAGAAAACAGGACCTTTAATTATTTAAAGCCATTTTATCTGTCCCAATGCTCTTCGATATCGAGGGCTAAGGGCGGTTAGCCACTCATCGGAATGGGGACACTTACGCTAAGAACCGCGATAAAGAAAGCTGTAAAGAAAGCAGGAAATAAAGCAGAAAATTGCAAGTCCTACTCAAACGAGTAGGACTGAACAAAGCAGTAAATGCAAATCCCGGCTCAAGCGAGTTGGCGGGGGTAAACTTATCTCATACACGCACGCACTCTACAGAAATAAAAACACACACGCGCACTCTACAATAAATGAAACACACACACGCACTCCAAGTTTTCCTACTCAAGTGAGTAGGAAGAAAATGAAAGCATTAAAATGACGAGTCCTACTCAAACGAGTAGGCGGGAAATGAAAGCAGAGCGCCATTTAACTCTTAACGAGTAGGCGGAAATAAATGCATACGCACACACTCTACAGAAATTGAAATAAAGCAATAAAATCTAACTCATACACGCACGCACACTTGCGAAAATAAGAAAAACAAAGTTGCTGAAAAATTAAAACAACTGCATTTCTACCGCTAAAATGCGGTAGAAATGCATAAAAAGACAAAATAAAAATTAACCGGACAAAAAGTTTTGCAAATAAACGCAAAATGGAAGTGAGCGAAAAATTAAAACAACTGCATTTCTACCGCTAGAATGCGGTAGAAATGCATAAAAAGTGCAAATAAAAATTAAAGGGACTAAAGAGTTTTGAAATTAAAAAACTAAAACGAAGTTGACGAAAAATTATAACAACGACTTTTTCATTCTTAAGTTTTTATAAAAGCTCCTAAAAAGTGAAAATAAAACTAAAAAAGACGAAACGGTTTACAATCCTAAAGAGTCTAAGTTAAATAAAATCAAAATGAACACTTTTTAGGTGTTGTTATAAACCCTTAAGAATAAAAATAGTGAAAAGAAGAAAAAGCTAAATCTAAAAAGTGCGGAAAATGAAAATAAAACGGGCATTACAACGGCTAGAAAGTGCGATAAAATCCTAAACTAAACGAGTTATAAAAGCTATAAAAAGATGAAAACATAAAAAACACGAAAAAGATAAACAAAAAATTACTTAAGTTCGGGCTTCCAAATGAGATTCATGCATTGCAAAGAGGGAAAAATTACATATTTTATTGAAATAAAAGAGATTACAACAAAGCTAAAATGAGAAAGCTAATACAAACTAAGAGAGAGAGGGGGAGAAATTCTCCTTACATAAGCATGAGAAGCCATTTGGGCAGCACCTAGCCTAAGGAATTTGGACCAAAAAGTGGACAAAATAAGCTTCCTGGAAGCTTGTATTTATAGGCAAAAATTCGGGAGTGACACGCCCTAGGTCATGGGCGTGACAGGGGGGCGTGTCACTACTATTCATGAGCTGATTGGGTGATTGGACTGGAAAGTTGACTTCGGCTGAAAATGTGGCGGTCACGCCCCAGGTCACGGGTGTGACAGGGAGGCGTGACCGGGACAGCTGGCAGCTCGATGTCGGCAGCGTTGACAGTTAACGAAGAGTTGAGTGCCGACATCGACACGGGCGTGACGAGTTTTGACACGGGCGTGACGTTGGACGTGTCGGGCTTGGTTGAATCATTGAGTGTCGGCTACCTGCTGGCGATGAGAGCCTGACACGCCTGTGTCGGTCATGGTCACGGGCGTGACAGGGCCGAAAGAAATAATTTTTCTGGAAAAATTCAGAAAAACAAAAATGCTAAGTTAGAAATAAAAAATTACAAAAAAGAAACAATTTATTAAATAAAACAAACTAAAAAATATAAAAATAAGCAAAAATGACTTAAATAAAATACGAAAATATAGGTATATTTACAACTCATCATTGGGCTAGGTTCTCTTCTTAGGTTGTGACCCATATTGTATAGAAGGGTCAAATTTTATGTGTTTCTAGAGTCTAGGCTATGTCCTTAGAGTCAACAGATCAAAGGACCAACCTACAACACTTCCAAAGACTCAAGACTTAGAGAAATCAAGAATTTGAAAAAGAAATCTACATTCGTCGATCTCAGGTCGACGATAGTCGTGTTCAGCTCGACTAACTCAGAGCTAAACTCTCTGAGCTGAGCTCGACGAACTCCGTTCTCAGATCGACTAACTCTTCAACACTCAGCGCCATAATTCACTTAAAGCCAAGGCTGACTCAGAGACAAAGAACACTCAATGCAAGATGTGCTATTCACTCAATGCCGACAGATTGACCAAGTTCTTAGGTCGACTAACTTCACATAGCTCGGGTCGACGAAAGATGATCTCAGTTCGATAACGGCTGATCAGAGGTCGATGAAATCTTAGGTCGACGAAAGCTGATTAGAGGTCGACGAAAGCTGATCTCAGGTCGACAAAAACTGTAAGACATTTTGTTATTTATTCTTTCTCTTCGTGTCTCATAATTTTATATCTATTATAGGCTATTAATTCCCTTGCAAATCAATGCACTTATATACTCTGAATAGAGCCATTACTGGCACCATTGATTGCTAACATCCTCCATGAAATTAATTGCTTATATCTCGGGATAGGCAGAGAATAGAATAATTGATAGCATTCTTGCAGTTTTTCTTTCCCAAGATTTCGGCTGAACATTTATTGCAGAGTTTTCTTTTTGAATTCGACGGAGTTGCAGTCATCAGATAGATATCTCCCTGCCAAGAAAACAACAATATACAGAGACAGAAAATCTTTATCTTCTTCATCTGTCCTCAGTCTGCTCCAAGGCTTTCCAAGAGACAAACATACTTATCAGTCTAGGAGCCTACTGTCGAGCAATCATCAAAGTTGAAGGCCTACACCCTTGAACAAAGCTTCTACTCCTGAACTATTCAAGATCTCAGGGGGAGCTTTGACAACAAATAAGAATCCACACAATCTTCTCATTTTTACTTGAGAAAAGAAGACTTACATCACTCTCTCATCCCCATCTCTGTACAGGGTTTTAATTCCCTTCAAAATTATTCTGGTTGCAAGTCTCCTTCCAAATGACTTGGGTTAGTTTTTGAGCACCTGATCAAAAGCTCACTGGTGACAGTCACCTGATCAAAACCTGTAGTGGATTCCTACCAAGGGTGGTAGAAGAGTGGATGTACCCAGTTTGGGGAACCACTATAAATTTCTTGTGTCGTCTGGTTGCTCTTTCTTTTCTTTTCTTGTTGTGGTTGTGTTAGTTAGATATTTTTTGATCTTTGATTTACTTTAATCTGTGATAGTTAGATATAGTTATTAAAGGTAAAGATAGTATATTGTTAAAGAAGAAAATTTTAAAAACACACAGACATACTCTATTCACCCCCCCCCCACCCTCTAGATTATATCAGATCTAACCCTAACTTTCAAAGCTCCTGATGACAGTGTGGATGTTGATGTTGATGATGATATTGAGCTGGATACTATTGATCTTGAGATGGATGTTAATGCTACATTTAAATTAGATGTTGCTGATTATGATATGGATGCTGATGTGGATCTTCTGGCTACTAGTGATGTGAATGATTCTACTGAGATTGTTGCCACAGAGAATTTGATTGTAAATCTCCTAGATGTTTTACCAGTAAGGACTGAAGGGGAGCAGATTCATCCTTTAATCTCAATTTAAACTGAGTTTGATAGATTTGTGTGAAAACTTCAGAACAGAATTGCAAAAATTCCCCGTAGACCCCCAATAGAGGAAGTAGAGATTGTTGATCTTTATAATGAGGAAGGATATGCAGAGGCGCATCCTCCTGTCCTAATGGCTCCATGTACTAGACTACTATCAAAAGCTCATATTTCTCCTATGGATGAGTCTTCCAGTGACTCAGAGGCAAGTATAGATCTCCCTTCTCCCCACAGTATTATAGTTGAAGATCTTCCAAGTACAAGTTCAGATATTCCTCTTCTGAAGTCAATAGAAGCCCTGATGGCAAAAAAATAGGCAAGGTTTGATCACAATTTGAAGAAGGTACTAAGGAAAGTGAAAGAGACAGAAAAAGATATAAAAAATGGCCTTATAGAGATCAAGATGTGTTTTGGCAAATTGGGTGAAATGCTAGACATTTAGTTTGTGCAAGGTGGCCAAGCAATTGTTCATACTATGAAAGGACTAAAAAGTAACTTGAATGTTCTTCAGAACATTGATGCAAATGCCAAAAGATTAATTAATGCCAGAAATGAGGGGATGAACTAATTTGATGACCAAATGGTGTATTATAGCAATGCTATTGTAGCTAAAGTACTTGAAGAAGTCCAAAAGGGGGAGAAAGCAATACAAACTAAGGTAGCTGTTATTGAAGCCCAGATTAAAGAACAGTTTAAGGCTATAAATACATACACTTATGATAACTTCAGTTGACTTCATAGTGAGATATTTGGTCTGCAAGGTCATGCTCATTATAGGATTCTTGAACCTGCGGTGCCTGTTCCAGTACATGATGATGTCAATCCTGCCATGGATTATTCATAATATTGGACAGACACTCAGGACTTCTCTCAGTATGGACCAGGATTTACTGCTGCTGCTGATATTGAGCCAAAAATTCAGACAGTTGTAGACTCACCTCCTCTTGCTTATAAGAGAAGAAGGTATGGTGAAGGACCCTCTACTGTAAGTTCTGAGCCAACCAGATAAATTGTTGAAGTCTGGTGCCCCATCTCCAAAAGAATTATTCTATACACCTTCAAACTGGTAGACTTGGTAAATGAGAATAGATAGGATTACTATAGTAGGGAGGAGTTGCAGAAGCATGAGGTTACTAATGCTAAAAGAATGCTATATTTCAGGAAGTATAGATTTGATAATCCAGACACTCCCCCAGCCCCATCCAAGTACTATCCAAAGCCAAAAGCTTACTTTGACAGATAGTATCAGAAAAGTCAGGGAAAAAATGTTTAATTATTTTTTTGTTGATGGTTGTGGATTTTGGTTGCCCCAAATAGAACTTCTTTATATATATATAATATAATGTTTTGGCTGGGAATGGTTTTATCTCTTATTTTTATATGTTCTTCTTTTTAATGTTTTAAGATTATTGTGTGTACAATTCACCTTAGTTTATAGGGATTTTACTTCTTTAAATATGGGGAGATTGTTGGGTATTGTATCCATAATAACTCTGATTTGAAAAAGTGTCCTTTGAACTAAGATAAATTGAGTTTGTATTTGATGTTATTTTTAGTTATGTGCTTGCAGGACGATATTGTTAAGTACAATCCAATGTTGGGTTACAGTGGGTCTTGAAACATAAGACTATATAATATAATCCCTCATTTTGTAGGCCAATGTGTTGACTCGCGTGTAATCTGTCTATTGGGGTGTACTTCTATTTTAAGTACATTAGAAGAATCCAAGAAGATCAAGTTGCGTCCTTCTAAAGAGAAGATTTTCTCTAAGTAAAATTTGTGGAGTATAGTAAAGGATACTCGTCGAATTTGTCGAGTGTACTCATGTATACACGTCGAATTCATCGTGATGCTTACTAGCACTCGTCGAATTCATTGTATTTACTTAGAGAATAATCTCTGAATTCCTTGAAATTAGTTTAGTAAAAGTCGTCGAGTATCATCGTGTATACACGTCGAATTCGTCGAGTGTACTAGCTGATACTCATCGAATTCGTTGAATATACATGTCTATACAAGATGAATTCGTCGAGTCATTTTGAATTTACTTATCTAGATTTATCTAAGTGATATTCTTCGTATATCACTTGGTATGACTTCGAATGCGTCGAGTCAGCTAGCCGATACTCGTCAAATTCGTCTAGTATACTAGTCGATACTCGTCGAATTCGTCGACTATCTCTTCTACCAAGCGTTGAGTTATATGATCATTCTGGATGGAATTGTCTAAGTCAATTTCGTCGAGTTTCCAAGTGGTTTGACGAGTATACCCGTCGATACTCGATGATACTCGGCGAATTATACTTAGGGTTATTTCTTCTCCTTTTCAAATTTGTGGCTCGGGTTGACCAGCTCGCCATGTATAGTGATTTTTGGATCTCTCAATAAGGAAGGAAATTTCTAGCTATTATAGAAGAAGGTTTCCTTTATATATGTAGGGTGGATTTCAATCAACCATAATCGTGCACTTTGTTCAAATCGAGAAATCTCAAGAACGGAAACATTCCCGTCGGTGCTCGATACATACTTCGCTGCCCCGCTCGGCTGAAGAATTCTTACTGTACGATTCGTTCTTCTTCGAGCTAATCGACTAGATCATTGATCTCTGAAGGTTATATTTCTCTCAGATCTAGTCGATCCGTCCACTCAAATCAAGCTTTCAAAGTCTTCGTTTTCTCTTGTTCTTTAAGACGTTCAAGATCAACTTTTCAATAGAACTAGGGACCAAAGATTTCAGATCTATTGAAGATTATTTTTAAATCTTTTCTTGCGTAAAATTTTTTATTATTGTAGGAGGTTTTTCCCTCTGAATTGTAGATCCTTATTTTAGGATCGAGTTGTAGGAGAGATTGTTCTCCGAGTAGTAGGAGCGTTGTCTCCGAGTTGTAGGAGTTGAGGATCCGAGGTGTAATATTGTTTGCAATCTGAGATAAATGTGAAGTAGCTGAATCTATCCCTTCATGGTAGATAGGCGAGACAGGACAGTGGACGTACCCAACCTAGGGAACCACTATATATCTTTATGTTTTTGTGTGTTTATTTTTCAACAATTTTTATTCTACAAAAAGATGCAGAACTCACTTATTCACCCCCTCTAGGTGATTCAGGTTGACACTAGATACTTTCACCTATTCTTGTTTATATCCTTTGACAACCAGTCTTGCCTTATTCTTCACCACTACACTATTCTCGTCTAGCTTGTTTTGGAATATCAACTTAGTGCCAATGACGTTGTGTCCATGTAGTTTTGGCACCAACTTCCAAATTTGCATCTCTTAAATTTGTGTAGTTCCTCCTGCATAGCATTTATCCAGAAAGTATTTTGATTTGCTTCTTCAAATTTCTTTGACTCCACCTGGGAAAGGATGCTCAAAAACAATGGTTCATTAAAAATTCTGCTCCTTATGGCGACTCCATATGTGGCATCTCTAATGATAAGATTGATGGGATGATCCTTTAGGTGCCTAGTTGTTATAGGCAACTATACTGTAGTTGGCTAAACTGCTGGAATGTTTTTGGCTAGCTGATCCTCATCAACAACATCTTTATCTATATCTGTTGGGAATATTGCCCTCAATGTTCCTTAGATTTGAAGAGGAATCACCATCAACACTAAGAGCATATTTGTATTTGATGTTTTTTAAGTTCATCATGTGCAGGATGTTCCATGGAACAAGTTTAGATAGGTTGTCTAAGTGTTTGTGATAGGTGGTCACAAGGTAGAAAGGTGGAGAAATAGAACTCTGTCTAAGTCCATAGGTGTTGAGTGAAGCCAGTTCACTCAATGCTAGATGCCAAGGAAGGATGCTGGAAAGACTAAAAATCATCTAAGTCCACAGACATTGAGTGAAGCCAGTTCACTCAATGTCAGATACTAAAAAGTGTTGTGTAACTATTTACTATGTAGATTTGCGACTAAGTCTACAGGCATTGAGTGAAGGCAGTTCACGCAATGCCATATAATAAGATGCATTGAGTAAAACACAGTCTATCAACGCCTCAGCATTAGCAAGTAAGAAATTTGACTAAGTCCAGAAGCATCGAGTGAAGACAGCTCACTTGACGTCTGAAGAAAGAAGCGCTGAGTTAAGCTCAAGCTTTTGAAGATCTGTAAAGAATTCTAGCCAAGTCCAAAAGAATTGAGTGAGGATAGCTCACTAATTGCCCAAAGAAGAATGCGTCGATAGAGTAATGATCAGTCAAAGCCTAAGGAGAGATAGACAGAAAAATCTGTCTAAGTCCAGATGCACTGAGTGAGGATAGCTCACATAATGCAAGCTCATCAAGAAGATTGGCTAAGTACAGAAGCATTGAGTGAAGCCAATTCACTCAACACCACATCAAAAATACAGGCAAAGGCAAAATCGTTGAGTGATGAAGGATCAGTCAACGCATTCATAAAGAAAGTTGCGGCTAATTACAGAAGCGTTGAGTGAAGCCAATTCACTCAACGCCTCAGCAAGAAGGCAGGCGTTCAGAGAAGCAACTAAGTCTAGGGGCGTTGATTGATGAAGGTTCACTCACGCACTCAACGCCTGACAGTGCAGAAGCAATTGACTAAGTCTAGATTCGTTGAGTGAAGCCAGTTCACTCAACAAACTAAATGCCTGAAATAGCAGGAAGATTGTCCAAGGACAACAGCGTTGAGTGAAGGCCATTCACTCAACGCACTCAACGTCTGGATGTGCAGAATTATTTGGCTAAGTATTTTTGCACTGAGTGAGGGCTATTCATTCATCGCACTCAAAGCTTGGGATGAAATTGAGAATTTGGCTAAGTCCACAGATGCTGACGTCAGCATGAGTCAGCAAAGTTTCGAATTATTGCCGGAAGGCTACAGTACACGACAAATGCGACGCAGGCCTACTGTATGACTTTTCCTGTAAAAGCAAAGTTGCAGCCAACAACTTCATGTGGGCCCACGGGTCAAATAATCGTTGGATAACAAAAGATAAAAAGGATAGGTCGGCGGATGCAAAGAAAACTTTAAGGGTTTATCATTTCGCAAAGAGGCGGAACTTCATCATCTTCTCCCTCCCCATTGTTGCTGAGCTTGAAGCTGAAGTTCAAACCTGCTAGACTAAAAGTTCATCCAGTTAGTTGTAGTAATTTTCACCAGCTACAGCAAGTTCAGAAAAGCTTTCTGAGAAAGAAGACAAAACAGAGCCTTCAAATTTCTGCAGTCAAGTTTAGCTGATTGAAGAGCATATAGAACTGCCAAATCTTTGTCCTCAACAGCAAGTTTAGAGACCTTATTTCTGAGATACTTCCAGCATAAGTAGCAGTTTATTGAATATCAACTTTCTTGTTACTGAGAAGAAGTTATGGCTGAGTTAACTCAGCTCAGGAAGCAGTAGACTCATAGAACTCATCTGGAGTCAAAAAACAACAACAAAACTCTTTCTTCTGTAGGATCTTAACAGATCTGAGTGTAGGCCTATTTTATAAATGCTGAGGTAGGATCCTTTTGTGGATCTGAGTTGTAGGGTCTGTGTGCCTGAGGTAGGATCCTTGTGTGGATATGAGTTATAGGGTCTGTGTGGCTGAGGTAGGGCCTTTAGCCTGAGGTAGGATCTGGTTCAAATCTGAGTTGTAGGAGAGTTTTACTCTTTGAGTGTAGGGCTATCCTCCTAGCCTAAGTGTAGGACTATTGATTTAGTCTGAGGTAGGTTATCTGCTGATCACTGAGCTATATGAGCAGCTTGCTCTAAGGTAGGGCCTTGTGCCTGAGGTAAGTCTTTAAAGAGATTTAGAGATCCCGCGGGATCTATGTTGTAAGATCTTTGGAGCCGAGATTTTGATATGTGCCTTGTCTAACAAGTTGTTATAAAGTTTGGAGGGATAATGGACGTACCCATATTATGGGTAACCACTATTAATCTTGTGTGTACTTTATGTGATTGTCTTGAAAGTAAAATATAACTAAAACACAACACACCAAAAGAAAAGATAGTAATAAAATATTAAGAAACATATCCCCCCCCCTCTCGGTGTTAGATATCATTGAAACTAAAGACTTTCAAGTGGTATCAGAGGGAGGTTGCTCAAGAAGGACTTAACAGTCTAAGTAGTTCTCAAAGGGTAGCCAAAAAAAGTATACTTATGGGTTAAGGAGAGAACCATAAGGAGCTAGGTTCCATGAAGCTTCCTATCTACAGCGTGGAGAGCTTTGGAATCTAGAAGGAGAGGGTCAGACTCTTCATGAAAGCATCTGACCCAAAGATCTTTATTACAGTCAAAGAGGGACCTTTCATCCATATAAAGGTCTCAGTTCTGGATACAACAGTACAGACACCAAAGAAATATTCAGAGATGACTAAGGATGAAGTCATCTTGGCAAACATGGATAAGAGAGTACATAACATTATTGTCAGTGTCATAGATGACTAAGCCTTTCAGAATTTGGTTCACTGCCAGACCTCCAAAGAGATGTGGGACACTTTGGTGGTCTACATGGAGGGAATTGAAGAGGTCAGAGATGACGGGAAGTTCATGCTCAACTAGGAGTATGTGGCTTTCAGGCAGTCCAAGGGAGAGAGTATAGTTGTTTGATATGAAAGATTCTTCAGAATAGTGAATGAGCTGAGGACCTTTGGGAGGGTTGTTGAAACCGAAATTCGGTTCCACATAGAGTTCGGACCTAGGGTGCGGCTCACAACTACTTCTCCCAAGCTGTACCTTGGAGAGAGACTTGAATTTAGAAACTGACCCTTGACTCTAGCGTGGAGTTCCAACCTCACACATGGAAGACCTTTGAGATCTCCCCCTCCCTAGCAAATGCTGAGCTAGGTGCCTATGACGATGAAGGAAGAGGATGAAAATGGATGAAAATGGATCCTCTCCAAGGCACTCATAAGGATCTATTTATAGAATTTCAGTATCTTGTCTGCTAACAACATAATTCCGGTATTTTAAAATTATTGAAATACCTTGGGCTGGTCTGCCAATAGCCAAACTCCACGGTTCTGAATAGCTATTCGCAGCCCACCGAGAGCAAGTTAGTAGAACCTCAAGCCGGGCGAGACCCTCAAGTCGGGCGAGAACCCTCAGGCAGGCGAGAACCGGTCGAGAACCTCAAGTCGGGCGAGAACCTCCAGTTGGGCCAGAACCCTCAAGCCGGACGAGAACCCTCAGGCGGGCAAGAACCGGGCAAGAACCTAGGCCGGGCGAGAACCCTCAAGCCGAGCGAGACCCTCAAGTCGGGCGAGAACCCTCAAGCCGGGCTAGAACCCTCTAGCCGTGCGAGAACCCTCAAGACGGACGAGAACCCTGAAGCCAGGCAAGAACCCTCAAGCCGGGTGAGAACCCTCACCCACCTTCTAAAGGAGGGGCCGAGGCGAGTGCCTGCTTCCCGCCATACTTGCCCCCTGAAGAGTATACCAAGCACTAACAAGCTAGGTAAATTTTTCCTCCCCTACTAGTATATTATGCAGATCAACAATAAATTGGCCTCCAGGAGTGCAAAACCCTCTAAAAGCTTAAAAATGTGTAGCAAGTCTTACACCTTGATTGGGGACCCCATTCCGCGAATACGAGGTTGTACAAGGGTCTTCAGCCATTATGAACTGAATGATAAGTTTCTCAGGTCTCTAACTAGAGACTGTGATATAAAGATCTGTGTCATCAGAGAGGTGGCAAAGTTGGTTGATACTCCCCCTCACAATCTATTTGGAAAGCTTATCTCTTATTAGATACAACTATCTGCAACGAAGGAGGAGGAGATCATCATAGCAGACAACACTAAGAGGAGCAAGGAGAGGATTATTATAACACCTCCATCCATCACATGAAATATAATAGAGGGTCCGGCCAAGGCCCCACGCCATATTCCATAGACAGTCGGCAGAGTTACATGTTAATATCAAAAGACCAAACGAATTCTAACTCAGAGCATTCTAGCATAAGCTTTAAAGGTTAAATTTGAACTCAAGAATCAACAATGTCCACTATATAAAAGCATAGGAATGTGATTACAATATACACAAAAGTTACGGCCTTAAGTCCTTACAAATGTTCTTCCCAAAAAAGAGTGGTTTACAAACATCGGCGCGTACGCCGGCCATACATGAAAAACACTAAAAAGCCTTTGCTTGGCTTTCGAGGGCCGACATAGCATCAATGAGCTACAACTCACTATTTCCCGCTTGGCTCTTCAGCACCTGCACAGGGACAATCCACCACAAGGATTGCAAACAAGGCAACCGTCAGCTTTAACTAACCAATTTATAACGACCACACCCCTCACTCGGGGCAGCGGTTCTCCTTTCCTGCAGTAGTAGCATAAATATATTTTGGAAAATAATAGCATGCACTTAAGCATTATTCGCCATAGACACGAGCTCGATTGGCCTCACGACCCGTGTACTCAGGGCACATTCTCAATATATCGGGCTTTCCGGGTCCCACCACCATCCACAGTCCCAGACTTGATGATATACTTGAGCATTCTAGTCTTTCCGGCCCAGGTCCTAAGACTCAATATGCCAATGATGAAAGCCATTTACTTTAGGCAATCTAGCCAAGAGTGACATAACACAGGCTACAGTTCAGCACTCTTCTCGTTGCTCAAATCGCCATGTCATTGACGAAAGCTGAAGCAATCAAGCCCCATGACAAGACGCGGGTCAGCTTCCCCTTGCCCGTTCGGCTCTCTTACCTTTTTGCTGGGCACAATATGCTCTCAGCATCACTTGCCACTCACATGTCCCCAGGACCTGAGTCTGCAAGATCAATCATGGCACTCATGGCCAATAGCTGGGCTCTCTAGGCTCACAGTTTCTCATGCTACGCACCTTTTCTAAAAGATATAGGCTTTGTAACAAAATTCAGGTTGGCTCACATGGCAACCTTAGCTGAATTCACAGCTTCAAACAATGACCCTAGGTCCCCCAGAGACAGGCCTCATAGCTTACTGGAAGCTATCATCAGCGATAGTACTACCACTGTGCGGTAGGGATATAATTCACTTCTTCCCCATTTTGGGTGTTTTTCCTAGAGATCATCTCAAATAATATCCCTGCAGCATCCTGCATACCCCCAGACCCCGGATTCTTCACGTTTAACCACATATTTTTGAAAGTCTTTAGTTCCAAGGTAGCTAAACACCTAGAGGGGGGTGAATAGGTTTTCTAGTCTTTTAATATTTTCCTTAACTTGGTGTGTTGTGAGTTACCCACAGTATCACACACAATATTTATAGTGGTTCCCCAAATTTTGGGTACGTCCACTGTCCCTCACCTTTCTAACAGCTTGTTAGACAAGTCCCTTCTCCAAAACTCGGCTCCTAAGAGCTTACAACCCAGATCCCACAGGATCTCTCAGTCTCCTCCAAGACCTACAACTCAGGCATAATGCCCTAACTCAGAGCAAACTTGCTCTTACAACTCAGTGATCAAATGAACACCTACTTCAAACTTAAACACAAGTCCTACAGCTCAAGCTATGGAGGTTAGCCCTACACCTTAGAGAGTAAAAATCTCCTATAGCTTAGAACTGTTAAGATCCTAGCTCAGGACAAAGGCCCTATCTCAGGCACACATGCCCTATACTCAAATCAACAAATGATCCTACCTCAGCCTTTATAAATCAGGCCTACAATCTTAGATCCAAAAGGATCCTACAGCTCAGATACAAGAATGGATCCTACAAAAATAAAGTTTTGATTGTTGATGTGGTTGATTTAACACCAGAGAAATTTCTCTGTGCCTGTCTTCCTGGACTGAGTTTACCTCAGTCCTACCTTCTTTTCGATAACAAGAAAATGAATTCTTCAGTAGACTGCTTTTTGTGCTGGAAGTATCTCCAAAACAAAAGTCTCTAAACTTGATGTTGAATACAATGGAGTAGACAGTTCTTTTTCTTCTTCAAACAGCTAACCTTGATTGTAGGAAATTGAAGTCTCTACTTCTTCTTCTTTCTTAGAAAAACTATTCTAAACTTTCTGTAGCTGATGAAAATAGCTAAAACTAACTTGAGGAACTCTTAGATTGGTTCATTCAACTTCTTGCTTCAAGAACGACAACATAGGCGATGAAGATGAAGTTTAGCCGCAACTTTTCGAAATGAATAAAACCCTAAAAGTTAAAGTACTCAACTCCGAATCTTGTGCCTTTTATCTTCAGCCATCCAACGACTATATGACCTGTGGGCTCCACTGAAGTTGTTGGCTGTAACTTGGCTTTTACAGAAAAAGTCTTCCAGTAGACCTGCAGTGCTATTTGTCCTGTTCTATAGCTTTCCCGCAACTAATAATAATCTTGTTGAGTTTTGTTTACTTTTGCTGATGTCAACATTTGTGGACTTCGCCAAATTCTCAGATTCAATCTAGGTGTTGAGTGCGGTAAGTGAATGGCCTTCACTCAATGCTTCTGGACTTAGCCAATTCTTCTTCGTTGCTTAGGTGTTGGGTGCGTTGAGTGAACTAGCTTCACTCAATGCCTCTAGACTTAGACAGATTTTTCTATCCATCTTTCTCTAAGCTTTGACATCACACGACACTTTCTTCTCGGGCATTGAGTGAGCTGTATTCACTCGACACTTCTGGACCTTGCCAGAATTCTTGACATATCTTTAACTACTTTTACTTCTTGAGCTTGTCTCAATGCTTCTTGGTATATAGTGAGTGAACTGGCTTCACTCAATGCCTGTGAACTTAGCTGCCTTTTCTTCCTTGCCAATGCTGAATCTTTTACAAACTCAGTTATACTCGACACCTTTTGATATATGTCATTGAGTGAACTGCCTTCACTCAACGCATGTGGACTTAGCCGCAAAATTACTTTGTACACTGTTGGGCTTTGATTGTCCACATCTTACTCAGTGCTTTTTGGCATCTGGCATTGAGTGAACTGGCTTCACTTAATGCCTGTGGACTTAGGCGATTTTCAGCCTTTCCAGCCTCCTTCTTTGACATCTGGAGTTGAGTGAACTGGCTTCAACGCCTGTGGATTTAGATATATTTTTATCTCTCCACTTCTCTACCTTGTGACCACCTATCACAACCACTTGTAATACCTTACTAATCAATATGACAAGGACTAAAGATGAGTTGTAAATATTCTTATTTTTACATACTTTATTCAGATCGTTTTATTTTATTTTTTCTATTTTTAGTTATTTTTCTTCAATAAAATGTTCCTTTTTTGTATATACTCTTCTAATTTAGCTTTATTTTGTTTTCCAGAAATTTTGTAGAAAAAGTCAAAAAATCAAAGTACACGCCAGAGACAAGCACTACACGCCCATGACCGACCATGACACTTTGATTCTAGTGGAAAATTGCCGCCTGCAATGTAAAAATCAAGACATGCTCGTGACCATTCCGACACGCACGTGCCAGTCCTGGATTTTTCAACCCATTTCAAACAGTTGCTGCCGACATAAAATTTTGCCAGGTGTCCAGTCACACCCCCCCCCCCCCCCCTTACACGCCCGTGCCTTTTTGACACGCACGTGACCAACATGCGTCTCATTCCCGAAGCTTCCCGAAGTCAGCCAGTCAACCAAATTTTGGCTTCTCCTGCATGCCAGCCTAACACGCCCCCCAGTCACGCCCATGACCAGGGCGTGTAATCTGATATTTTTTCTTATAAATCGAACTTTTCTGTATGAGCCAAGGGTTCAAATTTTTTGAACAATTTTTCTTTAGGTGGGCTGCTTGGGTGTTTTCCATGCTATGTAAGGATATTCCCCCCTCCCTTTAGTGTTTGTTTTAGCTTTTTTTGTAACTCCTTCTTGTCTTAATAAAATTTGTAGATTTTCTTTCCTTATGTTGTATTGGAATGCATCGGAGTGCCCCACTTTCAGTGTTCTTTTGTCTCTTATTTTTCCTTATTGTGTTGCGTGTGTTAGAGAGAGAGAGAGAGTAAATTTATGTTTTCTAATTTTTTTTGTTACTTAGTTTTGTTTTAGGTTTTATCTTATAAATAGTTGTTATGATAGATTTTCACATCTTTTTCCCTTAGCTTTTGTGCTTTTTTATTCATTCTTATGGATTTGTAAAAGTGTTTTCAAAGTGATTTTCATTTTTCTTTAACTTAGATTTTCTCTTTTAGGGTGTAAAACTTTTTGTTCTTTTTTTAACTTTATTTCCACTTTTTATGCACTTTATAAAGTTATAAGAATGAAAAAGTTGTTTTAATTTTTGTAGCACATTGATTTTTGCTTTTATTTTAAAACTCTTTTCCTTCTTTAATTTTTATTTCTTCTTTTTATGCATTTTTAGCAAGTTCTAGGAGTTGTAATGTAATCGTTTTAATTTTTCGATCACTTTGGTTTTGTCTTTAATTTATGTGTGTGAGTGTATGAGGTTAATTTTTATTGCTTTCCTTTAATTCTTTTCCTCAATTTGTGTAGAGTGTGTGCGTGTATGAGTTAGTTTTTACTACTTTCATTTCCCGCCTACTCGTTTGAGTAGGACTTGCAATTTATCACTTTCATTTCCCGCCAACTCATTTGAGTAGGACTCACATTTTACTGCTTTCTTTACTGCTTTCATTTCCCGCCTACTCGCTTGAGTAGGACTTGCAATTTAACTCTTTCATTTCCCGCCTACTTATTTGAGTAGGACTTGCAATTTTTCATAAGTCGTCCCCATTCTGATGAGTGGCTAATCACTCTTATCCCTCAGTATCGAAGAGCATTGAGACAGATAAAATCTTTTTAAATAATTAAAGGTCTTCCTTTTCTCTTTAATAAAAGAACTTAAGGTTTACCCCGGGTATACGACACGTAGAACCACATAACATTGTGTGGTCTCTATTTTCGTTATCTATATGCTAGCTAGCCAAGAGGCCGTGTGTATGGACCGATCACCCTTGGGTAAAGAGAGTTGCGCACTAAACCTCGAGAGAGGAGGCGTAGAATTCTACCGGATTGGGTTACCCCCCCCCCAATACCGGGGTTCTTAGCCTAATGCGGGCATTAAAAGGAATCCTTCGTCGAACGAGAGTTCGGTCGAATAGTCTTAATGTTCAGGTGAGTGATGGCCCTAGAGATAGGTTAGCACATGCTTGTGGAACCTCCACGGCCAAGTTACCTTAAATCAATTTGAAATTTTAGATCTTCAATTATCTATAAATTATTTTAGTTTAAATCAATTCGATGCCGAGTGTTATTTCTTCATCGATCTTTTTAAGTCTCTTTTCTGCAATTTTTTATAGCCGCTTTAGTTTATTAAAAAACCTGACACCTTATTTTTGGTAAGATAATAGACCCTCCTAGAGGAGTAGAAACAATCAACCCGCCCTGAGAAATATACGACCTCGATATTCCCCCTGAATATCTTGTACTACTCACGATATGTGCACTTGCCTCCTTTCGTTAAAACTCGACCAATCAACTAACCTGCATACATGAACTTAAACATACATCAAATACAACTATATGTATACCATTGAATTGTTTGACTTCTACAAATTTGGGACATTGTGAGCAATGGACCCAACAGTTTTATCCATAGAGTATTCTCCAGCACGCAAATCAATTCATCACCAATCCAGACAAACCATCCAGATGGGCTTCACACAACATGTCTATTCTGTACTTCGATTCCAGAGCAAAATGCAATTTTTATTGGGGATCACAATGATCTACCTGCTGGAAACCACCCTTTTCTTCACCTTTTTGGTGAGGGGTTCCGTGCAAGAATGCAAATTGAGTACTTCACTTATCCAAAGAGAAAGTTGTTACCCTGATCGATCGCTTCAGAGTCATATCCTTGTTATTTGATCTGGATGGAACTGATCATTACAGCTTCCTCTCCGCGGATCTAGTGTCGACTTGTAATTTCGATCACAAGCACACCTTGGATCGCTTCTCCTCTTATCCTCCTGGACTTTCTTCCTCCTCTTCCCTCAATAAGCTCAAGAACCAAGAGAGAAAGTGTGAGAGAGGAAAATGAGAATGAAATATCAAATCCATCCCTTAATAGTAAGCTACCACCGCGCGGAATTTGAGGTGATCGCCTCTTGGCCCAATGGACATCGCTCTGTCGCCCAAAGCAGCCTCCACCGCACTACCACATGGCAAGCTACCGCCTGTGTTAACTCACTACTATCGAGCGGTAACTTCCCGAGGCATAGGTCAATTTAATCAGCTAACGCCGCACATTAGTGCACTACCACCGCACGGTAGACACTTAACGCTTTGTCAAGAGAGTTGAGTGCATCGAGTGATAGCGCCACGTGTTAGCCCACTACCTCCATATGGTAGGCCTCTCAACGCTCTGTCAAAAGCATTGAGTACATTGAGTGATAGCTCCATGAGATAGCTCACTACCACCACATGGTAGATACTTGAGACAAAGGTTGATTTAATTCAAGGGCTAACGCCAGCGTTAACACTACCGCCCTGCGTTAACTTCCAATTCTTTCTTTTTAGGAATTTTAGGGCTTTACAAACCTCCCCTCATTACAGAAATTCCTTCCCGAAAATTGTTATACATGTAAAGGAAAATAGTACTCAAGTATACAACATGATTTTACAAAAATAACTCAGGAAATTCTTCTCGCATGCTTTGCTCACACTCTCATGTCATTTCTTCACGGCCACAATTGTACCAACGGACTTTGACCATCCCGATTGCCTTATTCTGTAGTTGATTGATCTCCTTATCCTCGATCTGAATGGGTCTAACTTTCGTCGTTAGCCCACCATCGACCGGTACCTGAACATCAGCCACCACTTGTGTCATCTATTGCAAAGCTTTCTGCAGCACCGATATGTGAAACACATCGTGCAAACCACTTAGCTCCATCAAAAGAGCTAATTGATAGGCATCTTCTCCAATCCGCTCAACCATTTCAAATGGACCAAGATACCTCGGACTAAACTTTTTCAAGCATCAAATCTTGAACACACCTTGGAATGGATTTATCTTCAGATTTACCCAATCGCCAACCGCAAACTCCACGTTTCGGTGTTTGGCATTGTAGTACTTAGCTTGCCTATCTTGGGCCACTAATAGCCGATCTCGTATAGTGCGTATAGTCGAATTTGCATCTTTGACTTCTTTACGCTTATACAACTTTGACTCACCAATTTCCACTGAAGCTAAAGGAGTATGACACCTCCTACCGTATAAAGCTTCGAAGGGCGCCATCTGAATACTTGCTTGATAGCTATTATTATAGGCGAATTCAATCATATAGAGATGGTCATCATACCTCTTCCCAAAATCCAAGGTGCACATACGAAGCATATCCTCCATTATCCTATTTGTCCTCTCGATCTGACCATCAGTTTGCGGATGAAAGACCGTACTGAACTTCAGTTTAGTACCCAACAACTGGTTTATTAGCCTCCAATCATTGGAAGTAAAGACTCATCTCGGTCGCTGACAATGCTATCGGGCACACTATGCAGCCTTACGATGTTGTCAACGTACAACTTAGCCAATTTTTCAACTGAATCGTCTTTCTTATTTGGTATGAAGTGTGATACCTTTGTCAATCGGTCAACGATCACCCACACAACATTGTTCCCACTCTGTGATCTCGGTAACCCATGCACGAAATCCATAGAGATATCATCGAATTTCCACACCGGAATTGGCAACTACTTCAGGAAACCTCTAGGCTTCTAACATTCAACTTTTACTAAGCCACAAGTTTGACACTTTGCGATGTAAGGAGTTATGTCCTTCTTCAAACCCAGCCACCAAAACATCTTTTTCATGTCCTTGTATATGTTTGTGCTCCCTGGGTGGATTGAGTATTTAGTAAAATGTGCTTCATACATCAACTCCTCCCGCAGCTTACCCACATTTGCGACGCACAAACGACTGTCCTTTCTCAAAAGACTGTCATCCAAGGAGAATTAGGATTTTGACTCGTCCGCTGCATAGCGCTTCATACTATCATAGAGTTCCATTGCTCGTCAAACTCTGTCCGCGTGGTCATATTGCACCTCCATCCAGTTCAAGCACGCAATTACAGTGGTATTCTTGTCAACATAAGAAATATCAAAGGCTTCCAACCCCTGGATCAGACACTCATCATGCATCTGTAACCAACTTGCCCGCACTAGAGTCCTACGATTCAAGGCATCTGCGACCACATTTCCCTTCCCGGGAGTGTAATGTATTTGGAAAGTGTAGTCCCCGAGGATCTCCATCCATCTCCGTTGTCGCATGTTCAGATCCTTCTGATCTATTAAATACTTAAGGCACTTATGGTCCATGAATATATCAACTTTCATGCCATATAAGCAGTGACGCCACAACTTAAGTGCAAAAATCACAGCCGCCAACTCTAAGTCGTGGACTGGATAGTTTCGCTCATTGATAACTTCACAAAATGAAGTTATCTTGTGCGTCAATTCGCCGTATTTTGACTAAGTTATTTGACAAAATTTGATTAAAAACATTTGTAAATGAGTAGATTATTATTTCTGAGAAAATTTATGTATTATTAACGTTTTAATTTGTTTTTATGATAGGGAATCAGGAAGAAATTAACTTGTACAATCGATGATAAGCATAAAAAACGTGTAAGAAATGATACAGCAAATTCATACGAATTTTCGAAGCAGTTTTGCTGAAAATCTGGACAGAAAAAAATTATTGCAACAAATTAAAATTTGTTACAATAAAACCTGCGAATTTGAATTTTCAAATTCAGATAATAACTCAAATATGGTAGTTTTAAAAGTGAAAGGAGGCTTCCTTTCATAAATTTTGGAGATTCTTTGAGGCCTCATTACTATATAAAGGGGATTTTTAGATCTTTTCATCATCTTTGTCATTTTGGAGAAAGAGGAGGCCAAGTCTAGGGTTCTTGATGGGTGAGAAGGATATTCCGGCCGTGAAAAAGGGTAGATCCAAATTTCTAAAGCCATGAACTGTAAGATCTTTTTAGTTTGTTGTGTGTTCTTTTCTTTGCTATGAACTAAACTCTCCTCGTCTTGTATAAGGAGAGTACTATGTATGTTTTCATGGTGTAAATCTCTTGGTTGTTGAGATTTGTTGGATGATTTTTCATATTGTGAACTTTTGAATTTATTTATGAGATTTTTGGCTTTGTCTTCATCTTATATTTCGCTGCGAGAATTGAGAGATGAGCGGCGTAATATTGGTTTGACGGCTATTTCATTGCAACGCAAGATTTGAGAAAAGAGTGGTGTAAAACGTTTTACCAAAGATCTCTACTTTCGCGTTGTATTTCAAGATTTGAGAAAGGAGAAGTGCAATCGCTCATTAGTTCACTATAGTTTAGAGGAGCGGAGGAGACTCCCTCCTTTTGCTAGCGATTCGATTTTTATGTTAAATAATATTCTTCATTTCTCTTAAGTTAGAGATAACTAGGAGAATTTAGGACGTTGGGATTTCTGAGATTTGAGAGATGTGAATTTCTTCTATAAAAATCATCGCATGATAATTCATTCAACACTCTTAACTAATATCATTTCTACTCACCATTTAGACGCCCATAAGAAATCTAAATTCAAGACTATTTTCTTCAATTGATAAAAGTATTTTTCAAAACTTTCGAGTACTCTACTTAATTTAATTCTTACTTAACCATCTTGATTAATTAGCAAAAGAACCATTTCTTTCGACTTGTTCTGATTTAAAGAACGGTGTAGCTAGTAATTGCAAGTTTTAGGTTAACCACTTCTCCGAGGGAACGATCTCACTCACACTTTATTACTTATTACGATGCGTGCACTTGCGTTAATACGTATAAACCACTTTTCGTGTATCAAGTTTTCTGCGCCGTTGCCGGGGAGGTGCTATTAATCTATTATTTATTTTATTGCAATATTAGTAAACCCTAGTATTTGGAGGTCAAACTCTAATTTTATTGTATTTTAAAGTTGTTTGTAGTTTTTCTGCTATTGCTATTTTCTGTTCTGTTAGTGCATGTCCAGATTTCAATCCACTGAGTTATTGCCATTAAACTTAGAGATTGAAAGGACATGTAGGAGAAATTGTAAGACTTTTTGCTTAGAACAAACCCAATCTTCAACTATGAATCCAAACGATAATCATCAGGAAGGTCAGGATTTAGGAGGTTAGGTAGAACACAATGGGCACCCTGTTGAGCAAAGAAGAACATGTCGTGATTACAACATACCTCTACAGAAAGGGTTGCAATTTAGCATCATTCGGCCTGCAATCGAGGCCAATAATTTTAAAATCGATTCTATTGTCATGCAACTCGTTCAAAATAGTAAATTTGGTGGCCTTAATCATGAAGACCCCAATTCTCATTTGAGAACATTCATAGAAATCTGTGATACGTTCAAGATTTATGGAGTTTTAGAAGAAGCCATTAAACTGCATCTGTTTCCTTTCTCGCTAGAGGGGAGGGCAAAGGATTGGCTAAATTCTTTACCCAACGGATCTATTACCACTTGGGTATTCTTGATGGAAAATTTTTTAGCCAAATACTTTCCCCCATCTAAAATGGCTAAGTTGAAGCGAGACATATCAACTTTTATACAAGGAAATGGAGAGACCCTCTACGATGCTTGGGAATGTTTCAAAGAGCTACTGCGTAAGTGTCCCCACCATGGCTTAGCCATCCACCAACAAGTTTGGACCTTCTACAATGGTCTCCAAATGTCTACCATGATTCAAGTTGATGGAGCCGTGAGAGGGTCACTCATGAATAAATACCCAGAAGATGCCTATGTAATATTAGAGGATTTATCCTCTAATAATTATCAACTTGTTGATCGGCAAGGGCCCTCTTCATCTACTGCGAGGTTATACCAAGTGGACCAATTAACCTCATTTGCGGCTGAAATGACTTCGCAATTTAATTCAATAAATAAAAGGTTAGACGCCTTGACATTAAACCAAAGTTAATTTCTCCCACAGGTTAACAGTATTGTTACTCCTCCGTCCACCCCTAGTCCTACTCTAACCAATGAACAACTTATAGGACATAACGAAGATGCTAACTATATAGGAGGGCAGTAGAAACAAAGTCATAACACCTACTCAAATAATTATAATCCGGAGTGAAGAAACCATCCCAATTTTTCATGGAAGAATAATTCTGGGTCTACTCCTTCGCACTTATTCAACTACAATTCCAACCACAATTCCAATCACCCTCACCAACATCACAATCCTAATCAAGTGGGACCTTCGCGTAAATTATCCGATGAAGTCATCTTAGAGTCTATGAAGATTAATGAAGCCTGTTTTTCTAGTCTAGAAGGATCCATGCGCTTAATTGAAACACAATTGGGGCAAGTCGCATCCACACTTAATACTAGAGCTCTAGGGACATTACCAACCGATACAATGCCTAATCCTAAGGGTGATAACCAACACTGTAAGGCAATTACATTGCGGAGTGGAAAAGAGTTGGTGAGTGGCTATAACAATAATCCAATGGCAACTTATACTGTGTAAGGTGAAGTAGAGAGTGAAAAAATTCATGAACCTGCTAGAGAGTTGAATTTTGAACCTACTAAGAGTGTGGAGGAAGATTTAGAAGAAGTAGAAGAGAATAAGAAAGAGAAGAACGTCGAGGTTCCTGCAAAGGATAAAAAAATAATTACCTACCCACCACCACCATTTCCTCAAAGACTTAGGAAGAGCAAGCTAGATCACCAATTCCAGAAATTCATAGAAATTTTTAAGAAACTTCAAATTAATATCCCATTTGCTGAAGCCTTAGAGCAAATGCCCAGTTACGTCAAATTTATGAAAGATATTTCAAATAAAAAGAGAAAATTTGGCACGAATGAAACTATGGCGTTGACCCATGAGTGTAGTGTAATCCTTCAAAAGAAATTTCCACCCAAACTAAAAGATCCATGAAGTTTCACGATTCCATGCTCTATCGGATACCAATTTGAAGGAAAAGCTTTGTGTGATCTTGGAGCGAGTATAAATTTGATGCCACTTCCAATTTACCAGAAGTTGGGCTTAAGGGATGTTTCTAAAACTTCATTAACATTACAGCTAGCTAACAAATCGCTTACTTTTCCTAAGGGTATAGTGGAGGATGTTCTTGTCAAGGTGGACAAGTTTATCTTTCCGGCGGACTTTGTAGTTTTGGATATGGAAGAAGACAAGGAGATCCCACTAATTGTAGGAAGACCCTTTTTAGTAACCGGAAAAACTTTAATTGATGTCCACGAAGGGGAGTTGACCATGAGAGTCAACAATGAACAAATAACTTTTAACATTCTAAAAGCCTTGAAATTCCCTAGTGAGAAGGAAGACGTGATAGAGGTGGTTAACAGTATTTCACTCTATGATCATGAGCAAGATAGTGGGTGACATGATTCAAATATAGAAGAGGAGATAGGAAGTTTGATAGACGAGGTAGAAGTTGAGGAAGTGGAATTCGATTAGTTTAGGAATGAAGAAGTAGAATCTACTAAAAGAGAGAGTGAAGAGTGTTTTCAAGTGTGTGAGAATCGATTGGTGTCATTTCATATGTAAGAACCCCTAGATTTGACTGAACGGTCTTTAGCGGACAAACCCTCTATGGTTTGCCCGCCCGTCTTAGAGTTAAAACCGCTTCTCGAGCATTTGAGAAAATGATACACTACCGGAAATAGTGAACGCTAGACTACTACCAGAGCAGCATGACAGACTATTGGTCATTTTGAAATGATATAAGTGAGATTTAGGGTGGACGATAGCTGATATCTGAGGAATTAGTCCTTCCTTATGTATGCACAAGATCCTTTTAGAGGAATCTTATAAGGGATCAATCGAGCCTCAATGCCTCCTTAGCCCTCCTATGAAGGAGGTGGTGAGAAAAGAGATCATTAAGTGGTTGGATGCAGGAATCATTTACCCTATATCTGATAGTTCATAGGTGTCACCCATCCACTATGTACCTAAGAAAGGAGGGACGACCATAGTTAAAAATGATAAGAACGAATTAGTCCCCACAAGAACAATCACAGGATGGCGTATCTATTTTGACTACCGTAGATTAAATAAGGCGACTAGGAAGGATCATTACCCGCTATCATTCATAGATCAAATTCTAGATAGACTAGCTGGAAATGAGTTTTACTGTTTTCTAGATGGATATTCCGGCTACAATCAAATAATGGTTGATTCGGACGATCAGGAAAAGACAGCGTTCACGTGTCGCTTCGGTATATTCGCATTTAGGAGGATGCCATTTGGGCTATACAATTCACCGACCACATTCCAACGTTGCATAATTGCAATTATGACGGATCTTTTAGAACAAGGCATGGATCCTATGGACTATGGCATAGAGGTCTTCATGGATATTTTTCCCTCTTTGGACGAATATTCAATGCTTGCTTGGTGTGTTTGGAGAGAGTGCTTGCCCGTTGTGTGGGGACCAACCTAATGTTGAACCATTTATGGTGCAGGAAGGTATTGTTCTGGGACACCGTGTATCTAGAGATGGATTGGAAGTGGATAAGGCAAAGGTTGAGGTGATTGAAAAATTACCTCCTCCCAAAAATCTAAAAGCATTAAGAAGTTTCTTAGGCCATGCGAGATTCTACCGAAGGTTCATTGAAGACTTTGCCAAAATCGCCAAGCTTTTAAGTGAGTTATTAGGAAATGATGTCAAGTTTGACTTTAATGATGAGTGTTTGAATGCGTTCTATCAATTAAAGACACAACTGATTACGACACCGATTATAGTGGCCCCCGATTGGGAAAAACCCTTTGTATTGATGTGCGATGCAAGCGACTATGCTGTTGGGGCTGTTTTGGGGAAAATGCGGGAGAAGGTCTTTCATACTATAGCCTACGCTAATAAGACTTTAATATAGGCGCAAATAAATTATACCACGATCGAAAAGGAGTTACTAGCTATAGTGTTTGCATTTGAGAAGTTTAGGTCTTATCTTCTTTGCACCAAAGTGATAACATTCATCGACCACGCAGCTATCCGCTATCTTATGGAGAAGAAGGATGCTAAGCCTCGATTGATTCGATGGGTGTTACTATTGCAGGAGTTTGATTTAGAAATTAAAGATCAGAAGGGAGTAGATAATACGGTGGCGGATCATCTTTCTAGGATTGAATGTTCTAATCCGCTGCTGCGATCACAAATTAATGAAAGATTTCCTGACGAGTGGGTTTTGGCTGTGTCCGAACAATGCATACCTTGGTATGCGGACTACGTGAATTATATTGTTAGTAGAGTCTTCCCGCCTGATTTATCATATCAACAAAAGAAGAGGTTCTTACATCAAGTACGCTCGTATTTATGGGATGAGCCATTTTTTGTTTAGAATTGGAGCAGATGGGGTCGTTAGACGTTGCATTCCGGAGGAGTAAATGAAAGACGTACTGGGCAAGTGTCACAACTCTCCTTATGGAGGTCATTTTAAGGGGGATAGAATGGCAATGAAGGTCTTAGAAGCGGGATTCTATTGGCCGACGTTATTCCGAGAATGTAAAGAATTTGTACACCAATGTGATCGGTGTCAACGAGATGAAAACATCAAGAAGAACGACTCCATGCCAATGAACATAATTTTAGAAGTGGAGCTTTTTGATGTTTGGGGTATAGAATTTATGGGACCTTTCGTGAACTCAAACGGTAATTTGTTTATCCTTCTTATTGTAGACTACGTTTCTAAGTGGGTCGAAGCCATAGCCACTGCTTAGAATGACGCCAAAGTGGTCTTAAATTTTTTAAAGAACTATATTTTTAAACATTTTGGCACACCTAGAGCTATCATTAGTGATGGTGGTAGTCACTTTTGTAATGACGCATTCGCTACGTTATTGAGGAAATATGGCGTCACTCACAAAATAGTATTACCGTATCATCCTAAAACAAATGGTCTAGCGGAAGTGCCGAATCGGGAAATCAAAACAATTCTTGCAAAGACGGTTGGCTTTAATTGTAAGGATTGGTCCCAAAAGCTCAATGATGTCTTATGGGCTTACCGGACAACATATAAGACTCCTATTGGTTTAACCCCTTATGGGCTAGTATATGGGAAAGCTTGTCATCTACCCCTTGAATTAGAACATCGAGCATTTTGGGCCATTAAGAAGTTAAATTATGATTTTCAAAATGCAGGTGAGAAGAGACTTCTACAACTCAATGAGTTAGAGGAATTAAGGATGAATGTGTATGAGAGTGCGAGGATTTATATGGAACGGACCAAGAAATGGCACGAACAACGTTTGAGAGGAAAACAATTCGAACCCGGGCAAATGATATTACTATTTAACTCCCGTCTAAAAATTTTTCCCGAAAAACTTAAGAGTCACTGGTCGGTACCATTTCGGGTCAAGGAAGTCCATCTATACGGCGCGATCACCATAGAAAATGAAAAAGATGGTTCTGAATTTAAGGTTAGTGGAGAACGCTTGAAAGTCTTTCAATGCGGCAATAATGGTGTCGTTCATTCAACTGAAATAACCAAAGGAAGATTTAAGGTCCTGTCGGGACTTAAAATTAGGCATTATTTGGGAGGCAACCCAATTTTTAATTTGTGTACCTAGTTGACCTCAACTTTTATTAAAGAATACATTTTATTATTTTTATTATTATTATATATATATATATTTTTAAAAAAGAGGATTTTACTAATTAGTATGTTTTGTAGTTTATATATATATAAACAAAACAAAATTAAAACTAAACAAAAAAAATGAAATTCTAAAAAACATTTTAGTCTAACACGTGTAACGCCCCGAAACTCAAAAGAAGGACGGGTGGCATTTTGAGCCAAGTCTGGTACTTGGTAGAGGTCACACAGCCTGGGACACGGGCGTGTCCCAGGGGCGTGTCGTGCTCGGGTTCGGCGATGTCCAAGTGGTCAACAAAATTGAAGTCGACGAGTGTCGAACAACGAACACGGACTGAGACACGGGCGTGTCCCAGGCCATGTCCTACTCGGGTTGATAACTGAGTTGTGTTGGGGGAGATACACAGCTTGAGCCCAGGCGTGTTTGGGTCCAACACTGGCATATCAAATTCGAGACGGGCTTGTCAGATACCGGTGTTAACCTCGGGTTAGTGTTGGACCTGTGTCGATGGAGGAACACGCCCAGTTACACGGGCGTGTATTGGATGACACAGGCGTGTCAAGCCTGACACGGGCATGTCGAGTGCCCGTGTTCTTTTCGGGATGCGACACTTTCGGCGGCGAATGAGGCACACGACCTTGGACGCGGGCGTGTCGCAAGCCGTGTTTGGCCCAGGAAGTTTAGTTTAAGTGCGAATCATGGCCGTCCGTTCCCTTATTTTGGGATCCAATGACTCAGGGATGTTCTTGCTGGGTTATACCCAGGAATAGGGCTTAGAAACCCTCATTTCTTTTTGGTTCAATTTCCTTCTAAGTTCTAGAGAGAGGGGAGAGCAAGGAGAAAGAAGGAAGAGAGATCTGGTCGCCGGAGAAGATTCAGAGCGCCAAATCGCAAGCCGAGTCCAGATCTACGGAGGCGAGATCATCGCGGTGCTTTCCATCCGTATATATTTCCATGGCGCCAAAGAGGAATGCTAGGTTAATGATTCTCTTCTTGAGCATACGAAGCTCTCCTTCTTTTGCATAAGGAAACCCACTCCCGCGAGTGTGCGGTGAGAGTGCGGCGTTCCTTGGGGTAGATGTGAATTGTCCCCCTTATTTGCATGTAGAGTCCAAAATCGAGATACAGACATAGGCATGGTGGTGAAGCCTACCCGAACAAGTTGGTCTGGATTGGTGATGTTTCATTGTTCATGATTAGTCGGAGAAGACTCCGTGACTTTGGTTGTTTTCGGATTTTCTACGCGGTAGATTGCAACAGGGACTCTTGGGGATTAACTCTAAGGTGCACCCAGAAAACTGGGCGGAAACGCATTTCTGCCAACTTTGTGGCCTTGGAGCCAGCCTTGAACATAACTGGGTTATGTGCACGTTTGATCATTTTGGGACTCGGGGAAGGTTGACCCGCTCATATGACTTAAATTGACGTTGTGGTGTGAGCCACGGGTTAGGCAGAACCGTACCCACTTTGTGTCTTTTGGTTAAAGAGACCTAAAGTACATGGTACTTACCGTTGGCATAGATAGAGGGTCTTAGGCTTAGGACAGAAAGACTATAATGCTCATGAGTATTGTCGTCCAAGGGGCGGTGGTGAGACCGCAGTTTTGACCGGGTTCACCGTGTAAGTGCCCTTTGAGTACGGGGTGTGCGGCCGTGTGTGCCTGTACCTGTGATGTTGTGATTATTCACTATAATGCTTATTATGCTAATAAGTGCAGGGAAGGAGCACCGCCGCCCTGAGTTTGGGGGCGGGATCGTTATAATTTGGTCAGCTTTAGCTGACTGTTACTTTTGTTTGCAACCGATGCGGTGAATTGTGCTTGCAGGAGCTGCGGAGCCGAGTGGTAAATAGCGGGCCAAACCCTTGCTTCTGAGCCGGCCGATGAAGGCCTTGTTTTGTTTACTTGTTTAATTCATGTGTGACCTGCCTGCGAGCCGAAGTATGGAAGACACTGTTTTAAATTTAGTGAACTCTTGTAAGGCCATAAGGCCGGTACTTTGTAATTCATTCCTGTTGGGGTTTGCTAGTGGACATTCATGCTTGTTGTTGGGTTCTTATTTCTTGCAACTTAATAAGTTGCTTCTGCTAGATGCTCTTTGTAGGACATTACGATTGGAAGAATGGTTTCAATGAGTAACCCTTCGGTCTGTTTGTGGTATATAGAGCCAACCGAACCTACTGCTATATGCTATTTGACGGATATGGGTGTTACAATTTGGTATCAGACTACCGGTTTCGGTCAGGCTTAAATGAATTCGTGGACGAAATCACTTTAAGGGGGTAGTGAGCACATGTGTGTGTGTCATCGTTATAACATGAAAAGAATCCATGAATGTCCACTTAGGAATGAAAATACACATGTTTGAGGAACCTGCGTGTTCTTATAATTGCTTTTTGCAATTTTGTTCGGTGACTTATTGGTGTTTTATACGACTATAGGTGTCCAGGAGTGATGCGTGGCAGACTGAATGCATGCTTTCTGAGATAAGTATTGCACCCAGCGACGTGCTTGAGACCCCTCCTTCTTTTGAAACCGTAATAAGGGTTGTTGAGGTGGTGTTAGCGGTGACCAATGCACAGTATGGAAGGAATGTGCAACCCTCTGTCCCTGAGGTGGCCTCAACACCGGGTGGTGTGATGGAGAAAATGGCATTTAGTGGACCATTGGGGCAGCAGGTGAACATGCTTTTAGTGCAGGGAGCGCACTCAGTCAGCGAATATTTGCAGGCATTCCTTATATAAAGGTGCTACCCAAGCTTTGAGTTAGAAAGCGAGCAGTCTATAGTCGATAGATTTTATAATGGTTTGTGTAGCGAGTTGCGAATCCTACTGCTAGGACCAAAGTTATTGGGATTCCGTGCCTTGGTGGAATCGGCCAGATCTTTAGAAGTAGAGTTGGGGAGAACTCACCAGATACTAGTGAGTAGGGTTCTGAACCCTGCAGATCCTTTAAGGGCTGCCTACTGCAGAATGCTGAGAAAGAAGGCTAAAGCATCCACTTGAAAAGCTATTTACACTTGTCATACTTGTGGCAAGAAAGGGCACTTTGCCTGAGATTGTCGGGAGGGTGCTCAGACGACAAAGAAAGCTATGTCAGGAGCAGTTGGAGACTCTGGTGCTAAGAAGTCAGAGTTCAAGGTGCTGACTTCAAAGTCCAGTTTCCGAAGGTAGAATAAGAAGGCTTGGGCTTCATGTCCAGCCCCTTTTTCTGGTGCTTCGGTGGCGACTACAGATCGTGCACCGGGCGCTTGATTTACTTGTGGGAAGCTGGGGCATTTTGCCCGTGACTGTTGGAGCGGACGTCCGAAGTCTGAGAGGAAGCAGGGAGAAACTTACAAGGAAAAGGGGCAAGGCAGTTGAGTCAACCGAATCCCATTATGCTCCGACTCAACCAAGAGTCTACAAATTTGGCCAGCATGAGGCCATTAAACAAGCGGATATGGTGATAGGCTTTGTTCTGATTTGTGATAATCCAGCGAGAGCACTCTTCGATATGGGAGCTTCGCACTCCTTTTTTTCCGAAGGTTTCTTATCGCACATCGGAGTCCCCTCTTCGATGGCGAAGGACAAATTATGACGTGTTGTTGCCGATTGGGTGTTCTATGCGCGCGGACAGAGTTTGTGCCGTAAAGATTCGTATTGGGAGTCAGGAGTTAGACTTGCTATCTTCGTTACTGACGCTAGTAGAGTTCGACATCATTTTTGGTATGGACTGGCTTTCGGAGCAGAAGGCATACATATATTGCAATCGTAAGGAAGTAAAGTTGGGAGCTGACTGGGAGATAACATTTATGGGTTCGAAGGGGTCGAGCAAGACCTTAATGTCTGCTCTTCAGGTGGTCAAGGCAGTTCGTGTTGGTGTAGAGCTGTTCTTCACGCTAGTGGAGGCTGCGAAGCCTAAGCCCAATTTGGGTAGCATCCCAGTAGTGTGTGAGTACCATGACGTGTTCCCAGACAATCTTCCCAGAGCCCCACCCCAGCGAGAGATCGACTTCACGATTGAGCTAGTGCCAGGTGCCAAACCATGGTCATACTCTCCTTATAGATTTGCGCCTAAGGAAATGGCGGAGCTAAAGGTCCAACTTGAAGAGTTGTTGGAGCATGGTTATGTGCGTCCAAGATCGTCTCCTTGGATCGCACCGATCCTCTTTGTCAGAAGAAGGATGGAAGTTTGCGGCTCTGTATCGACTTTAGAGAACTGAACAAGTTAACGCAAAAGAACAAGTACCTGATCCCAAGGATTAATGATCTATTTGATCAGTTAGTCGGGTAATCGGTGTACTCAAAATTGGATCTCAAGTCTGTTTACTATCAGTTGAGAATAAGGGAAAGTGATATCCCAAAAACAGCGTTCAGCATGAGATATGAGCATTTCGAGTTTACGGTCATGCCGTTCGGGATGACTAATGCGCCATCAGTGTTCATGGATCTGATGAACAGAACGTTCAGGGAGTACTTAGACCACTTTGTGATCATCTTTATCGACGACATATTGGTGTACTCGCAGTGCGAAGAGGATCACTTCAAGCACCTGCATTTTGTTTTAGAGACGCTGATGAGGAACAAACTATACGCAAAGTTCTCCAAAGGCGAGTTTTGGTTGCCCTCAGTAGCGTTCCTTGGTCATATAGTCAGTGGAGAAGTGATTGCGGTGGATCCGGCGAAGATAGTTGTAATACCAGAGTGGCTTGTGTTTTCTATGGTAGCAGAAGTCCGGAGTTTTCTGGGGCTTGCCGGCTATTACAGGTGCTTTGTAGAGAACTTCTCGCAGATAGAGTTACCTCTCACGAATTTGAAAAGGAAAGATCAGAAGTTTGTTTGGATTCCAGAGTGCACGTAAGATTTTGAAGAGTTGAAGGGTCGGTTGACCACGACGCCAGTGCTAAGTTCGCTGAGTGGGACCGAAGGCTTTGAGATCTACAACAATGCTTTGGGCAGTGGTTTGGGCTGCGTGCTGCTGCAACATGGAAGTGTTATAGCTTATGGCTCGCGTCATCTGAAAGTGCATGAGAGAAATTATCCGGTCCACGACTTGGAGTTAGCGGCCATGATTTTTGCTCTGTAGCTGTGGAGGAATTATTTTTACGGCATAAAGGTCGATATTTATACCGACCACAAGAGCCTGAAATACCTGTTAGACCAGAAGGATTTGAATATGAGGCAGCGGAGATGGATGGAGTTCCCGGGGGACTATACATTCAAAATTCATAATGTGCCTAGGAAAGGCAATGCAGTTGCAGATGCGTTGAGTCATAGGGCTCCCGCGCAAGCCAACTGGTTGTCAGTTCATGACGAGCGATTGATTTGGATGTTGGAGGCGTTAGATATCTCTTGTGTTGATAAGAAGACTAGCGCCAATTGAACTGGACGGAAGTTCAGTATGATCTGGCTGATCGGATTCGGCAAGCTATGGCTTTGGATAGCAGCATGAACCAAATCATGGAGGCGGTTTCGAATGGGTTAAATTCCCAATTTACGGTTGAAGATGGACTGTTAAGGAAGGATAGTCGTTTGTGCATCCCAAACGTAGGTAATTTACGGGTGGAGTTAATGTTTGAGGCTCATCATACCAAGTACTCGATTCACCCAGGGAGCATGAAGATGTACCGAGATCTGAAGAAGTTGTTCTGGTGGCTAGGACTCAAGAAGGATGTGTCACTATATGTGGCAAAGTGTCAGACTTGCGCCTTAGTGAAGGCAGAGTGCCAAAAGCTAGGTGGTTTCTTGAAGTCTTTGCCTATTCCGGAGTGGAAGTTCGACGATATCTTAATGGACTTTGTGTATGGATTGCCAAGGTAGCAGAAGGGAAACGGTATCATCTGGGTGATCGTAGATCGGTTGACAAAAGTGTCTCACTTCATTCTGAATAGGAAGGATGATTCGGTGGAGAAACTGGCAAAGCTTTATGTGGACAACATTGTTAGACTACACGGTGTGCCCCGCAGCATCGTGAGTGATAGAGATGGGTGGTTTACGTCCAATGACTGTAGGTTTGTGCAGCAAATGCTGGGAACTAAGTTGAAGTTCAGCACAACCTTTCATCCGCAGACGGATGGTTAGACCGAGAGGGTCAACAGGACGATGGAAGACATGCTTCGCATGTGCGTCCTAGATTTCGGGAAGCAGTGGGAAAGTCATCTGTATTTGGTGGAGTTTGCGTACAACAACAGCTACCAAGCGAGCATACAAATGGCACCCTTCGAGGCCCTATATGGTAGAAAATGTCGCACGCCGTTGTCGTGGTTAGAAACGGGTGAGGCGAGGTTGTATAAAAAGTAAGAGGTGGAAAGCGCCACTTCATTGGTACGAACCATTCAAGAGCGTTTGTTGATCGCTCAAGATATGCAAGCTAAATACTATAATACCAAGCATCAGAACGTGGAGTTCGCTGTTGGCGAATGGGTGTATTTGAAGATAAAGCCGTTCAAGGGTGTTTCACGGGTACGACGCTTGAAGAAGCTGAGCCTGAGGTACCATGGGCCATTTGAGATCCTGGAGCGAATTGGTGAAGCGGCTTATCATCTAGAGCTATAGGCGGAGTTGAGTGGTCTATACGATGTATTCCACATATCAGCGTTGCGGAAGGCGGTGTAAGAGCCTTCACAGGTGATTGCGGTTGATCAAATACCAGTGGATGAAGGGTTGACAACAAGGGTCAAGCCCGTTCGTATTGAGGACTCTGAAGTCAAGCGACTTCGTAACAAGGAGATCAGGATGGTAAAAGTCCATTGGGACAATTATGGTCAGGAGGAGCTCTCATGGGAGCGGGAGCAGACCATGCTTGAGGAGTACCACGAGTTATTCCACTCGGGTACCGCTTTTGTTTTTGTGTATCTTTTCCTTTTGGTAATTTCGTGGACAAAATTCTTTTAAGAGGGAGAGAGCTGTAACGCCCCGAAACTCAAAAGAGGGACGGGTGGCGTTTTGAGCCAAGTATGGTACTTGGTAGAGGTCACACGGCCTGTGACACGGGCGTGTCCCAGGGGCGTGTCGTGCTCGGGTTCAGCGATGGCCAAGTGTTCGATAAAATTGAAGTCGATGAGCATCGAACAGCGAACACGGCCTGATACACCGGCGTGTCCCAGGTCATGTCCTACTCAGGTTGATAGCCGAGTTGTGTTAGGGGAGAGACACAACCTGAGCCCAGGCATGTTTGGGTCCGACACGGGCGTGTGAAATTCGATACGGGTGTGTCAGATACCCGTGTTCTCCTCGGGTTGGTGCTGGACCTGTGTCGATGGAGGAACATGCCCAGCTACACGTGCATGTACTGGATGACACGGGCGTGTCAAGCCTGACACAAGCTTGTCGAGTACCCGTGTTCTTTTCGGGACACGACGGTTTCGGCGGCAAATGAGGCACACGGCCTTGGACATGGGTGTGTTGCAAGTCGTGTTCGGTCCAGGAAGTTCATTTTAAGTGCGAATCGTGGCCGTCTGTTTCCTTATTTTGGGATCCAACGGCTCAGGGCTGTTCCTGTTGGGTTATACCCGGGAATAGGGCTTAGAAACCCTCATTTCTTTTAGTTTCATTCTCTTTCTAAGTTCTAGAGAGAGGGGAGAGCAAGGAGGAAGAAGGAAGAGAGATCCGGTCGCCGGAGGAGATTCGGAGCGCCAAATCGCAATTCGAGTCAAGATCTACGGAGGCGAGATCATCACGGTGCTTTCCATCCGTATAGATTTCCATGGCACCAAATAGGAATGCTAGGGTAACGATTTTCTTCTTGAGCATGTGAAGCTCTCCTTCTTTTGCATAAGGAAACCCGCTCCCGCGAGTATGCGGTGAGTGTGCAGCGTTCCTTGGGATAGATGTGAATAGTCCCCCTTGTTTGCATGTAGAGTCCGAAATCGAGATACAGACATAGGCATGGTGGGTGAAGCCTATCCGGACAAGTTGTTCTGGATCGCAGATGTTTCATTGTACATGATTAGCCAAAGAAGACTCCGTGCCTTTTGTTGTTTTCGGGTTTTCTACACGGTAGATTGCAACAGGGAGTGTTGGGGATTAACTCCAAGGTGCACCCGGAAAACTGGGTGGAAATGCATTTCTGCCAACTTGGTGGCATGGGAGCCAGCCTTGAACATAACTGGGTTATGTGCATGTTTGTTCGTTTTGGGACTCGAGGAAGCTTGACCCGCGCATATGACTTAAATTGACATTGCGGTGTGAGCAATGGGTTAGGCAGAACTGTACCCTCTCTGTGTCGTTTGGTTAAAGAGACCTAAAGTACATGGTAATTACCGTTGGCATAGATGGAGGGTCTTAGGCATAGTCCAGAAAGACTATAATGCTCACTAGTATTGTCGTCCAAGGGGAGGTGGTGAGACCGCGGTTTTGACCGGGTTCACCGTGTAAGTGCCCTGAGAGCACGGGGTGTGCGGCTGTGTGTGCCTCCACCTGTGATGTTGTTATTATTCACTATAATGCTTATTATGCTAATAAGTGCAGGGAAGGAGCATCGTCGCCCTGAGTTTGGGGGCGGGATTGTTATAATTTGGTCAGCTTTAGCTGACCATTACTTTTGTTTGCCACCATTGCGGGTTTTTTGTGCTTGCAGGTGCTGCGGAGCCGAGTGGCAAATAGAAGGCAAAGGCCCTTGTTGCTGAGCCGGTCCTTGAAGGCCTTATTTTGTTTACTTGTTTAATTTATGTGTGACCGGCCTGCGAGCCGAAGTATGGAAGACATTGTTTTAAATTTAGTGAACTCTTATAAGGCCATAAGGCTTGTACTTTGTGTACTTTATAATTCATTCCTGTTGGGGTTTGCTAGTGGACATTCATGCTTGTGGCTGGGTTCTTATTTCTTACAACTTAATTAATTACTTTCTCTAGATGCTTTGTGTAGGACGTTACGATTGGAAGAATGGTTTCAATGAGTAACCCTTCGGTCTGTCTGTGGTATATGACGTCGAGCCCCAGCTGGACCTACTGTTATATGCTATTTGACAGATAGGGGTGTTATAACACGGACAAAAGAAATTTTGTTGTAACAAAATTTGCTAATGCAAAACTTTTGTTACAATATAATTAGTTCTGTCCGATTCGCAGACTTAAGCTTTTGTTGCCGGTCTAGCCGAATCAGAGCCCGCATGTTGGTTTATCCGGTTCACTAAGGGCAAACGTAGAAATTTAAAAATTACAAAAAGGGTTCAGGATAATCCCTAATATCCCGATACCAATTTTTTTCGCATTAAGGTGAATCGAGAGAGGGCAGGGAGAGAGCTCGGCAAATCCCCAACGACAACCTAGGATTGGCGAGTTCCCAGCATGATCAAGCGAGGCAATTCCTTCTCTTCACCATATTCGCTACCCCCCCCCCCGAGCTTATCTTTTGCACTGCCCACTAGGGCAACCAGCGGGTCATACCATCAAGGAGAGCTCCGGCGAAATCCAGGAGGAAATACATCAGTGACGAGCCTCCGGTGAATCCCCCTCCTTCTTGACACCTGATCCCGACCATTCTGAGAGAGTCAGGCGACGGAGGTGACACCACCGTGAACCCTTACAAAATTAAAGCAGTCGCCGTCTTCACTACCAAAACCCAATCCACCACTCTACGCACTAGGGCTGCCGTCCTGTCCAAATGCCGATGACATCTTCTCCCCTTTGTAAGGTATACTTCACCTCTTTCTTCGTTGTCTTTCTGGACTGAAACACTAGGGCAGCCCCTTATTCCATCATCTGTTCAATTCCCCAGCCCCTCTCTTCAACCCAGGAAATAACCAGAAGTTGCAAAACACGCCCCCCCCCATTCTACATTCATCTACCTGTAAGCAACCCTAACGTAACCCCATTTTTTTTACATCTATGGAATATATGTGCTTCTTACTTTCCATTATATCCAGTCTTTAAGCCATGTACACCCGTAAAGCAATGGGGAAGGGGACGATTTCTATTAGCAAGGGCGCTCAGTTTGTGAATGATGAGGCCCAAAAACACTACGAATCGCTCAAGGGGAAGCCAGTTATTTATGAGCGGGGGTTTCAAATTGAAGTCCGAGGATGGAGCATGAAGTACATTAAACATATTTGGCAATAGGGTGTCATCCGAGGGAAGATGCAATCTTGTAATGGGTATATGAGTTCTATGCAAACGCCCCCTTCCATCTGAATAACAAGATGCTTGTGCGGGGAAAGGCAGTTGATTGTTCTGCAGCGGCCGTTAACAACTTTTTCGACTTAGAAAATTTTGAGGATAGAATTTTTGATCAATTACTTAAGATGCTCACCCCCCTCAAGGTGGCCACAACACTATCCACCTCCTCACAAATCAAATGGGACAATGAATCAAAGAATATGCTCCTCTCCGCCAGATTCAAACGCGAGGCCAAGGTTTGGCTCTTATTTGTCAACATATCTGTCTTCCCAACCAAGAATTCCAACCGAGTATCATTCCCACGTGCGGTGTTCATCTACTGTGTTTTGAAAGGTATCAAAATCAATGTGGGGCAAATCATTGCAAACCAACTGTGGGAGAGGGTTGAAGCCAAGGCCGGCCAACAACTATGGTTTCCAACATTAATCACTGCCTTTTGTCGCTTTGCTGGAGTGGGCGAGAGGGATGATGTCATTACACCGGTAGGGCATCACCTTACCCACAACGTTATCTCTTCTTACATCAAAGTATCCACTCGGAGAGGCGAGCTTATGGGCGTGCCCTCACCAGCATCATCGCCTTCTGCTCCCCCAAAATCAGCTGCTCAAACCTCTCGACAATCAGACCCCATTCAGAAGGACTCATTACAGATCATGAAGTATTTAAAACACATCACGGAGTACCAACGTTGTCATCACAACATCATTTCTGCGTAATTAAAAACTCTGAATAGCAATCAACAGAAATTATTGCGACATGCGCACCTCCCAATCGGTGACCAATCTCTTCCCTTTCTTTCACCATTCGATGAAGATGGTTACATGCTTAATGCTCGCGGCAAACGAGTGGATCCCTCGGTTGATGATGTGGCAGATGACATGGAGACGTCCAACGAAGATGACGAAAGTGATGAGGATATGGGAAGTGATGATAACATTGATGCTGACAAGGACGAAGAGGGTGACGAGTGAGGAGCTTCAGTTGTTTGGGTTATTTGACTTAATATTTTGCGATGCCGTGTTGGTATGGTATTTTTATTTGTATTTCTGTTATGCTTCTGGACAGCTAGGCACTACTAATTTAAATTTTGCCTGACCTGCATCATAAACTCATCTTGAACGCATTTAATTTCAACTCTTATTTTGATGCTATCTGGATTTGGTAATTTGTTAGTATTTGAACAGGGCTTTATGTTGGGTCATGTTTCACACTCTGCTCCATGTTCATTTCATTAAATGCTTTAATCTAACTTAGTTAATCTCATGATGTTATATAATAGTCTTTACCTGTACGATTTGGCCCACTAACATGGCTGATTTTCACTAATGACTTGATCTGGTCAGTTCATCATTTCTCTGCAATCTAATGGTGGTTTGCGTGCTAGATGGATACACTTTTGATGTACACTTATAAATAAAATTAATTAGCATCTATTCAGTTTGCTTGGATTTGAACTTTTTTGTGGAACTAATGAGATATCTAATTCTGGAAGCAAGTCTTCGTTGTGGCTTGGTGTGTAGTCCTTTGCAGGTATTTGTTAGAAAAACAGTCGCGGTCAGCTTTTGAATCATAATATTATATAATCGAACGAAAATGAGGCGAGGGATTAATACTTTGGTCTGCATATTTCAGGGGAGTAATTTATTTTAATGGATTTATTTACGTATATTTTATATAAATCGTCAAATTGATGACTTCACCCGGATTAGGCACTAATTAACGAAACATCTTTGCTACGGACTAGCAATAACCTAGGTGTGAGTGTGTGCATTAACTCGCACCAATGAGTGGATAATAATTTACTAAATTTTAACTACAAAATAATCCTTGCTCTTAGTTCAAACAATGCAATTTTATTTGATTGGTACATTTGTCAAACCTAAAAAGATAGACTTTGTTTTTAAAGTTAGTAAGATATATTAGAGCTCCATTTTCGACTTCCCCTATGCACTGTATTCCTTAAAATATGTCTGTCCTACAAAAGAATGTTATTAACTTCCAAACATAGCAGGGGATGGATGAACAATAACTGAGCCGATTTGGTATGCTAACACATTGAGTCTTCGTAGTTACTTTATATCCTAATCCATAATCATTAGTTACTTCTTAACGATTCTTCCTACTTTGGGTGTTTTATATAAAAAAATAGTGATTGGGTAAAGATGTCATAGTGATATGTGGCCCTAGTATGTGTACACCTACTTGGAATGATCCCAACTATGGCCTTAAGCAAAGAAAAAAAAACTTTTATGATTAAAATGCCATAGTGACATGCGGCCTAGTTATGTATACATATCTGGAATGACCCCAACTATGAGCACAAAAAAAGAAGAAGAAAAATATATAAAGGTCATAGTGACATGAGGCCTAAGTGTGTGTATACCCACTCGAAATGATCCCAACTATGGGCATAAAAATTATATATGAGCTTGAAAGGTGAACCCCATGGTAGGGTGAAGAATTAAGAATAATTACTAGGGAAGTGCCTTGCTACCATTAAAGTTAATATTTCTTGCCCAAGTCATTGCTCACCACATTGCATGCCCTTATGATTTTTCCTCCACTACTAAACTCTTGTGGAAGCTAACATAAGGCTTAGTCCATTTTCCATCACACCCTATCTATGCAGAATTTTAATAAATTATGTTGTTTGGGAGTAGATAGTTTTAAGGAATATCACACACAACACTAGGAAATTGTCATGGAGCTTTAGTCTTTATCGAACTAATGAATCTTCACAAGTTTGAAATTTTAGGTGATTGACACTTGAACCAATCTAAAAAGGTTTTGTTCAAGAGTAAGGTCATTTGGAACATGTTTGTGGCAAGTGTTCACTCACTAAATGGTGTGTAATGTTTTATCTTTGCTAGGGACTAGCAAAGGTACAGGTGTGAGGGTGTGATAACTTCACAAAATGAAGTTATCTTGTGCATCAATTCGCCGTATTTTGACTAAGTTATTTGACAAAATTTGATTAAAAATATTTGTAAATGAGTAAATTATTATTTCTGAGAAAATTTATGTATTATTAACGTTTTAATTTGTTTTTATGATAGAGAATCAGGAAGAAATAAACTTGTACAATCGATGATAAGCATAAAAAACATGAAGGAAATGATACAATAAATTCATAAGAATTTTCGGAGCAGTTTTGCTGAAAATCTGGACAGAAAAAAATTGTTGCAACAAAATAAAATTTGTTACAACAAAACCTGCGAATTTGAATTTTCAAATTCCGAAAATAACTCAAATATAGTGAAAGTGAGGGTATGATCTACCTTTACTATAGAGAGGGGGGGGGGGTGAATAGAGTATTTTAAAATAATTTTGCAAATTAAAAATTAATTTGTAGTGGAAGACTTAATTTATTTATAGTGTATTGTGCTTGCAGTAAATAAAACAAAGTAAAGCAAGAAAGCTAATTCACAGTACACAGCAAATAAAACACAAACAACCAGATAACACAAGGAGCTATAGTGGTTCCCCAATCAACCTGGGTATATCCACTCTTCTACCACCCTATGTAGGAATCCACTGCAGGATGAGTTGATCAGGTGTCCTGGGCACCAATGAGCTTAAAATAAGGTGCTTAAAAACCAAACCAGATTTTTTGATCAGGTGTCTTGCCACCACTGAGTTTTGACAAGGTGCCAGGAACCTAACACAAAACTTTTGAAGGGAGTTATGTATAACTCTTTTTACAGCAAAAGAAAATGAAAAGAGTGAAGGAGTTCTTCTCTGTCAACAATCAAAGAGAAGACTAGTGGATTTGTTGTTGTCAAAGCTCCCCCTGAGATTAGCAGTAGGTAAAGAGAAGAAGCTTCGCACAGGGTGATAGGCCTTCAGTAAGTTGAGATCTCCAGTAATTGATAATTTCAGCAAAAGCTAAAATGTGTTGTGTCTGGAGTCTTTGATTGATGAAGCCTGGAAAACTTGAATCAGAGAAGAGATCTGAAAGAGTAGAAGGGATTCTTCTCTGTGTGTTGATCTCCTTCTCTGTTCTATTGCTCGTGTTTTGTAAAAACTCTAACTATATAATCCTGTAGAATTCTTGAGAGATATTCTTCTTCTTGGTTATATGCCTCTATTGTCTGTAGCGATATTATGAAAATCGAATCTCATAGATAGTCGTTAGCCAATCATAAATGACTTCCTTAATTGATAGTTGCCTCTGGAGGAAAGTCCTAAGAAACATTCTCTTTTAGTCTCCTTGAAACTTGCTCCAGATTGATTGAAACAGCTATAAAATATTCTGCATTAAATGCTGGATATGGAAGATATTTGAATTCCATAACATACTTATTTGAAATCCTGAAATCGTCGATCTCTCAGGAAAATTGTCGATCTGAGCTCGACTATCGTCGATCTGAGCTCAGAGATCTGGATTTTGACTTGAGACAGAAATCGTCGATCTGAGCTCGGAGATCGTCGAACTGAGTTCGACGCCTCATCGACCTGAGCTCAGAGATAGTCGAACTGAGTTCGACGCCTCATCGATCTGCGCTCGACGATAATTGCTTTTGGTCTTCTGCACTTGTAATCTGAACTAGGAGGTCTTGGGGGCAGCTTTCAAACCTAAGTTTTAAGCCTTAGACCTATTCTAGTTGACCTTTAAAACTATACAATGAGGTCAAGACACAATCATATGAACATAGTGATCCTTACCCAAATCAGTAATAGGATGTTCCAACAATCTCCCCCTATTTGGGTTAGGATTACTATTTACATGATTTATAGGAATTTTAAAAGCATACAAGCAGAAATAAATACAACATTGCAGAAAAGTAAACAATAGCATTGTAGAAGCATATGTATAATCACACTGCAAATTTGTTCAGAGTGAGATATATATAGTTCAGCTTACACTATCAGTCCTTTTCCTTGCCCTTTTTGAAAAGAATTTCCCTATTGGGGTTTTCAGCTTCTCTCTTAGATTTTCTATCATCAGCAGTACCAAGAGAAGTTTGAGATTTGGCTCTGGGAACAACTGCCTCTGGGTGTAATTCCATGTACCTTTCTGGATCAAAGAATTTTCTGGAAGAATACCTTTCAAGCTCTTGCTTTCTCTATTCAGAAAATGTTGAAATGTTGGAAGTGTCTTTCCCTTGTTCTCTGGCTTTCCTCATCTAGTCTAAAACAGCTAGCTCCTTCATCCTGGTTGTCCAAGAGACTGGATTGCTCTCTTGATCTTCAAATGGAACAGGAGGCTCATATCTGTTAATAGTATCTGAAGGAGCAACTTTTGAGGGAACACTTTCTTTGAGCTTATAAGGGAATGGACCAGTAGTTGAATCAGTTGAGCCTTGTCCTTCCCTTTGATAAGATTGCTGTCTAGACTGTCCTCTTGAATACACTCTATAATCTCTTTGATTTCCTCTGTATTGACCTCTTCTTGACTGGTAGCCTCTTTGCTGATGTCCTCTGGATTGAGATCTTTCTTGAAACTGAGAGGAACTTTTAGATGAAGTATGAGAGGTTTAATGAGCTGAATTCCACCAGATCCTGCACCTAGAGAAGGAGGAGGAGGAGGATTATAATGAGATATGCCTCGGTCATATTTCCTTCTCTTCCTCATAGCCTTCAACTGGTTCTTAGAAAATTGCATCCAATGTTCAGTATTAGGATAATCATGCAATATATAGTAAGGAATGTCATTATCAGAAGTGGCTTTCTTTGTAGGAACTTTCTTCATTGCTTTACTTCTAGCTTTCCTCTTCCTTGCAATAGTTGTAGAGAAATCATCTGAATCTGTCCTGAATTCTTCACTATCAAAGCTCTAGGGCTTATCATACATAACACCTATTTCCTTGTAAGCTGCCTTGGTAGGAGAATCAGGAGCAGAAGCAGTAATAGCAGTAGCATCAATAGCAAAAACAACACTAGAGGCAGCAGTAGTAACAACAGAAATAATAACAGAGGCATTTGAAACAATAATATTCACAACAGCAGGCTCAGCAGGCTCTAAAGCAATAGCCTCTGTGATCATCACATCATTATCATCAAAAGCAACAGCAGCAGGAACTTCCATAGCCTTGATTGAATCAATGTATGATTGGATCAAGCTGCGATCATAGATAGTAACAAGCACAATGGCCTTAGAAAGATCTTAAGCTTCTGAAGCTAGAAGATATCTGCTAAATAGACCATCAAAAACTGAAAGCAAGAACCTGAAAGATGGGACTGGGGCTGGAGCTGGAACATCTGGCACTGCTTCTGAACTAAGCATGAAGTCTGAATCTTCAGCATACATCATGACTACTTCATTGGGCATCTCCCCCTGCCTAGATTCAGTAGAAACTGGATCAAGGCACCCCAAAGAAGGGATTGCCTGAGGAAGATGGGAAGAAGTTAGCCTTGCAGATAAATCATTTATAGATTTTAGTAGAGGAGCCAAGGAGGTATCCAACAAGAGTGTTAGCCTGGGAGCTAACTTCTCATATAATCTATCAGCAAGAGCAGGAACATCTACTTGCTCAAGGGAGGCTTGAGTAGAGGTAGAGAAGAAAGTTGCAGAAGTTGATGTAGTTGGTGGAGCTGTAGAAATGTGTGGAGTTGATGTTGATGGATGGGGTATGGATGGTTCAGATATAGGGATGGTGGTGATGGATGTAACTGGGATGGTAACTGATGGTATGACTGAGGTTATGGATGAGGTGAATGAGGGCTGAGCTAAGATGTCTTGAAGAAGCAGTTGGTAGGAGGTGGAAGAAGATGGAAGCTCTTTAGGAGATGAATGAGAATCATCCATATAGGAGTCATCTATCAGGTTGAATGATGGAATTTGAATGGATGACTCAAGGTCAAGAGGGGGATAAAAATGTAATGGATGAAATTATTCTTGAAGAGTGGCTGGTGGAGGTGTAGAGATTATAGGTGAGGAAATTGAGATGGGAGAAGATGAAATTGAGATGGGAGATGAAATGGTTGAGGAAACTTGAGGTGGAGATGGTGGAGATGAGGAGGAGGAAGAAGGAAAATCTTCTAAAGGAGCAGTTGCCTGAGGGGAAGTGACTGTCACTGTCCTGGTGCCTGAAGTAGTATGAGCTGCAGAACCCATGCTGGGTTTAGCAATCTGCCTATCCCATTTTCCAAAGAGAGCACAAGATAGTCTCTTGGAAGCATTTATATGCATGCCATTTGATACTAGTAGTTGGGGCATTTGTTGTGCAAAAACAAACCTATTATTCTCCCAAAATTAACAAAATTCTTGTTGATTTTCTTCTTAATCAGATCAAAGAAAATCTCTCCCCAGTTAAAGTGTTTCTTATTTACAATAACAGCCATTAGGCAAAACTGATATCTAGAAATAGTATCATGGGCAGAATATTTTGCTAAAATGACTTTGCCCACTACATCAGCCAGAAATATGTACTCTACTGAAAGATTTTTCTTAAGTAATTTATTAGGTTTTGTTGTTGTATGTCCCATTCTATCCAGCATATTAGAAAATTCTTCTCCAGACAACTCAACATTATCATATCCAGTGCTCAGTTGAAAAACTTCTGTCAAAAGTGCAGGAGTAAGGGATACCTGGGTTCCTGAAATAGTCCCGACAACTATATTCTGATCCAGGTTGTGGGCTGTGTATACCCATTCCTTGATTTCGTCGGCAGCCAGCTTCATCCTTGAGGTCATGATGGTGACCAACTATTGTTCTTTGAAAAATTCTAGAATGTCCTTGAAAATCTGATCACTGCCTTCAAATGAATCCATATCTATATCAAAACCTGTATCAAATTTCATCGCGGCTAAAACAACAACTGAAACGGCCATGATTTTCCTGCAAAGACAAACCAAACAAGACCAAGTGTAGAGGGGTTTGGAGGGAAAGAAAGCTCTGCAGAAAGTATGAATGCGCAAAGGAGAACGACGGCCGAAAAAATGATTTTATATCAGGGTTCGACGCTGAAATGGAAAGATCGTTGAACTCAGTTCGACGATCTGGGCTTTTAAAGAAATCTGAAAGGTCTTCAACATCGTCGATCTCTGTTCGATGATATTGGAGAGCATTGAGCTCCATTCGACAATCTCTGACCGGAAAGAGATAGCCTAGCACTATCTGGGAAATGCTGAGCTCCGTTTGACGCTTTCATGAGAACGTCGATCTCCATTCGACGATCTTTAGGAAAACATCGAGCACAGTTCAGAGTTAAGAAAGAACCTATAGACACTAGAAAAATAAAGTTTTTAGCCTAGTCTTTGTCAATTTTAAGGTTTTAAAAATCTTGGATCTTAATTTAGACTTCCTCCATCTAGCATTCCTAACTGATTAAGGAAGAATGTGTGTTTCTTTTCATCCAAGGGTTTGGTGAAAATATCTCCCCTTTGCAAATCAGTTGGGATATATTGAAGTTCAATTTTATTCTTTTAAACATTATCTCTTAGGAAGTGATGCCAAATCTCTATATGTTTTGTCCTACTATGTAGGACGGGATTTTTGGCTATAGAAATAGCACTGGTGTTATCACAAAAGATTTTTGACTTATCTAAGTTGTAGCCATAGTCTAGGAGCTGATTTTGAATCCACAATATCTGTGAGCAACAACTACCTGCTGCCATGTATTCAGCTTCAACAGTTGATGTGGACATAAATGTTTGTTTCTTACAAAACTAGGAGACAAGTCTGTCACCAATCAACTGACAAGTTCCACTGGTGCTTTTCCTGTCTACTCTACATCCAGCATAATCAGCATATGAAAATCCAGTTAATTCAAATCCTGAATCTTTTGGATACCAGAGATTTAGATTTGGATAACTTTTCACATACCTAAGAATCCTTTTTACTAATGTTAGGTGTGACTCTCTAGGGCTTACTTGGAATCTAACACTGATGCATGTAGCAAATATTATGTCAGGTCTACTAGCTGTAAGATACAATAAAGAGCCAATCATTGCTCTATATGTTGTCTGATCAAAAAGTTTCCCATGTTCATCAGCATATAATACAACATTAGTAGGCATAGGTGTTTTCATAGATGATGCTTCAGACATACCAAATTTCTTAACCAACTCTTTTGCATACTTGGTTTGAGAAATGAATATGCCATCAGCATGTTGTTTGACTTACAATCTTAGAAAGACGAAAATCTCACCCATGCTACTCATTTCAAATTTTGAATGCATTAGGTTGGAAAACCTCTTGCACAAGTTTGAATTAGTAGATCCAAAGATAATGTCATCTACATAATTTTGTACTAGTAGGATATTGGACCTATGGGTTCTAATGAAAAGAGTTTGGTCTACTCTACCCCTTTTAAAATCATTTTCCAAAAGAAAGCATGCTAAGGTCTCATACCATGCTCTAGGAGCTTGCTTGAGACCATATAATGCTTTCTGCAATTTAAAAACATGATCAGGATGAGTAGGAGAGATAAAACCTGGGGGTTGTCTGACATAGACTTAAAGAAAGCTTGCTTTATGCTTCAGGTTCAGATTCAGATCCTGACTCTTGTTCTACATCTGAATTATGTTGAGAGGCATTGATAGGCATCATGCAAAAGTCCTTCTCTTGGGCATCATCTTCATCATCACTTGATCTTGATGAAGTATCTGATTCTTCTTCAGTCTTACTCCACGTCTCAGCTACAAATCCTTTCCTGGTATGCTTGTTCTTGCTAGAGGAGGATTTGTCATAGTTATTTCTCCTGGAGTCTTTGTCTCTTCTCCTTTCTCTCTTATCTTTCTTGTCCTTGTTTTGGTTCACTGGTCAGTCAGGCATAATATGGTCTGGTTTCCTGCATCTAAAACAGATAATCTCTTTATTACTAGATTTGTCATACCTTAGCTTTTCATGGCCTCTGGATGACCTTTTCCTAAAGTCTTTTCTAGCCATCTTATAGAATCTTTTGGTTATTAGGCTCATTAGCTCTTCATTGCATGTGACCTTGTCTTCAGGCTATTCTTCTGTGGCTTTAAAAATAATTGTCTTCTCCTTTCTTGTTGCTGGAGAAGCTGTCTTTTACTCTTCCTCTCTATTTTTGATGAGCAACTCATAAGACTTGAGCTTGCCCAATAGAGCTTCAGTGTTGATCTCATTCAAGCTTCTGGCATCCTTGATTGGCCAGATCCTTGAGTCCCAAGTGCTGGGGAAGCATATTAGGATCTTATCATTGAGTTCAGTCAGTGAGATCTCCTTGTCCAAAGTTTTCAATTCACTGACAATTAGACTGAGTCTGTTATACATGTCAGCTACTGACTCAGTTTCTCCCTTCTTGAAGTTCTCATACTAGGTTATGAGATGAGATCTTCTTTCCTTTCTCTCATCAGCAGATCCTGACATAAGCTCAGATAGCTTGTCCCAGATTTTCTTTGCTGAGTTACATTCAGCTACTTTATGAAATATATCATCAGACATTGTCTGAGCCAATATATTCATTGCCTTTGCATCAGCAACTTTCCACTTCTTGATGTCTGTATCTATTCCTGAAGGGGGTGGAACAGCATTTGTACTTGTGGTTTCTGGAGGTCTTGGAGACACTGTCAAAACAGAATTAAAGATATCCTCATCAATAGAATTCATGTACAATTTAATCCTTGCCTTCCAAAGTGCAAACTTAGAAAGATTGCACACTGGAGGTCTGGTGCTTGCATAGTCTTTGTTCTGTGCCATGGATTTATATTAAAATAATTATAATAGAAATAACAACCCTCTATTAAAGGTTGATCTTATCAGAGATCTTTTGGTTCAGGTGTTAGCTTGTAAAAATAACCAACCTAGTGATGGTTTAGTTGTTGAATAACCAACCTCCCTCTGATACCAATTGAAAGTGAGGGTAAGATCTACCTTTACTCTAGCGGGGGGGGGTGAATAGAGTATTTTAAAATAATTTTGCAAATTAAAAATTAATTGGCAGTGGAAGACTTAATTTATTTATAGTGTATTGTGCTTGCAGTAAATAAAACAAAGTAAAGCAAGAAAGCTAATTCACAGTACACAGAAAATAAAACACAAACAACCAGATGACACAAGGAGCTATAGTGGTTCCCCAATAAACCTGGGTACATCCACTCTTCTACCACCCTAGGTAGGAATCCACTGCAGGATGAGTTGATCAGGTGTCCTGGGCACCAATGAGCTTTTGATAAGATGCTCAAAAACCAAACCAGATTTTTTTATCAGGTGTCTTGCAACCACTGAGTTTTGACAAGGTCTCAGGAACCAAACACAAAACTTTTGAAGGGAGTTCTGTATAACCCTTTTACAGTAAAAGAAAATGAAAAGAGTGAAGGAGTTATTCTCTGTCAACAATCAAAGAGAAGACTAGTGGATTTGTTGTTGTTAAAGCTCCCCCTGAGATTAACAGTAGGTCAGGAGAAGAAGCTTTGCACAGGGTGATAGGCCTTCAGTAAGTTGAGATCTCCAGCAATTTATAATTTCAGCAAAAGCTAAAATGTGTTGTGTTTGGAGTCTTTGATTGATGAAGCTGGAAAACTTGAATCAAATAAGAGATCTGAAAGAGTAGAAGGGATTCTTCTCTGTGTGTTAATCTCCTTCCCTGTTCTATTGCTTGTGTTCTATAAAAACTCTAACTGTATAATCCTGTAGAATTCTTGAGAGATGTTCTTCTTCTTGGTTATCTGTCTCTATTATCTGTAGTGATATTATGAAAATCCAATCTCCTAGATATCCATTAGCCAGTCATAAATGACTTCCTTAATTTATAGCTGTCTTTGGAGGAAAGTCCTAAGAAACATTCCCTTTAAATCTCCTTGAAACTTGCTCTAGATTGATTGAAATGGCTACAAAATATTCTGCATTAAATGCTGGATATGGAAGATATTTCAATTCCATAACATACTTATTTGAAATCCTGAAATCGTCGATCTCTCAGGAAAATCGTCGATCTGAGCTCGACTATCGTCGATCTGAGCTCAGAGATCTGGATTTTGACTTGAGGCAGAAATCGTCGATCTGAGCTCAGAGATCGTCGAACCGAGTTTGATACCTCATCGACCTGAGCTCATAGATAGTCGAACTGAGTTCGACGCCTCGTCGATCTGCGCTCGACGATAATTGCTTTTGGTCTTCTGCACTTGTAATCTGAACTAGGAGGTCTTGGGGGCAGCTTTCAAACCTAAGTTCTAAGGCGTAGACCTATTCTAGTTGACCTTTAAAACTATACAATGAGGTCAAGACACAATCCTATTAACATAGTGATCCTTACCCAAATCAGTAATAGAATGTTCCAACATATGGTAATTTTAAAAGTGAAAGGCGGCTTACTTTCATTAATTCTGGAGATCCTTTGAGGCTTCATTACCATATAAAGGGGATTTTTAGATCTTTTCATCATCTTTGTCATTTTGGAGAAAGAGGAGGCCAAGTCTAGGGTTCTTGACAGGTGAGAAGAGGATTTCGGCCATGATAAAGGGTAGATCCAAATTTTTGAAACCATAAACTGTAAGATCTTTTTAGTTTTGTTGTGTGTTCTTTTCTTTGCTATGAACAAAACTCTCCTAGTCTTGTATAAGGAGATTACTATGTGTGTTTTTATGGTGTAAATCTCTTGGTTGTTGAGATTTGTTGGATGACTTTTCATATTGTGAACTTTTGAATTTATTAATGAGATTTTTGGCTTTGTCTTCATCTTATATTTTGCTGTGAGAATCGAGAGATGAGCAGCACAATATTAATTTGACGACTATTTCATTGCACCGCAAGATTCAAGAGAGGAGTGGTGTAAAACGTTTAACCAAAGATCTCTACTTTTGCATTGTATTTCTAGATTTGAGATAGGAGAAGTGCAATCACTCATTAGTTCATTGTAGTTTAAAGGAGCGGAGGAGACTCCCTCCTTTTGCTAGCGATTCGATTTATATGTTAAGCAATATTCTTCATTCCTCTTAAGTTAGAGATAACTAGGAGAATTTAGGACGTTGGGATTTCCGAGATTCGAGAGATGAGGATTTCTTCTATAAAAATCATCGCATTATAATTCATTCAACACTCTTAACTAATATTATCTACACACCATTTAGATGCCCATAGGAAATCTAAATACAAGACTATTTTCTTCAATTGATAAAAGTATTTTTCAAAGCTTTCGAGTAGTCTACTTAATTTAATTCTTACTTAACCATCTTGATTAATTAGCAAAAGAACCATTTCTTTTGACTTGTTTGGATTTAAAGAACGGTGTAGCTAGTAATTGCAAGCTTTAGGTTAACCACTTCTCCGAGGGAACGATCACACTCAAACTTTATTACTTTTTACGACACATGCACTTGCGTTAATAGGTATCAACCACTTTTCGTGTATCACTCATGCACTTTCAACTGGCGTTAGCCAAAAGTTATAACCTTTACGAACTGAAGAAGAACGCAGCCTAAGACACTCCCTAAAGCATCACTATAAATCTCATAGCCGTCTGTACCACATGGTGAACTAAAGATAGGCATCGTGGTCAAACGACTCTTTAACTCCTCAAAATCTCTTGCACACTCAAGCATCCAAACAAACTTCTGATCTTTCCTCATTAGTATGGTGAGAGGTAAGGTTATCCGCGAAAAGTTCTTTACGAAGCGCCTGTAGTATCCAACAAGTTTAAGGAATCTCCTGACTTCTGCTATAGTAGACAACACCGACCACTCCTATATCACAACTATCTATGTTGGATCCACCGCAATACCTTCTCCATTAACCACATGGCCAAGAAAAACCACCGACGACATCCAAAACTCACACTTTGAGAACTTGACATAGAGTTTATTTCTTCTTAGGGTATACAAAACCATCCTCAAGTGATTTGCATGATCTTCTTCTAATTGAGAGTGCACCACTATGTTGTCCATAAAGACGATCACAAATAGGTCTAAGTACTCCTTAAAGGTCTGATGCATCAAGTGCATGAATATTGAAGGTGTATTTATTAGCCCAAATGGCATTACAGTGAACTCATAGTGACCATTGCGTGTACCAAACGCCATCTTAGGAATGTCAAACTCTCTAACCCGTAACTAGTAATATCCAGACTTTAAATCTATCTTTGAATCACTAGTTGATCAAACAAGTCATCAATCCGTGGAATTGGATACTTGTTCTTCTCCTTCAACTTATTTAATTCTCGATAGTCAATGCATAGACACAATGTTGGGTATTGTATCCACAATAACCTAGATTTGTATGAAGTCACCCTTGAACTAAGATGAATTAAGTTCGTATTTGATGTTGTTTTCAAGTTGAGTTCTTGCAGTTATAATTGTCAAGTGTAGATCAATGTCAGTCTATAATGAGTCACCAAACACAGGACCATACAATGTAATCCCTTATTGTATGATCCATGGTTGAAATATTTGGTTTAAAGAGCCTAAACACCTAGAGGGGGGGGGGGGTGAATAGGTTCTAATCCTTTTTAACAACTTAGGAAATTAACAAAGTTATACACTACACAATTATCACAGCACAAAGAATAACAATCACAGAAAATTCATAGCACGGACACAGTGGTTTATAGTGGTTCCCCAATTTTTGGGTACGTCCACTCTCCCCCTTCACCTATCCAGTAGAGAACTGGATTCGACAAAACTTCCTTACACTATCTCAGATCCTCAGATCTTACAACTCAGAACCCAACTGGTTCCTACAGCTCAAACTTCTTCAAGTCCTACAACTCAGAATCTTCCCAAGACTCCTACCTCAGGCAACAACCCTACCTCATCCTTAACCACCAGGCCTACAAATCAGACTTCTTCAAGTCCTATACCTCAAATTCTTGCCAAGAATCCTACCTCAGGACACAACCCTACCTAGGCCTTTATTACCAGGCCTATAACTCAGACTTCTTCAAGTCCTACCTCAGGCTCTCAGCCCTACCACAGTCTTTATAAATTTAGGCTTACAACTTAGATCTATATAAGATCTTACAAGGAAATTAATGGTTTAAAAACAATAAAATCTTCACCCTGATAGAAAGAGAATAGGGTGAAAGCTTCTTGATCAGTTCTTGATTGAACTGAATACTTTAGATCCAACTTGTCTTAGCTTCTCCAAAGCTTCTTGAATTTGTACCAAGTAAGGTTTATCTTCAATTAGAGTTGGAGTAGATCTTCAATCCAACTTCCTTCTTGAATTCAGAATCAGATCTTAATTTTTCTTGAAGACTCTTCAGGATCTGTCTTCTTCTGGGTTTGTCTCTTATTCCCCCTCACTTGTTCAATTTTTTTTATCATCCTTCTGATTGTGATAGAATAGGTCTATATATAGAATCCATCCAAGGTTACCGGCTGATCCGGTTTATAATGGCCTTCTGATAGCTCTGACACATGTGTCAGCTTTGTTACTTATGATAGCTGTCAGGTCTTCAGTCTTGACAACTGACTGCTCCTTAAACTTCTATCAGAGCAGAGAACTGTCAGCATAACACTTCAGATGTGTCGACACAAATATACCATGTGTCGACACAAATCTTGATGATGTCGACATAGCTCCCATAATTTCAACACAGTCATTCTTCATCTTTTTGATACAGCTTTTGTTGGATGTGTCGACACAAGTCAAGTGTGTCGACAAAACTTCTTCTGGTCTCGATATTGCTGGTATTGACAAATTTCTTGAGTCTATGTCGACCCAAGTCCTGTGTGTCGACACAACTACTTCTGGTGTTTACATAGCTTCTGTTGACAGATTTCTTGAGTGTGTGTCGACACAAGTCCTGTGTGTCGGCACAACAGCTTCTGGTGTTGACATAGCTTCTATTGACAGATTTCTTGAGTGTGTGTCAACACAAGCCTTCTAGTCTCAGTATAAGTGTTGTTGACAGATTTCTTTGAGTGTGTGTCGACACAAGTCCTGTGTGTTGACATAATTACTTATGGTCTTCAATATAGCTTGTGTTGAGTGTGTGTCGACACAAGTCCTGTGTATCAACACAACTGCTACTGAAAAAATTTCTGTGTGTCGACACAAGTCCAATGTGTCGACACAATCTTTCTTCTGGTGTCGACACATTTCCCTCACAAGTGTCGACACTTGTACTTAGAAAATTTTCTTGCATTTCTTTAACCTGCACATTGAAACTCAACATCCCATCAAATACACATTGATGTATATCATTGAGTCAAGTGAGGCTTCTCCAAATCTGGTACACAGTTTCCAGTGTACCCAACAATCTCCCCATATTTGGAGAAGTCATAACCCTTAGTCAATGATATTCCCCACTTATAATAAAACAAAGATTAAGATGTATAAAATCATTTCACAGGCAGGGTAACTTATAAACACAAATAACATTTAATATCATCACATAATATGATAAAATTCATTAATCAGGAATAAGTGTTTGATTTACAAGATTGTTTAGAATAAAATTTATATAGTTCTAAGTCTAGCCTATATATCCTTAAGATTGATCAAGCTCCTTGATAACTATTCCTTTGCCAGGATGAATCTTAGCTTATACTTTTGATTCTGTGTCATCACCTGGCTTCTTCTCTTTCAGATCTTTCTTTTTTAGCTCTTCTGCCTTGATCTTCGGCCTTTCAAGGTAATAATAAGGCTTTGGAAAGTATTTGCTAGGCTCCACAGAGTTAGCAGGTAACTTCCCAGCTTTGATATCCCTTCTGAACTGATGTATGACATCTTGCCTTTTCTGATATTTACCCAACACTTGTTCAGAATACCATTTGCCTCTATCATGCATATTATCTTTCACAGATTTCCAGGCAGTAAGAATGATATTTCTGGAGGTTGGACTCCATTGCTCAAAATCAGGCTTTAATTCTGTCTGTTCTATAAATCTTTTCTTAGAAAGTTGAGCCTCTTCTGAGCATCCTTAGCAGCTTCAGACTTTTCAAATTTTTCAATAATTAAATTATGTGCCTCCTATGGAGGGCAATATATTTTATGTACTTCCTACTGTACTGCTTCAAAATCTGATGGAGGATAGATGACTTGTGAACTTCCTGCTGAACCCCTTCATTGTGAGCAGGTTGATTACCAGATTCAATAGTGTTATCTTCATCACCAAGGGGTGGATATCCATAAGAAGCTCTAATGGTATTATATACCCATTTAGCATTATCAGAGCTAGCTTTGACTAAAACTCTCTCCCCCTTTATGACTTCTCTGGCCACATGATCTCTTAGATCATCTTTCTGAAACCTTACTTGATCAGCAAGATAATCTATTCCCTCTTTATAATAGAGTCTAAACTTTTCCAGTTGATCAGAAATAGTATTTTGGGATGCCTGAATTGCTGTTTGAACAGAAGCTAAATCATCTAGTATTTCCTTGGATACTTCAGTCTTCACATTAGTGACAATACCTCCCAATTTTATGAGAATTTCATTATATGAGTCCTTGAGATTTTCATTCGTTCTGAATTGATTTTCTAGAATATATCCTTGCTTGACTGCAATGTCCTCAACTTCATTCTTTATCAGTTGTTATTGCTCAACCAAGTATACTACAACATTACCTCACTTATGGAAGCAATCTGTCATCTCCTTTTTGTTCGGATTGACTTCAAATCTGATGGATTTGATATCCTGGTGAAAGATTTGATTTCAAGAGCCTAGACACCTAGAGGGGGGGGGGTGAATAGGTTCTAATCTTTTAAACTATTTAGGCAATTAGCAAGATCTAACACAGCATAAAAAATCTCAGAAAAATAAACACAACACAACATAGCAATATTTATAGTGGTTCCCTAATTTGTGGGTACATCCACTTTTCTCCCTTTGCCTATCCAGTAGAGAACTAGATTCAGCCTAACTTCCTTCCACTATCTCAGACCCACAGATCGTACAACTCAGAACCTGATAGGTTCCTACAGCTCAGTCTTCTTCAAGTCCTACCTCAGATTCTTCCCAAGAACCCTACCTCAAGCAACAGCCCTACCTCATCCTTTAACTCTAGTCCAACAACTCATACTTTAACAAGTCCTATACCTCAAGCACTCAGCCCTACCTCAGTTTTTATAAACACAAGCTTACAACTCAGATCTATATAAGATCTTACAAGACAAAAGTTTATTTAATGAATAGAAATTTCACCCAAATTGAAACCTAAATGGGTGAGAGCTTCTTGATCAGTTCTTGAATGACTGAATACTTCAGATCCAACCTGACTTAGCTTTTTCAAAGCTTCTTGAATTTGAACAAAATAAGGTTGATCTTTACTTGGTGTTGAAGTTGATCTTTAATCAGCTTCCTTCTTAAACTCAGAATCAGATCTGAATCTTTCTTGCAGACTTGTTCTAGATCTGCCTTCTTCTGGGTTAGCCTCTTGCTCTCCCTTACTTGTTGTTTGTTCTATATATATCTTTTTTTCGATTCGATTCGGTCATCTTGGTTGTTATGGATCAGCCCTTTATATAGAGTTCATCCACGATTACCGGCTGATCCGGTTTATAACGGCCTTTTGACAGTAATGACAAATATGTCAGTCTTGTTGCTTATGACAGCTGTCAAGTCTTGTGTCGTGACAACTGACCCTTCATTGAAATTCTTTCTTAGCAAGACACTGTCAGCAAACCGCTTCAAATGTGTCGACACAAATAGAACAAGTGTCGACACAATTCTTGATGATGTCGACACAGCTTCCAATGTGTCAACACAGTCATTCTTTATCTACTTGACACAGCTTCTATTATATGTGTCTACACAAGTCCTATGTGTCGACACAACTGCTCCTAGTCTCGACATAGCTGATGCTGATAGATGGAATTGAGTGTATGTCCAGATGTCGTTGAGTGTGTACCGACACAAGTCCTGTGTGTCGACCCAAGCCTTTCAGACTCAGTATAACTGTTGTTGATAGATGGCATTGAGTGTGTGTCGACACAAGTCCTGTGTATCGACACGAGTCTTTCAGACTCAGTATAGTTGTTGTTGATAGATGATGTTGAGTGTGTGTCGACACAAGTCCCGTGTGTCGACACAGCTCCTGCTTTAGGTGTCGACACAATTCCTGGGTGTTGACACAAGCCTTGCTTCTGGTGTCGACATAACTCATGGGTGTCGATATAGCTCCTGCTTCAGGTGTCGACACAATTTCTTACAAGTGTCGACACTTGTACTTAAAAATTTTCCTGCATTTCTTAAACCTGCACACTGAAACTCAACATCCCATCAAATTCAAATTGATGTATATCATTTAGTATAGTGAGGCTTCTCCAAATCTGGTACACAATTTCCAGTGTACCCAACACCTGGGCAAGCTGTAACTGTAATTCTTTGTGAGACTCATCCACATACTTCTCCAGAGCCTGTCTTTGTTCATCCAATTTCACTTGCAGTTTCACCAAAATTTGACTGAAGTCTATTCCTAGAGCAGATGTTTGAGGGATAGTTTGTAAGTATTTCTTATAGCCTGTGCTTCTTTTCCTGAGAGCCACCGGCTTCCTTTTCTTAGCCTTGGAAGCTTCTTCATCATTAGAAGAATTTGATGAACTTTGTATATCTACAGTTTCCTTAGTACTAGAGGCATTTAGTGGCAACTACCCCTCAATCCTTGCCATCTCCCCCTCAGTCCTTGCATCTTGGGTGTCAGGGAACAACTCTTCCAAAGTTACTTCCTGCTGCAATTGAACAGATGGTATAATGTTCTCTTGATAAATAAATGGTTCTCCCTGGACATCAAGGTCCCTTTCCAGGATTTTCTCCAAACTGGAGGAGTGGAGTTGCTCAGCTTGATCTTGGTCTGACACATGCACATCCTGTGTTACATTCTCAGTAATAACAGTTGTAGTATTGTTGATTTCTGATACTATTTACATAACAGTATCAGTTGCATTCACACTCTCTAGTGTAACTTCTGTTATATGATGACTACTTTTAGTCATCGTTTTTGGGGTAATTTAGTAGCCTAAATGCCTAAGTTTATTTATATTTTATGCTTGTTATTTCATGTTTTAATGTCTTTTTTATAATATATTAATTCCTAGTTTAATTATATGTTTTAAGTATTTTTGTACTTGTTATGTTTTATTTCTTATTTAAAAGTCTTTTATGTTATAATAATCTCTAGTTTTCTTTATGTTTTATTTTATGTTATGTTATATTGTCTTGTTATGTTTAGTTTAATCTTTAATAATTATTGTTATGTTATGTTTGTTATGTTATGTTATGTTTATGTTATAATTATTAATATTATGTTCTAATATCTAACATGTTTTTGCTTTGTTTTCTTGTAGGTTCAAGATCAAGTGAAGCCCGAGCCTTGATTGCAGCCCTCCAACATGTGCAAACCGACCCTTATGGAGCAACCCACTACCCGAGCTTCACCCATGCAGCCCCTACATGCAATCCTAGCCCTACCCGAGCCCACTACAAAGCCCACATAAAAGCCTACCATGCTTGGCTGGCCCTCTCTCTCCCCTCCTCATTAATCCACATGCATGCACCTTGCCTCCTTTGTATGGCCGGCCCTCCTCATTCATCTCCCCATCTCCATTTTATATTTTCTATTTTATTTCCTTAAAAATTGCATACAATGAACCACCTCTCTCTCTCCCCCTTTATTTTTTTCTTTTCTCTTCTTTATTTCTCATTAATCCCTTTTTCCCCTCTTTCATTCTCATTTACATCTCTTCCATCTCCCCTCTTTTATATTTCTATTTTCTATTTTTGTTTTTAATTTCTTTTAAATAAAATGCATGCATGTAACTCTTTCTCTCTCCATCTCATTAAAACCCATGCATGCATTTAGCCTTATTCTCTCTCCCCTCATTAAAACTCATGCATGAACCCTCTCTACCATACATGGCCGGCCACCACCTTTGCCCCTTCATTTCCCCTTAATATAGAACCTTCTCCCTCTTCTATAAAAGGAACCTCATCCCTCTAGTTTTTGTTAAGTAGTTTTAGTTTGAATTAGTTTTTGGTAGAGAGTGCTAGTTCAAGAGTGTTAGTAGTTCTTTTCTTTTCTTTACTTGTTGTTGTTTTCTTTTATTGTTGTAATTTTTCTTCATAATATAGTCTTGTCTTTTTAATATTGTGTACTCTTTTACTTTATCAACCAATGCAAATGAAATCTTTTTCTTTTTCTTTCATGGTTTCCCTTTCTATTATGCTTAGCTAATTTCTTTTTGTGCCCGATCGCGATAAACTTTGCGATGAAATAACTCATCTTAAATTTTATGTTTGCATTTGTATTTTTCCTATTTTTGATCCTTCTTTGATTTTTATCGTGTAGACTCCGTATTCCGGTATACGGTAGTAGGCATTTGATCTCAATTCATAGAAGTCGAGAGACTCATTGATTTGAAAGATCACTCAATGAAGGAAGGAGTTGAACGCAACCCTAGAGATAAGATAACGTAAATCCTCCAGATTGGAGTCAAATCCAATAGTACGGGTCACTTAGGTAATGCGACTTTAGGCCATTTTGACTTGTAAAGAGATTTCAGTCAAAACGTCTATAAGTTAGGGGAATTAATGCTCTAGCGAGATTACATCCTAATATCGGATCCGTCACGGTCTTAATAGTATTGCAAATGCTAAACTAATTTATTCCGTTATTTTATTTCAAAGTGAATCGTCGATCGAGCACTCTTTTGCAATAGTTTATTTTGTCTCTTTTAATTAAGTTTATTTTATTTTATTTTCAAAAATCATCAATCGTTCGGTAGGATAATAGAGTCGTTGTGAGTAATAGTACTTGCCTGCCCCGAGTTTTTATATGACCTTGATATATTTATATCACTATACTATAAAACGATAGGTACACTTGCCTATTCAGATTGTAGTCCGTGAGACGATTTCCACCCATCACTATACCTCCCCCTTGGGCAGGCAGTTGTGATTGTTCAGGTTCTTGAACATTTATAATCTTTGTGTTGTCTCCACCTGGAGTGGAGACCATCTGGTTCTCTTGTATTTTAATGCTCTCCCCTTAGGCTTGAGCCTCTTTACCTGGTTGTGGTGTAGGCGATTTTCTTAGTTGGTCTTCATCTGAGCTGAAGACACCCTCTTCTTCTAAATCACTAGAAGATTCTAGTTTCTGGGTGGTAGGTTTCTTTTTCTTATCCTTCTTCACTAGTTTTTGTAGAGTAGAAACATCTTTGATCAAAACTCTATCCCATCTGGATAGTATTCTCAAATCCATCCTTCTAATGTGATTTATCTTGGATCCTGAAGTTTGATTCATCACTTCTGGGATGGCGGAAGCCAGATTCAAGCTCAATACCCTACCCATTTTAGGCTTCTTGGCACTTTCTTTGATCTTGTCAAAAATTACAGTGGACTAGACTGTTTTCACTTTGAAGATAACTCTGGTCATGAGTTTGAACATGTAGACAGAGATCCTATCATGTCCTCCTATTTTATAGAGAATAACTTTGCCCATTATTTCGGATAGAAACTTACCCTGGGAATTCATTCCCTTCCTGGTTATTAAAGATCCAATCTTTGTATTGGGATCCAGCCCACACCATTGGAGTGCATCCCTTGTCATGGAGGATGCAATATCATCTTCTTTTGTAATCTTGGGTAGCTGAAGAGACTTTCGCATACTCTTTAGTGAGAGTTTTACTCGATTACAATTAATAGAGGACTTTATCTTCTTTCCTTGAGAGTCCATTGTTGCGGAAGAGTAAAATTCAAGAACTTCTTTCTTCCATATACTTGAAGGTTCGGAGACCAAGTATTCGAATCCACTTTCTGTGATTAGGGTTATCATGCCCTTGATTTCTGGCGAGGCAGTCTCGAACGCCTTGCGTACCAGTTCATATCCTTAATTGATCTTGTCTTTCTGTTGTGGTGCCATTGGTGAAAGAGAGAGAAGAGAGTCAATGGGAGAATTTCTCGTCGACACAAAGTCTAGAGTCGAGTGTTCTGAAAACCCAATCGGCCATGTTTTGTCTTCTCCTATTTATAGTGTACTTATAAAAGGTAGGTCAAAAGACGCGCCTAACTAGTAATTTACTAGTCACAAAATTTTACATGTGTCAACATAGATGACCTAGGTCTCTATAAAACTTTATTGAAGTCGACAAGTCTATGTGTCGACATAATTTTGCCAGTGTCGACAAAGTCTACTTAAGTCTCGATAGAATTGTGTCGACAACAATTTTAGTGTGTCGACACAAAAAATCTTATAAAACAAGGTCTCGATAGAGTTGTGTCAACACAAATTTTTCCTGTCGATACAACTTACTGAGAGTGTCGACACAGTTAGCTTGTGTCGACACAAACTTTCTAAATTAGACAAAATTTCTTGATAAATTGTGTGCTGACCTAACATCTTATTTTAGGTTCAACATACCTAATTCAATTTTAAAATTATTGAATTTACTTTCATCCAGAGGTTTTGTAAATATATCAGCAATTTGTTTGTTAGTGTTGACAAATTCCAGACTTATGTCTTCTTTTTCAATATGTTCTTTGATGAAATGAAATTTGATTTCTATATGCTTAGTTCTGCTATGTGAAACAGGATTTCTAGCAATAGATATAATACTAGTAGAATCATAATATAATGGAATTCTACTTACCTTGATGTCATAGTCTTCAAGTTGATGTTGTATCCACAACAACTGAACACAGCAACTGCGTGCAGCTATATACTCTGATTCAGCAGTGGAAATAAGTACACTTGTTTGCTTTTTGCTGCTCCATGACACCAACCTATCACCTAGGAACTGACATGTTCCTGTGGTGCTTTTCCTTTCTTCTTTGCAGCCTACAAAGTTTGCATCTGAAAAACCTGTTAGTAAGAAATCTCTATTCTTATGGTACAAAAGACCTAGATTAGGTGTGCCCTTAAGATATCTCAGAATTCTCTTGACAGCATAATAAGTAGATTCCTTAGGGCAGGCTTGGTACCTAGCACAGACACATGTAGCATACATGATGTCAGGTCTACTAGTAGTCAAGTAAAGTAGGGAGCCAATTATCCCTCTATACAAAGACTCATCAATAGGTTTTCCTGCTTTATCTTTACCTATAGGCATACTTGTCCCCATTGGAGTTTTGATGGTGGAGACTGACTCCATATCATATTTTTTAATTAACTCCTTGGTGAACTTAGACTAAGATATGGACAATCCATCATCAGTCTGTCTAACTTAGAGTCCCAAGAAGAATTTCTGCTCACCCATGCTGCTCATCTCAAACTTCCCTTGCATAAGTTTGGCAAACTAACTATAAAGGTTTTTTTCAGTAGAACCAAAGATAATGTCATCAACTTATATCTAGACTAGGATGATCTTACCTTTTGATTCCCTAAAGAATAGAGTCTTGTCAATTTTCCCTCTTGAGAATTTATTCTCAATAAGGAAATCAGATAATGTTTCATACCAAGCCCTAGGGGCTTGTTTAAATCCATATATAGCTTTCTTAAGCCTATAAACATAGTTAGGATAAAGGGGATCTACAAAACCTGAAGGTTAATCAACATAAACTTCCTCTTTTAAGTCACCATTTAGAAATGCTGACTTTACATCCATTTGAAATACTTTGAACCCTTGATAAGCTGCATAAGCTAAGAACAGTCTTATTGCTTCCAACCATGCCACTAGGGCAAATGTTTGGTCAAATTCTATCCCTTCTTCCTGTCTAGAGCCCTTTACAACCACTCTGTCTTTGTTCTTAATTATGGTACCATTTTCATCTAACTTGTTTCTATAAATCAACTTGGTTCCTATAATATTGGGATTCTTTTGGTTTAGGAACCAACTCCCAGACTTTACATCTTCTGAACTGATTCAGTTCTTCTTGCATGGCATCAATCCAATTTATGTCTTGTATATCCTCTTGAAACTTCTTAGGTTCCATCTGGGATAGGAAGCTTGAACATAGAACTGTGTTCATGCTCTTGCTTCTGGTCAGAACTCTATGACTTGCATAACCAATGATTTGGTGTGCTGGATGATCCTTCAAATGTCTTCTTGCTGGAGGAAATCTGTCCATCTCTTAGTCTTCTTCATTTTCTTCATCTGGATGCACTTTTTTGTCTTCATCTTCATCCAATGAGTCTTGTACTCCCCCTGGACAGCATCCATTATTTTCTTCAATCTGTCTTGAAGGTTGGTCTTCACTAATTGTTAGTTTGTCCATCCCTTCCTTCAAACCTATTGGACTAAAAGAAGTGCTAGATAGTTCACTGTTAATTGGCTTAGACTCATCAAAGACTACATGGACAGATTCTTCTACAACTTGTGTAGTCAAGTTGTAGATCCTGTAAGCTTTACTGTTATTGTTGTACCCAACAAATATCCCTTTTAGGGATTTGGCAGCAAACTTAGTTTGATAGTGCTTGCCATTATTTAGAACATAACATTTGCTACCAAAGATTCTAAAGTAGGATATGTTTGGTTTTCTGCCTTTCATAATCTTATAGGGTGTCTTCTTGTGTCTTTTATTGATGGATGCTCTATTGAGAACATGACATGCAGTATTTACTGCCTCAGCCCAGAAATATTCTGGGAGAGAAGTTTCACTTAGTAGTGTTCTACTTGCCTCAATAAGCGTCTTATTCTTTCTTTCAGAAACCCCATTTTGCCGGGGAGTTCTAGGTGAGGAGAACTCCTGATGAATCCCAAGTTCTTCAAAGAACTTTGTCATGCATTCAAACTGAAATTCAGTTCCATGGTCACTTCTGATTTTGACTACTGAATTGTTATGTTAATTCTGAATTTGCCTAACAAAATTCTGAAAGACAGTAGGGGTTTCTTATTTCTGCCTCAAGAAGAAAACTCATGTGAATCTAGAATAGTCATCCACAATTACAAATGTATAAGCTTTCGTACCTAGACTATGAACTAGCATAGGACCAAATAGATCCATATGCAGAAGATATAGACATCTTACATAATCTTTGGTATCATGTCCATGGAAAGAGGTCCTGGTCGGTTTTCCCTTTTGGAAAGCTAAACAAACACCCTCTTTAATGCACTTGACATGAGGACCATTCCTCACTAACTCCATACTAAAGAGTTGGCCTATTGACTTATAGTTTAGGTGAACCAGTATTTTGTGCCATTGGACACAATGAGATGCTTTCTCATCTGCAACTAGACAAATAGGTGAGTACTAATTCTCATAATCAAAGTTAAGACTGTAGACATTTCCTTTCCTAGTGCCTGTCAAAATGATCTCTTGATCATTTGACATTCTTATTTGGCACACATCCTTGTGGAAAGAAGTGTCATAACTAAGATCACTTAGTTGGCTTATGTTAATTAGGTTATGCTTTAGACCTTTCACATAAGCCACTAGGGTGATGGTAATGGAGTTATTGGACATGTTACCAAATCCTTTGATGACTCCCTTTTCAGATCCACCAAAGATCACTTTGGGTCCATCTTCTATAGGGGAGTAGTCCTTCAACATCCTTCTTATTCTAGTCATGTTCCTGGAACATCCATTGTCCAAGTACCATATTGGGGTATGACAACTTGGTCTCACCTGCATCAAATAAAATTACCTATCCTTAGAACCCCAATATTTATTGGGTCCTAGGTTCAGGTTAGTTTGATTTTTGACATGCTTACCTGCAACCTTTCTGACAGGTAAGTTGGCCTTATTCTGAATACTAGCATTGAACCAACAGTCAATGACAAAGTTTCCCACCTTGCCACAACACCAGCACTCAAATCTGTTGTACCTTTTCTTAAGTACAGGCTTAACAATATTGTTGTCAGCAGTCCTCTTAGGTGCAGGTACTGGAGCAGCAAATACTAAGGATTCCTTAAGAACCTGATGGGTTTGCTCATGGGGTTCCCTATTAGCATTTACACCCTTGCCATTCGGATCACCATACTTACAGTGACCATGAGTGATGTCATGATCATAACTGTTAGTAGGCTGCATCACTTTCCTAAAAGAAATAAGGGGTTTGAAGGCTAGTGACTGAACTGGGGCTTTGCCTTTTCCTTGAGAATTAGCTGCCCTTGTTCTTCCCTTAAAGCCTAATCCTTTCTTACCCTTTTAGGAGATGAAATTATCAATTATGGGTAGGACTGACTTTAGCTTAGAGAATTTAGCAACTAGATCCATTTCTTTCTAAAGTCTTACTTCCAGATTCTTGATGTGATTATTTTTGAAAGTGATTGTACCCATATGAATAACAGTTATGTTTTTCAGTTTGGCAACCTCATTCAATTTCAAATCCAACATCTTTGCTGAATCTGATGCAGCCAGTTTGAGAGATTCAATTTCATCAGTCTGCTTCTTGATAAGGAATTTGCTTCTCTTAAAAGCTTGTAACAAACCACCATACTTATCAATTAATTTATGAACATCCCCTTCAGATTCAGAACCATCCACATCTCTTGATGCAGATTCTTTTGATTCAGATCCAGTATAATACTTAGATATTAAGGATGAATTGTATACCTTACTGGGACCAGGCTGATCCTGGCACTGATCTTCTTCAGATAGATCCATCAGCCCTCTGCAATAATGATCTTCACTTCCATTTATGGAATCCATCATTTGCAAGAACTCTATTTCCAAAGAATCCTCTTCTGTAGTGAACAATCCTACATAGGCTTTTGTTTCATCCTCTTCTCCTGATTCTGATGATGAAGAGTCAACCCTACTCTCTTGCTTCTGGGAAATAAGAGACTTCTCCTTCTTGCCCTTATTTTGATGCTTATTCTTGTCCTTAGACTCTTTTCTCTTGTTAGGACAATCAGCTATGACATGTCCAGGCCTGTTGCATCAATAGCAAACAATTTTAGAAGTAGTTTGTTTACTAGGATTAGAGTCATACCTATCATCCTTGGAAGGTTTATTCTTATTATAATAGTCATCTTTGGAGAAGGATGTAGATGGATTTGTTCTCCATTTCTTCTTCTTCATGAACCTCTGAAACTGCCTTATAAAGGCAGCAAAATCTTCATCAGAGTTGTGGCTGTCTGAAGTGTTGATTTCACAATTTTCTGATTCAGCCTCAGTAATTCACCTTGGTGGAGAAGAAGACTTTCTCCTACCCTTTCTTGTAGCTTCAGACTTGAAGGCTACTGACTTTTCTTTATAATCAGACCTATTGCTTTTCTCCTCCTCCTGTTTGGCAGTGAGCTGCATCTCATAAGAAAACAGTTTTCCAAACAAGGTTGGTGGAGGTGTATCGGCAAGCCTGGCAACCTCTCTGATGACACATATTTTTGTATCCCAATCCTTGGTCAGTGATCTGAGAAACTTGTCATTCAGTTCATATGTGCTAAAGACTCTTCCATAGGTCATTAGCTCATTTACAATTCTAAAGAATTTCTTGTAACATTCAGCTATTCTGTCAGTCTTGGCTTGTCTAAAGCTCTCATATTCTTGATTTAACATGGACTTTCTATCCTCTATTACTTCTTCAGTTCCCTCCATGTAGACAATCAAAGTGTCCCACATCTCCTTGGAGGTTTTGTAATGTACTAGATTCTGGAATGTAGAATCATCTATAGCACTCACAATTATATTTTGTGCTCTCTTGTCTAAGGTTGCTAGGATGATCTCTTCCTTAGTCATTTTAGAATAGCTCTTTGGAGTTTTGAGATTTGCATCAAGAACTGATATGTTCATTGGAATCAAAGGACCTTCTTGAACTGTGATGTAAATTCTTGGATAAGATGCCTCCATGAACAATCTAACCCTCTCTTTCCATATGCCAAAGTTTTCTTTCCTACAGATAGGAAGTTTCATGGATCCAAGTTCCTTCTGATTCTCACTTGAACCAATTCTGGCTAACAATTAATTGCCTTGGAGATATACTCGGACATTTAGGTCTATATTTGAGGAACCTCCCTCTGATACCACTTGAAAGATTTGGTTTAAAGAGCCTAAACACCTAGATGGGGGTGAATAGGTTCTAATCCTTTTTAACAACTTAGGCAATTAACAAAGTTATACACAGCGTAATTATCATAGCACAAAGAATAACAATCACAGAAATTTCACAGCACAGACACAGTGGTTCCCCAAATTTTGGGTACGTCCACTCTCCCCCTTCACCTATCCAGTAAAGAACTGGATTTAGCCAAACTTCCTTCGACTCTCTCAGATCCTCAGATCTTACAACTCAGAACCCAACTAGTTCCTACAGCTCAGACTTCTTCAAGTCCTATAACTCAGAATCTTCCCAAGACTCCTACCTCAGGCAATAGCCCTACCACAGCCTTAACCACCAGGCCTACAACTCAGACTTCTTCAAGTCCTACACCTCAGATTCTCCCCAAGAATCCTACCTCAGGCAAGAGCCCTACCTCAGCCTTTATTACTAGGCCTACAACTCAGACTTATTCAAGTCCTACCTCAAGCTCTCAGCCCTACCACAGCCTTTATAAATTTAGGCTTACAACTCAGATCTATATAAGGTCTTAGAAGGAAATTAATTGTTTAAAAATAATAAAATCTTCACCCTGATAGAAAGAGAATAGGGTGAAAGCTTATTGATCAGTTCTTGATTGAACTGATTACTTTATATCCAACCTATCTTAGCTTCTCCAAAGCTTCTTAAATTTGTACCAAGTAAGGTTGATCTTCAATTGGAGTTGGAGTTGATCTTCAATCCAGCTTCCTTCTTGAATTCAGAATCAGATCTGAATTTTTCTTACAGACTCTTTAGGATCTGCCTTCTTCTGGGTTTGTCTCTTGTTCCCCCTCACTTGTTAAATTTTTTTACCGTCCTTCTTATTGTGATAGAATAGGTCTATATATAGAATCCATCCAAGGTTACATGCTGATCTGGTTTATTACGGCCTTCTGACAGCTCTGACAGATGTGTCAGCTTTGTTACTTATGACAGCTGTCAGGTCTTCAGTATTGACAACTGACTCCTCCTTAAACTTCTATCATAGCATAGAACTGTCAGCATAACACTTCAGATGTGTCGACACAAATAGACTATGTGTCAACACAAATCTTGATGATGTCGATACAGCTCCCATAATGTCAACACAATCATTATTCATCTTCTTGATACAGCTTCTATTGGATGTATCGACACAAGTCTTGTGTGTCGACACAACTACTTCTGGTCTCGACATTGCTGGTATTGATATATTTCTTGAGTGTGTGTCGACACAAGTCCTGTGTGTCGACACAACTGCTTCTTGTGTTGACGTAGCTTTTGTTGACATATTTCTTGAGTGTGTGTCGACACAAGTACTGTGTGTCGACACAATAGCTTCTTGTGCTGACATAGCTTCTATTGACAGATTTATTAAGTGTGTGTCGACACAAGTCCTGTGTGTCGACACAAGCCTTCCAGTCTCAGTATAGTTGTTGTTGACTGATTTCATTGAGTGTGTGTCGACACAAGTCTTGTGTGTTGACACAACTACTTTTGGTCTTCAATATAGCTGGTGTTGAGTGTGCGTCGACACAAATCCTGTGTGTCGACACAACTGCTGCTGACATAATTTCTGTGTGTCGACGCAAGTCCTGTGTGTCGACACAATCTTTCTTTTGGTGTCGACACATTTCCCTCAAAAGTGTCGACACTTGTACTTAGAAAATTTTCCTGCATTTCTTTAACCTGCACATTGAAACTCAACATCCCATCAAATATACACTGTACCCAAATCTGGTACACAGTTTCCACTGTACCCAACAATGGTGTTGTAACCCTACTTGAGATTTGGGCTAGGTTCACTATTAGGTTTGATGACCCAAAATGTATAGCCTAGGGACATTTGTTAGTTCTAAGGTTAAGGTCAGTCACATTAGGTTAGATTATTGAAACCTACCTTCAGAAGACTTCAGAGACACAAGAATTTAAAGACAAGATAGTTTAAAGATTACAGAAAAGGTGTTCGACGATAGTTGAACTCAACTCGATGATCGTCGATCTCAGATTGACAAACTCAGAGTTCCTTCTCTGAGTTGAGCTCGACGAAAGTCTAGCTGAGATTGACGAACTGTGAGCTTATATCAGAATCTCAGCTCGATGAATTGCCTTATCAGTCAGACGAACTTGGAGCTCAGATTGGCAAGTATATTTTCAGCTCGACGATCTTGGAGCTCAGCTTGACGAAGAAGACTTCTTAGCTCGACTTCTTCAAGTCCTATAACTCAGAATCTTCCCAAGACTCCTACCTCAGGCAATAGCCCTACCACAGCCTTAACCACCAGGCCTACAACTCAGACTTCTTCAAGTCCTACACCTCAGATTCTCCCCAAGAATCCTACCTCAGGCAAGAGCCCTACCTCAGCCTTTATTACTAGGCCTACAACCCAGACTTATTCAAGTCCTACCTCAAGCTCTCAGCCCTACCACAGCCTTTATAAATTTAGGCTTACAACTCAGATCTATATAAGGTCTTAGAAGGAAATTAATTGTTTAAAAACAATAAAATCTTCACCCTGATAGAAAGAGAATAGGGTGAAAGCTTATTGATCAGTTCTTGATTGAACTGATTACTTTATATCCAACCTGTCTTAGCTTCTACAAAGCTTCTTAAATTTGTACCAAGTAAGGTTGATCTTCAATTGGAGTTGGAGTTGATCTTCAATCCAGCTTCCTTCTTGAATTCAGAATCAGATCTGAATTTTTCTTACAGACTCTTTAGGATCTGCCTTCTTCTGGGTTTGTCTCTTGTTCCCCCTCACTTGTTAAATTTTTTTACCGTCCTTCTTATTGTGATAGAATAGGTCTATATATAGAATCCATCCAAGGTTACATGCTGATCTGGTTTATTACGGCCTTCTGACAGCTCTGACAGATGTGTCAGCTTTGTTACTTATGACAGCTGTCAGGTCTTCAGTATTGACAACTGACTCCTCCTTAAACTTCTATCATAGCATAGAACTGTCAGCATAACACTTCAGATGTGTCGACACAAATAGACTATGTGTCAACACAAATCTTGATGATGTCGATACAGCTCCCATAATGTCAACACAGTCATTATTCATCTTCTTGATACAGCTTCTATTGGATGTATCGACACAAGTCTTGTGTGTCGACACAACTACTTCTGGTCTCGACATTGCTGGTATTGATATATTTCTTGAGTGTGTGTCGACACAAGTCCTGTGTGTCGACACAACTGCTTCTGGTGTTGACGTAGCTTTTGTTGACATATTTCTTGAGTGTGTGTCGACACAAGTACTGTGTGTCGACACAATAGCTTCTAGTGCTGACATAGCTTCTGTTGACAGATTTATTAAGTGTGTGTCGACACAAGTCCTGTGTGTCGACACAAGCCTTCCAGTCTCAGTATAGTTGTTGTTGACTGATTTCATTGAGTGTGTGTCGACACAAGTCTTGTGTGTTGACACAACTACTTTTGGTCTTCAATATAGCTGGTATTGAGTGTGCGTCGACATAAGTCCTGTGTGTCGACACAACTGCTGCTGACATAATTTCTGTGTGTCGACGCAAGTCCTGTGTGTCGACACAATCTTTCTTTTGGTGTCGACACATTTCCCTCAAAAGTGTCGACACTTGTACTTAGAAAATTTTCCTGCATTTCTTTAACCTGCACATTGAAACTCAACATCCCATCAAATATACATTGATGTATATCATTGAGTTAAGTGAGGCTTCACCAAATCTGGTACACAGTTTCCACTATACCCAACAATGGTGTTGGAACCCTACTTGAGATTTGGGCTAGGTTCACTATTAGGTTTGATGACCCAATATGTATAGCCTAGGGACATTTGTTAGTTCTAAGGTTAAGGTCAGTCACATTAGGTTAGATTATTGAAACCTACCTTCAGAAGACTTCAGAGACACAAGAATTTAAAGACAAGATAGTTTAAAGATTACAAAAAAGGTGTTCGACGATAGTTGAACTCAACTCGATGATCGTCGATCTCAGATTGACAAACTCAGAGTTCCTTCTCTGAGTTGAGCTCGACGAAAGTCTAGCTGAGATCGACGAACTGTGAGCTTATATCAGAATCTCAGCTCGATGAATTGCCTTATCAGTCAGACGAACTTGGAGCTCAGATTGGCAAGTATATTTTCAGCTCGACGATCTTGGAGCTCAGCTCGACGATCTTGGAGACTTCTTAGCTCGACAAACTTGGAGCTCAAGTCGACGAAATCTTTGCTGAGTTAGACTAACTCTTTCCAGGTTCTGTTCGACTATTCTTCTCTGCAATTTCTCTGTTCGACTACCAGTTTGATTTCAAATACTATTATATTAAGACAATAATGCTCTTATAATTAATGCTCAATATTCTCAAGAATATAGTTGTTTCCTGGCAGCATTAATTATAGTTTTCACAGAGTTATTACTCTACCATATTTACCTGGGATTGTTAGGGAAATACATTCAAGACAAAAATCAACCGTTCAGGACCCAGAAATTATGCAGAAGATTTCAAGGAATTTTAAATTCAAATGTGCTTAAGTCAGCAATCAATATATAAAGAAAATTTTCAGAAGATTACACAAGAGATACAATATTTTTTTATAATCAAGCACAAGGAGAAGAAGAAAGAGAACATCTGCAAACAGAGAACAAAAGATAGAGACAGAAAACATCATGTTCATTATTCTTCTTCTTCAAGCTTTTCTTCCATCAACACATATTCAATCTGAGACAAAAACTTCAATCTCTCATAATCATTCACTGGAAGAAGAAGTTTTCATCTTTCAAGGCCTACACCCTTTGTCAAAGCTTCCACTCCTGATCAAATTTCTATAACTCAGGGGGAGCTTTGACAACATCAACAAAATCCATTAGTCTTCTCAGAGATTAGAGACAGAGAAGACAACATATTTTTTATTTTCTTTCACTGTGTACAGGGTTTTAACTCCCTTCAAAAGGTAGCCCCTTTTGGTTCACAAGTCACCTGATCAAAAGACTTGAGTTTGATTTTTGGGGACCTGATCAAAAGCTCAAAGGGTTGCTAAATCTCCCTTAGAAAATAGATCTTCTGGTGACAGGGCACCTGAGCAAAAACTTGTGGTGGCAGGGAACCTGATCAAAAACTTGTAGTGGATTCCTACCAGGGTGGTAGAAGAGTGGATGTACCCAGGTTTATTGGGGAACCACTATAAACTCTTTGTGTCATCTGGTTTGCCTTTACTTTTTGATTATGTGTTGTGATATTTCTCTTTATAATTATATATATATATCACCTATTTTAATCCACTATAAAAATAAGTTAACAAATTTTTAATACTCTATTCACTCCCCCTCTAGAATAAAGATAAGATCTATCCCTCACTTTTAATTGGTATCAGAGGGTAAGGTTGTTTGTTTTCACAGGCTAACACCTGAACCAAAAGATATTTGATAGATCTTATTTAACTCTAGTTGTCTTTTATATCATGGCACAAAATAAGGAGTATTCAAGCACCAAACCTCCATTATGCAATTTCAATAAGTTTGCACTTTGGAAGGCAAGGATTAGGCTTTATAGGAATTCAATTGATGAAGATAAATATAATTCTATTTTGACAGGTCCTCCTACACCAACTTCAATAACAAGCACAAGTGAAATTCCACTACCTGAGTGGGTTGATGCTCATGAGAAGCTGAAAATTATAGATGCCAAAGCCATGAACATTTTGGCTCAAACAATGTCAGATGACATTTTCCAGTTTCTGAATGCACTTCAGCCAAGGATATCTGGGATTCTCTAAATGGGATTATAGAAGGATCTATAGATGAAAGGAAAGTTAGGAGATCACCTCTGATCTCTTAGTATGAGAACTTCAAGAAGAAAGAGTCAGAGTAAGTTGCAGACATGTACAATAGACTCAGCCTCATAATAAATGAGCTGAAAACTCTGGACAAGGACATCTCATTAACAGAGATAAATGACAAGATTCTTATGTGCTTCCCTAGCACAGGGGACTCTAGGATCTGGCCAATCAAGGAAGCCAAAAAGCCTAAATGAGATCTCCACTAAAACCTTGTTGGGAAAGCTCAAGTCTTATAAGAACCTCATCAAGACCAGAGAAGCTGAGCAAAGGACCACTTCATCTTCAGCAAGGAAAGAGCAAAGTATTGCTTTCAAAGCAAGTAAAGAAGCAGAAGCCAATCCAGATAATGAAGATCTACTGAGTCACTTGGCTAAGAGATTCTACAAGATGGCAAGAAAGGACATCAGAAGAAGATCTTCTAGAAAAGATGATAAGCCAAGGTATGATAAAACCCCTACTAAAGAGATATTTTGCTATGAATGCAGGAAACTTGGACACATACTACCAGAATGTCCAGAGAACCAGAAGAAAGATAAAAGAAAGGATAAAGACTCTAAGAAACTTTCCAGCGAGCCATCCTCTAGATAATACAAAAAGAAGGAAAGAGGATTTGTTGCTGAGACTTAGAGTGAATCTGAGTTAGAATCTTCATCCAGCTCCAGTGGGGATGAAGAAGTGGCCAAAGCGAGAAAAATTTGCTTGATGGCAATCAATGCATCCTGCAACAACTCTGAAGCTGCTAATTCAGAAGAAGACAACTCAAAAGATGAGTCTGTATTAGAAGAAGATAAGATAATCTCATCTTTTGATTTTACTTCAAATCAACTTAAAACTGAATTTAAGTTACTATGCAATGATCTAATTAAATTTGAGAAGGAAATCAAACTTATCAGAGAGAAACTAATTGAATTTGAAAATATTTATTCTGAAAACTTAAAACTTAAAGAAGATTTACAAACTGCTAATAATCAAATAATTTCCTTAGAAACTAAATAAAATGAGGCTAAAATATTTGAAGAATCTCTAAATGGGAGAAGTATCACATTGATCGACATCACAAGCATAGTGAATGCTAGATTAATTAACAAACTGGGCTTGGGTGCCTCATCAAAGTCAGCCTCCTATTTTTCAGAAAAATATTTTATCAACCCCCATAAAATTCATCTCTGCTAAAGAAAAAGAAAAAGAAGTTTTACAACTTACAGATAAAAATAATGAAATCTTACCAAAGAATAAATCAAAGAAAAATTAAAAAATCACATAAAAATAATGTTCAACAAAATTCGTCAAATTCAGATCGATGAAATCAGTATTATGCGTCGAACGACGATCGACGACTCTGAACCCAAAATTTGGGTATGATTGCTCACCAAAGGGTGCTCGATGAAGTCAACATGTTTCGTCGAACGGAGATCGATGATCGTGGAACACAGAAAATGAGTACTATCATTCTGTGAACCGAGATTGACGAAATCAATACTTTTCGTTGAACTTAGATCAACGAACTCAACTAAAGTATTCAAACTCAAATTTTCAAAATAGAAATTTTAATTTTTATTAAACTCATAATCAAAAACCAAAACTTGTTAATCCTTTTACTCAGTGGATAATCCCTCCTAGGAGATATCATCCATTAGGTTATAAGGATCAGCCTGAATTCTCTTACATTTCAAGTTATAAATTTGAAAGAAATCAAGGACCCAAGGTTACCTGGGTCAAGAACAACTAATCTTGTTTTCTATAGGTAAAAAACTATCCTACCATAGAGCAACAGTTGTATCTGGTTAGTGGCTGTTCAAAACACATGACAGGAAGCAAAGACAACCTGACTGATTTGAAAGCAAAGCTTGCACCAAAGGTGATATTTGGAGACTCCAACTGTGGACAGACAGAAGGATATGGAAATGTCAAAGTTAGAGCAGTTACCTTCAAGAGGGGAGCCTATATAAGTGGTCTCAAGCATAACCTAATATCCATAAGCCAGTTATGTGATGAAGGTTATCGGGTATCATTCAATCAGTCATCTTGCATTATTACTTCTAATAAAAACAAAACTATTTTAATTGGAATTAGACAAGGTAATATTTATGTAGTTAATTTCAAATCAGCTAATTCAGAAATTTGCTTATTTAATCAAGTTAGTTCAACAAATAACTTATGGCATAAGAGATTAGGACATGAAAACCTTAGGACAATAGCTAAATTATCTAAGGACAACCTTATAAGAGGACTACCTTCTGGCCCCTATAAGAAGGAAGGACTCTCTAGGGATTGTCAATTAGGCAAGAAAACTAAAAATAGTTTTAAATCCAATAATAAAAGTGATTCACCCAGAATCTTGTACTTGCTACATATGGACCTCTTTGGACCTATTGTAGTATAGAGCTTGGGAGGGAAGTCATATACCTTAGAGATTGTTGATGATTTCTCTAGATTCACTTGGGTTTTCTTTCTGAAAAACAAGTCAGATAACTTTAAAGTTCTTACAGACTTTCTTAAGAGCATACAGATTGAGTACTCTACTCAAGTTATATTGATCAGAAGTGATCATGGCACTGAGTTTGAATCTCTTCTGATGCAAGAATTCTGTGAGAAGAAAAGTATCAGGCATTGTTTTTCTGCTCCTAGAACTCCTCAACAAAATGGGCTAGCTGAAAGGAAAAATAGAACCCTGATTGAATCTATAGGGACATTACTTGCAGATGCTCACTTGCTCCTATCCTTTTGGGCAGAGGCAGTAAGCACATCAAATTATGTTCTGAATTGAAGTCTAATTCATAAGCTAAAGGATAAGACCCCCTATGAATTACTTAAAGGGAAAAAACCTAAAATAAACTATTTTAAAGTATTTGGTTGTTTATGTTATATTCATAATAATGACAAGAAATATCTTAGAAAGTTTGAATCCAAAGCTACAGAGGGAGTTTTTCTTAGATATTCCCAAGTCAGCAAAGCTTATAGGGTTTATAATAAATTAACATTAAAAATGGAAGAATTTGTATATATAACTTTTGATGAGACTAACATATTTTACAAGGAGAAGGATTCTTCTACCAGAGACTCTTTGCAGGTACCCTATCTGTGTGAGAAGTTGGATGATTTAAACCTTACCCAAGATGTTACATTGCATCCTTCTCCACAGATTGATGAAGAAAGTGAAGAAGAAATTTCTGAAAAAGTTGAACCCACAACAACAGATGTAATTCCATAAGAGGAATTAATTCCACTAGCTGTTGATGTACCAACTGTAGGACCCCTCCCCTTACCAAGGAGGCTCCCGATCTTATGCCCAGATCTGCCGCCTTACGGTGACACTAACTCACGGGTTAGTCGACACCGCAAGACTCCGATCCTGCCGGCTAGTACGATCATAACCATATTCGGCCAATATGAGAAACAGAAGTATAACACAGAGTATAACAACATCCAGTCCACAGTCACAGGTACAAATCATATATATATAAATGAAAGAGCATAGTCCATAATGAGTACAAAATGAAAAGAGTAATAAGGGCTTATGCCCAGTACATCATATCAAATCTCTCACTCAAATCAAAGCGGAAGCTAATCTAATACATCAAAACTCGTCCCACCTGAAGTTGTGCTCCAACAGTAGTAGTAGGTATCGGTATCTGCTCCTCAAGTCCTGCCTCCTCGACATGCTGGTGCTCCATCTCCATGAGCTCCTAAAATAGTATGGTAACCGACCATTAGTCAAAAAGACTAAGTCGTTTCCTCCGCACCTATCCCCGCAGCTCCTAGGTACCGAGCGGGAGGATGAAGCGGAGGACAACAAGGGGTAGCAAAATAGGAAGCAGGTGACAAGAGCTAACTAGCAGTTGTTGTCACAACCCGCATTTTCTCCGAATTAAGAATTATCAGAGTAAGAGAAAACACGCGTCATGATGCCACGTCAAGCAGGGGATAACTGCTGATGCTCAGGCAAAACCAACTACAATCTTTATGCAATAAAATCATATGCTTAATGAATAGAAAATCAGTTATATTTTAGAGACCGTATCCCTCGGCTCAGTGGATCACCTAGTCCACAAAAGAAAACTATATTTATACGCTGCGGAAAATACTTTATTTAGGTTTAACCTCCTAAGGAGCGCATACGGGTTCCAAGAGAACCACCCATGCTATGCAAGACCCTACATTTAATTTATATAATATATAAGAAAATGATCTTTATACGTGATTTGGAAAAATAGTGATTAAGTTTATAAAAATATGCTGATCAGGAGCTTTATTTATACTAATAATTATAGTTTAAAAATAACTAGCAACCAAGCATAAAACCCTCTCAAAGCAAGTAGACTATCTCCAGAAAATGGTAGCAGCAGTAGTATATATCTAGTACAAGGTAAAAACTACCAGTGGGCGCCAACAACCTGACACGAACCCACTAGCACACATATATGTCTGTAAGAAAGTACTGAAAACAACCTCACTAACAAGGAAAACAGAACTCCAAAGTCCGGGAGTCCACCAACAACACCACCTCCAACTAGCCACCAGACTGGCTACAGCTCAGAACCTGGGGTATTCCAAAAGAAAATAGAATACCTCAGCAAGCTAAACAATGAAAAGAAATAACATCTGCATGTAAGAGTCAATCAAAAGGACAAAGTAACTGAAAAACATGCAGTAGAAAGAGTCACAACTGTCCAAAACAGGACAACAAGAAATGCACAACGTGCAAAGCAACAGCAACGACCCAGCCCAGGAACCACATCCTGCAGGGCCTACTAGGCTTCCAAGAGCCAGAATGCTGCGAACTACCAAAGAAGAAACTTCTAACACCCTAAACTGTGGGAAGTGATAGTAGCAAAAACAACAACGAGGAACCGGATCGAAGGCAAACGCAGTCCCCCAATCCACCATGTCCAAGTCAAAAGCTCGAGGGTCAACACGTGAAAACACAAGGGACCTTCCACCCGACATGCCCAGCCCGTACCTGGAGCAATAAATCATGGGTGGCCTTGGCTATATCACACAACTCCACCCCCATAAAGAGCTACAACCACCACTACTAACCACGACCCACGATTCGGCCTCTAGAAAAATAAAGAAAACGGCCGACAAGGAAAACCCAGAAATACAACTGAAAATCCACTCGGAAACGAAATACAAGGTAAAGGAAGAGTGTTGAAATAAACCAACACGACTAGGCGTTGAGTGAAACCCACTCAGTGCCTACCTAAACTTTGGCGTTGAGTGAGCTAGCCTCACTCGCCGCCAAAGTAATACCACTACCCACAAGCCCACTAAAGAATACGGAGCTCGACGACAGTCGAACGGCCAAGGCAGAAGATCCAGAACTCGAGTAGTTGCCTGCCACTTGAGTATCTAAACTCCCACACTCGAAACCATCTAAATTCGCCTAGCAAACGAAAACATACAAAGCGCACGATCAGTGACGCACGATCAGTGGTCGTGCGCACTCATCGGCTGATGATCGTGCGAAGCGAACCTGGAAAACCTGACAGAAAACCTAGCAACTGCGCACGATCAGTGTCGCACGACCACTGGTCGTGCGCACTGTTGCCAGCGCTCGTGCGATTTTCCGAGACAGAACTTTGGAAACTGAAAGACAGCCGCGCACGAGCAGAGGCACACGACCAGTGGTCGTGCGCCCTAACGGTTGATGACCGTGCGCGGTCAACCTGTACCGTTTGGAATTTCCCGAACGACACCGGAACGCACACACGCCTCACGCAACTGCAGAAGCAGCAGGAAACTACCAACGTCGCGCACCGCTACTATACAAACTATGCCTAATCATTCGAGTAATACCTTAACGAAAATCGGCAACCTCACCCCCCCCTCCTAACTCTCCCTCTCGGCTACACCCGAACCAGAGCAACAATCAAAATAAAGGAAAACAACGGCTCCACGCCGACAATTTGGATTCCAATCATCACAAAAAATAGGGGGGGTTTCAGTAGGAAGAACTAAGCCCTATAGTTAGCAAGAAAATGAGAACAACAAGGCCTCTAACCTGGGCTAACCGGGATTTCAATTTCAGCAAGTATAATCGAAAAAAAAACTTGGCAAGGGCAAGAATACCACTTGCCTCAATCACAGCGAAGCTTTGGACTGCTTTCCTCCCCTTCGCACGGATCAAAACGGCCGCAACACCTAAAACAAACACTCGGCCATTAATGGCGGAAAACTTCCAAAACCAAAAATTCCAATCCTCCCAAAACTCCACGAAAATCGAATTTCTTACCGTAGGAATGAAGGTCTCGACGAGAGCAATCCGAATCCACTCTCGGAATCGAATTCCGTCCACAAACGCTCCGGAAATCGGCGTCCGAAGGGAAGGGTAGCCGGCGGTTTCCTTTCTCTCGTACAGGCGGCGGTTTCTTACGGGGAAGAAGATGAAGAGGCTTTTCATTCTATATATATATATATATAATTATATAATAATATAATTAATTACAAAATTACATAAAGCACCAAATCGACGCGAAAACTGAACTATCTCGGAATTCGACGAAATTCGCACCGTAGCTAAATACCCACGCTACGAACACAACGGCGAAGTCGAAATTAATTTTCGACAAACAGAACTCGAGTTATACCCAAATAAAGCCAAACACCAACATCCCCCCGAGAGGCCACACCGGGTCACCCAAAACGACTCGGCTTGCTAGGGAGATCTTGCAAACAGGCTACAGAATAGGGCACTCAGTTCTAAGGAGCTAAACCACACTCCACAAATGGCACAAGCCACGGAAACGCGTCATCGTAACACCAAACGAGAATAAAAATAATCGCTGAAAAAAACGGGGCGTTACAGTCACCCCCCCTAAAAGAAAGTTTCGTCCCGAAACTTTACGCACAACCCTCCTACTAAAGAAGGAAAAGTAACAAACAGAAGTTACAAAAGGGAAACATACCGATCAAATCAGCGAAATAGGTGAGGGTACGCCCTCCTCATGGCCGACTCTAGCTCCCAAGTCGCGCTCTCCAAATCCTGATTTTTCCATAGAATTTTCACCATCGGTATGGACTTCTTTCGCAGCACACGCTCCTGAGTATCCAAAATACGAACTAGCACCTCAACAAAAGAGAGGTTGGGCTCCAACTGGGGCACAACATCCAAGAGTTGCCCACTGCTGCGCACACACTTCCGCAATTGGCTAACATGAAAAACATTATGAACACCAGGGAAGTTCGCTGGCAAATCCAATCTATAAGCAGACACACCAATCCGCTCCAAAACCTCGAACGGGCCCACATACCTTGGGTCCAATTTCCGATTTTTACCAAATCTCTTCACACCAACCATTGGAGAAACCTTGAGGTACACATGATCCCCTACTAAAAACTCCAAAGCAGACCTACGCCGATTGGCGTTCTTTTCATACCTCTCCTGAGCTAAACGAAGCTTTTCCCGAATAAGCTTCACGGCGACTTCCATCTCTTCCAGAGCATCTGGACCCAACAAAGGCTTCTCACCAGCCTCAGCCCAAAACAACGGAGTCCTATAGCGCCTCCCATACAAAGCTTCGAACGGAGCCATCTGCAAGCTTTCCTGATAACTGTTATTATAAGCAAATTCCATGAGTCGCAGACGCTCATCCCACGCTCCACCGTGGTCTAAAATATAGCACCTGATCATATCCTCAACAATCTGATTGACCCGCTCCGTCTGCCCATTGGTCTGAGGGTGGTACGCAGTAGAATATCTCAGATCCGTACCCAAACCCTCCTGCAGACTCTGCCAAAAACGAGAAGTAAACCGGGAGTCTCGATCAGAAATGATGCTAACCGGCACACCGTGGAGTCGGATGACTTCATTCAAGTACAACTCCGCTATCTTCCTCATTGGGTAATCAATCTTATAAGGCACGAAGTGAGCACACTTCGTCAATCTATCCACTATAACCCAAACAGAATCAAATCCTCTCAGGGATTTTGGCAAACCCGTAATGAAGTCCATAGATATACTCTCACACTTCCAAGTCGGGATCTCTAGCGGAGTCAACTTACCACCAGGCCTTCCATGATTGGCCTTCACACGCTTGTAAGTATGGCACTCAGCAACATATCGGGCTATATCTCCTTTCATACCATACCACCACGCGATTTGCCTTAAGTCACGGTACATCTTCGTAGATCCTGGGTGGTAGGCAACGCTGGAACCATGAGCCTCACTGCAAATCATACCTCTAATGTCCCCAACAGCGGGAACGCAAAACCTGCCGCGGTACTTCAAAGTACCCGCATCATCAATAGCAAAATCTGGCAACTCTCCCATCTCTGTCCTGGTAAAAAGGTGCAATAGATCCGGATCGTCCTTCTGATGCAGTCTAGTCAAAGAAATCCAGGACGGCTCTTCCACTGATAAGCTACTCTGCAAACTACAGCATCCCACTGAAATATCCATAAGAAGGAACTCCTCAACTAACCGATCGGCGGAGAGGTTAAAGATCTTTCCCGTCTTTCGGCTCAGGGCGTCGGCCACCACATTGGCCTTGCCCGGATGATACTAGATTTCTACGTCATAATCCGCCACATACTCAAGCCACCGCCGCTGACGCAAATTCAACTCTTTCTGTGTGAACACGTACTTCAGGCTCTTATGGTCAGTAAAAATCTTGCACTGAGCCCCATAAAGTAAGTGCCTCCACAACTTCAACGCATAGATAACCGCTGCAAACTCAAGGTCATGCGTAGGATAATTCTTCTCATGAGTCTTCAGCTGCCTTGACCCATAAGCGATTACTTTTCCATCCTGCATTAATACGCATCCCAGACCTAAATGCAAAGCATCCACATACACATCATAATCCACGCCCTCAGTAGGAAGGGTCAGAACGGGAGCAGTACACAATCTTCACTTTAATTCCTGAAAAGCTTCTTCGCACTTCTCGCTCCAAACAAAAGCCACATTCTTCTGAGTCAGCTTGGTCAAAGGTGCGGCTAGAGAAGAGAAACCCTCCACGAATCTCCTGTAATAGCCAGCCAACCCTAAGAAACTTCTGATCTCCTTAGGAGTATTCGGCCTACTCCACTCCATCACCGCTGCAATCTTTTCTGGGTCAACCGCGATCCCATCCTTGTTCACCACGTGGCCTAGAAAAGAAACCTGAGGCAACCAAAATTCGCACTTGCTCAACTTGGCGAATAACTTGTGGTTCCTCAATTCTGATAGTACCAAGCGCAGATGCTGCTCATGCTCCTCAGCACTGCGAGAATAAACCAACACGTCATCAATGAAGACCACCACGAACTTGTCTAGGAAATCCTTGAATACCCGATTCATCATGTCCATGAAAGCTGATGGTGCATTGGTCAAACCAAACGGCATCACCAAAAACTCAAAGTGTCCATGCCTCGACCTAAACGCAGTCCGTGGAATATCTGCCTCACAGATCCTGAGCTGATGATAGCCCGAACGAAGATCGATCTTGGAGAACACCGTGCTACCACGCAACTGGTCAAATAAATCATCGATCCTCGGCAGAGGGTACCTGTTCTTGATAGTGACCTTATTCAACTCTCTATAGTCGATGCAAAGCCGCATCGACCCATCTTTCTTCTTTACGAACAAAACAGGAGCACCCCAAGGCGACAAACTCTGCCTGATAAAACCTTTAGCCAACAACTCATCTAACTGAATTCGCAACTCCTCTAACTCACGAGGGGCCATCCGGTACGGCGCCTTAGCAATAGGACGCGTACCCGGCTCCAAATCAATAACAAACTCCACATCCCGCTCAGGAGGGATACCAGGAAGATCATCAGGAAAAACATCGGCGAAACCACAAACAATAGGAATCTCCTCCAAGCGTGGCACGCTAACAACGGTTCCAACCGCCGAGACTAAACAAACACAACAATCAGAAAGAAACAATCTCTGAACACATACCGCAGAGAGAACAGGAGAATCCTGACACAGATCAGCATACACGCTGCCGGGCTGACCGTCGTCCCTGATGAAGTCCAAGCGCTTTCCTTTGCACTGAATGACCGCATCATACTGAGAGAGCCAGTCCATGCCCAAAATGACATCGAAGTCCTCTAGATCAATCATCTTCAGGTCCGCCTTCGCAAGAAAATCCCCCAACAAAACCGGGCAATCCAAAATACCCAAATCTGACAACACAGATTCACCAGAGGGAAACTTGACACGGAAGGAATCCCGAACACGATCTGGAGACAACCGATGACGCTCCACAAAGGCTCTAGCCACGAACGAGTGGGTAGCGCCGGAGTCAAACAGAACACGCGCCCAGCGGTTCTTCACCTTAAATTTCCCTATAGGAACGCACAAAGCTAAGGAACTAGCACAACAGTACCGCGAATAATCTAGCAACTAAACCATCAGGCTAGAAAGAAAAACAACAAACAACTAACCTGAGATCACCTGGGTCGAAGTCTGAGCCTCCTCGGAAGAAATCACGTTCAGCTTCCCTTTTCCCTTATCCACACGCTGAGGTGGAGGTAAAGCCTGCAACGAAATAGCAGGAAGAGCTGACTGGACCTGAGGACACCTCGACTTAATGTGACCCTTCTGCCCACACTGATAGCAGACTCTATCCCTGGACCAACACTGGGCCGCATCATGGCCGGATCGCTTACAAACAGAACAGGAGGCATCTCTCCTAGGAGCACTCTGAATCGCATGAACCTGCTCCTTCTTCTGAGCTGCCGCCTTCTTGAAACACCTCTCTACAGGATGGACTGACCGGCCACAAAAACTGCACACCACCCTGCTCCTCTTTCCCGGAACAGCATCGGGTACCAGGGGTTTCTTCTCCTCTACCAACTTCCTCTTATCCTTCTTCAACTGCTGGCCTATGCTCTTCGCCGTCTCAATGGCCTCCACCTTCAGAGCAGCCTCTACTACACCTGCATAAGTCACTGACCCATAAGCACTGGCCAACTGCTGCACCTCACTCCTCAAACCACCGAGGAATCGCTTAACTCGATCAGCCTCAACGCTGACCAATCCAGGGGCAAAACGGCTCAACTTGCTGAACTCTATCTCATACTCACCCACCGTGAGTTGCCTTTGCTTCAGATGGAGGAAGTCGTTCATGAGGCGGTCACGCTCGACCGAGGGTAAGAACTTCCTCAACAGCATCTCCTTGAACACTTCCCAAGAGCATCCGGCTACCAAGCTCTCCTTCTCTCTCAGCCACCAACTCTTAGCCAAACCTTTAAGCTGATAGGCGGCTATCATCACCCTCTGATCATCCGCAATCCCTGAGTACGAGAACATCTCCTCCATGGAGATCATCCAGTCGTCTATCACCATGAAATCTGCCTTCCCATCATAAGTGGGAGGGCTCAGCCTCTGAAACTGTGAGATGAAGGCCATCTCTGCTGGCACCACCACTGGAGGTCTTAAGGGTGCAGGAGGAGGAGGAACAGCTAACCCCCCAGCAGGAACTTGCGCACCCTGAGCCTGCCCTGCCACAACTGCCACCAAAGACTGAATCTGGGCTTGCACCTCCTCCAACTGCCTGCCCATAGCTTCGCTACTCAGACGCAGACTCTCGATCACCGCATCGTTCTGAGGTCCAGAAGATTCACCCTCAGACAGGGGAGTCGATCGAGTCGCAGGACGCCTAGCCATCCTAAAAAAAAATATCATTACAACGCAAATCAGATCCAAAACCCACGACTAGAACCGATTACCAGTACAGACAATACATATGTAGATATGGACTTAAAGCTGCTAAACTTGCTCTGAGAGTTTATCTTCTTCACAAAAATTAGATGATATGCCCTAACCTAGGATGGTTAACCACCACCTTACTAACTCTTGTGCCTAGATCGGATGCATGAACTTATGTTAATTTGAAAACTCATGTGTGTACATATGTCATCCTGCAAATATTTAGCTCGGCGCGTTGTGCTTATGCAATGATATGATATGCATGATTGTGCTATGCATTCTACAAAAAAGGCCCTAATGCATGTTATAAGCGGCGTACGCATGAAAATGTTATGCATCCCATACTACATAACATTTCCATGCAACGAAAAAGAAACGTGCTAGTCGCAGTCATGTGGTGAGGTTATGCATCCCATACTACATAACCCTCACATATAGCCCCTATGGTGGATCCATATACGAACACATATTATGCATCCCATACTACATAATATGCCCCGTATACTTCATGTTATGCTATGAGTGTAGTGTTCGTGCGTTTGCCAAGACGTGCTGATGACATATCGGTGTGTGAATGACATAATGCTGAACTACTAATAAGCGAACAAAGGAAGGTTGCTCAACTAACTTGTCAAGCAACCTCCCTCTGATACCAACTGTCACAACCCGCATTTTCTCCGAATTAAGAATTATCAGAGTAAGAGAAAACACGCGTCATGATGCCACGTCAAGCAGGGGATAACTGCTGACGCTCAGGCAAAACCAACTACAATCTTTATGCAATAAAATCATATGCTTAATGAATAGAAAATCAGTTATATTTTAGAGACCGTATCCCTCGGCTCAGTGGATCACCTAGTCCACAAAAGAAAACTATATTTATACGCTGCGGAAAATACTTTATTTAGGTTTAACCTTCTAAGGAGCGCATACGGGTTCCAAGAGAACCACCCATGCTATGCAAGACCCTACATTTAATTTATATAATATATAAGAAAATGATCTTTATACGTGATTTGGAAAAATAGTGATTAAGTTTATAAAAACATGCTGATCATGAGCTTTATTTATACTAATAATTATAGTTTAAAAATAACTAGCAACCTAGCATAAAACCCTCTCAAAGTAAGTAGACTATCTCCAGAAAATGGTAGCAGCAGTAGTATATATCTAGTACAAGGTAAAAACTACCAGTGGGCGCCAACAACCTGACACGAACCCACTAGCACACATATATGTCTGTAAGAAAGTACTGAAAACAACCTCACTAACAAGGAAAACAGAACTCCAAAGTCCGGGAGTCCACCAACAACACCACCTCCAACTAGCCACCAGACTGGCTACAGCTCAGAACCTGGGGTATTCCAAAAGAAAATAGAATACCTCAGCAAGCTAAACAAAGAAAAGAAATAACATCTGCATGTAAGAGTCAATCAAAAGGACAAAGTAACTGAAAAACATGCAGTAGAAAGAGTCACAACTGTCCAAAACAGGACAACAAGAAATGCACAACGTGCAAAGCAACAGCAACGACCCAGCCCAGGAACCACATCCTGCAGGGCCTACTAGGCTTCCAAGAGCCAGAATGCTGCGAACTACCAAAGAAGAAACTTCTAACACCCTAAACTGTGGGAAGTGATAGTAGAAAAAACAATAACGAGGAACTGGATCGAAGGCAAACGCAGTCCCCCAATCCACCATGTCCAAGTCAAAAGCTCGAGGGTCAACACGTGAAAACACAAGGGACCTTCCACCCGACATGCCCAGCCCGTACCTGGAGCAAGAAATCATGGGTGGCCTTGGCTATATCACACAACTCCACCCCCATAAAGAGCTACAACCACCACTACTAACCACGACCCACGATTCGGCCTCTAGAAAAATAAAGAAAACGGCCGACAAGGAAAACCCAGAAATACAACTGAAAATCCACTCGGAAACGAAATACAAGGTAAAGGAAGAGTGTTGAAATAAACCAACACGACTTGGCGTTGAGTGAAACCCACTCAGTGTCTACCTAAACTTTGGCATTGAGTGAGCTAGCCTCACTCGCCGCCAAAGTAATACCATTACCCACAAGCCCACTAAAGAATACGGAGCTCGACGACAGTCGAACGGCCAAGGCAGAAGATCCAGAACTCGAGTAGTTGCCTGCCACTTGAGTATCTAAACTCCCACACTCGAAACCATCTAAATTCGCCTAGCAAACGAAAACATACAAAGCGCACGATCAGTGACGCACGATCAGTGGTCGTGCGCACTCATCGGTTGATGATCGTGCGAAGCGAACCTGGCAAACCTGACAGAAAACCTACCAACTGCGCACGATCAGTGTCGCACGACCACTGGTCGTGCGCACTGTTGTCAGCGCTCGTGCGATTTTCCGAGACAGAACTTTGGAAACTGAAAGACAGCCGCGCACGAGCAGAGGCACAAGACCAGTGGTCGTGCGCCCTAACGGTTGATGACCGTGCGCGGTCAACCTGTACCGTTTGGAATTTCCCGAACGACACCGGAACGCACACACGCCTCACGCAACTACAGAAGCAGCAGGAAACTACCAACGTCGCGCACCGCTACTATACAAACTATGCCTAATCATTCGAGTAATACCTTAACGAAAATCGGCAACCTCACCCCCCCTCCTAACTCTCCCTCTCGGCTACACCCGAACCAGAGCAACAATCAAAATAAAGGAAAACAACGGCTCCACGCTGACAATTTGGATTCCAATCATCACAAAAAATAGGGGGGGTTTCAGTAGGAAGAACTAAGCCCTATAGTTAGCAAGAAAATGAGAACAACAAGGCCTCTAACCTGGGCTAACCGGGATTTCAATTTCAGCAAGTATAATCGAAAAAAAAACTTGGCAAGGGCAAGAATACCACTTGCCTCAATCATAGCGAAGCTTTGGACTGTTTTCCTCCCCTTCGAACGGATCAAAACGGCCGCAACACCTAAAACAAACACTCGGCCATTAATGGCGGAAAACTTCCAAAACCAAAAATTCCAATCCTCCCAAAACTCCACGAAAATCGAATTTCTTACCGTAGGAATGAAGGTCTCGACGAGAGCAATCCGAATCCACTCTCGGAATCGAATTCCGTCCACAAACGCTCCGGAAATCGGCGTCCGAAGGGAAGGGTAGCCGGCGGTTTCCTTTCTCTCGTACAGGCGGCGGTTTCTTACGGGGAAGAAGATGAAGAGGCTTTTCATTCTATATATATATATATATAATTATATAATAATATAATTAATTACAAAATTACATAAAGCACCAAATCGACGCGAAAACCGAACTACCTCGGAATTCGACGAAATTCGCACCGTAGCTAAATACCCACGCTACGAACACAACGGCGAAGTCGAAATTAATTTTCGACAAACAGAACTCGAGTTATACCCAAATAAATCCAAACACCAACATCCCCCCGAGAGGCCACACCGGGTCACCCAAAACGACTCGGCTTGCTAGGGAGATCTTGCAAACAGGCTACAGAATAGGGCACTCAGTTCTAAGGAGCTAAACCACACTCCACAAATGGCACAAGCCACGGAAACGCATCATCGTAACGCCAAACGAGAATAAAAATAATCGCTGAAAAAAAACGGGGCGTTACAGTTGTAATAAATATTATTATTCTATCCTAGCAGTTCTAAGTATATAGTACAAGTTAGTAAAGTGTAGTACTAGTAAAGGAAAGAACTGAAGGTAAGAGCAGAAAAGTAAAGTAAAGCTGAAATATAAAGCTATCTACCATCACAGAGTACCCTAACTTATATAAATACCCACACAAATATATAAGTTAGGATTTCAAAAATAACTTATCATATAAAAGAGCCCATACTAATTTATATGATAAGGATCTATGAAGCGTATGTCCTAATGCAAATGGATGATATGTTATGAATTATGAAGCATGCAAGTGCAACACACGCAAACGACTCTGAGATCCCAGACCTTTAGTTTTCACATTTTGAGAGCTTGCATCACTCTCAGGTACCACCATTGAGGCTACGGCAGCAGTAGATCGGGCTTCTCCGCTTTCTAGGCGGGTATACACACTACCAGGCCTAGACCTCTATTGTACGCCTCTATATACGTAATAAGTGCACTCTAGAGTCTCTGCGTACTAAATGCTAGATGCCTGCTAGACTTTTAGGTCGGGTGCACGTCTTCAGGGATTATCTGCCTGACCGCAGTATTAAACAACATACTGGCCCTTCCACCCGTACACCTCACCCAAGTCACCGTACTGCCATCGGTGCGACGATTGGCCCAGTACCGCATGACCCACCACCATTTCTTTATGCACATGCAATTTTTTCAACTCGAGCCTCCAGCTCGCAGGATCAACCTGTCCTGATTTAAATCTCTCGAGCCTCCAGCTCGCAGGACCAACCTATCCTTATGTAAATCTCTCGAGCCTCCAGCTCGCAGGATCAACCTGTCCTGATTTAAATCTCTCGAGCCTCCAGCTCGCAGGACCAACCTGTCCTGATGTAAATCTCTCGAGCCTCCAGCTTGCAGGACCAACCTATCCTGATTCCCTCCAACCCCTCACGGGTGAGAATGTAATATCAAGTTCAGTTCCCTCCAACCCATCACGGGTGAGAATACATATTAGGTTCAGTTCCCTCCAACCCATCACGGGTGAGAATATACCATAACTCCCTCCAACCCTAAGCGGGTGAGAATATTATCACTGTCTTAGCCTATTAGACTACTCTTGTCTATCAATTATTATTTTTAGTAGCTTGGGGTTAATCCCAGGACTGCCCAAGGTATGCCCAATGAAGGGGTCTCGAAGGCACTAGGAACCAAGATGGGATGACAAGCCCAAAGTTCCCTTTCTCAAGGATAATTACTTTTATTGGCATCTACCCAGGATTTATACCCCAACTCTCGCATTACTTTAGAACGACCCTAAAGGATTAAGGTGTTATTAGGAGCGCGGCGGTCTCCCGTCGGTCCCCGTTATTGTTGCTGTCACGGGACTTGCACTCTTCCACACATGGTTAAGTAATCCTCTAGGAGACCAACCAGGTTATTTCCTCTTCGAAAATCCTCACTTTGCTAGTTTATCATATCCTCCCCTAGCGGCCCTACTAGTACGAATATCGGTACTATACCCTTACCCATGTCCCAATACCACCCACAAATGTGACCTTCAAATTCCTTTGGCCATATGCCTCAAAATTATTTATCCTAGAGTGGTATGGACCGATATGGTGACCATGATGATTTCCATAATTCTCCAAGCTAATTATACCATTAAATTAATTCCTTCAAGTAATTCCTTAGGCCATTTTACACATAAAGTATAACAATTATAATCCTACTGATGTAAGAAATTTTTCCTGACCTTTATAGGGTGAAATATCACTGTTTTCCAAGAATCATAATTTTCCTTTAACTATTTCTAATTATTCAGTAATTAATTCAAAATTCACATAATTATCATTTTCCAAATGAAGTATTAGAAATTCTTTAACCAAAATTCTAGGAAAATTACAGAGTACATATATTGATGAGCTAAGGCTAAATACAGAATTTCATAAACTTCTAATGTACAGTGCCTACCAATTCCATTTTAAAGTAATTTACCAAAATGCCATTATGGAGCCTAAGTACATTATTTGGCACCCCAAAATTCTTAAATAAATTGTACAGGATATAAAACATATAACTACAGTAATATGGAATTTCTCAGATTTTTCAAATGAATATACCAATGATTTCTACACAAATTCCAAAAAGGGTAGAATGGTCATTTTGCTCCTAAACTTCTTAAACTTCATCCAACAGAGATATAATTTATTTCTAAGGTTTATTATATCATTCCTTAGTTCTCAACAGAAAATGGACATTTTATGATAAGGGTAAACCTATTTTTTTAAAATTTATTTCCTAAGGACCAAATTTTCAATAATTCCAAATAATGGGATTTTTGTCTCCAAAAATCCCACCATTGCTATTAGTGGTGTATTACACCCTCATGTGTCTCTATAATGAAAATCATGATGTTTGAATGTTCCAAGTTGGCTGAATACATATTATTTCATTTTAGGTTAAATGCACACCAAGCCTGTAACAAGCCAACACATGCAAGTGGGTTTACCCATCATGCAGTAGTCCAAATTGGCTGAAATTTTAAACATGTACTTATAATGTCCCTAAGAACATGCCACCAAAATTTGGGGGCAATTGGAGTCCCACAACTCCAAATATTTCATTTATTTAATTTTGGGTGTTTTAGTAAAAACTATAAGAAACATTTTCCCAAAAATTCTCATTTTTGTACAGGGATTAAATAAGCCCTAAACATGCATGCTCCCAAAATTTTGGGCCATTTGGATGACTGGTTTGACTTTGTAATCATTTTGAAATTCTGCCCTAGCTAAGGACCAACCCCAGCAAAATTGTCCTACAGGTCAGACCACTGGACCAAATTTCAAGTTAAGGGTGGCAAATTAAAGTTAACACAAAGGGCTATATTTTCATATTCATCATTAGTCTTGAAAATGGCCCTAAGGGCCCTAATTTAACATGCAAGGCTACTGTTGAATCGTGATAGAAAAAGAACTATTCATATCATATGAATTAATATAGAATTAAATTAATTGTTTGCACGAATCTTAAAGCGGGTTTGAAGGCATCTGTTTATCTTCCCCAATGGTTCAACGGCTGAGATCGAGCTGACCAGGGGGGATATTATGGGTCCGTTTCCAGCCACCTGAGGCGGCGCCACCCACGGCCAACGGTTCCATCACCTTCACGGTGGTGGTGGCTATCCTTTGCCGGTTATGAGGCAGCGGGAGACTGCAACGATGGCGATCCTGAGCGGTAAGAAAAATTCGGAAAAATCTCCCATTTCTCACATGGCATCGGGCTCAATTGAGCCCGATATCTCCCGTATTTGATCTAGGATTCTAGTACGGGTAGAGGTGAGGCGAAACGGACCTCTAATGGTGTCCGACGGCGGCGGTAGTGGCGGTTGCCCATGGATGAGTTGCTCCGGCGATCTCCTTGCCGATCTATGGATTCTCCACCAAAAGTTTCACTCCAGCTATCGATTTCTACTCTCCTTTGCCCTCTAAAGCTAATGGAGTGGTCGGTTTGAGCTGAGGTGGGCTATATGGAGAGATACAACCAAGGCAAGCTCGGTTTGGAGCTTTGGTTGTATCACCCTTTATGCCAAGTGGCCCTCAGCTTCTTACCTCCTCCTAATAACCCCAAGGGAGGTCTGCCAGCAAGTCATGGCTGAAGAGAAGGAGCCATGTGGCCTCCTCCCCTTAATTTCAACCTTCTCTCTCCTCTTTTTGGGTTGTTTCTCCAAAATGCCCCCATGCATGTATTCTCTCTCCTATTTCCGAGGGGTAGGGCTGGTCTTTGACTCCTTGGGCTGATAATGGGCCATGCTTTGTGAGCGTAACCCAAGGGGAATGGCTTGGTCTTCATTTTCCTCTTTTAGGTCAAATAGTTGACTTGTTGACTTGGAGAGTTGACTTGGTCAACATGATGAGTGGGCTGACCCAACTTGATGGTCATGAGCCTAGTGGCACCACCCAACTTGGGTTGGGTCAAGGGGGTGCCCCATTTAGGCTAATTGGGCCTATAGGTATAGGTTTCACCAAATTAGGGCTAAGTTGACTTGGGTCAACTAGGGTCAAAAGGGTTGACCTAATGACATGCCCTAGGGTCCACTTAGATTGTTTTTAGGGTTAGGGCAATGTGGTGGGGTCATGGTGTGGCTAGGGTCCCTATTTAGGCTAGTTTGACCTAGTTTGACCTTGGTCCTATAGTGGGACCCACATGGCTACAACCCACTACCTAGGGTTAAACCTAGATAATTACTCTAACACCCACCCCATGCCTAACCCAATCTAAGTTAAGGGGCCTAGATGTAACATGGGATGTTAGAAATCCTATAAACAACAAAAAAATTTTGTCCCCGAAATTTGAGTTCGGGTCTACGGGGTTCCACTTGCAAGAATTATAAGAAACATAAAACATAAATTAAAGTATACCTGAAGTAAATAACTCTGGATGTTGCTCCAACATCAGATCCCTGAGCTCACAGGTTTGCTCCTCCCATCCATGGTGGGATCACAACACCTTTATAAGGGGAACCTTATTCTTTCACAACACACGATCCTCTGTATCGTAAATCTGGATCGGCTCCAATCGAACTGACCGGTCAGGTGCTACCGGGCCTGCTATAGCGGTAATGTGATGCTCTGGCCGAAAGAGAGCTCTCCATAATGAAGAGACATGAAAGACGTCGTACAAGGTCCCCAACTCAGGTGGCAGCTACAGTCTATAAGCCAAGGGACCGATCCGCTCTAGGATCAGGTATGGCCCCATATATCGTGGACTGAGCTTCTTATGTCTCCATACCCAAGAAACACCATGTACCGGACGTTTCTACAAAATACCTTGTCCCCTACCTGGAACTCCACCTTCCGATGCCGCGCGTCGTAATACTTGGCATGTCTACTTTGAGCCTTTAGCATCCGGTCCCTGATCAGTCAAATCTGAGCCTCTGTATCCTCTATGTACTCTGATCCAAGTGCCCCGGGGGTCCACATCCTGAACCCAAGAAAGAGGTGTCTGGTACTTCCTCCTGTGATAAGCCTCATGGCTATTATTATAAGAAACCTATTAGAGGTAACAATCCTCTTCCAAATGTACTTTCATTATATTCTGGACTACTCTTATTTCAAATTGTGAGGACTCATTTCTAAGTCTTCCGACATTTTACAATCAAAATATTTCTCAATCACACATTAGATTCTAGACCCTTATGACCAACGATCATTCAAAATATGTATAATTCCACGATCTCGTAAGTAGAAGTCTCTTCTATTCACGTCCCCCTAGATTATTACTTATCCACCAACGTGAACTTATAGTCACCAAAAGGGAATTCAGGCACACTAGACCAACACTATTATGTATAGTAGCTAAGCAATCTTCCGAGATCATGGTGTGATGAAAAATTTATCAATTTTCTTTTCCCCAAATTCAAGACTCAGCCTGCCTTTACCTTAATAAACAATACTCGTTCTATACCTGAAACAAATTATTATCAATGTGAACGTTGATGAGGAGTTTTGACTCTCAGTCATTTTTCACGTGCAGTCTAATCCATAGATTATAAGCACATATTTTCAAAATTTAAGCACCTTGATTTCTTCATCTATCGAATTTTAATAAATATTCATTTATACTCGAGTAAATTTCACTGTACCCGCGATAGTAATCAAAAGTTGGTCTCTTCACCATCCTGAATTTTCCTACGGTGATCATGATGATGTTATCAACATTCGTGTCATGGTTCTTGATGTAGTCACAACCAAGAGATCATACCTATGCGTATGCTTTAGCTAATCCTTATCACGCTTTAATTTGCTAAGTCGTTACATTCTTAGGTGTCATGCCTTGACAATTTAACCCTTTATGTGCTTGATGTTTCTATACGGTATGCTCATAGTAACTCTCCTATACATGTTCATATGGATAACTTAATAGACTGGCATGGGTGAATACCCATATAGCGTTAACATACTTATAAGGTTAGCTAAAGTATGTGTGGAATATGTATAAATAACCTATTCGTGATCTTGAGTTGCTATCGAAGCCCCGAACCTTTTTGAGGGCGATTATTGTTGTTGGGTATTGTATCCAAAATGTACCTGATTTGAAGAAGCCCCTGAACAAGCTAAGGTAAATAGACAATGTATTTGATGAAATCTTTTAAGTTGTGCTTGCAGTTATTCCACGCTAAGTACACACCAATGTCAGGGTGCAGTGGGTCAATATACACGGGTCTGCGCGACGTAATCCCTCGTTGAGCAGATCAGTGTGTTGGCCTACGTGTACTCTCTCTATTGGAGTGTACTTAATTTCAAGTACAGGGCTATGATAGAGCAAGAGTAGACAAGGAGCAAGGATGGGCCAAAGATCAGCTCTCAGAAAGAAAGAGGAAAAATTGTCTAAGTAAGAATCGACGAGAATCACTGAGTGATTCTCGCCGATTCGGCGAGAATCACTAATGATTCTCGCCGAGTCGTCGAGAATCACTGGTTAATTCTCGCCGATTGGAGCCGGCTGTCTCGACGCGCCAGAAATTTCTCTAAGGCAGAATCGTCGAGAATCAAGTGTGATTCCCGTCGATTCTCCCCGGCTTCTATATCAGTGCAGCCAGAATTCGACTAAGTAGAATTCGGCAAGAATCGTAGGTGATTCTCGCCGATTCGTCGAGAATCACCTATGATTCTCCCCGAATTTAACTTGGCAATTTTCCAATTCTTTCTGGACCGGTCCATGTTACCTGCGGTATTTCGAACCGGACTTAGGTCTTATTGTGGGTGGGGTCCACAACGGTCATGTGCTTGACCTAAGGTATTTATACCTCCGTATGTATGATCGGAAAAACACACGGATACGCGAATTCAAAAAGAATAGCCGCCGTCGAGCCCTAAATCGCGATCTTGCTCCGTCGACCGTCGCCGTCGTCGTGCAGTTAGTCGCCGCTGTAGATCTCAATTTCTTCCAGATCTCCGGCGACAGAACCTTAGTCTAGCATAGCGTCTCACGCGTCTAACCAGAGATCTCTTGTCTCTTGATTCGTAGATCGGGATAATCCTTCCCCTTCCGAATCGATCGAGACGACCGATCCTAGTGTGATCGTTGGAAGACCTTACTTCCTTTGCTACGAAGTTTGAATCCCCTAGCACTGCAGCAGCTCTCCGTCGCCGCCGCTTATTCCGAGAACCTAGCCGCCGCTCCAAGCCGCCGCCGGTTTCGGGAAGGTTCATTCCAAGAGAGATCTAAGGTTGTAGACTCTTCGTTGACTTTAAGAACACGTCGTCGAACGAAGAGCACCTTAATCTCCATAAGTTGTTTGTATTTCTTATACAATCTATTTTCAATTTCTTTGTAAAGGACTGACTGGTCTCTAGTTGTAAGGGTTGGGTGCAACCCGTGTTGTGGGAGTGGTGACTCCTACGTGTGGAAGGGTTCCTTCCGTTAGTGCAAGGATTGGATTTCAATCCAGTTGGTGAAGTGACCGAGTCGTCCTTGGTTGGGAGATAGGTCGAAGGGGGAAAGTGGATGTACCCAAATCGGGGAACCACTATAAATTGTTTGAGTCTTTTCTGTGCTGTGTTGTTTGATTTACTTGTGCAGGTACAGTTTTTAATTCCGCAAAAACCCCACAAGACACTTATCCCCCCCCCATAGGTGAAGCTAGTTGGTACTAGGTGGACTTTCAAGTGGTATCAGAGGGAGGTTACTCATCAAAAAGGTTCACACATTGAGTAGAATCCTGCCACCAGTGTCAAGAAGAAGACCGATATCTTCCATGGACGGACTCAAGCACTCCGGCAAAATCCCAGTATGCACCAGACTGAACTTTCCTATCTGGAAGGAAAGAATCAGATTCTACATGGAAGCAGTCGACCCCCGACTCTTCATGATAGTGGAGGAGGGACCTTACATTCCCACTAAGGCCTCCACCATTGATCCTACCAAGAAAGTGCCCAAGAAACTTTCGGAAATGGACAAGGACGAAATGGTGCTGTTCGGACTCGACAAGAAAGCTCAGAACATCCTGGTAAGCGCAGTTGATGACTCTATGATGCAGAACTTCTGCAACTGCAGGACAGCCAAGGATCTCTGGAGCTGCCTGATTGTATTAATGGAGGGCACAGATGAAGTGAGGGACAATCGGAGATCCCTCCTCAACCAGAAATATGAGGCCTTCAGGCAAGGGCCCAAGGAGGAGATCGGAGTTACCTTTGAAAACTTCCTCAAGATCGTCAATGCACTCAAGGGATATGGAAGAGTGTTCATTGATGGTGAGCTCAATGATAAGTTCCTTAGGTCCCTTACTAAGGAATGGGACACGAAGATCTGCGACATCCGGGAGTTTGGCAGACTTGCGGAAACTGACCCTCAGATTCTGTTCGGGAAGCTCATGTCCTATGAGCTTCAATTGAACACTAGGAAGGCTGAAGAGGAAGCAGAGAAAGCCCCAGCCAAAGAAAAGACCATGGCCCTAAAAGCCATTCATTCCAGAAATGGTAAGGGTGCTTCTTCTTCCCGTGCGTGGAAGAAGGATGAAGAGGAAGACTCTGAGCCAAGCTCCTCCGGCTCAAAATTGTCTGAGGAAAACTTCTCTCTTATCACATGGGAATTCAAGAAGTTCCTCAAGCTGAGGAATCAGAGAAAGAGAGACGGCTCCTCCTCAAGGGATCAGAAGAAGAACTAATCTTCTGACAGGTATGTTTCCAAACCGAACAAACACCGCTCATCTGACATTATTTGCTTTGGTTCAACAAGCCAGGACACGTCGTGGCCGACTGCCATCAAGGCAAGAGGGAGAAGGGAAAGGGAGAGGAGCACAGGTCCTCAAAAGACAAGAATAAGGAGAGGAGTTACATCGCGAAGAAGCCAAAGATGCTGAGTGAATCTGACACGTCAGACACCAGCGATGACGAGGAAGCCTACTTTGGGCTAATGGGTTGCTGTGACTCGGAAGGAGATTGCCCCCCATTTACTGGGAAGGTAAAAGCTCACACCCCTCTCTCCGACTCTGACTCTGATCCCGAGTCTCAGGATGATGACCCTGAGGATAGCCCTTCGGCCCGTGAAGCTGAGCTCCTTGATAAGTATGAGCTTCTGCTCAATACTTTCGTGGAATGTCGAAAGAGACTGAAGGCTGAGAAAAAGGAAGTTAAATTCCTTAAAGGTGAGAGTGTATCCCTGAGGGAAGAGATCACCAGTTTGATCTCCCTCCGACAGGAGCACTTGGACCTGACTTCAAAGCATTCAGAGTCCCTTAAGCTCCTCGATCTTAAACAAGAGGAAATCGACAAGTTGGAAGAACAACTTGCAGCAAAAAAGAAGATCGTTAAGAGCTTCTCTATGCCTAAGACAGTTCTTCCACTAGTTGATACCTTCACTGCTCAGACCAAAGGAGCAGGTTTGGGGCACGTAGGGGCACCTCGTTCCTCTTCCAGGAGAAACAGGAACCAGAGGAAGAATAAGGCTGCTAAGAAGGCCTCTGCTGCTGAAAAGGGAAAGGCCCCACTCAGCCCTATTGAGTTTAGAAAGTCCAGCTTTCCCTATAACCAACATGACTTTGAGTCAACGTATGGCCATCACTTCAGGCCCTCGGTTGCAAAGCCAAAGAGCCGGTATGATGGTTGGACCTTTCCCCGCAACTTCAGTGAGAGTGTCTTCAAGGCACCTTTTGAGGAAATCCGCGTGGAAAATTATGGTCACTTCTCTAGCAGCCATAATCGGAAGCAGGCACCTAAGGCCAAGCCTGTCACACTAAAAAGCCAAGAGGTGAAGAAATCATGTGACTGTGGTCATCATGATGCCTCCACCTCCAGGTCCACGGCCCCGGTTGAACCCTACGTTCCAAGGGTGAAGCAGGCGCCTAAGAGAAAGTAAAACATGTTTGACTGCCGGTGCTGTGGTAAAGTTGGTCACTTTGCCATGGATTGCTGGTTTAATCCAATGAATAACGAGACTCCTCATGTTGGCAATGCGAGGCCGACCACTCGTAGGGTTAACCAATCGAGGGGGAGTATGCTAACGAGGAATCTAGGACCCAAGTTCGATTGGGTTCCTAAGGCAAATTAATTCTGTTTTGCAGGAATGTCCAAAGGCCAACAAAACTCCCATTTGGTATTTGGACAGTGGATGCTCCCGTCATATGACTGGGACAAGAAGCCTACTGCGGGAGTACTCTCCAGTCGAGAATGGACCCAAAGTCATATTTGGGGATCTGATCGGGGAGTCACCAGAGGTTACGGTACGATTTCCAGCGGTATACTCTCTATCTCTAATGTAGGTTATGTTGAGGGGTTAAATCATAACCTGATCAGTGTAAGCCAGTTATGTGATAAAGGGTATGACGTTAAGTTCTGCAAGGATAAATGCCTGATAATATCATGTGCCTCTTCGGAGATAGTATTAACTGGCATTAGGAGCAGAAATATTTTATGCTTAGATTTTCTCAGTCTAGATTCTTCTACCCCAGTATGCCTCGTTGCAAAAGGCAGTGCATCTCTTTGTGAACAATGACACAAGAGATTGGCACATATTAATTATAAGACAATTAATATGCTATTTTCCAAAGACTTGGTAAGGGATGCTCCCATTATTAAGTGCATTAAAGATAGTCCCTATCCTACATGCCAGATGGGCAAGCAGACTCGGGCTACCTTTAAGGGCATCCCAGACAAAGACTCCTCCAGATGTCTTTATCTTTTGCACATGGACTTGTTTGGTCCAATGCAAGTTCATAGCTTAGGAGGGAAGTCTTATACGCTAGTGATTGTAGATGATCACTCTCGGTTTACTTGGGTGTTCTTCTTAAAACGCAAGTCTGATACGTTTGATATCTTCACAACCTTTGTCAAGCAGATTCAGAATGAACTTAACTGCTCAGTGGTCAAAATCAGAAGTGACTATGGAACAGAGTTCGAGTCTGGTGCTATGACAGAGTTTTGTGAAGAACTTGGTATCTTTCATGAATTTTCCTCCCCGCGCACTCCTCAACAAAACGGAGTTGCGGAGAGGAGAAATAGAACACTCATTGAAGCCTGCACGACAATGTTGAATGACGCTTCACTCCCAGAATACTTCTGGGTCGAGGCTGTCAATACGGCTTGTTATGTTCAAAACCGGGCGTTGATCAACAAAAGTCATCGTAAAACGCCCTACGAGCTACTGAAAGGCAGGAAACCAACCATGTCCTATTTGAGGATATTTGGTTGCAGATGTTATGTACTGAATAATGGGAAGTACCCGCGTACTAAGTTTGGTGAAAAATGCTTCGAAGGCATATTCATGGGCTATAGTATCCATAGCCGGGCTTATAGAGTTTTCAACAAGAAAACCCTAGTGGTAGAGGAATCAATAAATGTTGTATTTGATGAAGGAAGTTTGCTTAATTGCAAGTCTTCTAGTGGTCTTCTTGAAGATGCAGGTGCCAGACTCGAAAAGCTACACCTGGATGAGCCTGAGAAAGATGCAACTCCAAAATACGTCAAGGTCTCCACCTCAACGCCAATCAGAGAGGATGACAATCAGGATGGAGCAGTCCTCCCTGAAGAGGAAGGAGCCCCAGAAATCGCTAGAGCTTCTGATGCAAGACTTCTAGAGCTCCGACACGTGAGGGATCATCCTAGAGATCAGATCATCGGAGATCCTCGCGACGGTAACAGAACTCGAAGAGGTACTATTAATGAGATTTTGCATCTTAGTTTCCTATCACAGGTTGAGCCAAAGAAGTTCGACGAGGCGAACAAAGATACAGTATGGATATTGGCCATGCAAGATGAACTACATCAATTTGAAAGATGCAACGTCTGGATGCTGGTTCCCAGACCAAAGGGGCAGAACGTGATCGGCACTAAGTGGATCTTCAGAAACAAACTGGATGAACATGGTGTCATCATAAAGAATAAGGCCAGGCTGGTGGCTCAAGGATACCGACAGGAGGAGGGGATTGACTTCGACCAGACGTTTGCGCCAGTTGCACGGCTCGAGGCAATCCGTCTGTTCCTAGCCTATGCCTCTCATAAAGGATTCACTGTCTATCAGATGGACGTGAAATCGGCATTCTTGAATGGAGACTTGAAAGAGGAAGTATACGTCGCTCAACCTCCAGGTTTTGTCAATCCTACTTATCCTAATCATGTCTACTTTCTCAATAAAGCTCTATATGGGTTAAAACAAGCTCCTCGAGCTTGGTATGAGACCATGTCTAGTTTTCTTCTTGAGAATAAGTTATCTAGAGGAAAAATAGACAAGACATTGTTTCTCAGGGAAGTCAAAGGCAAGATCTTGCTGGTGCAAATCTATGTCGATGACATTATATTCGGGTCAACGGACAACAATCTTTGCAAAATGTTTTCTAAACTTATGCAAGGAAAGTTTGAAATGAGCAGTATGGGAGAGCTAAAGTATTTCTTGGGACTTCAAGTGAAATAGTCTGAGGAAGGAATTTTCATTTCTCAGACAAAGTTCACCAATGAACTCCTCAAGAAATTCGGAATGGAGAATGCAACCTCTATGAGGACTCCAATGGGATCCACCTTGTCTCTGGATAAGGATGAGAAAGGGAAACCTTTTGATGAAACCAAATACAGAAGCATCATTGGATCCCTGCTCTATCTTACTGCAAGTAGACCGGATATCATGTTCTCCACATGTGTTTGTGCCAGATATCAGGTGAACACTAAGGAATATCATAATGTCGCTGCAAAGCGAATTCTTAGATACCTTAAAGGTACCCCTAATCTTGGCTTGTGGTACCCGAGAAACAATGATGTCGAGCTAATAGGTTTTTCAGATGCTGATTTTGCAGGGAGTAGGGATGACAGGAAAAGCACTTCCGGGACGTGTCAATTCCTCGGAAGAAGGCTCATCTCAAGGAATAGTAAGAAGCAGAATTGTGTAGTAACCTCCACAGCAGAGTCTGAGTACATCTCGGCTGGCAGCTGTTGCGCACAACTCCTATGGATCAGAAATCAGTTAGCAAACTATGACCTTCAGTTCAAGGAAGTACCAATGTACTGCGACTCCTCCAGTGCAATTGCTATTGCCAACAATCCGGTATCGCACAGCAGAACGAAGCATATTGAAGTGCGCTACCACTTCATTCGGGAGCACGTGGAGAACAAGGACATCTCTCTCTGCTATGTCCCCAAGGACAAGCAGATTGTTGATATTTTCACAAAGCCTTTGGACGAGGCCAAGTTCAGTCTTTTCAAAACTGAATTGGGGATGCTAAACTATGAGGAATGAAGACCTCAGAAGCTCCAGGCTCGTGCATCTGGAGGGAGCCTCTGCCAGTACCTCAAGTGTGAGCACAGGTGCAAGAACTGAGGGGGAGCATGGGGTCAAATGCAACAGACCCAGATTTGCAGAAGCCAAAAAGGGGGAGATTACCCTCTCGGCTAAGGCTAAGGTGGCTCCATGTTTGCTCTCAAGAAATTGGTAATGAATATCTTTCTCAACTCAATTTTAAGTTTATGATTTTCATTCCCATACGCTCTATTCCTTAGTTTGTAGGGTTTAGGATTCTTCAAATAGGGGGAGATTGTTGGGTATTGTATCCACAATGGACCTGATTTGAAGAAGTCCCTGAACAAGCTAAGGTAAATAGACAATGTATTTGATGAAATCTTTTAAGTTGTGCTTACAGTTATTCCACGCTAAGTACACACCAATGTCAGGGTGCAGTGGGTCAATATACACGGGTCTGCGCGACGTAATCCCTCGTTGAGCAGATCAGTGTGTTGGCCTACGTGTACTCTCTCTTTTGGAGTGTACTTAATTTCAAGTACAGGGCTATGATAGAGCAAGAGCAGACAAGGAGCAAGGATGGGCCAAAGACCAGCTCTCGGAAAGAAAGAGGAAAAATTGTCTAAGTAAGAATCGATGAGAATCACTAAGTGATTCTCGCCGATTCGGCAAGAATCACTAATGATTCTCGCCGAGTCGTCGAGAATCACTGGTTAATTCTCGCCGGTTGGAGCCGGCTGTCTCGACGCGCCAGAAATTTCTCTAAGGCAGAATCGTCGAGAATCAAGTGTGATTCCCGCCGATTCTCCCCGGCTTCTATATCAGTGCATCCAGAATTCGGCTAAGTAGAATTCGGCGAGAATCGTAGGTGATTCTCGCCGATTCGTCGAGAATCACCTATGATTCTCACCGAATTTAACTTGGGCAATTTTCCGATTCTTTCTGGACCGGTCCATGTTACCTGCGGTATTTCGAACCGGACTTAGGTCTTATTGTGGGTGGGGCCCACAACGGTCATGTGCTTGACCTAAGGTATTTATACCTCCGTATGTATGAGCGGAAAAACACACGGATACGCGAATTCAAAAAGAAAAGCTGCCGTCGAGCCCTACATCGTGTTCTTGCTCCGCCGACCGTCGCCGCCGTCGTGCAGTTAGTCGCCGCTGTAGATCTCAGTTTCTTCCAGATCTTCGGCGACAGAAGCTTAGTCTAGCATAGCGTCTCACGTGTCTAACCAAAGATCCCTTGTCTCTTGATTCGTAGATCGGGATAATCCTTCCCCTTCCGAATCGATCGAGATGACCGATCCTAGTGTGACCGTTGGAAGACCTTGCTTCCTTTGCTACGAAGTTTGAATCCCCTAGCACTGCAGCAGCTCTCCGTCACCGCCGCTTATTCCGAGAACCTAGCCGCCGCTCCAAGCCGCCGCCGGTTTCGGGAAGGTTCATTCCAAGAGAGATCTAAGGTTGTAGACTCTTCATTGACTTCAAGAACACGTCGTCGAACGAAGAGCACCTTAATCTCCATAAGTTGTTTGTATTTCTTATACAATCTATTTTCAATTTCTTTGTAAAGGACTGACTGGTCTCTTGTTGTAAGGGTTGGGTTCAACCCGTGTTGTGGGAGTGGTGACTCCTACATGTGGAAGGGTTCCTTCCGTTAGTGCAAGGATTGGATTTCAATCCAGTTGGTGAAGTGACCGAGTCGTCCCTGGTTGGGAGATAGGTCGAAGGGGGAAAGTGGACGTACCTAAATCGGGGAACCACTATAAATTATTTGAGTCTTTTCTGTGCTGTGTTGTTTGATTTACTTGTGCAGGTACAGTTTTTAATTCCGCAAAAACCCCACAAGACACCTATCCCCCCCCCATAGGTGAAGCTAGTTGGCACTAGGTGGACTTTCAATTGTTTCATCAAACACTTTCATTTTGGTTCCTGAGATCATCTGAGTCACACCCACAAGGTCATTCTTAGAGTATACATCTTCCAATTTAGTATGATTCTTCACTTGATTCTATGTTTGCTGGGGCTACTATACTTTCATTGTTATAATCGTTTAGATATTCTAGCATTTTCACTTCATGGACTCTCATTCTATAATAGTTAATGACTTACGATCACTCCTTCATATTAACATGAGGTTACTCTATCCTAATACGTATGTTCCCAACCTAATGACTATGGTATGTCAAGTAAGCATGGGTAGCAGCGATCGACCATTGTGTTTACTTCAAACATGTGACTGTTAAAATCACTTTCCTAAAGGCCCTAACTATGCATAACTCCTTTTCGTTGATCTTCTAACTTGAAACGAATCCTCCATTCGCATTGATTCTCCCTCGTGATACATCTGAGTTCCTTAATTATGTGTTACATTGATCGGTTCGAGGTGTTAAAGCATCTTGGAACATGCTTGTGGGGGCGATAATCAAACAACCCCTAATTGTGTGTAAATCCGTTTACAACTTATACTGATCCAAATTTGATCTTTTGAACACAATTCCTTCGGTTTGAACGTGTATATGTAAATGACTTATACCATGTTGGTATTAAGGAAATCACGAGTGCTCATTAGACTGTTGACTAAGTAGTTACTTACTTCCTTAAAACTCGAAATTGGGAAAACTTCTTGAAGTCATAAACGGTCTTTCCTAGTTTCAAGGTCATATATACACATCACTAAGCCACTCTTTATATATCTTTCAAGAAATTAAACTTACTGTTCTCCTTGTTCACTTACTCATATGGTCTTGGAGTAATTATGAGAGTGAAAAGCTATTCTCGAAACATTCTGCTTTCCTATTTCACTCGTGAATTCATTGTGTTCATAACTTGTCATTAGTAGTCTATGCTGCTTAAGATAAATAAATAGTGTGAAATTCTTCGAGAGTCCTAACCTTCTAGGAAGGATTGATCATCATACCGGTCATGTATATACAAACTCTCATCTTTACTTGAGCGATCTTTGAATAAGCCAAGTTTTTAGATCACTATGCTTGTGACATATGCTTTATGAGAAAGGCTTAGAGAAATTCGAGTCGCTATCAATTTAGCCCTATAAACAAAAAGGTTAAGCCCCCATATATTTTGGTTTATTTCCTTTAACATTCACAATGTAGTCATCATGTACATGCCTTAATCCTTAGGGCTAACAATCTTTGGCATGGATTTCTACTTCAATTGATATGTTATCTACCTTAGGCCTTCAAGGTTACCATAAGACAATCTGTTCAAGTTCAACATGTGACCAAACAAGGAAGTGTCTCTTCTAAAATTTGAATTCTTATTCGATTTTTGGTATTTATCACTGTGATTGTCTTGACGTAATCAAGTCATCGGTACTAGGATTAAGCTTACGAGTACCCTACTGTTCCGCTAATAAACTTATGTACCAACTTATCCTCGAGGCGGTCCTATCAATTTGAGTAAGAATTGGTAATATCACTCGATATGCGGAGTAGGGACATCGACGTTTAAGCCTTAAGTAGGGACTCTGGCATTAAGATCTTTCTTTAATCGATTTTGTTATCCTCGTACCTTAACTAATCTACATCTGAAGTCGATCTTTGGCCTAAGGTACGACACAAAATCCTCTTGGTAAGTTAAACTAGGGTGGTGTCCTAGTTGGATTGGCCTAACTCATTGCTTAAAATGGACTATTTTCTGTTACTTTTTACACATAGGCACACCATTGCTTCCGCTGCATAGTTTGTCCGCAAACTAATGCTCGAGCGGGGTGTTCAAGTGTTGTGGACTTCTTTCTCATATGATCATTTGTTCAGTTGATACAAGTTTGTAGGACCCCTCCCCTTACCAAGGAGGCTCCCGATCTTATGCCCAGAACCGCCGCCTTACGGTGACACTAACTCACAGGTTAGTCGATACCGCAAGACGCCAATCCTGCCGGCTAGTACAATCATAACCATGTTCGGCCAATATGAGAAACAGAAGTATAACACAGAGTATAACAACATCCAGTCCACAGTCACAGGTACAAATCATATATATAAATTAAAGAACATAGTCCAGAATGAGTACAAAATGAAAAGAGTAATAAGGGCTTATGCCCAGTACATCATATCAAATCTCTCACTCAAATCAAAGTGGAAGCTAATCTAATACATCAAAACTTGTCCCACCTGAAGTTGTGCTCCAGCAGTAGTAGTAGGTATCGGTATTTGCTCCTCAAGTCCTGCCTCCTCGACGTGCTGGTGCTCCATCTCCACGAGCTCCTAAAATAGTATGGTCACTGACCATTAGTAAAAAATACTAAGTCGTTTCCTCTGCACCTCACCCCGCAGCTCCTAGGTACCGAGAGGGAGGACGAAGCAGAGGACAACAAGGGGTAGCAAAAGTGGAAGCAGGTGATAAGAGCTAACTAGCAGTTGTAATAGATATTATTATTCTACCCTAGCAGTTCTAAGTATATAGTACAAGTAAGTAAAGTGCAGTACTAGTAAAGGAAAGAACTGAAGGTAAGAGCAGAAAAGTAAAGTAAAGCTTAAAGGTAAAGCTATCTACCATCACAGAATACCCTAACTTATATAAATGCCCATACAAATATATAAGTTAGGATTTCCAAAATAACTTATCATATAAAAGAGCCCATACTAATTTATATGATAAGGATCTATGAAGCGTATGTCCTAATGCAAATGGATGATATGTTATGAATTATGAAGCATGCAAGTGCAACACACGCACACGACTCTGAGATCCCAGACCTTTAGTTCCCACATTTTGAGAGCTTGCATCACTCTCAGGTACCACTATTATGGCTACGGCAGCAGCAGAGCAAGCTTCTCCGCTTTTTAGGTGGGTATACACACTACCAAGCCTAGACCTCTATTGTACGCCTCTATACACGTAACAAGTGCACTCTAGAGTCTCTGCATACTAAATGCTAGATGCCTGCTAGACTTTTAGGTCGGGTGCACGTCTTCGGGGATTGTCTGTCTGACCGCAATATTAAACAACATACTGGCCCTTCCACCCATACACCTCACTCGAGTCACCGTACTGCCATCAGTGTGATGATTGGCCCAGTACAGCATGACCCACCACCATTTCTTTATGCACATGCAATTATTTCAACTCGAGCCTCCAACTCACAGGAATAACCTGTCCTGATTTTAATCTCTCGAGCCTCCAGCTCGCAGTACCAACCTGTCCTGATGTAAATCTCTCGAGCCTCCAGCTCGCAGGATCAACCTGTCCTGATTAAAATCTCTCGAGCCTCCAGCTCGCAGGACCAACCTATCCTGATGTAAATCTCTCGAGCCTCCAGCTCGCAGGACCAACCTGTCATGATTCCCTCCAACCCATCACGGGTGAGAATGTAATATCAAGTTCAGTTCCCTCCAACCCATCATGGGTGAGAATACATATTAGGTTCAGTTCCCTCCAACCCATCACGGGAGAGAATATACCATAACTCCCTCCAACCCTAAGCGGGTGAGAATATTATCACTGTCTTAGCCTATTAGACTACTCTTGTCTATCAATTATTATTCTTAGTAGCTTAGGGTTAATCCCAAGACTGCCCAAGGTATGCCCAATGAAGGGGTATCGAAGGCACTAGGAACAAAGATGGGATGACAAGCCAAAAGTTCCCTTTTTCAAGGATAATTACTTTTATTGGTGTCTACCCAGGATTTATACCCCAACTCTCGTATTACTTTAGAACGACCCTAAAGGCTTAAGGTGTTATTAGGAGCGCGGCGGTCTCCCGCCGGTCCCCGTTATTGTTGCTGTCATGGGACCTGCACTCTTCCACACATGGTTAAGGAATCCTCTAGGAGACCAACCAGGGCTATTTCCTCTTCTAAAATCCTCACTTTGCTATTTTATCATATCCTCCCCTGGCGGCCCTACTAGTACGAATACCGGTACTATACCCTTACCCATGTCCTAATACCACCCACAAATGTGACCTTAAAATTCCTTTGGCCATATGCCTCAAAATTATTTATCCTAGGGTGGTATGGAACTATATGGTGACCATGGTTATTTCCATAATTCTCCAAGTTAATTATACCATTAAATTAATTCCTTCAAGTAATTCCTTAGGCCATTTTACACATGAAGTATAACAAATATAATCCTACCGATGTAAGAAATTTTTCCTGACCTTAAATAGGGTGAAATATCACTGTTTTCCAAGAATCATAATTTTCCTTTAACTATTTCTAATTATTCCTTAATTAATTCAAAATTCACATAATTATCATTTTTCAAATGAAGTATAAGAAATTCATTAACAAAAATTCTAGGAAAGTTAGAGAGTACATATATTGATGATCTAAGGCTAAATACAGAGTTTCATAAACTTCTAATGTACAGTGGCCTACCAATTCCATTTTCAAGTAATTTACCCAAATGCCATTATGGGGCCTAAGTACATTATTTGGCACCCCAAAATTCTTAAATAAATTGTACAGGATATAAAACATATACCTACAACAATATGAAATTTCTAAGATTTTTCAAAGGAATATACCCATCATTTCTACACAAATTCCAAAAAGGGTAGAATGGTCATTTTGCTCCTTAAACTTCTTAAACTTCATCCAACAGAGATATAAATTTTTTTCTAAGGTTTATTATATCATTTCTTAGTTCTCAACAGAAATTGGACATTTTATGATAAGGGTAAACCTATTTTTTAAAAATTAATTTCCTCAAAGGACCAAATTTTCAATAATTCCAAATAATGGGATTTTTGTCTCCAAAAATCCCACCATTGCTATGAGTGGTGTATTACATCCTCATGTATCTCTATAATGAAAAAAATGATTTTTGAATGTTCCAAGTTGGCTGAATACACATTATTTAATTTTAGGCTAAATGCACACCAAGCCTATAACAAGCCAACACATGCAAGTGGGTTTACCCATCATGCATTGGTCCAAATTGGCTGAAATTTTAAACATATACCTATAATGTCCCTAAGGACATGACACCAAAATTTGGGGTCAATTTGAGACCCACAACTCCAAATATTTCATTTATTTCATTTTGGGTATTTTAGTTAAAACTATAGGAAAGGTTTTCCCAAAAATTCATATTTTTGTACAAGGATTAACTAAGACCTAAACATGCATGCAGCCAAAATTTTGGGCCATTTGGATGACTGGTTTGACTTGGGAATCATTTTAAAATTCTGCCCTAGCTAAGGACCAACCCCAGCAAAATAGTCCTACAGGTCAGACCACTTGACCAAATTTCAAGTTAAGGGTGGCAGATTAAATTTAACACAAATGGCTACATTTTTCATATTCATTATCATCCTGAAAATGGCCCTAAGGGCCCTAATTTAACATGCAAGGCTACTGTTGAATTGTGACAAAAAAAGAACTATTCATATCATATGAATTAATACAGAATTAAATTAATTATTTGCACGAATCTTAAATTGGGTTGGACGGCATCTGTTTATCTTCCCCAATGGTTCAACGGCTGAGATCGAGACGGCCTGGGGGGGATATTGCGGGGCCGTTTCCGGCCACCTGAGGCGGCGCCACCCCCAGCCAACGGTGCCATCACCTTCACTGTGGTGGTGGCTATCCTTTGCCAGTGATGAGGCGGTGGGAGACGGCGGCGACGGCGATCCCGAGCGGTAAGAAAAACTCGGAAAAATCTCCCATTTCTCACATGGAATCGGGCTCAATTGAGCCCGATATCTCCCCTAGTTAATCTAGGATTCTAGTACAGGTAGAGGTGAGGCGAAACGGACCTCTAATGGAGTCCGACAGCGGCGACAGCGGTGGTTGGCCATGGATGAGTTGCTCCGGCGATTTCCTTGCCGATCCATGGATTCTCCACCAAAAGCTTCACTTCAGCTATCGATTTCTACTCTCCTTTGCCCACTGAAGCTAATGGAGTGGTCAGTTTGAGCTGAGGTGGGCTATATGGGGATATACAACCAAGGCAAGCTCGGTTTGGATCTTTGGTTGTATCACCCTTTATGCCAAGTGGCCCTCAGCTTCTTACCTCCTCCTAATAACCCCAAGGGAGGTCTGCCAGCAAGTCCTGGCTGAAGAGAAGGAGCCATGTGGCCTCCTCCCCTTTATTTCAACCTTTTCACTCCTCTTTTTGCGTGGTTTCTCCAAAATGCCCCCATGCATGTATTCTCTCTCCTATTTCAGAGGGGTAGGGCTGGTCTTTGACTCCTTGGGCTGATAATGGGACATGCTTGGTGAGCCTAACCCAAGGGGAATGGCTTGGTCTTCATTTTCCTCTTTTAGGTAAAATAGTTGACTTGTTGACTTGGAGAGTTGACTTAGTCAACATGATGAGTGGGCTGACCCCACTAGATGGTCATAAGCCTAGTGGCACCACCCAACTTAGGTTGGGTCAAGGGGGTGCCCCATTTAGGCTAATTGGGCCTATAGGTATAGGTTTGACCAAATTAGGGCTAAGTTGACTTGGGTCAACTAGGGTCAAAAGGGTTGACCTAGTGACATGCCCTAGGGTCCACTTAGATTGTTTTTAGGGTAAGGGCAATTTGATGGGGTCATGGTGTGGCTAGGGTCCCTATTTAGGCTAGTTTGACCTAGTTTGACCTTGGTCCTGTAGTGGGACCCACATGGCTACAACCCACTACCTAGGGTTAAACCTAGCTAATTACCCTAACACCCACCCCATGCCTAACCCAATCTAAGTTAAGGGGCATAGATGTAACATGGGATGTTACACCAACTCTACCCATTGATCTTGTCACACATAGAGATCATCTCATATCTCAAGTGATTGGAGACATATCAGTTGGTGGGCAAACAAGGCATCAACTCAATCCTAATCAGATGCATGCTTGCTTTCTTACTCAGATTGAACCTCAATCCATAAAATATGCAGAGCAAGATCCCCACTAGATTATTACAATGAAAGAGGAACTCAATCAATTTGAAAGATGTAGAGTTTGGGATTTAGTTCCTAGACCCAAAGACTACCCAGTTTTGGAACTAAATTGGTATTCAGGAACAAGTTGGATGCACAAGGATTGATAATAAGGAACAAAGCAAGATTGGTGGCCCAAGGCTATTCACAGGAGGAAGGCAATTATTATGACCAGACCTTTACTCCTGTTGCAAGGCTAGAGGCAATCCAAATTTTTCTTGCTTATACTGCATATAAGAAATTCAAAGTTTATCAAATGGATCTCAAAAGTGCATTTCTCAATGGAGAACTCAAAGAGGAAGTGTATGTTGAACACTCACTAGGTTTTATCTCTTCAACTCATCTCTCTTATGTTTTTAAATTGCATAAAGCTCACTATGGTTTAAAGCAAGCTCCAAGAGCTTGGTATGAAACCTTAGCTAGTTTTCTTTTAGAGCATAAATTTTCTAGAGACATTGTAGATAGAACTTTAGTTATCAAGCATCATAAGAATAAAATTTTGATAGTACAAATTTATGTAGATGATATAATATTTAGATCTACTGATTCCAAACTTTGCAAAAGGTTTTCTGACCTGATGCATTCAAAGTTTGAAATGAGTAGAATGGGTGAACTATCCTACTTCCTTGGTCTCCAAGTGAAGCAATCCCCTGATGGTATCTTTATATCCCAATCCAAATATGCTAAAGAGCTTATTAAAAGATTTGGGATGTATGATGCCTCAGCAATGAAAACACCCATGCTCTCCAATGTTGTATTTGATACTAATGAATAGGGCAAACCAGTTGATCAAAAAACATATAGGGCTATTCTTGGGTCCTTATTGTATCTTACAGCTAGTAGGTCTGACATTATGTTTTCTACGTGTATTTTTTCTAGATTTCAAGTAAATCCCAAAGAATCTCACCTAATTTTATTAAAAAGGATTTTGAGATATATAAAGGGCTGTCCATGTCTAGGACTTTGGTACCCAATAGAGTCAGAATTTGAATTAACTGGATTCTTAGATTCTGACTATGCTGGATGTAGAGTTGACAGAAAAAGCACATCAGGAACTTGTCAGTTTCTTAGTGATAGGCTTGTGTCCTGGTTTTGCAAGAAACTAACATCTGTGTCAATATCAACTGCTGAAGCTGAGTACATGGCAGCTGGTAGTTACTGCTCACAGATATTATGGATTCAAAATCAGCTCCTGGATTATGGTCTCAACTTAAATAATTCAATAATCTTTTATGATAATACCAGTGCTATTTCAATTGCACAAAATCCAGTGCTTCATAATAGAACTAAGCATATAGAGATTAGACATCATTTCATTAGAGATTGTGTGGACAAAAATAAAATTAACCTTGTCTTTATCTCTACTGATTTACAAAGAGCAGACATATTCACCAAACCATTAGATGAGAAGAAGCACCTGTTCTTCTTAAATCAGCTAGGTATGATTAATGGAGAAGTTTTAATTTGATTTTTGTCTGAGGTCGAAGAATCGGTCACTTTTCATTGAATGGAGATCGACGATCTGTGAACTCTTCTTGAGATTTTTTGTCGAACGGAGATCAACGAAATCTCTTTGTGAATGTTTTCGTCGAATGGAGATCGACGATTTTGCTTCAGAAAATTTTTTCGTCGACCAGAGAACGATGAACTGTTTTCCCCCCCTTCAAACTAAGATCGACGGTTTTATTTCTTCATGAAATTTTTTCGTCGACCTGAGTTTGAAGATTTTCTTTTGCATCGGACGGAGTTCACCACTTCATCTTCTGAAAACCTATAATTAAGCTTTCATCGAACTCCATCCCACGCTTTCCTATTATCTTGAACTTGATCTTTTGTTTTTGCAGGCATGGCAATTTCAGTGGCGACCCTCTCTAGAATGAAGTCTGATGAAGGATTCGATATTGACATCGACTCTTTCAACCATTCAGATCAAATCTTCAAAGACATACTTCAGTTATTCGAGGCTCCTCAATTGAGAAAGTTCATGACCCTAAGAATCAAGCTTCGAGTACAAGAAATGAAAGAATGGGTTTTCACAACAACATTTCCAGAACCAACCTCCATCTCTGGATCAATTTCTTGTCATCAGGTTTTTCTTACCCCTGATATTCTAACAGAAGTTTTTGGTTTTATAAATGGGGAAGATTATTTTGAATTATCTAGTAATAATTTTGAGGATATGCTAGTTATTATGGGTCACTCCCAGGGAAACCCTAATAAATTGCTGAAAAAGAACTTGACTGTTGAATACAAGTTCTTGGCGGATGTAGTTGGCAAAGTCATCTTGGGCAATCACTCTGCCCATAACCACATTATAAGGAATCAATTTAATTTGATGAGTGCTTTTGTAAATCAGAAATCGATGAACTAGGGTAGTATTCTGTTTGAAAGAGAAGGGATAGATACTACTCTAGAGGGGGGGGGGGTGAATAGAGTAATCAAAAATTGCACTTAGCAAAGTTGACTTTCTACTCAACTCCCTTGGAGTTAAATGCGGAATAAAAGTTATAGATATTTTAGATTAAACCTTAGAGCCTAACACAAGGTGTTGTGCACAAACTAAAGCTAACTGTAATTATAGTTAAGCTTCAGGTCCTATCCAGCAACTAGCAATCCTAGTTAAAACTAATCACAGCCACAATGCAAGAATTTAAACAAGGCAATCCAGACGACACAAGGAATTTATAGTGGTTCCCCAAACAACTTGGGTACGTCCACTCTTCTACCAACAAGGTAGGAATCCACTCAGTTTTTTGATCAGGTGCCCTGCCACCAACAAGATCTGCTTCAGGTAGATCAAGAGACCCTTTAGACTTTTGATCAGGTGTCTAAAAACTGAACACAGGTTTTTGATCAGGTGCCCTGCCACCAAGGGATACTTTTGAAGGGAGTAATAACCCTGTATAGGAGGGGGAAAGGGGTTAAGGTGTCTTCTCTATTTTACAATAGATTAGAGAAGCACAATAACTTGCACTAAGCTAGAAAGCTCTAAAAGAATCAAGGCTCCCCCTGGCTCAAAGAACGTCCAGGTGAAGTCTTGCTTCAGTACAGAAACACTTCAGTAAATACTGAAGGAAGAACTACAAGAAGATATAAAATAAGAAATGAAAATCTTCTAGCAGCTATCTTCTTCTTCTTCTTCAAAAGATCTCTGAGTTAGAACAGGAGAACTCAGGTCGAAGAAGAGCGGAAGAGTTAACACTTCTCAGTTGAGTGAAGATTGCTGAGAGCAGTTAAACTTGTTCTTGCTGTAAGCTTGCTGAATGAATTTCTTATCTCTGTGAACTCGTTAATTTCTTCCTCAAAGAAGTCTCTATATATCAGCAGCAGCAACGGCTCTAATTGAGTTTGAATCTTGTCGTTTTCTGAACTCTGCAAGCTGGGCTGCAAAAAGCATAAAGCAAAAACAAACTACAGCAGGCAGATATCCTATAAAAGGATAAAGCTTTCTAAGAAGCTGCAAATACTTCTGATGAAATAATATAAGATAAAGTCACATCAGAAATAACTCTTTACGGCCAAGGAAGACTTTTTGAGTCTAACGACTATAAAGGACAGCCTGGCAGATAAAGCAGATTGCATATCTCAGCTATAAGACAAACAACTTTGTCAGAAAAGATTAGCTCATGCATATAGAATAGAACGGATATTGCATGGAAATAATGTTACAAAATATTCAGATAATCTATTATAAAATATGCCAAAATAGATATGAAATTAGTCACATCACAAAAGATGACAAACTAAATAAGAGCATGCAGCAAAACGTCGAACGACCTTCGGAGATCGTCGAACGGCACACGGAGATCGTCGATCTATCAGACAGATAGTCGAACGATCCAGATAGTCGAACTATCAAAGAAAATAGTCGAACTACCTCGGCAGATAGTCGACCTATCAGAACAGATAGTCAAGCTATCAGATAGTCGATCTATCCTGATAGATAGTTGAACTACCAAACAAACACAGATAGTCGACCTATTAAGCAGATAGTCGACCTATCCCAGAAAACAGATAGTCGACCTATCAACAGATAGTCGAAATATCAAAACAAAACAGATAGTCGATCTATCAACAGATAGTCGAACTATCAGATAGTTGAACTATCAGGACAGATAGTCGAACTATCTAAGACAAGCAGATAGTCGACCTATCAACAGATAGTCGAACTATCAAGACAAACAGATAGTCGACCTATCAATAGATAGTCGAGCTATCAACGCAGACATAACGTCGACCAACTGATAGACGATCGTCGATCAGCCGATAGACGATAGTCAAGCGACGTTCGACTATAGTCGAACGAAAAACTACTTAACCAAATATTCATCTGGGAAAGCAATTCTACACAACTAGAGAATCTAACCTATCAACTAACCTTTAACCATATTTAAATCATGGGTCAAGAGACAGAAGGAGAGGACTGAACTCAAATCAAAACCTAGGGTTCCAACAATCTCCCCCTATTTGAGTTAAGTCTCCTCAATAAATAAAACAAACAGCACTACTTACAGAAAGTAAATAAAATGCATAAAGGGAAATAACACAGCAGATATCATCAATCAATCAGATAAAAATTAACTGTCAACCAATGAATAATTTAAGGTGCTTTAGAGTTAGATTCAGGATTAGAAGAACTAGAAACAAAAGTAATTTTCCTTGTAGGATCTAGAGCTTCTTTCTTTGATTGCTTCAAATCTTGTTCTCCAATAATTTTTAATTCAACTGTCCTTGGGACCACTACCTCTGGATGCTTTTCCATATATTTAGAAGGATCAAACATCTCAGGTCTAACCTGGAACTTTTCGAGCTCCTTCTTTCTGAATTTAGACATAGTAGTCAATCCGGCAGTGTCCTTTCCCTCTTCTTTAGCTTTCCTGATTTGTGCTGCTCCAACCAATTCGAGAAAACGAGCCATCCTAAAGTTAGGATCAAGCTCAGGACTTTCATAAATAGTCTCAGAAGGAGTATCATCTGGTTCTTTATCTTGATTAACTAGATAAGACAGGGGAGCAGACTTAGCAAAGTTCTTGCTAGAATTTTTAAACAAAATAAACTACTTACCTTTTGGAATAACTTTCTCAGAATGCACTGGCTTTGGAGATGGAACCTTTTTCTTTGGAGAAGGAGGACGAGAAAAGGTTGGTCTTTGATAAACTACCTCCTTAACTTGTTCTCTCACTGTATCAGTTCTTTGTTAGCCAGATTGGCTTTTACCTTGAAAACCTTGAGAGCTTTTCCTTTGATCAGGCTGGGATGGATTTGATCTTTCAGATTGAGAGGCAGATTTAGAAGATAGATTTCCTGAGGCTCCTGCACCGGGAGGTGGAGGAGGAGGACCTCTGGGATTCCATCTAGGAGAAGGAGGGTCATACCTCTTAGTCTTTTTCCTTTGCTTTTGTTGATTTTTAGAAAACCACATCCAATGTTGGAATTCTTTAGACTTGGGATCAATCCCTTTAAGAATATAATATGGAGTGTCATTGTCTGGATTTGCTGGAGGAGGAGCTACAGCCTTTCTTTTCTTTTTAGCAATCCTCTTTCTCTTAGAATCAGCAGATTCATCAGAATCACTTTCTTCTTCAGAATTTGAAGAGATAGGCAAATCATAGGGATCAATAGCCTCTTTTAAAGCTTTTTCTTTTTCCTTAGCAGCTTTTTCCATTTCTTCTTCCATGGCATCTTGTGCCAGGAGAGTATCTAAGTCTAAGCCAGGGGAATCATCCCATACTGTAGATTTTTCAACTTGACTTTCAGGATCCATTTCTTGACGCTCAGGAACTGTCGTAGGGACCAGTTCAATTTGCACTGCTTGCTCAGAAGCCTCAGAAGCTGGAACAGCTACTTCTGGTTCAGGTTGATCTTCAGAAGCAGGTTCACTTACTGGCTCTACAGCCACTTGGACATCAGGAGCAGATACAGGTTCAGGTTCTGGCTCTTGGACAACAACTACTTCTTCCATTATATCTGTAGGATTAGGAATAAAATCTTGCTAAATGACATCTAGTCATCCCTTCCAGATATTCCCATACTAACATATCAATTAAGTAATCTACAAATTGGGAAAGAGACATACCTTCAGGATTTTCTTCAGGGTTTCCTAACTCCCATAAATCATCTAGAAAGGAGGTGATTATTCCTTTAAGGTACTGGGCAACCAAGGGAGTTGAGGATTCTTCTAGGTAAACTTTTACAACAAATTAAGTCAACATTATTGCATCAGATATTTCTTTTTCAGATGGAGGAGGAGCTGAAACTTCTGCTACTTTTTCTGTTACTACAAGTTGAGCTGCTGGAGGGGAGGCCAAAGGCTGCTCTGTGATATCTTCATCAAGCATCTCCCCCTGCCTGATTTCAGTAGAAACTGAAACCAGGCCCCTAGAAGAAGAGTGCTCAGCATGCTTTGAGAGTGCCTGAACAGCAGCAGTCAAAGCAAATATAGAAGAAACAAGGGGAGCAATTGCCTAATCAATCATGGTTTTGATTGAAGGGGTAAGTAACTCCACAATGCTAGCAATAAATGCTGGAGATATATCAAAAGAAGATGATGATGATGGAATTTCTGAGGGTGGAAGAACAGCAGGGGTGGTATGTGCAATATGAGCTGGAGAATGATGTGGAGATGCATGGGTGGATGCAGGGTGATCAACATGTTCTGAAGATAGAATTGGAGAGTGAGGAGGAGTTGGAATTGGAGAATGAACAGGAGAAGAAATATCAGACGCCAACAAATCAAAGCTGGGTTGAGAAATTCCAGCAAGATCAGTTGGGAGAGAAGATGCAGGAGGAGAGGCAGAATGTCATACTTCAGTTGAAGTTGAAGGAACTTCAACTGCAGTAGACGGCATAGCAGAGGAAGATGGAAGAGAGAGATCAGCTGAGCCAACTGCTAAAAGGGGGGGAGTGACTGCAGCAGTCCTGGTGCTCTCAGATATAACTGGAGCAACCCCTGTGGGAGCGGGCTTCAGGAATGTCCTTTTCCACTTGGAGAACAGGGAGGGATCCATCTTCTTACTCGCATTGATGGAGGTGGCGGCAGACACAAGCAACTGGGGGTATTTTTCCTTCAGAAAAATACCAACAACCCTTCCTAGGGTAACCTCTTTCTTTCCATTCTTCTTTCTTATCAAATCAAACATAACACCAGCCCAGTTTATTTGCTTCTTATTAACAATTGCACACATTAGTGCAAATTGTTGTCTGGTGATATTATCATGGGCTGAGTGCTTTCCTAGAAGCACTTTTCCAACTATTTCTGCAAGGAACTTGATCTTGAAGGGAAAATTCACCTTGAGGAGCTTGGAGGGAATGCCTTCGGCATGTCCCAGCTCTAACAACATTCTTCTGAATTCAGGAGCATCTTGCTCATATTCTTCTTCACCAATAACTAAACCAAAAACTTCAGTCAGAACAGCGGGAGTCAAAATTACCTCTTCTCCGCTGATTGTCCCAGACATCGATTCGTCAGTCGACGATGAAGTGAAAGCCCATTCCTTGATTTCCTGAATGTTTATCTTTACTCTGTAGGACATGAGCCTCTCTAGTCCTTGTTCTCTGCACAGATTTAGAATTTCTACAATCCCTGGTTCGCAACTGCTGAACGCGTCGAAATCAACGTTGAACCCGGCATCAAACTTTACCACTGCAAGCAGTGCTGGAGCAATTGCCATTGAAAATGCTATAGAAGACGAGAGAGAGACGGCGAGGACGGAGCGCAAGACAGAGAGCAAGACGAAGAGCAAGCGGGAAGACGGAATGCGAAAAGACGCTCTCCGTCGACGATAAAAGCAACTATCTTTTAACCTAGGTCGACCATCAGCTTTATATTAAAACAACGATCATCAATCTACTTAAAAGATACTAGAGACGATGGTCGAACGGTCATTCGACGATCGGTCCTGAAGCAGAGTAGTCGATCAATCATTCGACTATTTCTGTCTTCACAAACAGCAAGTTGTCGTCAACCATAGATCGACGATAAGCTCGACCTATTCGACTATCTTCGAATGCCGGTCGACGATCTTCGGGCAGATAGGCTATCTTCAACCATAGGTCGACGATAGGCTTGATCTGCTCGACTATCGTCGATCTTCGTTCGACTATCTTCGAACAAGTTTCAACAAGGCAGACGTCACACTTAGTCTCGACCATTAATCATGCCTAGTTGAACTAAAAAGAACAGATGTTTCTGTTCATCTAAGGGCTTGGTGAATATATCACCTCTCTGAAGGTCTGTGGATATGAACTCAAGGCTGATCTTGTTCTTTTCCACACAATCTCTCAGGAAATGGTGTCTAATCTCAATGTGCTTCGTTCTAGAGTGGTGCACTGGATTTTGTGCAATGGAGATAGCACTTGTACTGTCACACATGATTTTAGTGTTCTTGTGTGAGTACCCATAATCCAAAAGTTGATTTTGTATCCACGGGATCTGTGAACAACAACTGGCAGCTGCTATATATTCAGCTTCTATAGTTGAAGTTGATACAGAGGCCTGCTTCTTACAGAACCAAGAGACCAATCTCTCACCCAGGAACTGACAAGTTCCTGAGGTACTTTTCCTGTCAACTCGACAACCAGCATAATCAGAATCAGAATATCCAATTAATTCAAATTCTGACTCAGCTGGGTACCAAAGTCCTAGATTTGGACATCCCTTCAGGTATCTCAAGATTCTCTTTAGAAGAATCAGATGAGATTCCTTGGGGTTGACCTGGAATCTAGCACAAAGGCATGTAGCAAACATTATGTCTGGCCTACTTGCAGTTAAATACAATAGGGAACCAACAATAGCCATATAATTCTTTTGATCTACAGGCTTTCCCTGATCATCAGAATCAATAACTACATTAGTAGCCATAGGTGTATGCATTGCTGAAGCATCTGCCATCCCAAACTTCTTTACCAATTCCTTGGCATATTTGGATTGGGATATGAAGATGCCATCAGCATCTTGCTTTACTTGGAGACCAAGAAAGTAAGACAGCTCACCCATGCTACTCATCTCAAACTTGGAATGCATCAAGTTGGAAAACTTTTTGCACAGTTTGGGATCAGTGGAACCAAAAATAATGTCATCAACATACACCTGAACTAACAGGATTGTGTCCTTGTGGTGCTTGACGAAGAGGGTTCTATCAACTACTCCCCTAGTAAATTTGTGCTCTAACAGGAAACTAGCTAAAGTCTCATACCAGGCTCTGGGAGCTTGCTTTAGTCCATAAAGAGCTTTCTGCAACTTGAATACATGTGAGGGCTGAGTTGAAGAAACAAAACCGGGTGGCTATTCAACAAACACCTCTTCCTTTAGCTCACCATTAAGAAAAGCACTTTTGACATCCATTTGAAAAACCTTAAACTTCATGTAGGCTGCATAGGCCAAGAAGATCCTTATTGCTTCTAGCCTTGCAACAGGAGCAAAGGTTTGGTCATAATCTATACCTTCCTCCTGTCTGTAGCCCTAAGCTACAAGCCTAGCTTTATTCCTTATAATGATGCCATTTGCATCCAACTTGTTTCTATACACCCACTTGGTGCCTATGATCAGTTGGCCTTTAGGTCTTGGAACCAAAGTCTAAACTTTACATCTCTCAAACTGATTGAGTTCCTCTTGCATAGCAATGATCCAGTGGGGATCTAGCTCTACATCTTTAATGGTGAGGGGCTCAATCTGTGAGAGGAAACAAGCATGCATCACATCCTGTCTTAACTGATGTCTTGTTTGAACACCAGCTGATATGTCTCCTATCACTTGAGATGTGGGGTGATCTCTAAGTGTGACAATATCAGCAGGTGGGATGTGATCTTCAGCAATAGCTGGGATTAATTCCTCAGGAGGAATTTGATCTACTGTTGGTGGAACAACAACAGCTTCAGCAATGTCTTCATCACTGTCTGATTCAGTGATATGAAGAGTTGAAAGATGGAGGATATCTTGAGTGACATCTTTGGAAGAATCTTGTACCTGTAATGAACTTGAGGAAGGGGAAGTTTCCTTCTCCTTGTAAAACATTTGGGATACATCAAAGGACACATGAATAGACTCTTCAATTTTAGAAGATGATTTATTAAATACCCTATAAGCTTTGCTTACTTGGGAATATCCTAGAAAAATTCCCACTGAAGCCTTTGCTTCAAACTTTCTAAGATATTCTTTATTATTATTATGAATATAAACTACACAGCCAAAAATTCTAAAATAGTTTATTTTAGGTTTCTTTCCTTTAAGTAACTCATAAGGAGTTTTACACTTAAGCTTGTGTATCAGACTTCTATTCAAGACATAGTTGGCTGTGCTAACAGCTTCTGCCCAATAGGAAAGAGGCATATTAGCATCTGCCAACAATGTGCAAGCAGCTTCAATTAGTGTTCTGTTCTTCCTTTCGACTACCCCATTTTGTTGGGGAGTTCTAGGAGCTGAGAAGCTATGTTTGATACCTTCTCTCTCACAGAATTCTTGCATGAGAAGAGAGTCAAACTCAATACCATGATCACTTCTGATCAAGGCCACATGAGTAGAGTACTCAGTCTGCACACATAATAGAAAGTCTGTAAGGGCTTTGAAGTTATCAGCCTTAGTTCTCAAAAAGAACACCCAAGTGAATCTAGAGAAGTCATCTACAATGACTAGGGTGTAATACTTCCCTCCTAAACTCTGTACATTTATTGGGCCAAATAGGTCCAAATGTAATAAATACAGGATTCTAGGAGAATCACTTTTATTTACTGATTTAAAAGTTTGCTTGCCTAGCTGACAAGCCTTGCATAGGCTCTCCTTCTTGTAGGGGCAAGAAGGTAAACCTCTAACAAGGTTGTGTTTAGATAACCTAGATATGTTCTTGAGGTTAACATGGCTAAGCCTTTTATGCCACAAGGTGTTATTATTAGTTACTTCATTAAACAGGCAGATTTCAGAATCAGTTGAATTAAAATCTACTAAATAAATGTTACCCTGTCTAATGCCTACCAATACAACACTATTATTTAAAGTAATATTATAGAGAGAGTTAGAGAATGATACCTGGTATCCAGCATCACATAATTGACTTACTGAAATTAGATTGTGCTTCAGTCCAGTCACATAAGCAACTCTCTTGAATGTAACTGCTCCAATTGTCATCCTGCCATAGCCTTCAGTTTGACCACAACTTGAATCTCCAAAGATTACCTTTGGGCCAAGCTTTGCCTTGAACTTTGACAGATGTTCTTTGTTTCCTTTCATGTGCTTGGAGCAACCACTATCCAAATACCACTTATTTTAAGTGATAGGATAGGTCTTCACCTGCAATTAAAACAATTTAAACATTGTGGACCCAGGTAACCTTGGGTCCCTTGTTTTTCACATAAGAAAAACTGGAAATAAAAGAGTAAGCAGGCTGAGGGTGATAACTTAATGGGTAAGATCTCCTAGGTGGGATTCTCCATGCTGATGATGGGTCAATGAACCTAGGGTTTCTATTCATATTCGGGTTTTTAAGGTTCTGGTTTGAATTTTGAAATTCATATTGGAAGCGTCGATCGACGTTCGACGATTGGTACCCAGATCATCGATCTTCGTTCGACCATTGGGTCTGCGATCGTCGAGCTGCGTTCGACGCCCTTTGTAATTCTTTAAATTTCTGTTTTCTTTTCTCTCTTTTAGCTTTATTCAAAGCTCTGTTTACTTGATTGACTTGCTCAGTGTTCTTTATCCCATCAGCTGAGATAAAATTCACTGGAGTTGAAAGATGATTTTTAAGAATGATTGGGGGTTCACTAGAAGATGCTCCTAAGCCTAATTTGTTATTGCCTGTCCTAGTGTTAGACATGCTAGTTATTTCAAGCAACTTAAGGCTTCTACCATTTAGGGACTCTTCTAACCTTTTGGATTTAGCTAACTCATTCTTAAGAAATTTAATTTCTTCACTAGAATTAGTGAGATCTTCCTTTAACTTAATGTTTTCAATAGATATGATTTCTGATTCAGCTAGCCTATGTCTAAGTTCTTTAATCTCTTTTTCAGAACTAATTAAGTCTAAACATAAAGATTTAAATTCTGCAGAAGTGAAATCATAAGAAGATAGTACCTCATCTTCTGTTGGCATTTCTTCATCTGAATCTGAAATCTCTGCAGCTGAGTGATTGCTGCAGGCATCAATTGCCATTAGGCAAACTTCCTTTGCCTTCTTTTCTTCTTCATCCTCACTAGAGCTTGAGGAAGAGGATTCCTCATCAGAATCACTCCAGGTTTCAGCGACGAAGCCTCTCTCCTTCTTTTTATTCTTGTAGGAAGATGGCTTGGAGTGCTTCCTGTGCTGATCTTTATCTTTCCTCTTTTCTTTATTCTTTTCCTCTGGACAATCTGGAAGGATATGTCCAGGCTTCCTGCAACCATAGCAGATAATTTCTTTAGAAGGGGTGCGATCATACCTTGGCTTTTCTTCATATTTTGAGGACTTCTTTCTGAATTCCTTCCTTCCCATCTTGAGAAACCTTTTGGCAAATAATGCCATTAGTTCCTCATTTGACTGGCTGCCTTCAGAAGTGTCAGCAGCTTTAAGAGCAAGAGTTTGCTCTTTTCTTGTAGGAGTTGGTGTCTTTGCTTCAGCTTCAGCTTCCCTGGACTTCAGCACTTGCTCAAAAGACTTGAGCTTGCCGAGAAGGGCTTATGTTGAGATTTCATTTGTGCTTCTGGCCTCCTTGATAGGCCAGATCCTCAGATCCCATGTGCTAGGGAAGCACATAAGAATCTTATCATTGACCTCTGTCAATGAAATGTCCTTATCAAGGGTCCTCAGCTCATTGATGATTGAGCTGAGCCTTGTGTACATGGCTTCAACTGATTCAGCATCAGTTTTCTTGAAGTTCTCATATTGTGAGATAAGGTTGGACCTCCTGTCCTTTCTTTCATCAGCTGAACTAGCTATAATCTAGTTCAGTGTATCCCACATAGCTTTTGCTGAGGAGCAGTCAGCAACCTTCTGGAATACCTCATCAGACATTGTCTGAGCCAGAATGTTCATTGCCTTAGCATCTGCTATCTTTTCCTTTTTGTACTCATCATTGTAGTCTGGAGGAGGCACTGCACTCATATCAGATGATGAGGCAGAGGCAGCAGCAGGTGCTCTTGGGGGTCCTGACAAAATAGAAGCAAAAATACTTTCATCAATCGAATTTATATATAATTTGATCCTTGCCTTCCAGATGCCAAACTTAGCTAAGTTGTATGCTGGAGGTCTGGTGCTAGAATAATCCTTGGACTGGGCCATGATAGTGGCAGTGAATATCTATAAACTTTGGTATCTATCAGGATCTTGTGACTTAGGTGTTAGCCTATTCAGTCAGTAAACCTCCCTCTGATACCAATTGAAAGAGAAGGGATAGATACTACTCTAGAGGGGGGGTGAATAGAGTAATCAAAAATTGCACTTAGCAAAGTTGACTTTCTACTCAACTCCCTTGGAGTTAAATGCGGAATGAAAGTTATAGATATTTTAGATTAAACCTTAGAGCCTAACACAAGGTGTTGTGCACAAACTAAAGCTAACTGTAATTATAGTTAAGCTTCAGGTCCTATCCAGCAACTAGCAATCCTAGTTAAAACTAATCACAGCCACAATGCAAGAATTTAAACAAGGCAATCCAGACGACACAAGGAATTTATAGTGGTTCCCCAAACAACTTGGGTACGTCCACTCTTCTACCAACAAGGTAGGAATCCACTCAGGTTTTTGATCAGGTGCCCTGCCACCAACAAGATCTGCTTCAGGTAGATCAAGAGACCCTTTAGACTTTTGATCAGGTGTCTAAAAACCGAACACAGGTTTTTGATCAGGTGCCCTGCCACCAAGGGATACTTTTGAAGGGAGTAATAACCCTGCACAGGAGGGGGAAAGGGGTTAAGGTGTCTTCTCTATTTTACAATAGATTAGAGAAGCACAATAACTTGCACTGAGCTAGAAAGCTCTAAAAGAATCAAGGCTCCCCCTGGCTCAAAGAACGTCCAGGTGAAGTCTTGCTTCAGTGTAGAAACACTTCAGTAAATACTGAAGGAAGAACTACAAGAAGATATAAAATAAGAAATGAAAATCTTCTAGCAACTATCTTCTTCTTCTTCTTCTTCAAAAGATCTCTGAGTTAGAACAGGAGAACTCAGGTCGAAGAAGAGCAGAAGAGTTAACACTTCTCAGTTGAGTGAAGATTGCTGAGAGCAGTTAAACTTGTTCTTGCTGTAAGCTTGCTGAATGAATTTCTTATCTCTGTGAACTCGTTAATTTCTTCTTCAAAGAAGTCTTTATATATCAGCAGCAGCAACGGCTCTAATTGAGTTTGAATCTTGTCGTTTTCTGAACTCTGCAAGCTGGGCTGCAAAAAGCATAAAGCAAAAATAAACTACAGCAGGCAGATATCCTATAAAAGGATAAAGCTTTCTAAGAAGCTGTAAATACTTCTGATGAAATAATATAAGATAAAGTCACATCAGAAAGAACTCTTTACGGCCAAGGAAGACTTTTTGAGTCTAATGGCTATAAAGGACAGCCTGGCAGATAAAGCAGATTGCATATCTCAGCTATAAGACAAACAACTTTGTCAGAAAAGATTAGCTCATGCATATAGAATAGAATGGATATTGCATGGAAATAATGTTACAAAATATTCAGATAATCTATTATAAAATATGCCAAAATAGATATGAAATTAGTCACATCAAAGAAGACGACAAACTAAATAAGAGCATACAGCAAAACGTCGAATGACCTTCGGAGATCGTCGAACGGCGCATGGAGATCGTCGATCTATCAAACAGATAGTCGAACGATCCAGATAGTCGAACTATCAAAGAAAATAGTCGAACTACCTCGGCAGATAGTTGACCTATCAGAACAGATAGTCGAGCTATCAGATAGTCGATCTATCCTGACAGATAGTCGAACTACCAAACAAAGACAGATAGTCGACCTATCAAGCAGATAGTCGACCTATCCCAGAAAACAGATAGTCGACCTATCAACAGATAGTCGAACTATTAAAACAAAACAGATAGTCGATCTATCAACAGATAGTCAAACTATCAGATAGTTGAACTATCAGGACAGATAGTCGAACTATCAAAGACAAGCAGATAGTCGACCTATCAACAGATAGTCGAACTATCAAGACAAATAGATAGTCGACCTATCAACAGATAGTCGAGCTATCAACGCAGACACAACGTCGACCAACTGATAGACGATCGTCGATCAGCCGATAGACGATAGTCGAGCGATGTTCGACTATAGTCGAACGAAAAACTACTTAACCAAATATTCATCTGGGAAAGCAATTCTACACAACTAGAGAATCTAACCTATCAACTAACCTTTGACCATAGATAAATCATGGGTCAAGAGACAGAAGGAGAGGACTGAACTCAAATCAAAACCTAGGGTTCCAACACTATTTGATTTGATTAAAAAGAAAATCAGTAAAAAGGATGTGAGTTTTGGAAGAGTTCTGGGCATCTTCCTCCAGGAAAAGGTGCCAGAACTGTTGATCTCCCAGACCATCTTTATCAATGCCTCTAAGAGGCTTACTTCTGCCATCTTTGGCAGAGGGGAGAGGGTAATCCAAAATCCCTCCAGGGATTCCTCTTCCAGGATAGCTTCAGAGGACACCAGGGATGAAGCAGCCACTTTCTCAACCCCTGAAGAAGCTCCTGATCCTCCCTCTCTTGCTCAACTACCTCCAACTATCATTACAGACACACCTTCTACCTCTATCCCTCCTTTTTCATCATCTCAACCACCATCTCCACCACAATCACCAATCCATATTCCTGTGGATACACCATCACCTCCTCAATTACCTCAACCATCACATTTTGCTGATATTCCATCCACTTCTACTCTTCTAGATCAACCTCTATCATCTCTAACCTTCAATCTACTCTCATATCCATATCCACAACATTCATCTCTTCAAGATGAACTTCCTGATGCAATCCCTCCACATATTCCACCAACATTCCCAACATTCTTACAATCTGACCTACCTCAATCTTATTCAATCTGTTCCAACTTTGATCACCAATCCACCTATACCCCTTCTACTCCTGACCCGCTATATCTAAACTTCTATGACATTGCTAATGATCTTCTTCAATTCATCACTCCCTCTCTTAAGAAGCTTATTGCTGAGGTTGTTTCCCCTCTCACTGCTTTTATTTCCCTTCTAACTGCTCAGCTTGCTTCCTTCTCTTTCCCTTATTCTGGGGGCCATGCTTTAGGTCTCTCTGAAACCAAGCAAGGGGAGATGTCCAATGAAGAAGCTCTTCCAGTAGCAGCAGCAGTAGCAACAGTAGCAGTAAATATTCTAGCAGCAGAAATAGTTGAAATTCTTGATGATGATTCTGAAATGATTTTTTTTGAAGATACTGAAATGATCACTGTTGGTGATTTCATCATTAATCCCACAGTCGACCTTCCTTCATTACTTCATTCTTTTGATTCAATTTATTGCTCAAAATTACCAGTTCTAGTTGATCAGTTTCAGATTATTCTAAGGCAATTGTTTGTTATTCTGCTCCAGTAGAACCTTCAGTCTTAGAAGAAATTTAAAATATTTTCTGTATTATTTCTTCCAGCATTTCTATTACAGAGCCAAAGGCTTTCTCACCTCCAACTTTTGTCTTGGCTGAGTCCCCTATGCCAGACCTTGATGAAATCATGTTTCAAGACATGGAAGTAGGAAGTGACAATGTTCAGGCTCAAGTCATTACAGATATTGCATCTAAAGAGCCAGAAGTTCAAGTTATAAATCAAGCTGATTTGATTAATCAAATTGATGAGTTATATGATAATCCTGCTAGTGATTCTGAAGAAGATGATAATGATTCTGAAGATTCAGAAAATTTTGGTTCTAAGAAGAGAAAAGCCAAGAAGAAGGCTCAAGCAAAGGCTACACCAAAACCAAACCCCACTACTAACACCCCTTAGTATATTCTGCACAATATTACTCTCACTCAAGACACTCCTCACTGGATGAGGTATTCAAAGAATGAGATGAAAGCAAGGAAGAAGAGTAGGAGATACTCTCCACCTCCACAATTTAAGAGAGGTCCTCCTCCTCCTCCTGCAACAGGATCGGCAGGAAATATTTTGCAAGTTCAAAGGTCTTCAACTTCTTATCATTCCATACCATCTTACAGCAGCAGACAACAGCACAGCTCCCAAAGCAGCAAACAACAATAGCATAAGAAGATAAGCAGTCAACAACAGACATCTGAAAGAAATCATCAAGACAAAGCAAGTCTAAAAAGGCCAGTGTCTCCAGTATGTGATCCAGAAATGGATCCTAATTTTAGAATGGTAAGATTCAAGGAGATTATAGCACTTTCACAGATCAGGAAAGCCAAAGAAGAAGGAAATATACTTCTCAGTATTCAACCCTATCTTTCTACAAGAAGAAAGAGATAGAAAGGTATGAAAAGAAAAATCTCTTTAATGTTGATACTTATATGAGTCTTCATCTAGAGGCTGTAGTGACTAGAGTTGCATCAGTCAAGATTCTTGGTGCAAAAGACATGAAGATGACTCAAAGAGAAGCATAGGATCCTAAGAGAATAATGGTCTTCTCAAAACCTACTCCTTCTTTAGATGCTTCAAAGAAAAAATCTTAATCTTCTGATTTTGCATTTTGAACTTTATTATTGTTGTATATTCACAAAGCATATTTGTTTATATCTGCTGAATGATTTAGAATTCTATCATATATTTTTACTGCTTTATGATTTTCTTTATTTTTATTTTTGTATAGTGACCTCACCCAAATAGAGGGATATTGTCGGAACCCTACTTAAGATTTGGGCTAGGTTCACTATTAGGTTTGATGACCTAACATGTATAGTCTAGGGTCATTTATTAGTTCCAGGGTTAAGGTGAGTCACATTAGGTTAGATTATTGAAACCTACCTTCAGAAGACTTATGAGACATAAGACTTTAAAGACAAGATAATTTAAAGATTGTAGAAAAGGTGTTTGACGATAGCTGAACTCAGCTCGACGATCGTCGATCTCAAATCGACAAACTTAGAGTTCCTTCTCTGAGTTGAGCTCGACAAAAGTCCAGCTGAGATCGACAAATTGTGAGCATATATCAGAATCTCAGCTCGACAAAGTGCCTTCTCAGTTCGACGAACTTGGAGCTCTGATTGGCAAGTATATTTTCAGCTCGACGATCTTGGATCTCAGCTCGACGAAGGAGATTTCTTAGCTCGACAAACTTGGAGCTCAGGTTGACGAAATCTTTGCTGAGTTCGACTAACTCTTTCCTTGTTCTGTTCGATTATTCTTCTCTGCAGTTTCTCAGTTCGACTACCAGTTTGATTTCAAATTCTATTATATTAAGATAGTAATGCTCTGATAATTAATGCTCAATATTCTCAAGAATATAGTCATTTCCTGGCAGCATTAATTATGGTTTTCACAGAGTTATTACCCTACCATATTACCTTGGACAGTTAGGGAAATACATTCAAGACAAAAATAAACCGTTTAGATCCCAGAAATTATGCAGAAGATTTCAAGGAATTTGAAATTCAAATGTGCTTAAGTCAGAAATCAATATATAAAGAAAATTTTCAGAAGATTGCACATGAGATACAATATTTTTTGGTAATCAAGCACAAGGAGAAGAAGAAAGAGAACATATGCAAACAGAGAACAAGAGACAGAGACAAAAAAAACTTCTTGTTCATTATTCTTCTTCTTTAAGCTATCTTCCAGCAACACATATTCAATCTAAGAAAAAAAGTTCAATCTCTCAGAATAATTCACTAGAAGAAGAAGTTTTCATCTTTCAAGGCCTACACCCTATAGCAAAGCTTCCACTCCTGATCAGATTTCTATAACTCAGGGGGAGCTTTGACAACATCAACAAAATCCACTACTCTTCTTAGAGATTAGAGACAGAGAAGACAACATCAATTTTATTTTCTTTTACTGTGTACATGGTTTTAACTCCCTTCAAAAGTTAGCCCCTTTTGGTTCACAAGTCACCTGATCAAAAGACTTGAGTTCGGTTTTTGGGCACCTGATCAAAAGCTCAAAGGGTTGCTAGATCTCCCTTAGAAAATAGATCTTGCGGTGACATGGCACCTGAGCAAAAACCTGTGATGGCAGGACACCTGATCAAAAACCTGTAGTGGATTCCTACCAGGGTGGTAAAAGAGTGGATGTACACAAGTTTATTGGGGAACCACTGTAAACTCCTTGTGTCGTCTGGTTTGCCTTTACTTTTTGATTGTGTGTTGTGATATTTCCCTTTATACTTAAATATATATCACCTATTTTAATCCGCTATAAAAACAAGTTAACAAATTTTTAATACTCTATTCAACCCCCCTCTAGAGTAAAGATAAGATCTATCCCTCACTTTCACATGGTGTTGACTTATCTATAGCCTCTCTATTGGGACACACTTCATTTTTAAGTACTAAAGTAATGGAAGAAAGAATATTTGATGTTTACCTTGAAGAAAATATTTTTCATAAAGTCAAAAAAATTTCTAAGTCCATTACTCGAGAAGAAGACTTGTACTCGAGTAGTGTTGGAATGATTTCTCGAGTCTTCTCAGTGTAGTTCTTGAGTAGTAGAAACTATTACTCGAGAAGGCTTTGTTTATTACTCGAGAAAGCCATGGAGTACTCAATTACTACTTACCTCCTTCTCGAGTTTGCTCAAAAATAATTTCAGAAATTTTTCTAAGTGTTGTACTTGAGTAACCTAAGCCATTGCCCGAGAAGGCCAAGCCATGTCTCGAGAAATCAGAAGACCATTACTCGAGTAATAAGAAGTTAAGTTTCGAGAAGTTTTTTTGTTCACGAGAAGTCAAGTTAGTTCTCAAGAAGACTTTATCTAGTTCTCGAGAAGTAAGGTTAGTTCTCGAGAAGTCTTTGTCTAGTTCTCGAGTAATAGAAGTCTTTTCTCGAGAAGCCATAAATCATTTCCTGTATTTTCCTTAAGGAATTGTTCTCGAGAACCATACATACTCTTCTCGAGAACCAGCTATTATTCTCAAGTAATCTTTTCTTCACTCGAGAAATGCAGATGTTTTTCTGAAATTTTCTCTAAGTCGAGACCGAAATGATTTCAAATTTAATGTCGATTCTTATTGGTCCACATGTGCAGTAATTTATGATTATGACTGTTAGGGTTATCCTATAAATGGTCTTATCAAATAAGACTAACCCTAACACATGAAATCAAGAATTCTTATTCGTACTATTCATTCTAAATCGGGAAAGCTGACGCGCTTCATCGTCATTCTCACCGCCGCTCTTCTCTGATTCAAGTGATTCAGGACAAGAAGTGATCAACAAATCAAGGCGTTCAACTTCTACAGATCTCTTTCTTTATCGTGTTGATCTTAAGCTTCTAAGCTCCAAAGATTTCAGCACAGTCTTCCTCGATCTATTTCTGACAGAGTTTCAACTTTCAAGAAGGAAGAAATCTGAAGTTCTCAGATTTGAAGTGAAGTTTATTTTATTGTTATTGTAAAATCTATTTCAACTCCTGTAGGAGATTTTGTCTCCGAGTTTTGTAGGAAGTTTTCTTCCGAGTGTAGATCCCATTTTGAGGATCGAGTTGTAGGGGCGTCGCTCCGAGTTGTTGGATTGGTTTTCAATCTGAGATAATAGTGAAGTAGCCGAGTCTAGTATGTTGCTAGATCGGTGAGGTGGAGAGTGGACGTACCCAAGGTTGGGGAACCACTATAAATCTTATGTTCTCTATGGCTTGTTTGTTTATTTTTTGCGCTCCGTTCTTACAAGTTTTTATTCCACAAAAGAAGCAGACCTCACCTATTCACCCCCCTCTATGTGATTTAGGTAGACAACTAAAAATATCAATTGGTATCAGAGGGAGGTTGTTCATCAAAAAGGTTAATAGCTTGAACAGATCTGCTCCTAGTTGTCTTTAGAGGATACAAGCATGGACAGAGCTAAGGATTTTGCTGAGCTTCCCTTATACACAAAGACAAATTTTGCTATGTGGAAAAAAAGGATAAAATTCTTCATCGAAGTTGTAGATCCAAGGTTTTTTATGATATTGGAAGAAGGACCCTATGTTCCTATGACAACCTCCACCATTGACTCTACAAAGCAAGTTCCAAAGAAGCTTATGGATCTTGATAAAGATGAGATTGCACTTGTCTCTTTAGACAAGAAAGCCAATAATATCATCGCAAGTGCAGTCGATGATTCTATGTTGCAGAATCTAATTCACTGCCAATCCGCCAAGGAAATGTGGTAGTCTCTTATCTTCCTGATGGGAGGTACCAAAGAGGTAAGGGATGAAAGAAGATCCCTTCTGAATCAGAAGTATGATGCATTCAAACAAGGTCCCAAGGACTCTATTGCTGATACATTTGAAAGTTTCTTCAAGATTGTCAATGGCCTAAGAGTCTATGGTCGGGTCTTCACTAATGGAGAACTGAATGACAAATTTCTGAGATCCCTGACTAAGGAATGGGATAACAAAGTATGTTCAATCCAGGAGTTTGGTAAGCTGGCAAAGACTGACCCTCAAAATATCTTTGGAAAGCTTATGTCATATGAACTCCAGATATACTCAAGAAAAGCTGAAAAGGAGAAAAGCTGGTCTTCATCTAAGGAGAAGTCTGTCGCTCTAAAGGAAGACATCTCAAGGAAGTCAAAAGTTGCATCTCCTACTCCCGCACAGGAAGAAAGTGAAGAAGAAGATTCAGAGTCAAGTAACTCGGGCTCAAAGCTATCTGAAGAAGAGTTTTCTCTTCTTTCAAGGCAGTTCAAAAAGTTCTTGAACAAGAAGAAATAGTGGAGAGGCAAAGATGCCTTGTCGAGAAGATCACTTCATGATGGTGATCATCACAAGAAAGGCTCAAGTAGCCAAGACAGGTATCATTCTAAATCGAACAAACATATTTTTTTACATTGTTTGTTATTGTTGTAATAAGCCAGGACACTGTCTGATCTCGTGGACAACCTTAGGGGGGGGGGGTGAATAAGGTTTCGAGCGTTAATTAAAAATTCAATTTACTTTTGTCCAAAAAAGCTAGTTTTGGAAGCTACCGCGGGGCATTAGGTTGCTAACGCGCGGCAGTAGTTCACATACCTTATTTTTTTGGGAAAATTCCTCCTTAGAGATCTACGCACACTTGAGAGAATCACAAGCTAATAATCATAGCGTTATAAGCACAGAAAACAAATAATAAATGTTATTTATTCAAATTATTCTCACACATGGTTTTAACTATTACAAAAGTTTGATCTCCATGATGTCGGATATCGAAGGCGGTGAATCTAAAAACCTTTTGGTTTTCTATACTGACCCGCTCTATGGACCGGTTGGCTCTCTCCTTTTCCCTCCAGGAAAAGTCTTCGAGTCATCTCTTCACCCTCACACAAGGAGGTATCTTAGAGCCCCGCTAGATCACTCGATCTAGACTTCCTCTCTTTTCCTATACCGATACAAAACCCGGACCGGTTGTCTATCTCCCTTTCCCTCCAAAAAGGTCTTCGAGCCGGCTCTTCACCTCCACACAAGGAAGGGTCTTATAGCCCCGCTAGATCCTCCGATCTAGACGTCCCAATCCCCAGGACGATTTCCCGCAGAATCCTACCTAGATTCCCACGACCCTTACCGGTCAATTTTCTTCACAAAAACAACTAGATAAAAAGAGTTAAAAGTAAAATACACATATTAAGAGAAAACTCCCCTCTAACTCGAACCCTTGATATGGATGATGATTTACTTGCGAAGGTTCGATCTTTGTGGCTTGAGAGTCTTTCTCTTTGATGTTCTTCAGATCCGTGAAGATGAGCGCTTGATGAGAGTTTCTTATAGTGAGGATTCTTCATGAGAGTATTATGACGAAGGATTCTTGATCATCGTGTTGGTATCCTTTGATCCTTGCACATGAGTTCCTTTTTACCTTCTCTAAAGAACTCTCCACCTCTATGAGTTGGGATGAGCCCTTCCTTCCCTTTAGACAGCTAGGGCGAACTCCCCTTTCAAATTTCGTGAAAAACTGGCGCTAGAAACTCAAGTTCGGGCTGTTTTAAATAGAGAGAGTTGTGCAGGAAGTTACAGCGGGGAGGTAACTAGTTACAGCACGACGGTAACATTTATAGAACAAAATCCCTCCTTTTCTTCGTGTGCTTACAACCGAATAACTCCTCATAGTCATTGTAGTCCTTAGATCTCCAAAGATCTTTGTGCTTGCAACTAATCGACTCTCAGTAGTCGTTGTCGTTCTTGGCTCGCCGGAGTTGTTCGTGCGCGAACGGGAGGGAGACAGATTTCTTTTCCTTTGACAGATACGATTGGGACAGACTGCAGAGAGAGTGGATGAACCCTAAAAGTGCAAGAATTCTGTCTCTTTTCATATTGGGTATGAAGGCACAGAAACTGAGGTAGCCTTTTATACGTCTTCATGAAAATAGGATACTGCCGGCGATAAGGCTAGCGCCCGGCGGTAGTTTCGCGCGCTGGTTGTTCCAATTGTCCTTCAAATTAGAAAAAAAAATATTCAAAACATATATTTTCCTTTTTCCAATCCTAATGCGGTGCAGTAGATAGATAGCGACCGACAGTAGGCCTGTCTCAACGCACTCAATGCCTTAGAGCATTGAGTGGGTTACCGCAGCACGGTACCAAGCTAGCGCCCGATGGTAGGTTGTTTCTCGAGAAATACTGCTTGACGTTAGTCGACAGATATTTGTCAAGCGTCTAATGTGGCGCGGTAACTGCTATCTCCTGGTGGTAGGGTGTTTCAACGCACTCAACGCCTTGGAGCATTAAGTGTGTTACCGCGGAGCGGTAGAGTTAGTGCTTGGCAGTAGGTTCCCGAGCGCCATGTTGAATTAATCTTTAAGTTTGCGCCAGCGGTAGGACTATCCCAGCGCAGTAGAATCCCGAGCACTCTGTGTAAGATCCTGTTCCTCAAATCCGAGGCAACCCGGATCTTATGCCCAGAACCGCCGCCTTACGGTGACACTAACGCACGGGTTAGTCGTCACCGCAAGACGCCGATTCTGCCGGCTAGTACGATCATATCCTGTTCGGCCAATATGAGAATAATTGCATGATAAATCAGAGTAAAGCAAAAGCAAGTCCACAGCCACAGTATATATATATATCAAATGAAATATAAGCCAGTCCATAATGAGTACAAAAGGGAAAGTAAATAGGGCTTATGCCCAGTACATCATAATCACTCTCACTCTCACATACATAGCAGCGGAAAAACTAAAACTCTCTCATCACCTGTAGACGTGCCCCAGTAGTAGTAGCAGGTGCCGGCCTCTGCTCCTCAAATCCGGCCTCCTCGACGTGCTGGACCACCTCCTCGAGCTCCTAAAAATAATAAGGTCACCGACCATTAGTCAAAAAGACTAAGTCGTATCCTCAGCACCTCCTCCTGCAACTCCTAGGCACCGTGCGGGAGGACGAAGCGGAGGACAACAAGGGGTGGCAAAAGGTGGGCAGGTGACAGGAAACTAACAGAGTATATATAATCAAAATATAGTGAAATGTAACCTCCACTTATGCGAGTACGCATAAGCAAGGGATCTTTTGCAAGGCTCCCATTGTATAGAATGTCCCATACCATTTATACAATGGGGTGTCAGAGTCACAAGCATGTATATTTATAAAGGAAAATAACCTTAACCTACAAACATGCCCACTCAGGCTTATAGGCTAAGGGTTCGTATAGCAGGTCCTAATGTATAAGCGTCCCATACCACTTATACATTAGGTGTCTTAGGTTGTTATGCAGATTAATGTTATGCAACTATATGGTGGGTATGATATGAACATGCAGTGCAACACACACACACGACTCCGTGATCACAGACCTTTAGTTCCCACTTTTCGAGAGCTAGCATCACTCTCAGGTACCACCGTTGTGGCTACGGCAGCAGCGGAGCGGGCGTCTCCGCCTTCTAGGCGGGTATACACACTACCAGGCCTAGACCTCTCTTGTACGCCTCTGTACACCGACAGTGCACTCTAGAGTCTCTGCGTACCACTTTGCTGACTACCTGTCAGTCTTGTTGGGTCGGGTGCGCGTTATTAGGAAAAGTCCTCCAGACTCCAGTATAAACATCCTACTGGTCCTTCTAACCCTCGCACCCGCCTGGTCCACCGTACTGCCGTCGGTGTGACGACTGGCCAGTACCGCATGGCCCGCCACTAATATATGCACATGCAAGTATTATATATTGAGCCTCCAGCTCAAAGGACTATCATGTCTCAAATCTCTCCAACCCGCCACGGGTGAGTATGTGCTACAAACCCTCCAACCCTGGCCGGGTGAGTGTATATAAGTCAATTTCTTTCCTCCAACTCTGCACGGGTGAGCAAGTAGTCAAAAGACTCCAAGTCCCTCCAACCCGGCACGAGTGAGCACATATCCAGTTCACTTAACCTATTAGACTACTCTTATCTACAGATTATCATACTTAGAGTCTTAAGGATAATCCCAGGACTGCCCAAGGTATTCCCGGTGAAGGGCTCTCAGGGGCACTAGGAGCTGCGATGGGCTGAATCCCAAAGCTCCCTTTCTCAAGGATACTTACTTTAGTTGTTTCTTACCCCGGACCTCTTTTCTCTCTCCTGTTACATAGAGTGACCTAGTGATTTAAGGTATAGATTAAGGAGTGACGGTCTTCCGTCAACCCTACCTAGGCATGACTAATGTTGCACTTTTACTCTCGTCTCTATAATGCATCTGCTACCCAGGGTTATACTTCCGAACTTAGACTCTAACTCAGCTGTTGATTCATCCCCTGGCGGCCTATAGTCCAGCCTACTTTTACTATGCGCACCCCATGACCTAACACCACCCTGAAATCGAACTTCTAAATCTTTGATCCAACTGACCCCAAATATTTATCCTAGGGTGGTATGGACTAATAAAATGAGTGTGTTGATTTTTATAATATTCCTAGGTCATTAAGGCCTTTAAATAAATCTTTTACATTATTCCCTAGGTCATTTTACACAAGAAGTATTAACAATTAAGATCTTCTGACCTAAGGGAATTTTCCTGAGTTGCATATGAATAAATTATTACTGTCTACAACATTTCATAATTTCTCTTTTTATATTTCTATTTTTCCCATAATTAATACCAATTCTACCTATTTATCACTTTCCAAATGAAGTACAAGAAATATATACACCAAAATTCCAGGAAAATTACTGAGCATTTATATTACCATTTTATGACTAATGGCAGAGTTTTATTAATTTCTACAAGGTAATGGTCTATCAAATCCATTCTTAATTATTTACCAAAAATGCCATTATGCTAATTAATAATTAACATTGTACCCAAAAATTCTGATATAAATCTACAAGACTAATATAACAATTATGCAACTCTAGGATTATTTTCACAATTTTCCAACAAGTATTTATACTAATTCATAAACATTTACAAAAAGGGTAAAATGGTCATTTCCATGAATTTTGCTCTAACAGTTGCCAAACAGAGATAAGAAATTTTCTTAAGTCAATTAAAACACCATACTTTGACTTGGCTGAATCTGAAGGTTTTCTATAGCCAAAACCTATTTTTCCCATTTATTTTACAAAAGGACCTATAATTTGAAAAATTCCATTAAGTGGTATTTTTAATTCCAAAAATCCCAAAAATTATTCTAGGGGTGAAACATGCCCTAAAGTATCACTGGAATTTATTGCATGGCTTTTGGGTGCCTCAGTTAGGTTAAATACACAAAATATGAATTATTGCTAATTGCACACCAAGGCCTAAATTAGCCTACACAAACACATGGAATAACCCTTCATGCAGAGGTCCAATTGCCTTGAAATTCCTACCAGACACCAATAATGTCCCCAAGGACATACCACCAAAATTTGGGGTCATTTGGGTGCCTAAAATTACCATTATGCCCTTAATTTAATTTTTGATAGTTTGATAAAAACTATAGAAAAAGTTCTTCCAAAAATTCCAAATTTTTGGCAGGGCATAGGCATGCCCTAAATACACCCATGACCAAAATTTCAGGTCATGTTGATACTTGGTTTGTCTTGGGCATCAATTTTGGTTTCTGCCCTAGTTTAAGGGCAGTCCTAGCAAAACAGCCCTACAGGGCAGCCTACTGGTCCAAAAGTCATGATTTCTGTGGCATTGCAAAGTTAACCCATCTACCTAACTTTTTCATTCAGGATTCATCCTAAGGTGGGGCCTCTAAGTGCCTCAAAAACAACATGCAAAATATCTGTTAAAGTGTGACATTTTTCCACATTATTCATAAATAATAATACAGATTTATAATAAGAAAATCTCTGCACGAATCTTGAAGTAATCCAACGGTTACTGTATTTCTTCTTCATGCAGGTGCATGCATGGCCAGCCGAGTAGGCCACCCTTGCGGGGTGGATTCCGGCCATCGCCGGCGGCGGGGCCTCCGGCCAAGTCCTCCCCCGGCCTCACGGTGGTCGGGGCTAGGGCTGGCCGGCGACTGGGCGGCGGAGGGCGGCGGACGGCGGCGGCGCAGCCAAGCCGAAAAGAGCCTAAAACCGCCATTTTTTTTGAAGCTTTTCCAAGCTTTTTGATCCCTATGTCGAGCTCGTTTGAGCTCGACCTCTAACCTAGATGAGCTAGGATACTAGTACAGTGAGAGGGGAGGGGATACGGACCCTTGGTGGTTGTGGTTGAGGGTGGCGGCGGTTTCCCCTAGCTTGCAAATTCCGGCGAGCTCCACGGCCTTCCATGGCTTCCTTCTTCTCTCTCTCTCTCTCTCTGGGATAGGGCTGGATGGAATGAGAGAGGGGGAAGAGGTTTGGGGCTGAGTTAAAGATGGGGGCGATCTCACCTAGGTAGGGGCGGATTCACCAAGGAGGGGGGGTCGGGTTAGTGGTTGTGGCCGGCTAGGTGGCTTGGGGGTGGGCCCCACTGGCCATGAAGGTTGTCTAGACCTTAGTGGGTCGGGTTGCCAAGTCTAGGGCCGAGTTGGGTGAGTGAAGAGGGGGAGTTGACTTCCATGAATGGGTTAGGTCATATTGGGCTTGGGTTGGGTTTGGGCTTGGCCCAAGGCTGCATGGTGGGGGGTCCCACACCTCCTAATACCCTTACCTGGTCAGCCAACCCATGGTGGGTTGGTGGGATGAGCCCAAGTGGCCCAGATAATTTCCTAGGCACTTTCTCTCTCCTATTCTCTTCTTTTCTCTCTCCTAGATGTTCTCCCAAAAGTACTATTGAGAGGCCCTATTTTTCTCTCCCCTAGGGTTTATAGGGTCACTTTAGGCCCACATGATGAATTTGGGTTGATTTGGGTGGACCCAACCCAGTGAATTGGGCTAGGGCACCATTTTCACTATTTAGGTCAACATGTTGACTTGACCCAACATGGGTCAACTGGTTGACCCCATGGCCTACCTTAGGGTCCACTTAGATTGTATTTAGGGTTAGGGCATCATGGTGGGGTCATGGTGTGGCTAAGGTTCCTGTTTAGGCTAGTTTGACCTAGTTTGACTTTGGCTCCCATGGTGGGCCCCACATAGCTACAACCCACTACCTAGGGTCAAACCTAGCTCATTACCCTAACACCCACCCCATGCCTAACCCAATCTAAGTTAAGGGGTCTAGAAGTAACATTGGGATGTTACAAATCCTATAAACAAAAGAAATAATTTCGTCCCCGAAATTTAAGTTTGGGTCTACGGGTTCCAGTTGCAGAAATTGTTAAGGAATTTTTGTAGAAAATAACATAAAGGTACCTGATGTAAATAGTTCTGGATGACGCTCCAGCATCAGATCCCTAGGTTCCCAGGTGTGCTCCTCCTGTCCATGGTTGGACCACAGCACCTTTACGAGTGGAACCTTCTTTTTCCTCAACGTTCGAACTGCTGAATCGTCGATCCGGATCGGCTCCAATCTAACCGAACGGTCAGGCTCTATCGGTCCAGCTGTAGTAGGGACATGCTGCTCAGGGCGAAGAAGAGCTCTTCGCAAAGAAGAGACATGGAACACATCGTGTAGACTGCTCAGCTCCGGAGGTAGCTGCAGCCGATAAGCCAAGGGGCCCACACGCTCCAGAATCAGGTATGGTCCCATGTACCGGGGGCTGAGCTTCTTATGTCTCCGAATCCGAGAAATACCGTGTACCGGTCGGATCTTCAGGAAAACCCTGTCCCCAACTTGGAAGTCCACTTTCCGGTGTCGAGCATCATAATATTTCGCTTGTCTGCTCTGAGCCTCCAGAAGCCGATCCCTGATCAAATGAATCTGAGCTTCCGTATCCTCTACAAAGTCTGACCCAAGGGCTCGAGTATCCACATCTTGCACCCAGGATAGCGGAGTCCGGCATTTTCTCCCATAAAGCGCCTCGTAAGGAGCCATCCCGATGTTGGCCTGGTGGCTGTTGTTGTATGAGAATTCGATCAACGGCAGTAGCCTCTCCCAAGGTTTCCCTGTATCCAAAATACATAACCTGAGCAGGTCCTCCATAGTGCGTATCGTCCGCTCCGTCTGACCATCGGTCTGCGGGTGGAAGGCAGTGCTAAAGGAAAGTCTGGATCCCAAGTAAGCGTGCACTGCCCTCCATTCCCTGGAGGTAAAGCGACCATCCCTATCTGAAACAATAGACCTGGGTACTCCGTGATACCGGACGAACTGCTCTACAAACAACCTCACCAGTACGGCAACCGGGGCATCTTTTCTGATCGGGATAAACCGTGCTACCTTGGTCAACCTGTCTACAATGACCCAGATGGAGTCATGCCCAGAATGAGAGCGAGGGAGTCCGTGAACAAAATCCATAGAGATATCCTCGAACTTCCACTCTGGGACTGGCAGTGGCTGTAATATACCGCCTGGGCTCTTGCATTCGGCCTTCACTCGCTGGCAAGTCTCGCAGTGTGTCACCAGGTATATGATCTCCCTCTTCATTCCTGGCCAGTACATGGTCCGCCGTAAGTCAGCCCACATCTTGGTGATACCGGGATGCACTGAATATCTGGAGTAGTGTGCCTCTCTGAGGATGTCATCCCGGATCTCACCTCCTGCTGGAATGTACACTCGGCCACGGAATCGAAGAAGATCGTCCTCCAGCGTATAATCCTCATGCTTGCCTCCCTTTAGAGCGTCAAAGATAGGCTCTAGATCAGTATCCAATCTCTGATGTGTAAGAATGCGTTTCTGTATATCATCATTGCTGACCAAAGAGTTCAGGTACTCTCGATAGAGCACTGGCTCGGCTTCCGAAACCATGGTAATCTGCATATCCTCCATCATGCGTAGTAGCTCCATAGACATCACCCGGGACTCCGGTCCAGAAGTGCCGGCTCTCCTGCTCAAAGCATCTGCTACAGTATTCGCCTTTCCCGGGTGATAGTGCATCTTATAGTCGTAATCGCAGAGGAACTCAAGCCACCTCCTCTGTCGCAGGTTCAGAACCTTCTGCGTGTCGATGTATTTGAGATTCTTATGATCGGAGTATATGTCACAATGAATCCCGTAGAGGTAATGTCTCCATGTCTTGAGGGCAAAGACTACGGCCCCAAGCTCGAGATCATGTACAGGATAGTTATGCTCATGCTTCTTCAGCTGTCGCGAAGCATAAGCGATAACATGTCCGTGCTGCATTAAGACTGCACCCATCCCCTGATAGGACGCATCTGTATATATCTGAAATCCTTCACTCCCCGAGGGAAGTGCAAGGATGGGGGACGAAGTGAGCCGATCCTTGAGCTCTTGAAATGCTGACTCGCACCGCTCTGTCCAGTCAAATGTGGCATCCTTTTTCGTCAAGGACGTGAGGGGGAGGGCTATCCTTGAAAACCCCTCCACGAATTTACGATAATAACCTGCCAGACCCAAGAAGCTACGGATATCTGACGCTGTCCTTGGCCGTGGCCAATCCCGTACTGCCTCTATCTTAGCAGGATCCACAGCTAATCCAGCTCCACTGATTGTGTGTCCTAGGAAAGCCACTTCCTGAAGCCAGAATTGACATTTTGAGAACTTCGCATACATCTGAAATTCTCTTAACTTCTGCAATACCAGTGCTAAATGCTCTGCGTGCTCCTCTCGAGATCGCGAATAAATCAGAATGTCGTCAATAAAGACTATAACAAACCGGTCCAGATAAGGCTCGAATACCCTGTTCATGAGCGTCATAAAGGCCGAGGGAGCATTCGTGAGCCCGAACGGCATCACCGTGAACTCATATAAGCCATAACGGGAGCTGAAGGCCGTCTTCGGTATATCTTCTTCTCTGATGCGGAGCTGATAATAACCCGAGCGCAAATCCAATTTTGAAAACCAGCAAGCTCCTTGAAGCTGATCGAAGAGCTCATCTATTCGTGGCAATGGATATGTATTCCGAACCGTCAATCGGTTCAGTTCTCTATAATCTATACATAGCCTCAGCGATCCGTCCTTCTTCTTCACAAATAGAACAGGTGCTCCCCAAGGCGAAGAACTCGGTCGTACAAAACCCGATTCCACCAGTTCCTGTAACTGTGCCCTGAATTCTGCCAATTCTCTAGGGGCCATTCTGTAGGGTGCTCGGGACACTGGTCTTGCCCCTGGCACCAACTGGATCCTGAAGTCTAAGTCCCGCGATGGTGGTAGCCCAGGTAACTTCTCCGGAAAGACATCAGCATAATCTCGTGCCACTGGAATATCAGCTATGGAACTCTCTACCACAGCCATCTCGAAACAAATGAGGTATACCTCTTCTCCCTGTTCATAGGCCTTAACGGCCTGTACTGAAGATAAAGAGAGTCGGGGAATGGAACGGATACCTTCAATGATGACGTGGGAGTCCCCGTGTCTGAGTGTGATCCTCTTCGTGGGGCAATCTATCTGCGCGTAGTTCCAATGAAGCCAATTCATGCCTAGGATCAGATCATAATCCGGTAGGCTCAGAACTGTTGCCGGGGCTTCGAACGCTTTGCCTCCTATCTCGACATCCATATTGCAGCAGTCTGTGGTTCGAAGTTCCGTACCATCAGGGAGTCGCACTCTCTTTTCCAAACCGGAAAACTTCTCCACTCCCTCTAATCCTTCAATAAACGAGTCCGATACGAAGGAGTGTGACGCGCCCGTGTCGAAGAGGGTGTGAGCGGGCTTGCCGCTAATCATCACTATGCCTGGGTTCGTTTGAGTTCAAAGAATAGTATTACTATTAATGTCTAAGGTATTCTTAGAAAGAGAAAATTTAAAATTTATAACTCTTACAAAATTTTAAGTACCTGTAATCACCTCCTCTGGGTCCCTCTGTTCCGTGAGATCCAGCGCGTATACCTGCTCCCGGTCTCGGCCTCGGCCGTGATATCCTCGGCCTCGGCCTCGTCCTCGTCCTCGTCCTCGTCCTCGGCCTTGGTGCACTGGAGGGGCCACTGGAGGTGGAGGAGGAGGAAGAGGGTGGACCTGAAGCGGGCACTGCGTCCTGATGTGCCCAGGTTGGCCGCAACCAAAGCAGGTGATCTGCCTCTGACCTCGATCATCCTGTCTCATTGGTCCGGGAATCTGCATAGGTGGGGGAGCCAAAGGTGGAGGAGGCCCCTGATCCTGCCTATAGTTGGGACGACGACGTCCCCCACCTCTCCTGTATCCAATCGTCTTTCCCCTCTGAGACGATCTGCTGCTCTCCCCAAACGACTGTCCATCCAACGATCTCTTCCCCCTGCCTTGCACCAACAGCTGGTCAGCCTCCAGCTTCTTTGCCATCTCGATGATCTGCGCCATGGTACCGTGGGCAATGAATAGCAAGGGCTGCCTCAAGGAGTCGCGGAGCCCGTGATAGAATCTCTTCGCGTATTTCTGGTCGTCCCAGTCATGGAAGCCTGCAAACCTAGCCAGGTGGGAGAACTCTCTCTGATATTCAATAACTGATCGGCTTCCCTGCTGGAGGCTCAGAAACCTCGCCTCCAAGGTATCTCGGTCTGTGGAAGATACATAATGCTCCAAGAAGACGTCGCTGAACTCCTCCCAAGATATGTCCATCAGCTCCCGGTCGGCGAATGTAGAGTCCCGCACCGACTTCCACCACCTCTTTGCATGAGCATCTAGTGCCGAGGTGGCAAGGGGAACTGCCTGTCTGACGGGGCAGCTGATGCCGGCTAGCAGCTCCTGGATGGTCTCCAACCACTCCTCTGTCTTTACCGCGTCTTCTGTCCCGCGGTACAGCGGCGGGGACAGACTTTTGAATGCACTCAACCAGTTCGATCCTGGGTTGGGCAGCTGAACCGGGGCTTGCTGCGCTCTGAAGGCATCCAGGATAGCCGTCAGGGTTTGCCCCATCTCAGTCTGCATGAACGGAATGGCAGCCGGAGGGGGAGGAACCGTATCCTGCGGAGGCTGCATAAAGGAAAACTTAACGTCAAAATTGGCCTAACTCATTGTTTGATGGATTGATTATGTGGCTTTTTACGCATGGGCACACCACTGCTTCCGCTGCATAGTTTGTCCGCAAACTAATGCTGGAGCGGGGTGTTCCAGTGTGGTGGACTGTATTCTCATATGATCGTGGTTTCAAGTGATACCAGTTTGTAAGATCCTGTTCCTCAAATCCGAGGCAACCCGGATCTTATGCCCAGAACCGCCGCCTTACGGTGACACTAACGCACGGGTTAGTCGTCACCGCAAGACGCCGATTCTGCCGGCTAGTACGATCATATCCTGTTCGGCCAATATGAGAATAATTGCATGATAAATCAGAGTAAAGCAAAAGCAAGTCCACAGCCACAGTATATATATATATCAAATGAAATATAAGCCAGTCCATAATGAGTACAAAAGGGAAAGTAAATAGGGCTTATGCCCAGTACATCATAATCACTCTCACTCTCACATACATAGCAGCGGAAAAACTAAAACTCTCTCATCACCTGTAGACGTGCCCCAGTAGTAGTAGCAGGTGCCGGCCTCTGCTCCTCAAATCCGGCCTCCTCGACGTGCTGGACCACCTCCTCGAGCTCCTAAAAATAATAAGGTCACCGACCATTAGTCAAAAAGACTAAGTCGTATCCTCAGCACCTCCTCCTGCAACTCCTAGGCACCGTGCGGGAGGACGAAGCGGAGGACAACAAGGGGTGGCAAAAGGTGGGCAGGTGACAGGAAACTAACAGAGTATATATAATCAAAATATAGTGAAATGTAACCTCCACTTATGCGAGTACGCATAAGCAAGGGATCTTTTGCAAGGCTCCCATTGTATAGAATGTCCCATACCATTTATACAATGGGGTGTCAGAGTCACAAGCATGTATATTTATAAAGGAAAATAACCTTAACCTACAAACATGCCCACTCAGGCTTATAGGCTAAGGGTTCGTATAGCAGGTCCTAATGTATAAGCGTCCCATACCACTTATACATTAGGTGTCTTAGGTTGTTATGCAGATTAATGTTATGCAACTATATGGTGGGTATGATATGAACATGCAGTGCAACACACACACACGACTCCGTGATCACAGACCTTTAGTTCCCACTTTTCGAGAGCTAGCATCACTCTCAGGTACCACCGTTGTGGCTACGGCAGCAGCGGAGCGGGCGTCTCCGCCTTCTAGGCGGGTATACACACTACCAGGCCTAGACCTCTCTTGTACGCCTCTGTACACCGACAGTGCACTCTAGAGTCTCTGCGTACCACTTTGCTGACTACCTGTCAGTCTTGTTGGGTCGGGTGCGCGTTATTAGGAAAAGTCCTCCAGACTCCAGTATAAACATCCTACTGGTCCTTCTAACCCTCGCACCCGCCTGGTCCACCGTACTGCCGTCGGTGTGACGACTGGCCAGTACCGCATGGCCCGCCACTAATATATGCACATGCAAGTATTATATATTGAGCCTCCAGCTCAAAGGACTATCATGTCTCAAATCTCTCCAACCCGCCACGGGTGAGTATGTGCTACAAACCCTCCAACCCTGGCCGGGTGAGTGTATATAAGTCAATTTCTTTCCTCCAACTCTGCACGGGTGAGCAAGTAGTCAAAAGACTCCAAGTCCCTCCAACCCGGCACGAGTGAGCACATATCCAGTTCACTTAACCTATTAGACTACTCTTATCTACAGATTATCATACTTAGAGTCTTAAGGATAATCCCAGGACTGCCCAAGGTATTCCCGGTGAAGGGCTCTCAGGGGCACTAGGAGCTGCGATGGGCTGAATCCCAAAGCTCCCTTTCTCAAGGATACTTACTTTAGTTGTTTCTTACCCCGGACCTCTTTTCTCTCTCCTGTTACATAGAGTGACCTAGTGATTTAAGGTATAGATTAAGGAGTGACGGTCTTCCGTCAACCCTACCTAGGCATGACTAATGTTGCACTTTTACTCTCGTCTCTATAATGCATCTGCTACCCAGGGTTATACTTCCGAACTTAGACTCTAACTCAGCTGTTGATTCATCCCCTGGCGGCCTATAGTCCAGCCTACTTTTACTATGCGCACCCCATGACCTAACACCACCCTGAAATCGAACTTCTAAATCTTTGATCCAACTGACCCCAAATATTTATCCTAGGGTGGTATGGACTAATAAAATGAGTGTGTTGATTTTTATAATATTCCTAGGTCATTAAGGCCTTTAAATAAATCTTTTACATTATTCCCTAGGTCATTTTACACAAGAAGTATTAACAATTAAGATCTTCTGACCTAAGGGAATTTTCCTGAGTTGCATATGAATAAATTATTACTGTCTACAACATTTCATAATTTCTCTTTTTATATTTCTATTTTTCCCATAATTAATACCAATTCTACCTATTTATCACTTTCCAAATGAAGTACAAGAAATATATACACCAAAATTCCAGGAAAATTACTGAGCATTTATATTACCATTTTATGACTAATGGCAGAGTTTTATTAATTTCTACAAGGTAATGGTCTATCAAATCCATTCTTAATTATTTACCAAAAATGCCATTATGCTAATTAATAATTAACATTGTACCCAAAAATTCTGATATAAATCTACAAGACTAATATAACAATTATGCAACTCTAGGATTATTTTCACAATTTTCCAACAAGTATTTATACTAATTCATAAACATTTACAAAAAGGGTAAAATGGTCATTTCCATGAATTTTGCTCTAACAGTTGCCAAACAGAGATAAGAAATTTTCTTAAGTCAATTAAAACACCATACTTTGACTTGGCTGAATCTGAAGGTTTTCTATAGCCAAAACCTATTTTTCCCATTTATTTTACAAAAGGACCTATAATTTGAAAAATTCCATTAAGTGGTATTTTTAATTCCAAAAATCCCAAAAATTATTCTAGGGGTGAAACATGCCCTAAAGTATCACTGGAATTTATTGCATGGCTTTTGGGTGCCTCAGTTAGGTTAAATACACAAAATATGAATTATTGCTAATTGCACACCAAGGCCTAAATTAGCCTACACAAACACATGGAATAACCCTTCATGCAGGGGTCCAATTGCCTTTGAAATTCCTACCAGACACCAATAATGTCCCCAAGGACATACCACCAAAATTTGGGGTCATTTGGGTGCCTAAAATTACCATTATGCCCTTAATTTAATTTTTGATAGTTTGATAAAAACTATAGAAAAAGTTCTTCCAAAAATTCCAAATTTTTGGCAGGGCATAGGCATGCCCTAAATACACCCATGACCAAAATTTCAGGTCATGTTGATACTTGGTTTGTCTTGGGCATCAATTTTGGTTTCTGCCCTAGTTTAAGGGCAGTCCTAGCAAAACAGCCCTACAGGGCAGCCTACTGGTCCAAAAGTCATGATTTCTGTGGCATTGCAAAGTTAACCCATCTACCTAACTTTTTCATTCAGGATTCATCCTAAGGTGGGGCCTCTAAGTGCCTCAAAAACAACATGCAAAATATCTATTAAAGTGTGACATTTTTCCACATTATTCATAAATAATAATACAGATTTATAATAAGAAAATCTCTGCACGAATCTTGAAGTAATCCAACGGTTACTGTATTTCTTCTTCATGCAGGTGCATGCATGGCCAGCCGAGTAGGCCACCCTTGCGGGGTGGATTCCGGCCATCGCCGGCGGCGGGGCCTCCGGCCAAGTCCTCCCCCGGCCTCACGGTGGTCGGGGCTAGGGCTGGCCGGCGACTGGGCGGCGGAGGGCGGCGGACGGCGGCGGCGCAGCCAAGCCGAAAAGAGCCTAAAACCGCCATTTTTTTTGAAGCTTTTCCAAGCTTTTTGATCCCTATGTCGAGCTCGTTTGAGCTCGACCTCTAACCTAGATGAGCTAGGATACTAGTACAGTGAGAGGGGAGGGGATACGGACCCTTGGTGGTTGTGGTTGAGGGTGGCGGCGGTTTCCCCTAGCTTGCAAATTCCGGCGAGCTCCACGGCCTTCCATGGCTTCCTTCTTCTCTCTCTCTCTCTCTCTGGGATAGGGCTGGATGGAATGAGAGAGGGGGAAGAGGTTTGGGGCTGAGTTAAAGATGGGGGCGATCTCACCTAGGTAGGGGCGGATTCACCAAGGAGGGGGGGTCGGGTTAGTGGTTGTGGCCGGCTAGGTGGCTTGGGGGTGGGCCCCACTGGCCATGAAGGTTGTCTAGACCTTAGTGGGTCGGGTTGCCAAGTCTAGGGCCGAGTTGGGTGAGTGAAGAGGGGGAGTTGACTTCCATGAATGGGTTAGGTCATATTGGGCTTGGGTTGGGTTTGGGCTTGGCCCAAGGCTGCATGGTGGGGGGTCCCACACCTCCTAATACCCTTACCTGGTCAGCCAACCCATGGTGGGTTGGTGGGATGAGCCCAAGTGGCCCAGATAATTTCCTAGGCACTTTCTCTCTCCTATTCTCTTCTTTTCTCTCTCCTAGATGTTCTCCCAAAAGTACTATTGAGAGGCCCTATTTTTCTCTCCCCTAGGGTTTATAGGGTCACTTTAGGCCCACATGATGAATTTGGGTTGATTTGGGTGGACCCAACCCAGTGAATTGGGCTAGGGCACCATTTTCACTATTTAGGTCAACATGTTGACTTGACCCAACATGGGTCAACTGGTTGACCCCATGGCCTACCTTAGGGTCCACTTAGATTGTATTTAGGGTTAGGGCATCATGGTGGGGTCATGGTGTGGCTAAGGTTCCTGTTTAGGCTAGTTTGACCTAGTTTGACTTTGGCTCCCATGGTGGGCCCCACATGGCTACAACCCACTACCTAGGGTCAAACCTAGCTCATTACCCTAACACCCACCCCATGCCTAACCCAATCTAAGTTAAGGGGTCTAGAAGTAACATTGGGATGTTACACTCTGTCCATTTAATTCCATCTACCGCACGATGGTAATGGCTACTGCACGGCGGTATGTTCAAGAACTTGATTCTTTAATTCTTCATGGTTGTAAACCTGCACACTATAAACACACACCAAACGTGATCAAATAAAAACTGAGATTTGTTATTCTCAAACCAAGAGATGCGGAACACATGTTTCAACAAACTCCCCCTTTTGATAATAACAAATCTACTATGAAGAAATACTGCAAAATAGTGTTTGTGTTTATAGTAAGTAATAGAAGCGTTCAATGCATACTCCCCCTAGATGGATACTACTCCTACATAGACTCTTCCTAGTTTAGATATTTCTTAAAAAACATTCTCCCCCTTTTGGTATTATCAAAAGAGGGTGGGATATAGCATATTAGTGAGTAAAACATTCCTATGAGACCAGTGGTTGATTACTATAAGTTGCCATTTGAAAAAAGATGTTACCGCTTGTGAAGATAATTATCATGATCGGGCATAAGTAAAAAATAAACGTCCTATGATTACTCCCCTACATAGATGCTTTCTATACAAAATTTAATGTACTCCCCCTACATAAAGAAATTGATGCTTGATTTTCTCCCCCTGTTTGGAAGAATATAAGGAGGGTATAGGAGAGTGTATGCAATGATAATTAAAACGGTCTATGTTAGAGAAAAAAATTGAATACATTGTGCAGGATCATAGATAACTCTCTTTCACTTATTGGGAAAAATGTATGCATGATTGAATAAATTCTAAACGTAACACTTGTTAAGTACATAACACCACTTAGTACTTATAGTTTACCACTTGGTTAATGATTATATATTATAGATTAAGCACAAGTAGTACGTATAAGAATATGTTAAGCACTCTTAAGATGAAAATCCCCTTTTTTTTGAAAAATATTATCATATTAAGTATATGAAATTTTAAGCCTAATAAGAAGATGTTTTCAAATCAATACAACTCCAAGAGATGTTATTTCACTGAAATTTTTGCAAGCATGATTTCAAAATATCAAAGAGAGATATGAACCATAATGTAAGCTGATTTGCATCTCAAGTAAAAATAAACATTGTACCGGTCATGCTTTGCTATCTAGTGCATTTACTTATGATTTTAGAGAATAGTATAGATATGCATTAGGAACCAATTCTCATGAGTGGAAGTTTTATGAGAAATAATGATGTGTACAAATAGTATTTTGATAAAGTATACAAGTAGATTAATCAAAACACATGACATATATAATGAACGAACATAACTTTAAAATACAAAAAATAATGTTACTTCCACTATTTTTCAATGCACATGATTAAGAAGTACAACTACCAAGGTGCTCTACACACACAATGCTTATTAAGACTTATCAGGGAGTAGAGTAGTGCTTGGGGATCATAATTATGCCATTTTTAGTATTGTTTTTATTTTATATGATCCGGTGTACTAAGAGAAATGGTGAATATTTTGTTTGCTACAAGACACTTTACAATTCTTTTTCCAAGGTGCTCAACCTCACAATGCTTATTAAGACTTATCAGAAGGGTGAGTAGTGCTTAGTGGAGTTTTCCTTGTCAATTTTTATTTGATTTTTATTTTAGTGACAAAGGACTCTGAATTCACTTGTTGCACAAACAATAATAATTTTTGTAAAGACACCTTTCTCCAAAGAATAAGTGCTTGAAAAAACAAAGAATTAAAATAGTCAATTCAGTGTAGTGTAGGTAATCTATTTATGCATTTTAATTATTATATTGTTACACTACATAATCATGCAGGTATAAGATTAAAATCACATGTAGGTTATCAAAATAGGTGAGTGAATAGAATCATTAATAAACATAAAACATTACTCATACTTAGAGGCACACTAAGCAATCCTATACATGTTTTCTATATTCAATTTCATTGCACATAATAAGATAATATTCAAGGCATTATATTACCAAAACAATGTTTTAAGAAACTTGACACTTAAATCAAATATTGTATTTAATCTTTAGTTGATATAATTTATTCATCCTTGACAATGACAATGAATAATATATAGTTTTTATAAAAAAATATTTTAAAAAATGGCAAAAAATAAACACAAAAAAAGATATATAAAAAATATTTTTGTACTTTTAAATCATTTTTAATTATATATATATATATATATACTTGTGTTATTTTTTTAAACATGTATGCTCAAAGAGATATATGATGCAAACACAAGATAAAATGATAGAATATTGTGCATGAATATAATGTACGTGATAAGTGAAATGATGTTCATACAGTGGACATGTGAATCCTAAGTATGCCAAATAATCCAATACCTAAGTTATATGTCTACACCCTAGCCCCGTACTAAGTGACGGATGGACATGAGGAGATGCATAAATGTCGTAAGGTGGGGTGTTAATCCCGTGTGCATACAGAAGAACTAACTCAACCTAACACTCTTTCCCCCCAGTGCCACACAAGGACCTACTGGAACCCTCCCCGGTTAAGGACAACACGTGGTTTATAGGTTAGCACTTCTAAAGCACACACACCTACGCCCCGCTATTGTGATACATACATATGGGTGAATGATCGCAGGCATACTAAGATAGCATGATAGATTTATGATAAAGGTAAATTTTGACCACTTTGAAATGATATGACTTATATTCCAATTTGTTTCGTTAGATTGATTTATCATTAATTTTAATATGAGAAAGTCATATAGTAAAAAATATATCTAAGTGTTCATGGCATGTTGGGTTAAGAAAAAAATACAAAAGCAAAAATAAACAAATGCAAAAATAGAATACAAAAAATAGAAAGAACATTAAGCATATCGTGAAGTAGATTATCTAGTAATTTTGGTTTGATTAGTTTCTACTTCACACAATTGGTGGATACTAATGGATAAGAGATTTAGGTATCCAAAAGGAGTCAGGGGTGACGGTTCCTTTGGGTACCCAAACATAGCGAGGTACACCTTGCGGAGATGATAGTGAATGGGCCCTTTTGAGTGGAATGGGTACACTATTTTGAATGATGGGCCTATATTCATACTTTGGTTTAATGTTATTTTTATGTTACAAATTTCCTTTTAGATTTCCATGAGTCCTTATATGATGAGCTTCAGTTGAACAATCTTGCATTTGAGGTTTAGATATGTTGAAATTGTTCTCTGAGTTAAGATTATGTTGCTTAACGTAAAGACTCATATTATATTGACTCTTTGAAGGAAATTTACATTCATTTGATTTTAAATTGGGAGTAACTTGAGGTTGCAAATGAACATGATTTTTCTGTTTTGGAATTTCATTTACACGCACTTGAAATTTTCTACTCCCGTTGATTGACTTAGTCATTATATGATAATTCATATTCAATATGCTTTCGGGTTTTGCTTGAAATTTAGGAGTTATATTTTGTGAATGTTTAATCATAATTTCCTTAAGAATGTTGATCTTTGTAACTAATTCTTTATTTTTAATTTTAAGATTATGTCTAGCTTTGTTGTACGCGATTGTGCTATTTTTAAGAGTGGAGACTACATATTCAATATGAGATTCATACTTATTTTTGTATTCCTCAAAAGTCTCATCCATCTCTTTAATATCATTTTTATAATTCTTGCACCCTACACAATCACTTTTCAATAATGAATTTTCTAAACATAATTTATCATTTCGTTCTTTTGCAAAATGAAGCTCTTGTTCAAGAACCTTATATTTTTCTTTTAATTCATTATAATCTATATAAGGTATAGAAATGTTATCTAAAGAGCAAACAGATGAACTAGACACAATAATGTTGGGTTCTACATTAATACATGCTTTTAAGCGATTATTTTCTTAACGGAGTTTTGAATTGATACTTTTCAATTTCTTAATTCTATATTTTGCCCTATCTAGCACAATCAATGTAGAAACGAAATTGCATACACGAAGGGAATTCGATTTTCTTACAGTGCTCTTGGATGAAGCAAGATTTGAGCTTTAAGTGTCTTTGACTTCTCCATGTGTTGCCTCATTCATGGTTGAGATTTCAACTTCTCTTTCATGTGACGTGATTGCCATGTCCTTTTCCAAGAGCAAGTATCTATTTGGTTCTTCACTTGGATCCATGAGAAATTGCTCTAACTAATCATCTATAGAAAGAGAACTATAAGTTAACTCAAGAAAATTCCATATATCATATGTAGTAGGAAGCATATCAATTAGTTTGAAAATATCTTGACAAAGCCCACAAAATAGACTATTCATAGCTTTGGCATTTCAATGGTATTCATGCTTATTTAAATTATTTGGGGGCTTAAAACTGGACATGTTCCAAACTTCTATATCGAATAATATAAGGAATTTCCTCATTAGTGTTCTCCATTCGTTATAGTTCACTCCTGTAAATAGAGGTGGTGCAAATGAATTTTCAGTGTACAATTTTCCATCCCCACTAGTCGATTCAAAATCACGATTGGCCATTATTCCTGGTGGTGAAACCATTTTTGGAATAACCTCCCTCTGATACCACTTGTTGGATCTCGTGGCCAACCTTATAGGGGGTGAATAAGGTTTCGAGCGCTAATTAAAAATACAATTTATTTTTTGTCCAAAAAAGCTAGTTCTGGAAGCTACCACGGGGCATTAGGTTGATAACGCGTGGCGGTAGGTCATAGACCTTATTTTTCTGGGAAAATTCCTCCTTAGAGATCTACGCACACTTGAGAGAATCACAGGCGTAATCAAAGCGTTATAAGCACAGAAAACAAATAGTAAATGTTATTAATTCAAATTAAACTCACATATGGTTTTAGCTATTACAAAAGTTTGATCTCCATGATGCCGGAGATCGGATGCAGTGAATCTAAAAACCTTTTGGTTTCCATATCGACCCGCTCCACGGACCGGTTTGCTCTCTCCTTTTCCCTCCAGAAAAAGTATCCGAGCCGGCTCTTCACCCTCATATAAGGAGGTGTCTTAGGGCCTCGCTAGATCACCTGATGTAGACTTCCTCTCTCTTCTATACCGATCTAAAATCAAGACCGGTTGGCTCTTTCCCTTTCCCTCTAAGAAAGGTCTTCGAGTCGGCTCTTCACCTCCACAAAAGGAAGGGTCTTAGAGCCCCGCTAGATCCTCCGATCTAGACGTCCATATCCCCAGGATGATTTCTCGTGGAATCCTACCCAGATACCCATGACCCTTACCGGTGGATTTTCCTCACACAAAAAACTAGATAAAAAGAGTTAAAAGTAAAATACACATATTAAGAGATAACTCCCCTCTAACTCAAACCCTTGATGTGGATGACGATTTGCTTGCGAAGGTTCGATCTTTGTGGCCTTAGAGTCTTTCTCTTCGATGTTCTTCATATCCGTGAAGATGAGTGCTTGATGAGTGTTTCTTGTAGCAAGGATCCTTCATGAGAGTATTAAGACGAAGGCTTCATGATCATCGTGTCGGTAGCCTTCAATCCTTGCACATGAGTTCTTTTTTACCTCCTTTGAAGAACTCTCCTCCTCTATGAGTTGGGATGACCCCTTCCTTCCCTTTAGATGGCTAGGGCGAACTCCCCTTTTAAATTTCGTGAAAAACCGTCACCAGAAACGCAAGTTTGGGCGGTTTTAAATAGAGAGAGTTATGCAGGAAGTTACAGCGGGGTGGTAACTTCTTACAGCGCGACAGTAACTTCCAGAGAACAAAATCCCTCCTTTTATTCGTGTGCTTGCAACTGAATAACTCCTCGTATTCGTTGTAGTCCTTCGCTCGCCATAGATCTTTGTGCTTGCAACCAATTGACTCTCTGTAGTCGTTGTCGTTCTTGGCTCGCCGGAGTTCTTCATGCGCGAATGGGAGGGAGACAGATTTCTTTTCCTTTGACAGAGATGATTGGGATGGATCGCAGAGAGAGCGGCCAAACCCTAGAAGTTCAAGAATTCTGTATCTTTTCGTGTCGGGTATGAAGATACAAAAATCAAGGCGACCTTTTATACGTCTTTATGAAAATAGGATACCGTCGGCGGTAAGGCTACCTCCCAGCGGTAGTTTCGCGCGCTTGTTGTGCTAGTTGTCCTTCAAATTAGAAAAAAAATATTCAAAAAATTTATTTTCCTTTTTCCAATGCTAATTCGGCGCGGTAGATAGGTAGCGTCTGGCGGTATGCCTATCTCAAAGCACTCAATGCCTTAGAGCGTTGAGTGGGTTACCGCGGCGCAGTACCAAACTAGCTCCTGGCGGTAGGTTGTTTCTCGAGAAATCCTGCTTGACGTCCGTCGAGAGAAATTTGTCGAGCGGCTACTGCGACGTGGTAACTGCTATCTCCTGGCGGTAGGGTGTTTCAACGCACTCAACGTTTTGGAGCATTAAGTGGGTTACCGCGGAGCGGTAGAGTTAGCGCTTGGCGGTAGGTTCTCGAGCACCATATTGAATTAAACTTTAAGTTAGCGCTAGCGGTAGGACTATCCTGGCGCAGTAGAATCTGAAAGAAAAAGGATAGATACTACTCTAGAGGGGGGGTGAATAGAGTAATCAAAAATTGCACTAGCAAAGTTGAATGTCTACTCAACTCCCTTGGAGTTAATTGCGGAATGAAGGTTATAGATATTTGAGATGAAACCCTAAAGCCTAACACAAGTGTTGTGCACAAAAGGCAACCAACTGTAATTACAGTTAAGGCTTGGAATCCTAAACAGCAACTAGCAATCCTAGTTAAAATCTAATCACAGCCAATCAGCACAGAGAATTAATTAAACAATCCAGACGACACAAGGAATTTATAGTGGTTCCCCAAACAACTTGGGTACGTCCACTCTTCTACCAACACGGTAGGAATCCACTCAGGTTTTTGATCAGGTGCCCTGCCACCAACAAGATCTGCTTCAGGTAGATCTAGATACCCTTTAGACTTTTGATCAGGTGTCTAAAAACCAACACAGGTTTTTGATCAGGTGCCCTGCCACCAAGGTATACTTTTGAAGGGAGTAATAACCCTTTACAGGAGGGGGAAAGGAGGTTAGAATGTCTTCTCTATTTTACAATAGATTAGAGAAGCACAAGAACTTGCACTGAGCTAGAAAGCTCTAAAGAATCAAGGCTCCCCCTGGCTAAAAGAATGTCCAGGTGAAGTCTTGCTTCAGTGCAGAAACACTTCAGAAAATCTGAAGTAAAAAGCTACAAGAAGATAAAGAATATGAATTGAAATTTCTTCTTTAGGCAGCTATCTTCTTCTTCTTCTTCTTCAAAAGGCTCTGAGTGAAAATCTTCCTGGAGGCAGGAGAACTCAGGTTGAAGAAGAGTGAAGAACTAAAACTTCTTCTCAGTTAGATGTGAACGAGCTGAGAGCAGTTGTAAGTCGTAAGCTTGAATGCTGCAGTTAGCTTTTGAATATATGAACTAGTTGATTTCTTTCTCCAAAGAATTCTTTATATAGCAGCAGCAGCAACGGCTCTCATTTGAGTTTGAATCTTGTCTTCTACTGAAATCTGCAAGCTAGGCTGCAAATAGCATAAAGCAAAACAAATACTGCAGACAGATATCCTATAAGAGGATAAAGCTTTCTAAGAAGTTGTAAGTAACTCTGCTAAAATAATACAAGAGAAAGTCACATCAAAAGAGACTCTTTACGGCCAAAGAAGACTTTTTGAGTCTAACGGCTATAAAGGACAGCCTGGCAGATAAAGCAGAAATCATATCTCAGCTAATAAGACAAACAACTTTGTCAGAAAAAGATTAGCTCATGCATAAGGAATGGAGCAAATATTGCATGGAAATAATATCATAAGTTTATTCAAACAATCTTTTATAAAATATGCCAAAATAAATATGAAATAAATCACATCATAAAAGACGACAAAATTATTCAAAACATACAGCAAAACGTCGAACGACCCTCGGAGATCGTCGAACGAGGCACAGAGATCGTCGACCTATCAGACAGATAGTCGAACGATCCAGATAGTCGAACTATCAAAGAAGATAGTCGAACTACATCAGCAGATAGTCAAATTATCAGGACAGATAGTCGAGCTATCAGATAGTCGATCTATCAGGACAGATAGTCGAACTACCAAAGCAAAACAGATAGTCGACCTATCAACAGATAGTCGAACTATCACAGAAAACAGATAGTCGACCTATCAACAGATCGTCGAACTATCACAGAAAATAGATAGTCGATCTATCAATAGATAGTCGAGCTATCAAACAAAACAGATAGTCGACCTATCAACAGATAGTCGAACTATCAGATAGTTGAACTATCCAAGTAGATAGTCGAACTATCAAAGCAAACAGATAGTTGACCTATCAAACAGATAGTCGAACTATCAGATAGTTGAACTATCCAAACAGATAGTAGAACTATCAAGCAACACAGATAGTCGACCTATCAACAGATAGTCGAACTACCAGATAGTTGAACTATCCAAGCAGATAGTTGAACTATCAAGAAGAGCAGATAGTCGACCTATCAACAGATAGTCGAACTATCAAGGAAAACAGATAGTCGACCTATCAAGCAGATAGTAGAGCTATCAGGAAGGTGATCGACGAACGGCTGATCGACGATAGTCGAGCGACGTTCGACCATAGTCGAATGAAAAACAACTTAACCAAATATTCATCTGGAAAAGTGACAAGACTATACTAGAGCAAACTAACCTTTGACCATAGATAAATCTTGGGTCAAGAGACTAAAAGAGAAGACTGAACTCAAATCAAAACTAGGGTACCAACAATCTCCCCCTATTTGAGTTAAGTCTCTCAACAACTAAAACATACAAAACTAATTACTGAAAGTAAATAAAATGCATAAAAAGAAATAACTAAGCAGATAACATCAATCAATCAGATAAGCAAATAACTGACAATTAATGAAATTTTAAGATGCTTCAGAGTTAGGTTTAGGATCAGAAGAGCTAGAAACAAAAGCAATCTTTCTAGAAGGATCTTGGGCTTCTTTCCTTGACAACTTCAGGTCTTGTTCTCCAATGATTTTCAATTCTGATGCTCTTGGGACAACTGCCTCAGGATGCTTTTCCATGTACTTTGAAGGATCAAATACTTCAAGTCTAACCTGGAATTTATCGAGCTCCTTCATTCTGAATTTTGACATCGTGGTTAATACTGCAGTGTCTTTTCCTTCAGCTTTGGCTTTCTTAATTTGAGCTGCTCCAACAAGTTCAAGAAAATGAGCCATCCTAAAATTAGGATCAAGCTCTGGGCTTTCATACACATTTTCAGAAGATGTATCAACTGGTTCTTTATCCTGAATAACTAGATAAGAGGAAGGAGCAGACTTAGCAAATATCTTGCTAGATTTTTCAGATAAAATAATTTACTTACCTTTTGAAACATCCTTCACAGAATGATCTGGCTTTGGAGAGGTTGAGCTCTTGTGTTCTTTAGAAGGAGGAGGAGAAAAAGTTGGTCTTTGATACACCACCTCCTTTACTTGTTCCTTAACAGCATCAAGTCTTTGATAGCCAGATTGAGTTTTACCTTGATATCCTTGAGAACTTCTCCTTTGAGATGACTGAGATGGATTGAACCTTTCAGACTGAGCAGCAGGTTTTGCGGATAAGTTCCCTGAGGCTCCTACACTGGGAGGTGGAGGAGGAGGACCTCTAGGAGTCCATCTTGGGACAGGACTATCATACCTCTTTGACTTCTTCCTTTGCTTCTGCTGATTTTTAGAGAAAGCCATCTAGTGCTGGAAATCTTTTGATTTAGGATCAATTCCTTTCAGGATATAATAAGGAGTATCATTATCTAGATTTAGAGGAGGAGGAGACACAGCTTTCCTTTTCTTTTTAGCAGTTCTCTTTCTCTTAGACTCATCAGATTCATCAGAATCAATTTCATCCTCAGAATTTGAAGAAATGGGAAGATCATATGGATCAATTGCTTCTTGCATAGCTCTTTCCTTTTCCTTTAGAGCAGCTTTTTCTAATTCTTCTTCCATGGCATCCTGTGCCAGGAGAGCATCTAAATCCAAACCAGGGGAATCATCCCATACAGTAGACTTTTCAATTTGAGCATCTGAATCCTTTTCTTGTTGATCAGAAACTGTCATGGTGACCAGTTATACTTGCACTTCTAGCTGAGCTGGCTGAGCAGCCTCAGAAACTTGAACAGCTGGTTCTGGTTGAACTTCTAGAGCTTGTTGGATAACAGGCTCTTGAACATCTAGTACTTCTTCTATATTATCTGTAGTATTATGAATAAAATTTTGCTAAATGACATCGAATCATCCCTTCCAGGTATTCCCTTACAAGCATATCAGTTATCAAGTCTAAAAAGTGAGTAAAAGGGATACCTTTAGAACTGTCCTTTGCGTGTCCTAACTCCCATAATTCATATAGAAAGGAAGTGATAACTCCTTCTAGGTATAGGGCGACCAGGGGAGTAGAACATTCTTCTAAGCAAACTTTAACAAATAATTCAGACTTCAATAAGGCATCAGAAATTTCTTTTTTCAGTCAATAGAGGAGGAGCTGATTCTTCTAATTCTTTCTCTGCAACTGCAGGAGGATCTGCTGGAGGGGAGGCCAAAGGCTGCTCAGAGACATCTTCATTAAGCATCTCCCCCTGCCTGATTTCAGTAGATACTGAAACCAGGCCCCTAGAGGAAGAGGGCTCTGCAGACTTTGAGAGTGCTCGAATAGCAGCAGTCAAAGAAGAGATGGAGGAAACAAGGGGAGTAATTGCCTCTTCAATCATAATTTTGATTGAGGGGGTAATTAACTCTAAGATGCTAGAGATGAATGCTGGAGTGATTTCAAAGGATGATGATGATGGGGGAATCTCAGAGGATGGATGATCAACTGGAATGGTGTATTCTTGATGATCTGGAGAATGAACTGGAGATGGAACTGGAGATGGAGAGTGATGGGGGGATGCACGATGATCAATGTGATCTGAAGAAGGAATTGGAGACTGAGGAGGAGTAGAAATCTCAGAAACCAACAAATCAAAACTGGGATGCGAGATCCCAGCAAGATGAGACAGGAGAGGAGATGCAGGAGGTGATGCAAGGTGAGAAGCAAATGAATCAGGAAGATGAGAAGCAGAAGGTCATACTTCAATTGAAGTTGATGGAACTTCAACTGAAGTAGACGGCAAAGCAGATGAAGAAGATGTAAGGGAGAGGTTTGCTGAGCCAGCTTCTTGTAGGGGAGGAGTGATTGAGGCAGTCCTGGTGCTCTCAGATGCAGCTGGAGCAACCCCTGCTGGAGCGGGCTTTAGAAAAGTCCTTTTCCACTTGGCAAATAGGGCTGAATCCATCTTCTTGCTGGCATTGATGGAGGTAGCAGCTGAAACTAACAGATGGGGATACTTTTCCTTCAGAAAAATCCCAACTACCCTACCCAGGGTAACTTCTTTCTTGCTATTCTTTTTCCTGATCAAATCAAACAATACTCCTGCCCAATTAATCTGTTTCTTATTCACAATTGCACACATCAGTGCAAACTGCTGCCTTGTAATATTGTCATGGGCAGAGTGCTTTCCCAGTAGCACTTTTCCGACAAGTTCAGCAAGGAACTTAATCTTAAACGGAAAATTTACCTTAAGCAGCTTAGAGGGAATGCCTTCGGCATGTCCCAGCTCTGTCAACATTCTCCCAAACTCTGGGGTATCTTGCTCGTAATCTTCTTCCCCATTTATCAATCCAAATATTTCAGTTAAAATGGCGGGAGTCAAAGTTACCTCTTCTCCGCCAATGGTTCCGGTCATTGATTCGTCATTTGAGGACGAAGTAAATGCCCATTCTTTGATCTCGGGAATGTTTATCTTTATCCTAGAGGACATGAGCTTTTCTAAACCTTGATCTTTGCATAAGGTGAGAATTTCCACTATTCCAGATTTGCAGCAACTGAAAGACTCGAAATCCACACTGAAGCCTGCATCGAACTTCACTACTGCTAGGAGCGCTGGAGCTATTGCCATCGAAATGGCTGGAGAAGACGAGGGAGAGACGGCGAGGATGAAGCGGTAGAAATCGCAAGACAAAGAGCAAGCGGGAAGACGGAATGCGAAAAGACGCTTTCCGTCGACGATAAAAACAATGATCTCTTAACCTAGGTCGACCATCGGATTTATATTAAAACAACGATCGTCGATCTATTTAAAAGATACTGGAGACGATGGTCGAACGGTCATTCGACGATCGGTCCTGAAGCAGAGTAGTTGATCCATCGTTCGACTATTTATGTCTTCACAAACAGCAAGATGTCGTCAACCATAGATCGACGATAAGCTCGACCTGTTCGACGATAAGCTCGACCTGTTCGACGATCTTCGAACGCCAGTCGACGATCTTCAAGCAGATAAGCTATTATCAACCATAGGTCGACGATAGGCTTGATCCGATCGACTATCTTCGAACGACGTTCGACTATCTTCGAACAAGTTTCAACAAGGCAGACGTCATACTTAGTCTCTTCCATTAATCATGCCTAGTTGAACCAAAAAGAACAGATGCTTCTGTTCATCTAAGGACTTGGTGAATATATCACCTCTCTGAAGGTCTGTGGATATGAACTCAAGGCTGATCTTGTTCTTTTCCACACAATCTCTCAGGAAATGGTGTCGGATCTCAATGTGTTTCATTCTAGAGTGGTGCACGGGATTTTGTGCAATAGAGATAGCACTGGTACTATCACACATGATTTTTGTGTTCTTATGTGTGTACCCATAATCCAAAAGTTGGTTTTGTATCCACAGGATCTGTGAACAACAACTAGCAGCTGCTATATATTCAACTTCTGCAGTTGAGGTTGATACAGAGACCTGCTTCTTACAGAACCAAGAGACCAATCTCTCTCCCAGAAACTGGCAAGTTCCTGAGGTACTTTTCCTGTCAACTCTATAGCCAGCATAATCAGAATCAAAATATCCAATTAATTCAAATTCTGACTCAGCTGGGTACCAAAGTCCTAGATTTGGACATCCCTTCAGGTATCTCAAGATTCTCTTGAGAAGAATCAGATAAGATTCCTTGGGGTTGACCTGGAATCTAGCACAAAGGCATGTAGCAAACATTATATCTGGCCTACTTGCAGTTAAATACAATAGGGAACCAACAATGGCCCTATAATTCTTTTGATCAATAGGCTTTCCCTGATCATCAGAATCAATAACTACATTAGTAGCCATAGGTGTATGCATTACTGAAGCATCAGCCATCCCAAACTTCTTTACCAATTCCATGGCATATTTGGATTGGGAGATGAAGATGCCATCAGCATCTTGCTTTACTTGGAGACCAAGAAAGTAAGACAGCTCACCCATACTACTCATCTCAAACTTAGAATGCATCAAGTTAGAGAACTTTTTGGACAGTTTGGGATCAGTGGAACCAAAAATAATGTCATCCACATACACTTGAACTAACAGGATTGTGTCCTTGTGGTGCTTGACGAAGAGGGTTCTATCAACTACTCCCCTAACAAAGTTGTGCTCTAACAGGAAACTAGCTAGAGTCTCATACCAGTCTCTGGGTGCTTGTTTGAGTCCATAAAGAGCTTTTTGCAACTTGAATACATGTGAGGGCTGAGTTGAAGAAACAAACCCAGGTGGCTGTTTAACAAATACCTCTTCCTTTAGCTCACCATTTAGAAAGGCACTTTTGACATCCATCTGAAAAACTTTAAACTTCATATAGGCTGCATAGTCTAAGAAGATCCTTATTGCCTCTAGCCTTGCAACAAGAGCAAAGGTTTGGTCATAATCTATACCTTCCTCCTGTCTGTAGACCTGAGCTACAAGCCTAGCTTTGTTCCTTACAATGATTCCATTTGCATCCAACTTGTTTCTATACACCCACTTGGTGTCAATGATCAGTTGGCCTTTAGGTCTTGGAACCAAAGTCCATACTTTACATCTCTCAAACTGATTGAGTTCCTCTTGCATAGCAATGATCCAGTGGAGATCTAGCTCAGCATCTTTAATGGTGAGGGGCTCAATCTGTGAGAGGAAATAAGCGTGCATCACATCCTGTCTTAACTGATGTCTTGTTTGAACACCAGCTAATATGTCTCCAATCACTTGAGATGTAGGATGATCTCTAAGTGTGACAACATCAGCAGGTGGGATGTGATCTTCAGCAATAGTTGGAATTAATTCCTCAGGAGGAATTTGATCTACTATTGGTGGAACAACAACAGCTTCTACAATGTCTTCATCACTGTCTGATTTAGTGATATAAAGAGTTGAAAGATGAAGAATCTCTTGAGTGACATCTTTGTTAGATTCTTGTACCTGCAATGAACTAGAGGAAGGGGAAGTTTCCTTCTCCTTGTAAAACATTTGAGATTCATCAAAGGACACATGAACAGACTCTTCAATTTTAGAAGAAGATTTATTAAAAACCCTATAAGCTTTGCTTACTTGGGAATATCCAAGAAAAATTCTCATTGAAGCTTTTGCTTCAAATTTTCTAAGGTATTCTTTATTATTATTATGAATATAAACTACACAACCAAATACTCTAAAATAATTTATTTTAGGTTTCTTTCCTTTAAGCAACTCATAAGGAGTTTTACACTTAAGTTTGTGTATCAGACTTCTATTCAAGACATAGTTGGCTGTACTAACAGCTTCTGCCCAATAGGAAAGAGGCATATTAGCATCTGCCTACAATGTGCCAACAGCTTCAATCAGGGTTCGATTCTTCCTTTCCACTACCCCATTTTGTTGGGGAGTTCTAGGAGCTGAGAAGCTATGTTTGATACCTTCTCTCTCACAGAATTCTTGCATGAGAAGAGAGTCAAACTCAGTACCATGATCACTTCTTATCAAGGCCACATGAGTAGAGTACTCAGTCTACACACATAATAGAAAATCTGTAAGGGCTTTGAAGTTATCAGCCTTAGTTCTCAAAAAGAACACCCAAGTGAACCTAGAGAAGTCATCTATAATGACTAGGGTGTAATACTTCCCTCCTAAACTCTGTACATTTATTGGGCCAAATAGGTCCAAATGTAATAAATACAGGATTCTAGGAGAATCACTTTTATTTACTGATTTAAATGAATTCTTGGTTTGCTTGCCTAATTGACAAGCCTTGCATAGGCTCTCTTTCTTGTAGGGGCAAGAAGGTAAACCTCTAACAAGGTTGTGCTTAGATAACCTAGATATATTCTTGAGGTTAACATGGCTAAGCCTTTTATGCTATAAAGTATTGTTATTTGTTACTTCATTAAATAAGCAGATTTCAGAGTGAGTTGAGTTAAAATCTACTAAATAAATGTTACCTTGTCTAATACCTACTAACACAACATTATTATTTAAAGTAATATTATAAAGAGAGTTAGAAAATGATACCTGGTATCCAGCATCACATAACTGACTTACTAAAATGAGATTATGCTTCAGTCCAGTTACATAAGCAACTCTCTTGAAGGTTACAGCTCCAATTGTCATCCTGCCATAGCCTTCAGTTTGACCACAGCTTGAATCTCCAAAGATCACCTTTGGGCCAAGCTTTGCCTTGAACCTTGACAGATGTTCTTTATTTCCTGTCATATGCTTGGAGCAACCACTATCCAAATACCACTTATTCTGAGTGATAGGATAGGTCTTCACCTGCAAATAAATCAATTAAACATTGTGGACCCAGGTAACCTTGGGTCCCTTGTTTTTCACATAAGAAAAACTGGAAGTAAATGAATAAGCAGGCTAAGGGTGATAACCTAATGGGTAAGATCTCCTAGGTGGGATTCTCCATGCAGATGATGGGTCAATGAACCTAGGGTTTCTATTTTCATTCTGGTTTCTAAAGTTCTGGTTGAAGTTTTGAAATTCATGTTGAAAACGTCGATCGGCGTTCGACGATTGGTACCCAGATCGTCGATCTCCGTTCGACCACTAGGCCTGCGATCATCGAGCAGCGTTCGACGCTCTTTGTAATTCCTTAAATTTTTGTTTTCTTTTCTCTCTCTTAGCTTTATTTAAGGCTTTATTGACCTGATTAACTTGCTCAGTGTTCTTTATCCCATCAGCTGAGATAAAGTTCACTGGAGTTGAAAGATGGTTTTTAAGAATGATTGGGGGTTCACTAGAAGAAGCTCCTAAGCCTAATTTGTTATTGCCTGTCCTACTGTTAGACATGTTGGTTATTTCAAGCAGCTTAAGGCTTCTACCATTAAGAGACTCTTCTAACCTTTTGGACTTAGATAATTCATTCTTAAGGAATTTTATTTCTTCACTAGAATTAGTGAGTTCTGTTGTTAACCTAATGTTTTCATTAGAGATTATTTCAGATTCAGCTAGTTTATTTCTAAGCTCTTTTATTTCCTTTTCAGAACTAATTAAATCTAAACATAAAGATTTAAAATCTGATTTAAATTCATCAGATGTAAAATCATAAGAAGACAATACCTCATCTTCAGTTGGCATTTCTTCATCAGAATCTGAACTCTCTGCAGCTGAGTGATTGCTGCAGGCATCAATTGCCATCAGGCAAACTTCCTTTGCCTTCTTTTCTTCCTCATCCTCACTAGAGCTTGAGGAGGAAGATTCCTCATCAGAATCGCTCCAGGTTTCAGCAACAAAGCCTCTCTCCTTCTTTTTGTTCTTATAGGAGGCTGGCTTGGAATGCTTCCTGTGCTAATCCTTGTCTTTTCTTTTCTCTTTATTCTTTTCCTCTGGACAATCTGGAAGAATATGTCCAGGCTTCCTGCAACCATAGCAAATTATTTCTTTAGTAGGAGTACGATCATACCTTGGTTTTTCTTCATATCGTGAAGATTTCTTTCTGAATTCTTTCCTTCCCATCTTGAGAAACCTTTTGGCAAATAATGCCATCAGTTCCTCATTGGACTGGCTTCCTTCAGAAGCATCAGCAGCTTTGAGAGCAAGGGTTTGCTCTTTTCTTGTGGGAGTTGGAGTTTTTGCTTCAGCCTCAGCTTCCCTGGACTTCAGCACTTGCTCAAAGGACTTGAGCTTGCCGAGAAGGGCTTCTGTTGAGATTTCTGTTGTACTTCTGGCCTCCTTGATAGGCCAGATCCTCAGATCCCATATGCTAGGGAAGCACATAAGAATCTTATCATTGACCTCTGTCAATGAAATATCCTTATCAAGAGTCCTCAGCTCATTGATGATTGAGCTGAGCCTTGTGTACATTGCTTCAACTGATTCAGCATCGGTTTTCTTGAAGTTCTCATACTGGGAGATAAGGTTGGACCTTCTGTCCTTCCTTTTATCAGCTGAACCAGCTATAATCTGGTTCAGTGTATCCCACATTGCTTTTGCTGAGGGACAGTCAGCAACCTTCTGGAATACTTCATCAGACATTGTCTGAGCCAGAATGTTCATTGCCTTAGCATCTGCTATCTTTGCCTTTTTATATTCATCATTGTAATCTGGAGGAGGCACTGCACTCATATCAGTTGATGATGAAGCAGTAGCAGCAGCAACAGGTGCTCTTGGTGGTCCTGTCAAAATAGAAGCAAAGATACTCTCATCAATAGAATTCATATATAATTTAATCCTTGCCTTCCAGATGCTAAACTTAGCCAAGTTGCATGCTGGAGGTCTGGTGCTAGAGTAATCCTTGGACTGGGCCATGATAGTGAAAGTGAATATCTATAATCCTTGGTATCTATCAGGATCTTGTGACTTAGGTGTTAGCCTATACAGTCAGCCAACCTCCCTCTGATACCAATTGAAAGAAAAGGGATAAAAACTACTCTAGAGGGGGGGTGAATAGAGTAACCAAAAATTGCACTAGCAAAGTTGAATGTCTACTCAACGCCCTTGGAGTTAATTGCAGAATGAAGATTATATATATTTGAGATGAAACCCTAAAGCCTAACACAAGTGTTGTGCACAAAAGGCAGCCAACTGTAATTACAATTAAGGCTTGGAATCCTAAACAGCAACTATCAATCCTAGTTAAAATCTAATCACAGCCAATCAGCACAGAGAATTAATTAAACAATCCAGACGACACAAGGAATTTATAGTGGTTCCCCAAACAACTTGGGTACGTCCACTCTTCTACCAACAAGGTAGGAATCCACTCAGGTTTTTGATCAGGTGCCCTGCCACCAACAAGATCTGCTTCAGGTAGATCTAGAGACCCTTTAGACTTTTGATCAGGTGTCTAAAAACCAACACAGGTTTTTGATCAGGTGCCCTACCACCAAGGTATACTTTTGAAGGGAGTAATAACCCTTTACAGGAGGGGGAAAGGAGGTTAGAATGTCTTCTCTATTTTACAATAGATTAGAGAAGCACAAGAACTTGCACTGAGCTAGAAAGCTCTAAAGAATCAAGGCTCCCCCTGGCTAAAAGAATGTCCAGGTGAAGTCTTGCTTCAGTGCAGAAACACTTCAGAAAATCTGAAGTAAAAAGCTACAAGAAGATAAAGAATATGAATTGAAATTTCTTCTTTAGGCAGCTATCTTCTTCTTCTTCTTCTTCAAAAGGCTCTGATTGAAAATCTTCCTGGAGGCAGAAGAACTCAGGTTGAAGAAGAGTGAAGAACTAAAAATTCTTCTCAGTTAGATGTGAACGAGCTGAGAGCAGTTGTAAATCGTAAGCTTGAATGCTGCAGTTAGCTTTTGAATATATGAACTAGTTGATTTCTTTCTCCAAAGAATTCTTTATATAGCAGCAGCAGCAGCAACAGCTCTCATTTGAGTTTGAATCTTATCTTCTACTGAAATCTGTAAGCTGGGCTGCAAATAGCATAAAGCAAAACAAATACTGCAGACAGATATCCTATAAGAGGATAAAGCTTTCTAAGAAGCTGCAAGTAACTCTGCTAAAATAATACAAGAGAAAGTCACATCAGAAGAGACTCTTTACGGCCAAGGAAGACTTTTTGAGTCTAACGGCTATAAAGGACAGCCTGGCAGATAAAGCAGAAATCATATCTCAGTTAATAAGACAAACAACTTTGTCAGAAAAAGATTAGCTCATGCATAAGGAATGGAGCAAATATTGCATGGAAATAATATCATAAGTTTATTCAAACAATCTCTTATAAAATATGCCAAAATAAATATGAAATAAATCACATCATAGAAGACGACAAAATTATTCAAAACATACAGCAAAATGTCGAACGACCCTCGGAGATCGTCGAACGAGGCACAGAGATCGTCGACCTATCGGACAGATAGTCGAACGATCCAGATAGTCGAACTATCAAAGAAGATAGTCGAACTACCTCAACAGATAGTCGAACTATCAGGACAGATAGTCGAGCTATCAGATAGTCGATCTATCAGGACAGATAGTCGAACTACCAAAGCAAAACAGATAGTCGGCCTATCAACAGATAGTCGAACTATCACAGAAAACAGATAGTCGACCTATCAACAGATAGTCGAACTTTCACAGAAAACAGATAGTCGATCTATCAACAGATAGTCGAGCTATCAAACAAAACAGATAGTCGACCTATCAACAGATAGTCGAACTATCAGATAGTTGAACTATCCAAGCAGATAGTCGAACTATCAAAGCAAACAGATAGTCAACCTATCAAACAGATAGTCGAACTATCAAATAGTTGAACTATCCAAACAGATAGTCGAACTATCAAGCAACACAGATAGTCGACCTATCAACAGATAGTCGAACTACCAGATAGTTGAACTATCCAATCAGATAGTTGAACTATCAAGAAGAGCAGATAGTCGACCTATCAACAGATAGTCGAACTATCAAGGAAAACAGATAGTCGACCTATCAAGAAGATAATCGAGCTATCAGGAAGACGATCGACGAACGGCTGATCGACGATAGTCGAGCGACGTTCGACCACAGTCGAACGAAAAACAACTTAACCAAATATTCATCTGGAAAAGTGACAAGACTAAACTAGAGCAAACTAACCTTTGACCATAGATAAATCTTGGGTCAAGAGACTAAAAGAGAAGACTGAACTCAAATCAAAACTAGGGTACCAACAGAATCCCAAGCACTCTGTCCATTTAATTTCATCTACTGTCCGACGGTAATGGCTACCGCGCGGTAGTATGTGCAAGAACTTGATTCTTTAATTCTTCATACATGTAAACCTACACACTATAAACACACACCAAACGTGATCAAATACAAACTTAGATTTGTTATTCTCAAACCAAGATATGCGGAACACATGTTCCAACAGACACGTCATAGATGATTGCCCTCACAAGAAGAAGGAGGGTGGAAGAAGAGAGGAGAAGAAATATTATTATAATAAGAAGAAGACTGAAAGAAGCCTGGTAGCTAAGAAGGCCAAGACCCTCAGCGACACAGACTCATCTGAGTCTAGTGATGATGAGGAAGCCTACTTTGGGCTCATGTCAAATACAGATGAAGAAGAAGAACCCCAGTTCACTAGGAAGGTAAAATCTCATACCCCTCTCTCGGAATAAGATGCTTCTTACCATGATCATGAGGACTGTTCATCTGATGATTAATTTGAACTCATAACTCAATACAAAGAGTTGATCAAGGCTTATGACAAATTTCGAAGAGTCGCAAGAGCTCAAGCTAAGGATATTAAATCTCTTAAGGCTAAGGAGATCAACCTGAGGGAGGAAGTCATGATGATGGACTCACTCAGGATGGAATTCCATGATACAATGGAAGAATATAATAAAGCTCTTGAGCACCTGAACCTGAAGGAGAAAATCATTCAAAATTGGAAGAATAACTTGCTGCATAAAAGAAACTTGTTGAAAGTTTCTCCAAGCCCAAGACAGTCCTTCCACTTGTGGCAGAATTCTTTGCTCAGGGTAAAGGAGCTAGCTTAGGCCATGTGGCTGCCCTTAGTAAATCTTCTAGGAGAAATAAATCCCAAAGAAGAAATAAGGCTGCCAAGAAAGCTCTAGCCAAGGAGAAGGGAAAAGCTCCTCAAGACCAAACTTCATTTAAAAAGTTTATCCTTCCAACAAACGAGTTTGATCTTGATTCATCCAACGGTCACTTTGCTAGGCCTAATTATGTAGAGCCCAAGTCTTGGTACCAAGGATGGACCCATCCACGGAACTTTGGTGAAAGTGTCTTCAAGGCACCTTATGAGGAGATCACTCTTCTGAACTACGGCCCTTATAGTCATGGTCATAACATCAAGAAATCTCCAAGAGTTAAACCCGTTATGGAAAAGCCTCATAAGGAGAAGAATTCATGTGAGTGCAATCACCACGAAGCTTCTACCTCCAAGTCTGCTTCCCCTGCTACACCACAATCTTAAAAGGTCAAGCAGGAGAACTTTAGGCAAAGATACAACAGGTTTGGCTGTTGTTGTTGTGGCAAAATTGGTCACTTTGCCATAGATTGCTGGTTTAATCCCAGATATTATGAAACTCCTCAAGTTAATAATGTGAGAAAGAACACTCACAATGTTAACACATATAGGGGGGGTATGCTAACTAGAGACCAAGGATCCAAACAAGTTTGGGTTCCTTAAGCAACTTGATTCTACTTTTGCAGGAATGTCCAAAGGCCACCAAAAATCCTATCTGGTATTTGGACAGTGGATGCTCTCGGCATATGACCGGGACTAGAAGCCTACTCCAGAATTATTCCCCATTCATGAATGGGCCAAAGGTCATCTTTGGAGGTTCTGATAGAGGGATTACAAAAGGATACGGTATGATTACTAATGGTAGTGTATCCTTCTCAGACGTGGCTTATATTGAAGGATTGGAACACAATCTTATAAGCATAAACTAGCTCTGTGATAAAGGATACATAGTAGAATTTCATGCTGACAAGTGTTTGATAAAATCCGTTGATAACTTAGAGACAATTCTATCAGGCACTCGTAGTAGGAATATATTTTGTTTAAATTTTATTTGCATAGACTCTTCTACTCCAGTGTGCTTTTTGGCAAAAGATAGTGCATCTCTTGGTGACCAATGGCACAAGAGATTAGCACATATAAATTACAAAACTATCAATAAATTATTTTCCCTTATTTTAGTGTGAGATGCACCCAACATTAAGTGCATCAAAGATTGACCTTGTCACGCATGTGTAAAAGGAAAGAAAACAAGGGCTACTTTTAAAAGCATTATTGGTAAAGATCCTAATAGGTGTTTACACCTACTTCATATGGTCTTGTTCGGTCCACTACAAATTAGAAGTTTGGGAGGTAAGGATTATACATTTGTTATTGTTGATGATTACTCTCGCTTTGTGTGGGTGTTCTTTCTAAAACACAAGTATGATACCTTTGATATCTTCACTAATTTTGTCAGGCTAGTTCAGAATGAATATAGCTGCTCCATTATCAAAATTATAAGTGATAATGGAATAGAGTTCAAGTCTGGAGCCATGACAGAATTCTGTGAAAGTCTTGGTATCTTTCATGAGTTTTCCTCTCCTCGTACTCCTCAACAAAATGGAGTTGCTGAGAGAAGGAATAGAACACTCATAAAGTCTTGCAGAACCATGTTGAGTGATGCCTCACTATCAGAATATTTCTGGGTTGAAGCCATCAACACTACATGCCACGTTCAAAATAGAGCACTCATAAACAAGAACCATAATAAGACACCTTACGAACTACTAAAGGGCAGGAAACCGACTATTTCATATCTTAAAATCTTTCGTAGTAAATGCTTTGTACTTAACAATGGGAAGTATCACATGACTAAATTCAGTGAAAAGAGTTTTGAAGGTATTTTCGTAGGGTATAGTAGCCATAGTAAGGCATATAGGATTTTTAATATGAAAACCCTGGTTGTAGAAGAATCTATCAATATTGTATCTGATGAGACGAGCTTGCTGCAAGGCAGTTCTTCTAGTGTGTTTATTGAAGATGTAGGTTCAAGACTGAAGGAATTAAACTTGGATGAGCCGACTGAAGAAAAAGCTCAAAAGTTCATCAAGATCACCACTCCAACCCTAATTGGAGAGGATGATCACCATGATGAAGATGTCATCCAAGTTGATGAAGTCACTCCAGTAATAGAGAAAGCTCCAGATGCAAGAACCCTAGAGCTCAGACACTTGAAGGATCAACCAATTGATAATATAATAGAAGATCCCCGGGATGGTGTAAGAACTCGTAGAGGTACAACTAATGAAAATCGATATTTAAGTTTCCTCTCGTAGGTTGAACCAAATAAGTTTGAGGAAGCTAACTCAGACGCATCTTGGATAATGGCAATGGAAGAAGAACTTAATCAATTCAAGCGTTGCTAAGTTTGGAAGCTTGTTCCAAGATCCAAAGGTAAGAACATTATCAGAACAAAGTGGGTCTACAGGAACAAGATGGATGAAGATGGAACAATTATAAAGAATAAGGCCAGACTCGTCGCCAAAGGATACAGACAAGAAGAAGGAATCGAGTTCGATCATACATATGCTCCAGTGGCAAGGCTGGAGGCAATCAGGTTGTTCCTAGCATATGCAGCACTTAAGGGCTTCATTGTCTATCAGATGGACGTTAAGTCATCCTTCCTTAATGGTAACATAAAGGAAGAAGTGTATGTGAAACAACCTCTAGGTTTTATTGATTCTAACCATCCTGAGCATGTTTATTTGTTATTTAAAGCCATATATAGTTTGAAACAAGCTCCTCGAGCTTGGTATGAGAAGTTGTCTAGCTTTTTTTTTTAGAACAAGTTCACAAGAGGAAAGATAGATAAGACATTATTTCTTAGGGAAATAAAAAGCAAGATTTTGCTAGTGCAAATCTATGTCGATGACATCATATTTGGCTCTACTAACGACAACCTTTGCAAGAAGATTTCAAAATTTTTGCAAGGGAAGTTTGAAATGAGCAGTATGGGAGAGCTGAAGTATTTCTTAGGACTTCAGGTGAAATAATCTGATGATGAAATTTTCATCTCTTAGACAAAATTCACCAAGGAGTTAATTAAGAAATTCGGAATGGAGAATGCAACCTCTATGAGGACTCTAATGGGTTCAGCTATGTCACGGGACAAGGATGAGAAAGGGAAACCTTTTTATGAAACCAAGTATAGAAGCATAATTGGATCCTTTCTCTATCTTACTGCTAGTAGACCGAACATAATGTTTTCAACATATGTGTGTGCTAGATTTCAAGTGAACTCAAAGTAATCTCACTACGCTTCTGCAAAGAGGATTTTGAGATACCTTAAAGGTACACCAAATCTTGGCTTATGATACCCAAGAAGTAATGATAGTGAACTAATAGGTTTTTCAGATGCAGATTTTTCAGGAAGCAAATATGATAGGAAAAGCACTTCCGGGACTTGTCAATTCCTAGGAAGAAGGCTTATCTCCTGGAGCAGCATGAAGTAGAATTGTGTCACAATTTCAACAGCAGAGTCAGAGTATATCTCTACAGGCAGTTGTTGATCACAACTACTATGGATAAAGAACCAATTTGAAGACTACAACATGAAGTTCAATAACATTCCAATGTTTTGAACTCCTCTAGTGCAATTGCAATCGCCAACCCAGTCTCTCAAAGCAGAACAAAGCACATAGAGCTGAGGTACCACTTTATCAGGGAGCATGTGGAGTATGGAGACATCAATCTCCAGTATATTCCAGCTAACAAGCAGGTTGCAGACATTTTCATCAAGTCGTTGGACGAGGCCAAGTTCTCATTCTTCAAAACAGAACTTGGCATGCTAAACAAAGAAGATTGAAGAAAAAGGTCTCATAGTAGAGTTAAAGAATTGGGCTATACTTCAAAAATTCAAGAAAATTCTTCTCTGGACTTCATTTCACGAGAAGATAGTTATTACTCTAGTACTACAAATTACTACTCAAGAAATAAGGTTTACTCCCAAGAATTACTTCTCGAGTACTAGATTGATTCTCGAGAACTTCAGTCTGCTTCTCGAGAACTTCAGCCTGCTTCTCGAGAACTTCAGTCTGCTTCTCGAGAACTTCAGAACTGCTTCTCGAGAAAGATCCTTTCTACTCGAGAACTTTCTTATCTTCTGTCGAGAAATGACCTACTTTTCGAGAAGTCAGATACCGATTTTCTTCCTGAAGTTCAAATTTTTGATATTCGCACCTGGACTCTATTACCGCCACATTTTCAGGTATGTTATAATTATTATTTCCTTAATCATCATAAATTAGACTTATATAAATTGATTTAGTCCGGAAAATCCAAATTACCCAATCTCTCAAACCCTTTCTCGAGAAAAAGGAAAACTCTTCATCTTCTCTATCGTTGTCGCCCTCTTTCCGCTGCTTCAGTGCTTTCTCTCAGAAAGAGGATTTCAGTTCATCTCTCTTGATCAATGTCCCCCTCCTTCAAAGGTTGGAATCAGAAGTGAACTCGTTTCTACTGGAATAGTCGACTTGTCAGATGATTTCCACAACGTTCTACTATTTTTGCAAACTGCAGGACTTACATTCATTTTGTAACACCCATGCAAAATTTTACTTCCAGATGTTGAAGAATATTTCCAGAATGCCAAATTGAAGAGGAATGGGGAGATCCTGAAGTCCAAGGTTCGTGGAATCAAGGTTAAGCTAACTACTTTAATAGTCTCTAAGCTACTTTGGTTGCCCATCATTGATGAAGAAGACGACCTACTTGTTGAAGATTACAAACAGGCATACAGTTTTTGTGATGTCTTTGCTGGTGTATTCACCATTCGGCGGCTTGATCTAAATGCAGAGAGCAAGCTCCTTATAGACATACTTGGAAAAATCCTTCTATGTCACACAAGTTCAATTAGTTTCATTACAAATGACTTCTTTGATATGATGATAGCAGTGATTTGTAGAAAGAAGTTTTAGTGGGGGATGATGGTTTTTGATAAAATCAAGGAAAGCATTAAGGCACCAAATTTTGGCAGGATTGTCTCTCTTATCCTTCATGAACTCAACCCAGAAGTTTTTGATTTATCTAAAGGTACTACTCTACATCACATGAAGGAAGTCTCCATCTCCTCCATTCAAAGATGGGAGCTCAAGCTTCAAAACTCTGCTCAAGCTACAAAAGACCATGATTTCCATGAGGATGAGGACAGGATCCCATCTTCCCCTTTATATAAAGTGGCTGGCACTTCAGGTGCAGCTCCTGAGGGGGCCTGCTCCTACAATCCCAAAGGCAAGTCATTCTGATCTTCCTCCAGATATCACTCCATCTACTGCTACTGAGAACATTTATACCCATCCAGATGACTTAGGTCCTATTGATATTGATATGCCTGATAAAGAAACTCTTACTGATGCACAAGTAGAAGAACAGGTTCTATCTATAGAAGATAATATCTACATAATGATAGAGGAACTCACTTCCAAAGAACCTTTTCCCCACTACAAGTAAACAAATCTCATCCTCCAGAACCATCTCCATCAGACCATCATTCTGAACAAGGATCCCCTCATCCTCAGTCTCATACTGAAGTTGTGCATGAATAAGAGCCAGTTTTAATTTTTGATGAAAAAGAAGCACCTCCTGAACCAGTTGAAGCTCCCGTTAAAAGCATAGACTTCTCCCTTCCTACTATTCCTGGTGAGGAAGTAGATGTCATGATTCATGCCACCAAAGCCCAGAGCTCAGTTATCACTGAAGAAATACTTCCCTGGACAGCTCCACTAGTACCTCCTCCTCCAGTTCCATCTCTAAAAACTCATGATAATACCATTCTTGGTAAGATTGAAGTCATGCAAAAATAACATAGAGAGTATTTTGATCAGTCTCTCAAGGCCGTCATAGAAAAAGTCATAACTCTAGAGAAAGAAATGAGCAGAGGATTTGCTTAGATTCACCACAATATTGATGAACTTAAACACCTGTTCAAAATAGGTGGGAAAGCCCTAGATCACACCATTACCAGCATTGGTCAGGTGATGGATCAATCAGTAACTTTGGCTAACAATCAGATTCAACTGGAAAAGAAGGTTCAAGAACATAACTTCAAGACCTGTGAAGAGGTTGGAAAATTCAAAGAGGAATCCATAGCCACCCTATCCATAGAAGTCAAAAAGGGGGAGAGTTTAGTCAAGGAATATTTAGAAAAATCTGATAATAACATGAAAACCCTTTGGGAAGGAAAACTGACTGAGATACATGTTGATGTTCAGAATAAGATTGATGGTATCAAGTTTCACACTTATGATACAGCAGTTTGGATACATAACCAAATTTTCCCTGAATTTCAAGTTGATCCAAACATTATTCCTCATCATCTCAATCCAACTGCTCAGCATCCTCCTGTCCAGCAGCAATCATTCTCTCCAAGACATGAAGGTTTTGATGCTCCTCCTCCAAAAAGCTATGCTCAAGTATGGGAATCTGAACAGACTGATGTGCCTTATCAAGCACCTCCTCATATGCAAATCCCTAAAAGAAGAAAGTATGGTGATGGAGCCTCTGCTAGTAGGTCCACTCCTAATCTAGAGGTTGAAAGAAGGAAAGCCCAAGAATTTGCTGAAATATGGAGCCCAACCTCAAAGTCTCTAATTCTCGATACTTTGAAACTTGTTATTGATTTTAATGGAAATAGAAATGATCATTACAGCTCCCATGAATGGGACTTGTATGAGAAGTTTATTACCAAGAGAAAATCATATGACAGAGAGTAGGGCAAGAAAAACCCCAAGGCTCCTCCCAAACCTGCCAAGTATTATCCTAAACCTTACAGTTATCAGAAGAGGCAGCTAGAGAAGAAAGAGAGACAGCAATAACAGTAAAGCATGAAGCAATAGAAGAAGATCTGAACTTTCTTTATGAGATTCAGTGAATTTGGATTTTTCATGGACAAAATCTAAAAATATAAATCTTTTAATTTTGATGATCTGATTTTTCATTGCTTAGCATTATTCATTAATACTTTGTTTACTAGTCATTTTTTTGTTTATCTTGATATAATTCACCTTAGTGTAGAGGGTTCTGACTTCTACAAATAGGGGGAGATTTTTGGATATTGTATCCATAATAACCTAGATTTGTATGAGGTCAGCCTTGAACTAAGATGAATTAAGTTTGTATTTGATGCTCTTTTCAAGTTGAGTGCTTACAGGTTATAATTGCCAAGTGTAGACCAATGTCAGTCTACAATGAGTCACCAAGCACAGGACCATACAATGTAATCCCTCATTATGTGATCCAAGGTGTTGACTCATGTGTAGCCTCTCTATTGGGACACACTTCATTTTCAAGTACTAAATTAATAGAAGAAAGAATAGTTTATGTTTACCTTGAAGAAAATATTTTTCAGAAAGTCAAAAAATTTTCTAAGTCCATTACTCGAGAAGAAGACTTGTACTCAAGTAGTGTTGGAATGATTTCTCGAGTCTTCTCAGTGTAGTTCTCGAGTAGTCGAAACTATTACTCGAGAAGGCTTTGTTTAGTACTCAAGAAAGCCATGGAGTACTCGAGTACTACTTACCTCCTTCTCGAGTTTGCTCAAAAATCATTTAAGAAATTTTTCTAAGTGTTGTACTCGAGTAACCTAAGCCATTACTTGAGAAGGCCAGGCCTTGTCTTGAGAAAGCAGAAGACTAGTATTTGAGTAAGAAGTTAAGTTTCGAGAAGTCTATTTGTTCTAAAGAAGTCAAGTTAGTTCTCGAGAAGTCTTTATCTAGTTCTCGAGAAGTAAGGTTAGTTCTCGAGAAGTCTTTGTCTAGTTCTCGAGTAATAGAAGTCTTTTCTCGAGAAGCTAGAAATCATTTCCCGTATTTTCCTTAAGGACTTGTTCTCGAGAACCATAGATACTCTTCTCGAGAACCAGCTATTGTTCTCGAGATCTTTTCTTCACTCGAGAAATGCAGATGTTTTTTCAAAATTTTCTCTAAGTCCAGAAGGAAACGATTTCAAATTTAATCTCGATTCTTATTGGTCCACGTGTGTAGTCATTTATGATTATGACCATTAGGCTTATCCTATAAAAGGTCTTATCAAATTCGATTAACCCTAACACACGAAATCAAGTATTCTGAATTGTACTATTCATTCTAAATCGGGAAAGTCGACTCTCTTCATCGTCATTCTCGCCACCTCTCTTCTCCGATTCAAGTGAATCAGGACAAGAAGTGATCAACAGATCAAGGCGTTCAATTTCTACAGATCTCTTTCTTGATCGTGTTGATCTTAAGCTTTTCAGATCCAGAGATTTCAGCACAGTCTTCCTCGATCTATTTCTGATAGAGTTTCATCTTTCAAGAAGGAAGAAATCTGAAGTTCTTAGATTCTAAGTGAAGTTTATTTTATTGTTGTTGTAAAATCTATTTCAACTCTTGTAGGAGATTTTGTATCCGAGTTTTGTAGGAAGTTTTTCTTCCAAGTGTAGATCCCATTTTGAGGATCGAGTTGTAGGGGTGTTGCTCCAAGTTATAGGATTGGATTTTAATCCAAGAAAATAGTGAAGTAGTCGAGTCTAGTGTGTCACCTATTCACCCTCCCTCTAGGTGATTTAGGTAGACAACTAAAAATATCACACAAGCTTCCTTCCTTCTTCTTCACAAAGAGGACTGGTGCACTCTAAGGTGACATACTTTGTTATATATAGCCTTGCTCTAGCAATTCTTGCAATTGAACTTTTAGTTCTGCCATCTCTTTTGGCGCTACTCGGTATGGTGAGCAGGCCACAGGTGCGAGGCTTCGCACCTGGAACGAACTCAATAGTGAAGTCAATCTCTCGCTGGGGCAGTAGCCCAGGGTATTCTTTAGGAAACACATTAGTATAATCTGATTAAATAGGAACATCGCTTAATCTGGACTTCGGCTCAACAACCTCTAACAACTTGAAGAGCAACTCCGCGCCCTTCCGAATAGCCTTAACTACTTGGAGAGCAGACATAAATATCTTGCTCGATCCTCGCATACCAGCAAACTTAGTCTCTTGTATGGTGTTCTTTTTCAGTGTGCCTTACTTAGAGTTGCAATTTATATAGGTACACTGCTCGGAGAGCCAGTTCATTCCAAAGATTACATCGAACTCAGATATCGGGAGCATCGATGCTTCCAATCCGAAATCCTAACTTTTGATCTGTACCTTAAGACAGTAAGACCTATCTGCACGCATCATGTATATATTAGGTAACAACACCTTTACTCTATCTGTTGGCACAAGATTAGGCACTTTGACCCGTGATACGAAATCCTCAGACAAAAATGAATGAGAAGCACCTGTATCAAACAGTGCTCTCGCTGGATAATCCAGAATAAGGACAAAGACTATATTCAAACAATTCATACACAAGCAACGTACAAGGTACTAAGTATGTAAAATAGTAAAAACTGTATCATAACTCATACCTATTACAATGCCTTTTTGTTTTATGGCCTTCTGTTGTCCAAGATTGTAAACCCTTAGCTGAGCTAGAGCATATTGGGATGTAGTGGACTCCACCGCCTTTCCCTTCTTAGCATAAGATGCTCCTGCCTTTGTATCCTTCCTTGGTAGGCCACTATGGAATTCACGGGCAAAATGTCCTGGTTTGCCACATGTATAACATGTTCGCGTGCTTTGTCTAGACGTTGCTCCTAAAGCAATACCAGATGGAGCTTATCCATAAGAGCTGTACTTTGTTCTCCACTTATTTCGGTACTTAGATTTTGTAGGACGTGACACTTTGAACTCGAGATTTATCACAGCCAAGTCCCTCTTGCCCTGCACCCTCTTTATGTCCTTCTCTAACGAACGAGTCGTATCCTCCAATATTTGAAATCCTAAGTTCATCGGACCCGAGAGCAGTAACCTCAACTCATCCTGTAGTCCCTCATAGTACCTATATGTCTTACGCTCTTCATTAGAAAAAGTAGACCCCGCATAATGTCCTAACCTGGTAAACTCATACAAGTAGTTATCCACACTACTCTCACCATGAGTCAAATGCTAAAACTCATTTTCTATGGCAATCCGCTGCGACGACAACAGATTCTTTGCCAAGAATAATCTCAAAAACTCCTCCATCGAGATCTCCGATATTCGTCTACCTCAAAGTGGTGTAACTCCAACTCATCCCACCAAATCTGAGCCTCTCCTTCCAAGAGGAAAATGGCCAAGGTGAACTTCTATCCCTCCTCTGTCTCTATTGCCATCAATATCCTCTTTACGTGTGAAAGCCAGTCCTCTGCCTGTGTTGGGGATCCTGCACCCGTAAATGTAGGAGGACTAAAGCACATGAAGTGCTTCAGCTACCGTTTAGTCGCTCGCTTATCAACCAAAGCCTCAACAGGCACTTGCCTAGCAGCTATAGGCTCGGCTGCACAGACATTTACTGGCACCATCGTAGGTCGTGCCTGCCCAGTCGGTTGGGCATTCATCATTGCAAACACTACCTCAACAACTAAGTGTAGTGTTTTCGTAGTAGTAGGAGGTGTGGACACATCAGCTGGTGTCGCACTCTCAACAGAATGTTGGGGGTCAGACTGCCTCGCACCACTTCTAGTCACCTATAAGTGCAGAATACACAATTTAGCGACCACATACAAAACACAACACGACTAATAGGAACACACAGGTTCCTCGCACCTGTGTATTTTTATTCCTAAGTGGACATTCTTGAGTTCATTTTGTTATAATGGTAAGCACATATACGTGCTCGCCACCCCTCAAATTAATTCCACCATGAATTCGCAGAAGGAATACTAAGACAAGCTGATACCAAAATTGTAACACCTCCATCCGTCACATGAAATATAACAGAGGGTCCGGTCGGGGCCCCACGCCAAATTCCTCAAACAGTCAGCGGAGTTACATGTTAATATCAAAAGACCAATCGAATCCAAACTCAGAGCATTCTAACAGAAGATTCAAACGTTAAATTTGAACTCAAGTATCAACAATGTCCATTATCTAAAACCATAGGAATGTGATTAAAAAATACACAAAATTTATGGCCTTAAGTCCTTATAAATGTTCTTCACAAAAAGAGTGGATTACAAACATCGGCGCGCAGACCGGCCACACATAAAAAACACTAAAAAGCCATTGCTTGGCCTTTGAGGGTCGGCATAGCATCAATGGGCTGTAACTCAATATTCCCCGCTCAGCTTTCTAGCACCTACACAGGGACAATCCACCATAGGAAGGCAAACAAGGCAACGGTCATCTTTCGCTGAACAATTTATAACGACCCCACCCCTCACTCGGGGCAGCGGTTCTCCTTCCCTACAACAACAGCATAAATATCTTTTGGTAAATAATAACATGCACTTCAGCAACATTCGCCACAAACACATGCTTGATTGGACACACTCCCAGTACACTCAGGGCACATTCTCGTTGTACCGGGCTTGCCGGGTCCCACCACCATCCACAGTCCCAGACATGATGGGATACTTGAGCATTCTAGTCTTTTTGGCCTAGGGCTTAAGACTCTCATTATGCCAACGACAAAAGTCATTTACTTTAGGCAATCTAGCCCGGAGTGACATAACACAGGCTATAGTTTAGCACTCTTCCCGTTACTCAAATCTCCATGTCATTGATGAAAGACGAAGCAATCAAGCCCTATGATAAGACGCGGATCAACTTCCCCTTTCCTGTTCAACTCTCTTGCCTTTTTGCTTGGCACAACGGGCTCTCAACATCACTTGCCGCTCACATGCCCCTAGGGCCTGAGCCTGCAATGATCAATCATAGCACTCATTGACAATAGCTGGGCTCTTCAGGCTCACAGCTTCTCATGTTACGCACCTTGTCTAATGGATATAGGCTTCACAACAACATTCAGGCTGGCTCGCATGGCCACCTTAGCTGAATTCATAGCTTCAAACAATGACCCCAAGTCTCCCAGACACATGCCTCATAGCTTACTGGATGTTATCTCTGACGGTAGCACTACCGTCGTGTGGTAGGGACAGAATTCACTTCTTCCCCATTTTGGGTGTTTTTCTTGGAGATCATCTCAAGTACTATCCTTGCAGCATCCTACAGACCCCCAGACCCCGGATTCTACATGTTTAACCACACATTTTATCCACAGAGTCTTCCCCGGCATGCAAATCAATTCATCACCAATCCAGACCAACCTGTCCAGATAAGCTTCACACAGCATGCATATTCCATACTTTAATTTAAGTGCTAAATGCAAGTTTTATCGGGGATCACAACGATCTACCCGCTAGAAACCACCCTTTTCTTCACCTTTTGGTGAGGGGTTCCATGCACGTATGCAAATTGAGGACTTCACTTGTCCAAGGAGAAGTTGTTACCCATATCGATCGCTTCGGATCCATGTCCTTGTTATTTGATTTGGATGGAACTGATCATTACAGCTTCCTCTCCTCGGATATAGCGTCGACTCGTAATTCCGATCACAAGCACACCATGTATCACTTATCCTCTTAGCCTCCTGGACTTTCTTCCTCCTCTTCCCTCAAGAAGCTCAAGAACCAAGAGAGAAAGTGTGAGAGAGGAAAATGAGAATGAAATCTCAAATCTGGCCCTTAATGACAAGCTACTGCTGCGCGATATCTGCTACCACCATGTAGTATCTGAGGCGGTCGCCGCTTGGCCCAATGGAAATCACTATGTCGCTCAAAGCAGCCTTCACCGCACTTCCATATGGCAAGCTACTGCTAGTGTTAACTCACTACCGTCGAGCGGTAACTTCTCGAGGCATAGGTCAATTTAATCAGCTAACGTTGTGTGTTAGCGCACTACCGCCGAGCGGTAGTCACTCAATGCTTTGTCGAGAGAATCGAGTGTGTCGAGTGATAGCGCCACGAGGTAGGCCTCTCAACGCTTTGTCAAAATCATTGAGTGCGTTGAGTGGTAGCGCCACCCGATAGCTCACTACCTCTACGTGGTAGATACCCGAGACGAAGGTTAATTTAATTCAAGGGTAATGCCGATGTTAACACTAACGCCGTACATTAACTTCCAATTCTTCCTTTTTAGGATTTTTGGGGCATTATAATTGCCTCTCCTCTAAGGAGGCTTGTTGATTCAAACTGTACAGGTTCAAGCTCATCAGTCTGCAGTATGTCTGATGAAGACTTTGCTGCCTTCTCCAGGCAATTTCAGAAGTTGGTGAAGAAGAAGTATTGGAGGATCAGACCTTCCTCCTCCTCACATCATAAGAATAAACACTCCAAGGTAGACAGGTATGATTCAAAACCTAGTAAACATGTTTCCTCTAAAGTTGTTTGATATTGCTGTAGCAAACCTGGGAATGTAATTGCTGCCTACCCAATAAAGAGAAAGGAGAATGATGAGAAAAAGGTCAACCATCACAAGGGCAAGAAGGAAAGGACCTTCATTGCTAAGAATAAGAAAAGCGTGAGTTAGTCTGACTCATCTTCCTCAGAGTCTGATAAAGAATAAGAAGCCTTTATTGGGCTGCTGGTTGTTATTGCTGATGAACCTGCAGACTATCCTGATGCCAAGATAGGTAACTGGGCTTCTCTGTCACATTCAGACAGTGAAACAAAGAAGGATGATGAGGATGAAGATGCCTATAGTTATTGTGGGATGATGGCAATGTTAGATGAAAAATCCATCCAGGATCAGCCTGGTCTAGCAAAGGTACACTCTCTATCTAGCTCATCTTCTGAATCAGAATATGAGACAAGTCCCAATTCTAGTGCATCTTCATCCAGTGGTGAAGTAAGCTCAAAATCTGAGGAATATATCAATCAACTGATTGATAAGTATTATTACTTTCTAGATGCCTTCAAAAGATGCAAGAAGTTGGCCAAGAAGAAAGTTGTGGAGATCACCTCCCTACAACTAGCTTCTTCACAGCAGGCTGAGAAAACATCCTTGTCAGATCAGAAGGATAAGGAAGTCAGCCAACTGAAAACCATTTCACTCATTAAGATTAGCACCATCAAGTTCAAGAATAGTCTCATTAGGGGTCTTAAAGAGAAACTCCAAAGGGAGAAAAGGATAGTGGCTAGCTATTCTAAGCTAAGTACTGTGGTTCCCCTTATAGACTCCTTCTCCTCTCAAAAGGGTAAGAACGGGTTGGGATTCAAGAGAAGCACACAAGCTGCCTATTCTAAAGGGAAAGGAAAAGCTCTAACTCAACCCATAGCATCCAAGCCTCCCATTCCTTTTTGGAAAGTTCAGTTGCCTTCAAACAGGTATGACCAAGAAAGAATCTATGGTCACTGGATGAATGGTAGATCCACTAGTGTGAACAAAGATGTTCATAGCTATGAGGGAAGGTATAGTAGGGGAATGAGTGTCTTTAAGGCTCCCCATGAGGAAATTCAAATAGCCCATCATTGCCCATTTGTCTTTAGTGCTCCAGCCCCCATTCTCAAGAATGTGGAAGTAGCCAACTCTCAAGGCCACTCAGCAATGACTCAGACCAAGGGTAAGTCTATCAGTAAGCTTGATGTGGCTATCTCTGAGGCTATAAAGAGCCAGTTCTCTGCAAAGAAAACTATTGTTAATGGCAGTCAGAGCAAGCCTATTAATTCTGCTGAAAGACTCACCTTCAGTCAGATCCTTGCTGAAAGGGACATAAAGATGGCTGCTGCTCCTCTTCCTTTTGTAAAGTCAGAAGTTAACCAAACTGCTAGACCTACTTAGAAATAAAGATATAACATTCATGAGTGCTGGTGTTGTGGTAAGGTGGGTCATTTTGCCTTAGATTGCTAGCGCAATCCTACTGTACCAAGAGCTAGTGTTAGTCTTCCTTTTAGAAAATCTGTAGGAAGACATATTCATTTTCAGGCTAATCAGAACCTAAGACCCAATAATAATTTGGGTCCTAAGGTAAGATAAACTATGTGTTGCAGGTTAGTCCAAGTGCCCATACCCCTATATGGTACTTGGACAATTCTTTTTCCAGACACATGACTGGAATAAGGAGCAATCTAAAGGAGTACACTCTAGTGAAGAATGGACCCAAAGTTATTTTTTGTGGTTCAGATAGAGGAGTGATAAGAGGCTATGGTAAGATTAACAATGACATAGTCATCATCTCAAAAGTGGCTTATTTTGAAGGGTTGCAACACAATCTCATAAGCATAAGCCAACTCTATGATCTTGGCTATGTCATTGCATTCCACAAGGATGAGTGCCAGATTAAGAGGTCAAGTGACCAAGAGGTCATCTTGACATGCACCAGGAGTGGAAAAGTTTATTGCTTAAACTTTCAATGTCTTAATAAAGACTCTCCTATATGTCTAGTTACAAATGAGAAAGTGTCATATTGTGTACAATGGCACAAGAGACTAGCTCATTTGAATTATAATACTTTTGGCAATCTCTTTAGTGAAGAGCTAGTTAGGAATTGTCCCAAGATGAAATGCACTAAGGAAGGCATTTGCTCAGCATGCCAAAAAGGCAAGCAGACCAAAGTTTCCTTTAAGGGCATTGAGACCAAAGATTATGTGAGGTGTTTATACCTCCTGCATATAGACTTGTTTGGTCCTATGCCAATTCATAGTCTAGGTAGGAAAGTCTACTCCCTTATGGTGGTTGATGACTATTCTAGATTTGCTTGGGTTTTCTTTCCCAAGAAAAAGTCTGAAACCCCTGATGTCTTCAAGAATTTTGTCAAGCAGATTCAGAATGAGTTAAACAGTACTGTGGTCAAAATCAGAAGTGACCATGGAACTGAATTCCAGTCTGAAAGCATGACAAGGTTCTGTGAAGAGCAAAGGATTCATCAAGAATTTTCTTCTCCAAGAACACCCCAGCAAAATGTGATTGTTGAGAGGAAAAATAGAACCCTCATAAAAATTGGTAAGACCTTGCTAAGTGACACATCTCTCCCATAATATTTCTGGGCTGAGGCAGTAAATATTGCATGACATGTCCTTAACAGAGTCTCTATCACAAAGACCCACAAGAAGACTCCCTATGAGATTATGAAGGGCAGAAAACCAAATCTATCCTATCTTAGGATCTTTGGTTGCAAGTGCTATATGCTGAATAATAGGAAGTCCTATGTGACTAAGTTTGCTGCCAAGTCCTATGATGGGATTTTTGTTGGGTATAACAATTATAGGTCGTTCTATAAAATCTACAACTTGGAAAGTCAAGTTGTAGAAGAGTCTATTGTTGGGTATTGCATCCAAAATAACCCAGATTTACATGAAGTCACCCTTTAACTAAGATGAATTAAGATGTATTTGATATCCTGTTCTAGTTGAATGTTTGTAGATTCTCAGTAATAAGTGTAGACCAATGTCAATCTACAGTGGGTCAGGAACATAGGACCATATAGTGTAATCCCTCACTGTTTGATCCAAAGTGTTGAATCATGTGTAGCCTCTTAATTGGGATACACTTCATGTTCAAACATTGGGAGCATGGGATGAAGACAGGACCAGAAGAAAACATTCTCTAAAATTCTTGAAAAATTTTCTAAGTCCAGTTCTCGAGAAGCAACTTCAGAGTTCTCGAGAAGTGTAGTTTAGTTCTCGAGAAGCTCTCATAGTTCTCGAGAAGCTTAAATACATAGTTCATGAAAAGTATGGAAAGATTCAAGAAATTTTCTAAGTTATAGTTCTCGAGAAGTCCTCTTAGTTCTCGAGAAGTCTTACTTGTTCTCGAGAAGCTTGGCTTTAGTTCTCGAGAACTGCCAGCTTAATTTCTTGAATAGTCAAGATTTGCCTCAGAAATTTTTCTAAGTTAAGTTCTCGAGAAGTCTTCCTTTAGTTCTCGAGAAGTCCTACTTTAGTTCTCGAGAAGCCTTTCTTTTGTTCTCGAGAAGTTCAGAAAAGTTTTTAAGTGTTTGTTCTCGAGAAGTTCAGAAAAGTTTCTTAAGTGTTTATTCTCGAGAAGTCAATTAGTTATCGAGAACTAAACCTTGTGTTCTCGAGAAGTCCAAATCTTTTCTAAAGAATTTTGTTCCCGAGAAGTCTTGACAGTTCTCGAGAACTCAGATCCTAGTTCTCGAGAACTATAGACACTTCTCGAGAACTAAGTCGATTTTCCAGAAATTTTTGTTCTAAGTCCAGATCGGCCAAAATTTCAAATAACTCGACGTGATTGGTCCACGTGTCATCATTAATATCATTTCTAGCCGTTAAGGGTAATCCTATATAAAGACTTTTCACTAATACATAACCCTAAGCAGAAAAGAAAAACAAGAATCTTTTAAGAGCGGATTCCGTACTTTCCTAAATTACTGGTTCGGCCGACTTTTCTCAAGAACGACATTCTGAAGCCGCCGCTCTTGTCAAGATCGATCTCTCTGCATTCGATCTAGAAGATCTGCTGATTAAGGAATCGTTTTTCTCTCCTTGATCGAGTAGATTCAAGCTTTCTCAGGTCAGATTTTCAAAGGATCTTCTTCGACAAATTCTGATAAAGCCGCAACGTTCAAGAAGAAGACCTAGAGATAAATTCTTTCAAATCTGAGAATATTTCTGTTTGTATTTTCAAACTCTATTTGTAAATCTTATAGGAGATTATTCTCCGAGTGTAGGAGCGTTTTTCTCCGAGTGGTAGGAAGTTTTTATCTTCCGAGTGTAGATCCGTTTGGATCGAGTTTTGTAGGAACGTGGTTCCGAGGGGTAGGATTGGTTTGCAATCCGAGATAGTGGAGTAGCCGAGTCTAGTGATTTGCTAGATTGGTGAGGAAAGTGGACGTACCCAAGATCGGGGAACCACTATAAATCTCTTGTCGTCTGTGTGATTGTTTGCTTACTTATTTGTGCTAGTTGCTAAATTTTTTTATTCCGCATTAGACGCACATCTCACCTATTCAACCCCCTCTATGTGATTTAGGTAGACAACTTACATCTTTCAATTGGTATCAGAGGGAGGTTGATCGTTAAAAGGTTAACACCTTGATCTGATCCTTCCCAAGTTATCTTTAGAGAAGTATCAAGCATAAGTAAGACAAAGGATTTTGCTAAGCTCCCTATATGCACCAAGAACAATTTTCCTATGTGGAAGAAAGCGTTAAATTATTCAAGGAAGCAGTGGACCCTCGGATCTTCATGATTCTTGAAGAAGGTCCGTATGTTCCTATGATTGCATCTACAATAGATCCAACCAGAAAAGTCCCAAAGAAGTTGATGGACTTGGATAAGGACGAGATTACACTTGTCTCCCTGGACAAGAAAGCTAAAAATATTATAGCAAGTCTAGTCGATGACTCGATGTTGCAAAATCTGATTAATTGCCAGTTTGCCAAGGAGATGTGGCAATCCCTGTTGACTCTGATGGAAGGCACTCAAGAAGTTAGGGATGATCGGAGATCCCTTCTAAATCAGAAGTATGAAGCCTTCAGGCAAGGTCACAAGGAAGCCATAGCTGATACATTTGAGAACTTCTTCAAGATAGCCAATGGCCTAAGAGTTTATGGCTGAGTCTTCACAAATGGGGAACTGAATGACAAATTCTTAAGATCCCTGACCAAGGAATGGGATAATAAGGTATGCGCCATTCGGGAGTTCGAAAGGTTAGCCGAGACGGACCCGTAGAATCAATTCGGAAAGCTTATGTCTTACGAGCTCTAAATCAACTCAAGAAAAGCTGAAGAAGAGATGAGCAGGTCTGCATCCAAGGAGAAGTCTGTCGCTCATAATGCAGATAGTTCAAGGAAGACAAAGGCTAGCTCTCCTGCCCCAGCTCCTGAAGCTGATGAAGAAGAATCATCTGAGCCAAGCTCCTCTGGCTCAGAGCTATCTGATGGAGAGTTCTCTCTACTCTCAAGGCAGTTCAAGAAATTCTTGAACCAGAAGAAGCAATGGAAAGGCAAGAATGCCTCCTATAGAAAATCACGCAATGATGGTGATCGCCATAGAAAAGGCTCAAGCAGCCACGACAAGTATGGTTCTAACCGAATAAACATTATTCGACTGACATTGTTTGTTATTGCTGTAATAAGCCAGGTCACGACATTGCGGATTGCCCCCACAAGAAGAAAGAGGGTGGCAAAAGAGAAGAGAAGAAGTCCTAAAATAAAAAGAGGATAGAAAAGAGCCTGTTAGCCAAGAAGGGCAAAACCCTCAGTGACTCCGACTCATCTGAGTCGAGTGCAGAAGAGGAAGAAGCCTACTTTGGGCTAATAGCTCTAACTGATGATGAACAAGTCCCCCAGTTCACTGGGGATGTAAAATCTCACACCCCTCTTTCAGAATATGATGATGATAGTGAGCAAGAGGGCTATCCCTCTGAGGATGAATTTGATCTCATGGGACAATATAAGGAGTTACTCAAGGCTTACGACAAATGTCGCCGAGTCGTGAAAACTCAAGCTAATGAGATAAAATCTCTAAAAGCTACAGAGAGAAACTTAAGAGAAGAATTCTCAAAGACTGACTCTCTCAAGGAAGACTTCAATAAATCTATTGAAGAATATAACAAGGCTCTTGAGCACCTTGACCTTAAGGAGAAAATCATCAAGGAGTTGGAAGAATAACTCTCGGCTGAAAAGAAACTTGTAGAAGGTTTCTATAAGCCTAAGACTGTACTTCCTCTGATTGCTGAATTCTAAGCTAAGGCCAAGGGTGCTGGTCTAGGCCACAAAGGTGCTCCTAGTAAATCCTCTAGGAGAAAGAAGGCTAAGAGAAAGAATAAGGATGCCAAGAAGGCCTTGGCCGAGGAAAAAAGGAAAGCTCCTTTGGATCCAGTCTCGTTCAAGAAAGTTATCTTTCCTGCGAATGAATTCGACCATGAGTCCACCTATGGACACTTCACTAGGCCGATCCCGGAGAAGCCTAAGTCAAGGTACCAAGGTTGGACTCGCCCTTGAAACTTTGGCGAGAGTGTCTTCAAGGCACCTTATGAAGAGATTCAACTTCAGAGCTATGGACCTTATGCTCATGGTCATAACATCAAGAAGGCACCAAAGGTAAAACCTGTTGTGGAAAAGCCTATGAAGGAGGAGACTTCATGTAGTTGCCATCATCATGAAGCTTCTTCCTCCAAGAATGCTACCCCTGCTGTACCTCCTCTCAAGAAGGTCAAGCAAGAGATTATAAGGAAAAGATACAACAGATTTGACTGTTGGTGCTGTGGTAGGGTTGGTCACTTTGCCATAGATTGTTGGTTCAATCCTAAAAATACTACAACTCCTCAAGTTAGCAACGTGAGAATGACCACTCATGAGGCTAATACTCGTAGGGGGAGTATTCTAACTCGAGACCAAGGACCCAAACATGTTTGGGTTCCTAAGGATAAGTGATTATAATTGCAGGTATATCCAAAGGCCATTAAAGCGCCAATCTGGTATTTGGACAATGGATGTTCTCAGCATATGACCGGGACAAGGAGCCTACTCCAGAACTTATCACCGGTGTTGAACGGACCAAAGGTCATCTTTGGAGGTTCAGACCGAGGAATTACCAAAGGCTACGGTATGATTACTAACGGTAACGTATCCTTTTCGGATGTAGCCTATGTTGAAGGATTGGAACACAATCTCATCAGCATAAGCCAACTATGCGACAAAGGATACGTGGTTGAATTCTATGCTGACAAGTGTTTGATAAAATCGATTGACAATATGGAAACTATTTTAAATTTCATCTGTATTGACTCCTCTACACCAATATGTCTTTTAGCAAAAAGTAGTGCATCTCTTGCTGACCAATGGCACAAGAGACTAGCACATATTAATTTCAAAACCATTAATAAACTATTCTCTCAGAACTTAGTACGTGATGCCCCTAATGTCAAGTACGTTAAGGACAGCCCTTGTCATGCCTATATAAAAGGGAAGCAAACAAGGAGTTCATTTAAAAGCATTATAGGCAAGGATTCTAATAGAAGCTTACAGCTTCTTCATATGGACTTGTTCGGTCCACTGCAAGTTAGAAGTTTGGGAGGTAAGGAATATACGTTGGTTATTGTGGATGATTACTCGTGCTTTGAGTGGGTGTTCTTTCTGAAACACAAGTCAGATACCTTCAATATTTTCACTAATTTTGTTAGGCGAGTCCAGAATGAATACAACTGCTCTGTAATCAAAATCAGAAGTGACAATGGAACGGAATTCAAGTCTAAGGCCATGATAGAATACTGTGAAAGTCAAGGTATCTTTCATTAGTTTTCCTCTCCTCGCACTCCACAGCAAAATGGAGTAGCTGAGAGAAGGAACAGAACACTCATAGTGGCTTGTCGGACTATGTTGAGTGATGCCTCACTTCCAGAGTACTTCTGGGCTGAAGCCGTCAACACCGCTTGTCACGTGCAAAATCGAGCACTCATCAACAAGAACCATGATAAGACTCCTTACTAACTTCTAAAAGGCAGGAAACCAACCATTTCATATTTTAGAATCTTTGGCTGTAAGTGCTTCGTACTTAACAACGACAAGTATCACACTACCAAGTTTAGCGAAAAAAGCTTTGAAGGTATTTTTGTAGGTTATAGTAGCCATAGTAAGGCCTATAGAGTATTTAATAGAAAAACTCTGGTGATAGAAGAATCGATACACATTGTATTTGATGAAACGAGTTTGCTGCAAAGCAACTCTTCTAGTGTGCTCATTGAATATGCAGGTACAAAGATAAAGGATTTCAGCCTGGATGAACCTACTGAAGATAAAGATGAAAAGTTCATCAAGATCACCTAAACAACCCCGATTGGAGAGGTAGATGATCAAGATGAAGAATTCATCCCAGCTGAAGATGCAACTCCAGTGGCTGAAGAGATCCCAAATACAAGGACTCTAGAGCTCAGACACCTGAAGGATCATCCCTTGGACCAGATCATAGGAGATCCCCAGGATGGTGTTAGGACTCGGAGAGGTACAACTAACGAGAATTTATTCTTAAGTTTTCTATCATAGGTTGAACCTAAGATATTCGAGGAAGCAAACTCGGATGCATCCTGGATTCTAGCCATGGAAGAAGAGTTAAATCAGTTCAAATGTTGCAAAGTTTGGACACTTGTTCCTAGACCCAAGAGTAAGAACGTCATCGGGACAAAATGGGTCTACCATAACAAGATGGACAAAGATGGAACGATTATAAAGAACAAAGCCAAACTCGTTGCCAAGGGCTATCGTCAAGAAGAAGGAATCGACTTCGATCAAACGTATGCTCCAGTGGCAAGACTGGAGGCGATCAGGTTATTCCTTGCTTATGCTGCACTTAAGGGCTTTACCTTCTATCAGATGGATGTAAAATCCGCCTTCCTAAATGTTGACATAAAGGAAGAAGTGTATGTAGAGCAACCGCTAGGTTTTGTTGACTCAACTTTTCCTAAGCATGTTTATTTACTGCAGAAAGCATTATATGGTCTTAAACAAGCTCCTCGAGCTTGGTATGAGACGTTGTCTAGCTTTCTTCTTGAGAACAAGTTCACAAGAGGAAAGATAGACAAGACATTATTTCTTAGGGAAATAAATGGCAAGATTTTGCTAGTGCAAATTTATGTCGACGACATTTTTTTTGGCTCTACGGATAACAACCTCTGCAAGAAGTTTTCTAAACTTATGTAAGGGAAGTTTGAAATGAGCAGTATGGGAGATCTGAAGTATTTCTTAGGGCTTCAGGTGAAACAATCTGAGGATGAAATTTTCATCTCACAGACCAAGTTCACCAAAGAGCTACTTAAGAAATTCGGAATGGAGAATGAACCCTCTATGAGGACTCCAATGGCCTCAGCTATGTCTCTGGACAATGATAAGAAAGGGAAACCTTTTGATGAAACCAAGTACAGAAGCATAATTGGGTCCTTGCTCTACCTTACCGCAAGTAGACCAGATATAATGTTTTTAACATGTGTATGCGCTAGATTCCAAGTGAACTCTAAGGAATCTCACTATATTGCTGCAAAGCGAATTTTGAGATACCTTAAAGGTACACCAAATCTTGGCTTATGGTATCCAAGAAGTAATGATAGTGAACTGATTGGATTTTCAGATGCAGATTTTGCAGGAAGCAAAGACGATAGGAAAAGCACTTCTGGGACTTGCCAATTCCTAGGAAGAAGGCTTATCTCTTGGAGCAGCAAAAAGCAAAACTGTGTCGCAATCTCAACGACCGAGTCAGAATACATTTTTGCCGGTAGTTGTTGTGCACAGTTGCTTTGGCTAAAGAACAAGCTAGAGGATTACAATATGATGGTAAAGGACATTCCATTGTTCTGTGACTCCTCCAGCGCAATCGCAATCGCAAACAACCCAGTCTCACACAGCCGGACAAAGCACATCGAGCTTACATACCACTTCATCGGGGAGCATGTGGAGCAAGGGGATGTGGATCTGTAGTACGTGCCAACAGATCGGCAGGTTGCAGATATTTTCACAAAGCCGCTGGACGAGACCAAGTTCAATTTCTTCAAAACTGAACTTTGGCTGCTGAACAAGGAAGATTAGGCCAAGGTGATCAGCTAAAAGGTTCAAGAATCGAGGACTCTCCAAAAAGTTTAGAATTTCTCAAGTAGAAGGATAGCTCTAGAGAACTATACTTTCTTCCCGAGAAATATCTGCCAGTTCTCGAGAACTAAAAAGCTTGCCTCTCGAGAACTATCTGCCAGTTCTCGAGAACTAAAAAGCTTGCCTCTCGAGAACTATCTGCCAGTTCTCGAGAACTATCTGCCACTTCTCGAGAACTAATGCTTGCCTCTCGAGAAATGGCCCGTCATTTTGCCGATTTTTGCTAACTCTTCTATTTAAAAAACCTCTTAATTTTTGTCCTAATCCAAGGTTAATTAGACTCATAATTGACATTACTAGCATTCTATATATATATAATATTTTAGAAATCTTCAATCAATCGCCATTTCAAAATCATTTCTCTCAAAACTCTTCATCTTCTGACGTAAGAAACCTCTGTCTCCGCCACAGTCTCGCGCTCAGTCTGTCGCCACCGTCAGCTTTCATGGCTCAGGTTTCCAAGATTGGAGTCAGCAGTGAACTGGTAGTCGCAGGAATTGCAGAGATCTCAGACGATTTCCAGAACCTTCTCATTCTACTCGAAACCGCCGGCCTCATGTTTGTTTTGACAGAACCATGCAATATTCTCTTTCCTGATGCCGAGGAGTTCTTCAAGGATGCTAAGGTGAAAAGGAATGGTAAGTTTCTTAAAACTCAAGTCAGAGGGATCAAGATAAAGTTGAAAAACACGATAGTTTCCCAGCTTTTGAGAATGCCCGTTGTAGATGAGGAAGATGACCTAACTTTGGAAGACTATGACAGGACCTACTCCTTCTGTGGAGTTTCTGAGGAATTTCACTCCTTCAGGAGAAACCTTTTCAATGATGTAGGGAAATTTCTTGCAGACATTATTGGAAAAATCCTATGGTGCAAAACAGGGTCGATTAGTTTCATTACTAATGATCTATTTGGAGTAATGACAGCCATTGTCTCAAGGAATAAATTTTAGTTTGGCATGATGGTCTTTGAGTTGATCAGGGACAGCATCCAAGCTCCAAAATTTGCAAGAATAATCTCATTGATTTTGCGAGAGATTGTTCATGTTACCTTCAAAACCTCTAAAGGTACCACGATTCACCACCTTAAGAAGATTTCCTTAGCCTCCATCCAGAGATGGGAGTTAAAGCTAAAGAACCCAAGGCAGATAGCCAAAGAAGTTGGAGCTTCTGTCTCAGAGGTGAGGACCCCATCTCCTCCTCTACATCATGTTGCTGAACCATCTGGTGCAGCAACTGAGGGGGAGCCTGCACACTCTGCCTCAGGTATCAGAATTCCTACTCCTCCAGCCAGATCTCCTCTAAGAAGCCCAGTGATATCTCCAGTCACGAGCCCTGTGGCAGTCTCTCTAGTGCCAAACCTATCAGATGTTCCAGCCCAAGATATTCTCAAAGACACAAATGAAGTTATAGACAAGATGATAGAAGAGCTCACCTCAGAAGAACCTCTTCCCCCCCCCCTTCCAAAGATCTCCCTGAAAACCCATCCAGAGAACCCTCACCCCAAGCTACTCCTCCCTCTCTAAGAAAAGAATCAACTCCACTAGAGACCATCCTTCTATCTGAAGAGGATGTGCAAGCCCTTGAGGAGGTGGAAGCCCCTCTCAGGAATCTGGATTTCTCCCTTCTTAGATTTGTTGATGAGGAGGGAGATATAGTATCTCATACTGTAAGAGCCCAGAGCTCTGTAATACTGGAAGAAATCCCCCCATGGAAAGCTCCTCCACCACCTCAGATTGATTCTACCACCCTTGCTCCTGCTGCTGCTGCTGTAATTGCAAATTCAGATATTCTGTCAAAGATTGAAGAAATGTTAACTAACTAGAGGAAATATTTTGATGAATCCCTTCAAACTGTTAAAGATCAGGTAACTGCCCTTGAGAAAGAAATGAGTAGAGGCTTTATAGTGATTCAAGCCAACACTGATTCTCTCAAAGGATTGTTCAGAATTGGAGGCAAAGCCATAGATCACACCATCACAAGCATTGGTCAAGTCATGGACCAATGTGTCACCCTTGCAAACAATCAAATTCAGTTGGACAAGAGAGCTGAAGAGAATGTCATGAAAGTATGCAATGAAGTTGGTACCTTCAAAGAAGACACCATAGACCAGCTATCTGTAGAAATCAGAATGGGGAGACCATAGTGAAAGAACAGGTAGAAAATCTTACTGCAAATGCCAAAACCATCTGGAATGAGAAATTAACTACAATCTGTAAGGATATCTTAGAACAGATTCAATCAGTAAAATTCGAAACATATGATACAGCTATCTGGATGCAAAACTAGATCTTCCAAGATTTTCAGGTTGACCCCAACATTATTCCTCATCACTTAAATCCTCTTGCTCAAGGTGAGTCCAGCCAAGTGCCTCAACCTAAAATGCCTACATTTTCTCCTAGACCAGAAGATCAGGCACCTCCTCCAGCTTCCTATTCCCAAGTTTGGGATGACATTATTCCTCAAGATCTACCAGAGGTTCACATCCCCAAGAAAAGGAAGTATGGGGAAGGTCCTTCTGCTAGCAGATCTATTCCCCAGCCAGAGGCAGAAAGAAGAAAAGCAAAGGAATTTGCTGAAGTTTGGAGCCCTACTTCCAAAGCTCTAATTCTTGAAACTCTTAAACTATTCATGGACTTTAATGAGAATAGACATCTTCACTACAACTCTGCTGAGTGGGAATCATATGAAAAGTCCATGACCAAAAGGAGGATATATGACAAAGAATATGGAAAGAATAATCCTAAAGCCCCCAAGGTACTATCCTAAGCCTTTCAGCTATCAGAGGAGGCAGCAGGAAAAGCAAGACAGGCAACAGCAAAGCAAAGAATGATTCATGATGTTTTGTTTTGAGAATTTTTGAGGAAATGGATGTTGATTGATTATAAAATATTACTTATATATACAATTCCTAGTTTTGCATATTGTGCCTTTAATTAATCTGTCTTTGCATTTATACTCAATTTCCTTTCTTCCAATTCTTTCTTTATTATGATAATTCACCTTAGTGTAGAGGGTTCTGACTTCTACAAATAGGGGAGATTGTTGGGTATTGCATCCACAATAACCCTGATTTGCATGAAGTCACCCTTGAACTAAGATGAATTAAGTTGTATTTGATATCCTGTTCTAGTTGAATGTTTGCAGATTCTTAGTGTTAAGTGTAGACCAATGTCAGTCTATAGTGGGTCAGGAACACAGGACCATACAGTGTAATCCCTCACTGTTTGATCCAAAGTGTTGACTCATGTATAGCCTCTCAATTGGGATACACTTCATGTTCAAACATTGGGAGCATGGGATGAAGACAGGACCAGAAGAAAACATTCTCTAAAATTCTTGAAAAAATTTCTAAGTCTAGTTCTCGAGAAACAACTTCAGAGTTCTCGAGAAGTGTAGTTTAGTTCTCGAGAAGCTCTCATAGTTCTCGAGAAGCTTAACTACATAGTTCATGAAAAGTCTGGACAGATTCAAGAAATTTCTAAGTTATAGTTCTCGAGAAGTCCTCTTAGTTCTCGAGAAGTCTTACTTGTTCTCGAGAAGCTTGGCTTCAGTTCTCGAGAACGGCCAGCTTAATTTCTTGAATAGTCAGGATTTGCCTCAGAAATTTTTCTAAGTTAAGTTCTCGAGAAGTCTTCCTTTAGTTCTCGAGAAGTCCTACTTTAGTTCTCGAGAAGCCTTTCTTTTGTTCTCGAGAAGTTCAGAAAAGTTTCTAAGTGTTTGTTCTCGAGAAGTTCAGAAAAGTTTCTTAAGTGTTTATTCTCGAGAAGTCAATTAGTTATCGAGAACTAAACCTTGTGTTCTCGAGAAGTCCAAATCTTTTCTAAAGAATTTTGTTCCCGAGAAGTCTTGACAGTTCTCGAGAACTAAGACACCAGATTATTGTTGATTCAAACCAAGGAGTGGTGATAAGATACAAGAGCCTTAATACAGCTTTGTATTCAAGCTTCCTATCACAGGTTGAGCCCAAGATATTTGAAGAGGCCAATATAGATCAGTTCTGGATTGTAGCTATGTAAGAGGAATTAAACCAGTTTAAGAGATGTAAGGTCTGGAAGCTGGTTCCCAGACCACAAGGACATAATTTCATTGGATTCAAGTGGATTTATAGGAATAAACTTGATGAAAATGGCATTATTATTTAGAATAAGGCTAGGCTAGTAGCTAAGGGGTACAGACAAGAAGAAGGTATTGACTTTGATCAAACCTTTGCCCCTATAGCAAGATTGGAAGCCATCAGACTCTTCCATGCATATGCTGCATACAAAGGATTTAAAGTCTACCAGATAGATGTGAAGTCATCTTTCCTAAATGGTGACTTAAAGGAAGAAGTCTATGTTGAATAGCCTCTAGACTTTACAGGCTGCAAAGAGGACAGGAAGAGCACTTCAGGTACCTGTCAGTTCTTGGGAGGAAGACTAGTCTCTTGGAGCAGCAAGAAGCAAACCAGTATTGCAATCTCAATAGTTGAGTCTGAGTATATCTAAGTAGGTAGTTGTTGTATGCAGTTGTTGTTGATCAAGCATCAGCTCAAGGACTATGACCTTCAGATAAGTAAAACCCCCATGTTATGTGATTCTACTAGTGCAATCTCAATTGCTAGGAATCTTGTCTCTCATGGCAGGACTCAGCATATTGAGATTAGGTATCATTTTATTATGGAGCATGTGGAAAAGGAAGACATGTATGTCACAACCCGCATTTTCCCCGAATTAAATAATTATCAGAGTATGAGAAAAGGCGCGTCATGATGCCACGTCAAGCAGGGGATAACTGCTGACGCTCAGGCAAAACCAACTGCTACTCTTTATGAAAGAAAATCATGAGCTTAATGATTAGAAAATCAGTTATATTTTAGAGGTTGTATCCCTCGGCTCGGTGGATCACCTAGTCCACAGTTGAAAACTATACTTACGCGCTGCGGAAAAATACTTTATTCAGGTTTAGCATCCTAAAGGGTGTATAAGAGTTCCAAGAGAACCACTCATACTATGCAAGACTCTACATTTAATTTATATTATATATAGGAAAATGATCTTTATACGCTGCTTGGAAAATAGTGATTTACTTTTATAAAACATGCTGATCATGAGCTTACTTAAAAGAATAATTATGGTTTAAAAGTAACTATCAACCTAGCATAAATTTTTCTCAGAGCAAGTAGACTATCTCCAGAAAATGGTAGCAGCATAAGTAATATATCCAGTACAAAGGTAAAAACTACCAATGGGCGCCAACAACCTGACATGAACCCACTGGCACATATGTATGTCTGTAAAAAAGTACTGAAAACTACCTCACCAACAAGGCAAACGGATCTCCAAAGTCCAAGAGACCACCAACACCACCACTGCAAACTAGCCACCCAACTGGCTACAGCTCAGAACCTGAGGCATTCCAAAAGAAAACAGAATACCTCAGCAAGCAAAACAAGGTAAAAACTGCATGAAGGAGTCAACCAAAGGGGGAAAAGTAACTGAAAATCGTGCAGTAGAAAAAGTCACAACTGTCCAAAACAGGATAACAAGAAATGCACTACGTGCAATGAAACAGCAACAACCCAGCCTAGGAACTACATCCTGCAGGGCCTACTAGGCTACCAAGAGCCCAAAGTGCTGCAATCTACCAAGGAAGAAACTTTTAACACCCTAAGCTGTGAGAGATGGTAGTAGCAAAACAACAGCATGGATTCAGGTTGGAGGCAAACTCAGTCCCCCAACCACCAATTTCCATGCCAACAAGCTCAGGGGTCTACATGATAAAGCACAAGGGACCTTCCACCCCCTTGCCCAGCCCGTACCTAGAGCAAGATAGAAGAATAAGGGGGCCTTGGCTACATTACACAACACCTCCCCATGAAGAGCTTCAAACCACCACTACTATCCACAACCCACGATTCGGCCTTTAGGAAAGAAAACATGGCCGACAAAGAAACTACAAATATAATCAAGGAAACTCACTCGGGAACCTAAATCGAGGAAAGAGAAACAGTGTTGAAGCTACTCAACACGGCTCGGCGTTGGGTGGAATCCACTCAGTGCCTAACTAGACCTTGGCGTTTGAGTGAGTTAGCCTCAATCAGCGCCAGAACAGCCATTGCGTTGAGTGAGGTCCACTCCCTCAACGCCTTCAGCAAAATCACCAAACCTAACAGCGGCGTGGAGTGAGTCTACCTCCCTCAATGCCAAAACAGCTTTGGCGTTGAGTGAGGTCAACTCACTCTACGCCAAAGTTCACTTCCGCAGGAGAACCCTAAGCCAACGCCAACAAGAGAAGGTCGGCGGGAATGCCGACTGATTCTTGCCGAATCGGCGGGAATGCAGGACGATTCTCGCCGAATCGGCGAGAATGCAGGATGATTCTCGACGACCGGCGGGAATCCAGAATGATTCTCGCCGAATCGGCGGGAATCAAGGATGATTCTCGCCGATCGGTGGGAATCACTGACGATACACGTCGAAATCGGCGGGAATCACTTGGTGATTCCCGTCGATTTTGACTTAGACGAAAATTTTCACTCTATCACCCCACCACTCAACCGCAAAGAACAAACCGAACTATGGCTTTGAGTGTGTCCACCACACTCAACGCCAAGTCCGGGAAGCTTTTGGCTTTGAGTGTGTGCGCCACACTCAACACCAAAACTCGAGAGTCTACCAAGACTAGTTCTAACCAGAGCCCTACCACAACAACCTCCCTCACTCTCTCTCTCGGCTCCACCCGCAAAAGCACCCAACTAGAACTACAAATCTGGAGTCGAAATGGTGAACACAACTAGCACGAGGAGCAAACAACCCAAGGAGGGGGCTCATAGGAGCATCTAAGCCCTAAAACTTAGCAAGATAATAAGAGAATAAGCATGGTTTCTACCCGAGGGCTAACCGGGAAACATTCCAAAATTCAAAAGAACAACAATGGCAAGGGCAAGAATACCACTTGCCTCGATTTACGACGAATCTTGGTCGGCTTTCCCTCCTCTTCGTTCTGCACTAGAAGGAGAAGCACCTAACAAGCAAACCGTACATTAATGGCAGAAAACCACAAGAACCGGAAATCCAAGTCTCCTAAAACTCCACGAAAATCAAATATCTTACCGTCAAAATGAAGATCTGAGCGAGAGCAAGACAACGCCACTTTCGGAATCGAAATCTGTCCACGAACAAGCCCGGAATCACCGTCCGAAGGGGAAGCAGGCCGGCGGTTTTCCTCCGTTTTCCGCGAACAGGAGGGGCGACGGTTCGGTCTGGTCTCGGGAAGGAGGAAGGAGAAGTGGGTCCGCCACTACTTAACAAGGCTTTTATAATAAAAGAACACGCCTATTCGGCCCTAACCGCTGCCTAAACTGCTGGTTCACTTAATTTAAAAAGGGTTTCTAATTTGTTTTTACTAATAACACACCCAAAACGACTCGAAAACCGAACCCCCTCGAAATTTGATGAAATTCGCACCGTAGCTAAAAATCCACGCTACAAACACAACGGCGAAGTCGAAATTAACTTCCGATGAACAGAACTCGAGTTATACCCAAATAAAGCCAAACACAAACATTCCCCCGAGAGGCCACACCGGGTCACCCAAAACGACTCGGCTTGCTAGGGAGATATTGCCAACAGGCTACAGAATAGGGCACTCAGTTCTAAGGAGTTAAACCACACTCAACAAATGGCACAAGCCATGGAAACGCGTCATCGTAACGCCAAACGAGAATTTAAATAATCGCAGGAAAAATCGGGGGCGTTACAGTCACTCCCCTTAAAAGAAAGTTTCGTCCCGAAACTTTACGCACAACACTTCTACTAAAGAAGGAAAGTAATAATCCAAACATTACAAGAAGAAAAACAAACCAAACTAATCAGGGAAACAGCTGAGGGTAAGCCTCCCTCATAGCCGACTCTAACTCCCAAGTCGCGCTCTCCAAATCCTGATTCCTCCAAAGAACTTTCACCATCGGAATAGACTTCTTTCGCAGCACCCGTTCCTGAGTATCCAAAATACGGACCGGCACTTCAACAAAAGAGAGGTTGGGCTCCAACTGGGGCACAACATCCAAGACTTGCCCACTACTGCGCACGGATTTCCGCAATTGGCTAACATGGAAAACATTATGAACACCTGGGAAGTTTGCTGGCAAATCCAACCTGTAAGCTGACACGCCAATTCGTTCCAAAATCTTAAACGGGCCCACATACCTCGGGTCCAATTTCCGATTCTTACCAAACCTCTTTACACCCACCATCGGGGAAACCTTAAGAAATACAAGGTCCCCCGCAGAAAACTCCAAGGCAGACCTACGCCGATTGGCGTTCTTCTCGTACCTCTCCTGAGCTATACGAAGCTTTTCCCGAACAAGCTTCACTGCGACTTCCATTTCTTCGAGCGCATCAGGACCTAACAATGGCCTCTCACCAGCCTCAGCCCAAAACAACGGAGTTCTACATCGCCTCCCATACAAGGCTTTGAACGGAGCCATCTATAAGATCTCCTGATAACTATTGTTGTAAGCAAATTCCATAAGTTGCAGCCGCTCATCCCACGCTCCACCGTGGTCTAAAGTGTAGCATCGGATCATATCCTCAACTATCTGATTCACCCGCTCCGTCTGCCCATTAGTCTGTGGGTGGTACGCAGTAGAATACCTCAGATCCGTACCCAAACCCTCCTGCAGACTCTGCCAAAAACGAGAAGTAAACCGGGAGTCTCGATCAGAAATGATGCTAACCGGCACACCGTGGAGTCGGATGAATTCATTCAAGTACAACTCTGCTATCTTCTTCATAGGGTAATCAATCTTATATGGCACGAAGTGAGCACACTTCGTCAATCTATCCACTATAACCCAAACAGAATCAAATTCCCTCGGGGATCGCGGTAAACTCGTGATGAAATCCATAGATATACTCTCCCACTTCCAAGTCGGAATCTCTAGCGGGGTCAACTTACCACCAGGCCTTCCATGATCGGCCTTCACCCGCTTGCAAGTATGGCACTCCGCAACAAATCGGGCTATATCTCCCTTCATGCCATACCACCAGGCAATTTGCTTTAAGTCACGATACATCTTCGTAGATCCTGGATGATAGGCAACGCTGGATCCATGAGCCTCTCTGCAAACCATACCCTGAATGTCCCCAACCGCGGGGATGCAAAATCTGCCACGGTACTTCAAAGTTCCCGCATCATCGATGGAATAATCCGGCAACTCTCCTCTCTCAGTCCTGGAGTACAAGTGAAGAAGATCTGGGTCATCCTTCTGGTGAAGTCTGGTTAAAGAAATCCAAGACGGCTCTACCACTGACAAACTACTCTGCAGGCCACCGCATTCCACTGATATATCCATAAGGAGGAACTCTTCCACTAAACGGTCGACGGAGAGATTAAAGATTTTACCCATCCTCCGACTCAGGGCGTCGGCCACCACATTGGCCTTGCCTGGATGATACTGGATCTCTACATCATAATCGGCCACATACTCTAGCCACCGACGTTGGCGCAGATTTAACTCCTTCTGCGTGAACACGTACTTCAGGCTCTTATGGTCGGTGAAGATCTTGCACTGAGCCCCATAAAGTAGGTGTCTCCACAGCTTCAACGCGTAGATAACTGCTGCGAACTCGAGGTCATGCGTAGGATATTTCTTCTCATGAGTCTTCAGTTGCCTTGACCCATAGGTAATCACCTTACCCACCTGCATTAATACGCATCCCAGACCCACATGCGAAGCATCCACGTATACATCATAATCCACGCCCTCAGTAGGCAGGGTCAGGACAGGAGCAGTGCACAATCTCCTCTTTAACTCCAGGAAGGCTTCTTCGCACTTCTCGCTCCAAACAAAAGCCACGTTCTTCTGAGTCAGCTTAGTCAAAGGTGCAGCAAGGGTAGAGAAACCCTCCACAAACCTCCTGTAGTAGCCGGCTAACCCTAGGAAGCTCCTGATCTCTTTGGGCGTGCCCGGCCTACTCCAATCCATCACTGCTGCGATCTTTTCCGGGTCAACCGAGATCCCATCCTAATTCACCACGTTGCCCAGAAACGAGACTTGAGGCAACCAAAATTCGCACTTGCTTAACTTGGCGAATAACTTTTGGTTCCTTAACTCCGATAGAACCAAGCGCAGATGCTGCTCATGCTCCTCAGCACTGCGAGAGTAAACCAACACATCATCGATGAAGACCACCACGAACTTATCTAGGAAATGCTTGAACACTCGGTTCATCATATCCATGAACGCTGATGGAGTGTTGGTCAATCCAAACGACATCACTAAGAACTCAAAATGTCCGTGCCTTGATCTAAACGTAGTCCGTGGAATATCTGCATCGCAGATCCTAAGCTGATGATAGCCTGAACGAAGGTCAATCTTGGAGAAGACCGTGCTACCGCGTAACTGGTCAAATAAGTCATTGATCCTCGGCAGAGGGTACCTGTTCTTGATTGTGACCTTGTTCAGCTCCCTATAATCGATGCAAAGCCGCATTGACCCATCTTTCTTCTTCACAAATAGAACAGGAGCACCCCAAGGCGATGAACTCTGCCTGATAAACCCTTTCGCCAACAACTCATCTAACTGAACTCGCAACTCCTCTAGCTCTCGAGGGGCCATCCAGTATGGCACCTTAGCAATAGGGCGCGTACCCAGCTCAAAATCGATCACAAACTCAACATCCTGCTCGGGAGAAAGACCAGGAAGGTCTTCAGGAAAAACATCGGCGAAATCTCGCACAACTGGAATCTCCTCTAAGCGCGGTACACTAACAACGGTCCCAACCACCGAGACCAAAGAAGCAAAACAGTCCGAAAGAAAAAACTTCTGAGCACATACCGCAGAGATGACAGGAGAATCCTGGCTCAGATTTGCATACACGATTCCTAGCTGACCGTCGTCCCTGATGAAGTCCAAGCGCTTCCCTTTGCACTGAATGACTGCATCATACCTGAACAGCCAGTCCATGCCCAAAATAACATCGAAGTGCTCCAGATCAATCATCTTCAGGTCTGCCTTCGCAAGGAAGTCCCCCAACAAAACAGGGCAATCCAACATGCCCACATCTGACAACACAGATTCACCAGAGGGGAACTTAACATGAAAGGTACCCCGAACTTGATCTAAAGTCAATCGATGTCGCTCTACAAAGGCTCTAGCCACGAACGAGTGGGTAGCGCCGGAGTCAAACAGAACACGCGCCCAGCGGTTCTTCACCTTAAACTTCCCTATAGGAACATATATAACTAAGGAACTACCACAACAATACTACAAACATTCTAGCAAGACAAGAACAAAACACTCAGGCTGGAAAGACAACTAACCTGAGATGACCCGAGTCAAAGCTTCAGCCTCCTCGGAACAGATCACGTTTAGCTTTCCCTTTCCCTTGTCCACACGCTGAGGTGGAGGCAATGCCTAAAGGGGCACTGCTTGCAGGGTAGGCTGGACCTGAGGACACCTAGACTTGATGTGTCCCTTCTGCCCACACTGGAAACAGACCTTATCCTTAGACCAGCACTGGGCAGCATCATGCCCAGGTCGCTTGCAAACAGAATAGGAGACATCTCACCTCGGAGCACCCTGAATCGCATGAACCTGCTCCTTCCTCTGAGCTGCTGCTCTCTTGAAACATCTCTCGACAGGGTGGCCTGACCGGCCACAGAAACTACATACCACTTTGCTCTTCTTCCCCGGAACTGCATCCGGTACCCGGGGTTTCTTTTCCTCCACAGACTTCCTCTTATCCTTTCTACTTTGCTATCCTCTGCTCTTCGCGGTCTCAATAGCCTCCACCTTCAGAGTAGCCTCCACTACTCCTGCATAATTTTCTGACCCATAAGCACTAGTTAACTGCTGCACCTCACTCCTCAAACCACCGAGAAATCGCTTAACTCGATCAGCCTCAACGCTGACCAATCCAGGGGGAAAACGGCTCAACTTGCTGAATTCTATCTCATACTCACCCACCGTGAGCTGCCTTTGCTTCAGATAGAGGAAGACGTTCATGAGGCGGTCATGCTCGACCGAGGATAAGAACTTCCTCAACAGCATCTCCTTGAACACTTCCCAAGAGCATCCGGTTACCAAGCTCTCCTTCTCTCTCAGCCACCAAATCTTAGCCAAACCTTTAAGCTGATAGGCGGCTATCATCACCCTCTAATCGTCTGCAATCCCTTAATTTGAGAACATCTCCTCCATGGAGATCAGCCAGTCGTCTATCACCATGAAGTCTGCCTTCCCGTCATAAGTGGGAGGGCTCAGCCTCTGAAACTGCGAGATGAAGGCCATCTCCGCTGGCACCACCACTGGAGGTCTTAAGGGTGCAGGAGGGGGAGGAACAGCAATCCCCCCCGCAGGGCCTTGCACTCCCTGAGTCTGACCCACCACAACTGCTACCAAAGACTGGATCTGGGCTCACACCTCCACCATCTGCCTGCTCAAGGAATCGCTACTCTGTCGCAAGCTTTCGATTACCGCATCATTCTGAGCTCCAGAAGACTCGCCCTCAGACAGGGGAGTTAATCTAGTCGAAGGACGTCTCGTCATTCTAAAGTCATAGCAACACTAGTTAGATCCTAGTACAACGGCTAGACTCAACTACTAGTACAGACAATATATATATATAGATATGAACTTAAAGCTGCTAAACTTGCTCTATGAGTTTATCTTTTTAACAAAAATTCATGTTATGCCCTAACCTAGGATAGTTAACCACCACCATACTAATTCTTGTGCCTAGATCGGGAATGCATGACTTTATATTATTTTTGACTCGAAAACTTATGTGTGTACATATGTCATCCTGCCAGTCTTTAGCTTGGCACGTTGTGCTTATGCTATGTTATGTTATGCATGTTTGTGATATGCATTCTAAAAAGGCCCTAATGCATGTTATGAGTGGCATACACATGAAAATGTTATGCATCCCATACTACATAACATTCGCATGCAACGAAAAAAAACGTGCTAGTCGCAACCATGTGGTGAGGTTATGCATCCCATACTACATAACCCTCACATGTTGCCCCTATGGTGGATCCATATATGAACACATATTATGCATCCCATACTACATAATATGCCCCGTATACTTCATGTTATGCTATGAGTGTAGTATTCGTGCTTTTGCCAAGACGTGTTGATGACATATCGGTGTGTGAATGACATGATGTTGAACTATAAAAACAATCAAAGAAAGGTTGCCCGACTAACTTGTCAAGCAACCTCCCTCTGATACCAACTGTCACAACCCGCATTTTCCCCAAATTAAATAATTATCAGAGTATGAGAAAACGCGCGTCATGATGCCACGTCAAGCAGGGGATAACTACTGACGCTCAGGCAAAACCAACTGCTACTCTTTATGAAAGAAAATCATGAGCTTAATGATTAGAAAATCAGTTATATTTTAGAGGCCGTATCCCTCGGCTCGGTGGATCACCTAATCCACAGTTGAAAACTATACTTACGCGCTGCGGAAAAATACTTTATTCAGGTTTAGCATCCTAAAGGGTGTATAAGAGTTCCAAGAGAACCACTCATACTATGCAAGACTCTACATTTAATTTATATTATATATAGGAAAACGATCTTTATACGCTGCTTGGAAAATAGTGATTTACTTTTATAAAACATGCTGATCATGAGCTTACTTATAAGAATAATTATAGTTTAAAAGTAACTATCAACCTAGCATAAATCCTTCTCAGAGCAAGTAGACTATCTCCAGAAAATGGTAACAGCATAAGTAATATATCCAGTACAAAGGTAAAAACTACCAGTGGGCGCCAACAACCTGACACGAACCCACTGGCACATATGTATGTCTGTAAGAAAGTACTGAAAACTACCTCACCAATAAGGCAAACGGATCTCCAAAGTCCAAGAGACCACCAACACCACCACTGCAAACTAGCCACCCAACTGGCTACAGCTCAGAACCTGAGGCATTCCAAAAGAAAACAGAATACCTCAGCAAGCAAAACAAGGTAAAAACTGCATGAAGGAGTCAACCAAAGGGGGAAGAGTAACTGAAAATCGTGCAGTAGAAAAAGTCACAACTGTCCAAAACAGGATAACAAGAAATGCACTACGTGCAAGGAAACAGCAACAACCCAGCCTAGGAACTACATCCTGTAGGGCCTACTAGGCTACCAAGAGCCCAAAGTGCTGCAATCTACCAAGGAAGAAACTTTTAACACCCTAAGCCTTGGGAGATGGTAGTAGCAAAACAACAGCATGGATTCAGGTTAGAGGCAAACTCAGTCCCCCAACCACCAATTTCCATGCCAACAAGCTCAGGGGTCTACATGATAAAGCACAAGGGACCTTCCACCCCCTTGCCCAGCCCGTACCTGGAGCAAGATAGAAGAATAAGGGTGGCCTTGGCTACATTACACAACACCTCCCCCATGAAGAGCTTCAAACCACCACTACTATCCACAACCCACGATTCGGCCTTTAGGAAAAAAAACATGGCCGACAAGGAAACTACAAATATAATCAAGGAAACTCACTCGAGAACCTAAATCGAGGAAAGAGAAACAGTGTTGAAGCTACTCAACACGGCTCGGCGTTGGGTGGAATCCACTCAGTGCCTAACCAGACCTTGGCATTTGAGTGAGTTAGCCTCAATCAGCGCCAGAACAGCCATGGCGTTGAGTGAGGTCCACTCCCTCAACGCCTTCAGCAAAATCACCAAACCTAACAACGGCGTGGAGTGAGTCTACCTCCCTCAACGCCAAAACAGTTTTGGCGTTGAGTGAGTTCAACTCACTCTACGCCAAAGTTCACTTCCGCAGGAGAACCCTAAACCAACGCCAATAAGAGAAGGTCGGCGGGAATGCCGACTGATTCTCGCCGAATCGGCGGGAATGCAGGACGATTCTCGTTGAATCGGCGAGAATGCAGGACGATTCTCGACGACCGGCAGGAATCCAGAATGATTCTCGCCGAATCGGTGGGAATCAAGGATGATTCTCGCCGATCGGTGGGAATCACTGACGATACACGTCGAAATCGGCGGGAATCACTTGGTGATTCCCGTCGATTTTGACTTAGACGAAAATTTTCACTCTATCACCCCACCACTCAGCCGCAAAGAACAAACTGAACTATGGCTTTGAGTGTGTCCACCACACTCAACGCCAAGTCCGGGCAGCTTTTGGCTTTGAGTGTGTGCGCCACACTCAACACCAAAACTCGAGAGTCTACCAAGACTAGTTCTAACCAGAGCCCTACCACAACAACCTCCCTCACTCTCTCTCTCGGCTCCACCCGCAAAAGCACCCAACTAGAACTACAAATCTGGAGTCTAAATGGTGAACACAACTAGCCCGAGGAGCAAACAGCCCAAGGAGGGGGCTCATAGGAGCATCTAAGCCCTAAAACTTAGCAAGATAATAAGAGAATAAGCATGGTTTCTACCCGAGGGCTAACCGGGAAACATTCCAAAATTCAAAAGAACAACAATGGCAAGGGCAAGAATACCACTTGCCTTGATTTCTGGCGAAGCTTGGTCGGCTTTCCCTCTTCGTTCTGCACTAGAAGGAGAAGCACCTAACAAGCAAACCGTATATTAATGGCGGAAAACCACAAGAACCGGAAATCCAAGTCTCCTAAAACTCCACGAAAATCAAATATCTTATCGTCAAAATGAAGATCTGAGCGAGAGCAAGACAAAGTCGCTTTCGGAATCGAAATCCGTCCACGAACAAGCCCGGAATCACCGTCCGAAGGGGAAGTAGGCCGGCGGTTTTCCTCCGTTTTCCGCGAACAGGAGGGGCGACGGTTCGGTCTGGTCTCAGGAAGGAGGAAGGAGAAGTGGGTCCGCCACTTCTTAACAAGGCTTTTATAATAATAGAACACGCCTATTCAGCCCTAACCGCTGCCTAAACTGCCGGTTCACTTAATTTAAAAAGGGTTTCTAATTTGTTTTTACTAATAACACACCCAAAACGACTCAAAAACCGAACCACCTCGGAATTCGACGAAATTCGCACCGTAGCTAAATATCCACGCTACGAACACAACGGCGAAGTCGAAATTAACTTACGAAGAACAGAACTCGAGTTATACCCAAATAAAGCCAAACACAAACATTCCCCCGAGAGGCCAAACCGGGTCACCCAAAACGACTCGGCTTGCTAGGGAGATATTGCCAACAGGCTACAGAATAGGGCACTCAGTTCTAAGGAGTTAAACTACACTCAACAAATGGCACAAGCCACGAAAACGCGTCATCGTAATGCCAAACGAGAATTTAAATAATCGCAGAAAAAATCGGGGGCGTTACAATGTATCTTGAGTTTGTCCCCACAGACAAGCAAGTGGAAAACATCTTTACTAAGACACTAGATAAAGTCAAGTCCAACACCATCAAGTTTGAGTTGGGAATGTTGAACTTGGTATAGCTTTAGTTGCTCCATATTATATTTCTGTTACAGAACTCACCCTTCTTGTAGGTAGATAAGTCTTTCAATTGGTATCAAGACTGTCAAGTCTTTCCAATAGTATCAATACTTAGATGGACTTAAGTTTCAAGTAAAGAAAATGACAGCAGATGCTCCTATTGAGGGGGAGCAAGTTAAGATGCTCTTGTTGAGGGGGAGCAAATCTAGCAGTTGCAGGAACAAGTTCAGCTTCCTGTTAAGTGGAAGCCAGCAACTGTAACAGGGGATCAAAGATCATCGCAACTGATCAGTAGGTCCTTAGGATTATATCTGAGGGAGAGATAACCCTAGTGGATGGTTGTTGTTATTAAGTCATTACTATTGCTAAAAAGACATGCAGCTGCAGAAGAAGAGGAAAAGCCAGCACCTCCCTGACTAACACTGCATTTTACATAAGTTTTCAATAGCATGAGGAATGGCATTAGCTCAAGTGGATAATTGCTAGCAGCCAGCTCAAGTAGATCAATGTACCACTCCAGAGTCAAGTGGCTGCAGTGATGTGTTGAATCAGTGGTATCAATACAAGAGGTATGATATCTAGTCAAGTAGTTTGATCACTAGGATGATATCTTTAGTGGCATCAACACAAGATGTTGGCTAGAATCAAGAATTAATTTCTCCCTTGATCCTAATTTTTTTTGAAGAAGCCAAAAATGGGGAGATGTGGGCAATACCCTAAACCCTAAAGGGGGAGGAGTAAAGCATACTGAGTAGAATACTGAGTAGAAAAGTAATTGCCAAAAAAGGGGAGATGGTGGGCAATATATGCCCAGGGGGAGATGTGGAAGCAATACTTGACATGACCAGGTCATGTTAAGTAAGTGCATGTTACTTAGAAACATTTAATTAATATGAAGAGATCAATGTTGAGACATTGCATATTATGTTTCCACACTCAAGTGGTTTGAGGAAAGTCCTCCACTTAAGTGTTAAGTAGTGAGGAGTGTTGTAATCTGCTTTGAATTCTCAAGTGCTATGAAAAAGCTTACAACTGCTTTTAAACTTATATGCTTTATATGAAGATGCTTCTTGGTATTGTTGTGTGTTCTGCCTTCTTCAAATAGGTGGCGATTGTTGGGAATATTGCCCTCAATGTTCCTTAGATTTGAAGAGACATCACCATTAACACTAAGAGCATATGTGTATTTGATGTTGTTTAAGTTCGTCATGTGTAAGATGTTCCACGGAACAAGTTTAGAAAGGTTGTCTAAGTGTTTGTGGTAGGTGGTCACAAGGTAGTAAGGTGGAGAGTCAGAAATCTGTCTAAGTCCACAGGCGTTGAGTGAAGCCAGTTCACTCAATGCCAGATGCCAAGGAAGGATGCTGGAAAGACTGAAAAATCATCTAATTCCACAGGCATTGAGTGAAGCCAGTTCACTTAATGCTAGATGCAAAAAAGTGTTGTGTAAAGAAGGGACAGTCAAAGCCTAACAATTTGCTATGCAGATTTGCGGCTAAGTCCACAGGCGATGAGGGAAGACAATTCACTCAACGCCATATAATAAAAGGTGTCGAGTATAGCACAGTATGTCAAAGCCTTAGCATTAGTAAGGAATAAATCTGACTAAGTCCAGAAGCGTCGAGTGAAGACAGCTCACTCGACTCCTGAAGAAAGAAGCGTTGAGTCAAGCTCAAGCTTTTGAAGATCTGTGAAGAATTCTGTCCAAGTCCAGAAGTATTGAGTGAGGAAAGCTCACTCAATGCCTAAAGAAGAAGGCGTTGACAGAGCAATTATCAGTCAAAGCCTAAGGAGAGATATACCAAAAAATCTATCTAAGTCCAGATGCGTTGAGTGAGGATAGCTCACTCAATGCATACTCATCAAGAAGATTGGCTAAGTAGAGAAGCGTTGAGTGAAGCCAGTTCACTCAACGCCTCATCAAAAAGACAAGCAAAGGCAGAAGCGTTGAGTGATGAAGGCTCACTCAGCACATTCATAAAGAAAGTTGCGGCTAAGTACAGAAGCTTTGAGTGAAGCTAGTTCACTCAATGCCTTAGTAAGAAGGCAGACGTTCAGAGAAGCAACTAAGTCCAAGGGTGTTGAGTGATGAAGGTTCACTCAATGCACTCAATGCCTGGTAGTGTAGAAGCAATTGACTAAGTCCATATTTATTGAGTGAAGCAAGTTCACTCAATGCACCCAATGCCTAAAATAGCAGGAAGATTGTCCAAGGACAAAAGCATTGAGTGAAGGTCATTCACTCAACGCACTCAATGCCTGGAAGTGCAGAATTATTTAGCTAAGTGTTTTTGCACTGAGTGAGGGCAATTCACTCAATGTACTCAATGCTTGGGATGAAACTGAGAATTTGGCTAAGTCCACAGATGCTGACATCAACATGAGTCAGCAAAGTTTCAAATTATTGCGGGAAGGCTACAGTACACGACAAATGGGGCCGCAGGCATATTGTATGACTTTTCCTGTAAAAGCAAAGTTGTAGCCAAAAACTTCAGGTGGGCCCACGGGTCAAATAGCCGTTGGACAGCAGAAGATAAAAAGATTAAGTTCGGCGGATGCAAAGACAACTTTAAGGGTTTATCATTTCACAAAGAGGTGGAACTTCATCATCTTCTCCCTCGCCATTGTTACTGAGCTTGAAGCTGAAGTTCAAACCCGCTGGAATAAAATTTCTTCCAATTAGCTGTAGCAATTTTCACCAGCTACAGCAAGTTCAAAAAAGCTTTCTGAGAAAGAAGACTAGGCAGAGCCTTCAAATTTCTACACAAGAAGAAGTTGTAGAGCTACTTCAGGTTGCTGCTCATCTTTAAGGTCAGTACAATCAACTACTACATCAAAGGCTTGAATATACAGGTCTCTGTAGTGTCTTCTCAGCACAAGCTAAACTACTGAAGATCTAAATACTTGTTATTGTGGAGAAGTTTAGACTATAGATTTTCAGTTCAAGAAGAAGAAGACTCAGAGAATCTTTTTTTTAGAGTCAATCACCAATAAACCCAAACTCTTTATGTAGGATCTTTATTGATCTAATTTGTAAGCCTAAAATATAAAGGCTGAGAGGTAGGATCTGAGTTAGATCTTTGCTGTGGGAGATTTGATATCTCTGAGTGTAGGGCTAACTTCTAGCCTGAGTGGTAGGGCTCTGTGTTAAGCCTGAGGTAGGTGATCTGGAGGATCACTGAACTGTAGGAGTAAAATTTACTCTTAATGGTTAGGGCTTAGGCCTGATGTAGGACTTGGTGAAAGTTTGAGAGATCCCGAGGAATCTATGTTGTTAGCTCTTTAATCCAAGATTTGGTGAAAATTGCCTTGTCTAACACATTGTTAAAATGGTGGGAGGGGAAGTGGATGTACCCATACCTTGGGAAACCACTATAAATACTAGTATGCTGATCTGTGTTCTTGAAAGAAAACTTTATAATCTAACAAACAACAAACTAAATCAAAAGTAGTCATATAGACTTGAAAACCTATTCACCCCCTAGGTGTTTGCCACTCTCCTCCTCACCCAGCCTCCCGCTGACCTGCACTTTCTCTAGCCTCTTTCCCTAGGTGATGCTCTCCTTTATATCTATTTCCTCTACTGCTTCTAGCCTGGCCCCATACTCTATTACCTTATCGACCTCCTCTGTCTCCTCATTCTAAGAGATGGTGTTGACAACCATGACGTAGCACTTCCTAGCCACCCTAACATCTCTCTTCACCTTGATCTGGACTCCTCTGATGTTATACTTTAAGCACTGGTGGTAGGAGGAAGGCACACACTGAAAAGTGGTGATGAGCGGTTGCCCAAAGATGGTATTGTAGCTTCTTAGGAGCATCCATGATGATGAAATGATAATTCTTTGACATACCCCCAAAGTAACGAGGAGCTCGACTCCTCCTTCCACTTCTTTTCTCTCCCCAAAAAATCTAAAGAAAGGGCCATCAGAGACAAGCACCCTCTTCACCTCCATCTTTATTTCTTCGAAAGCCTTCTTGAAGATCACGTTAATAGAACTCTGTGGTCCACCAGGATCATAGAAACCCTAAAGCTCTTGATTGATATCTTGATCACCAACACATTTGAAAATGTATCTTCATACTCCGGCATGTCCTTTGCTGAGAAGGTGATCTTCTCCTCTAAGGGTGGGGTCTTGGAGGTCAAAGTGACACTCCATCGGTAGATGGCATATAGGCTCCCCTTTCATGTGGACTCAATCTCTACCCCCATGGATCACTTTGATCCCGCCTCAGGTGCCCAAGTAGACCCAATATTCATACGGATCTTCCTCCTTTACTCCTCCTTCTCCTACTTCCTAGACCCGATGTGGCCCTCTTAGGGCTCTCATTACTCCCCTTTTCTCCAAGAACTTGGGGCAAGAGGCCTTTGAAACTAAGACTTTCAAGTGGTATCATATGGAGGTTGTTCAAAAAGAACTTAACAGCTTGAACAGATCTTCGAGTGTAGTTGAAGATTTACTCCATGGGTTTAGGTGAGAACTACAAGGAGCTAATCTCCATGAAGCTCCCTATCTACAGAAAAGAAAACTTTGGAATTTGGAAAGAGAGGATTAGGCTATTCATGGAAGCCTCAGGCCCTAGGATCTTTATTATAGTCCAAGAAGGACCCTTCATTCCCATGAAGATCTTTGTCTTAGATGCTAATGTCCAGACTCAAAAAAATTATAGTGAAATAACTAAGGATGAAGTCATCTTAGCATCCATGTATAAGAGGGCACAAAATATCACTGTCAATGCCATAGATGACTCTGCCTTCCAGAACCTTATCCACTACAAGACATCCAAATAAATGTGGGACTCTCTCATTATTTATATGGAAGGGATAGAGGAGGTGAGGGATGACAGAAAATCTCTCCTTAATCAACAATATGAAGCATTCAAGTAAGGAAAGTCGGATGACATAGCTTAATGTTATGAGAAGTTCTTCATAATAGTGACTAGTTTAATCACCTATGACAGAAAGTTCACTAATTATGAGCTGAATGATAAGTTCTTGAGATCCCTAAATAAGGAATGGGATATCAAGATCTGTGCCATCAGAGAAGTTATCAACTTGGCCAACACATTGCCTCAGAATCTGTTTGGGAAGTTGATATCCTATGAGATGCAGCTGAACTCCAGGAAGGCTGAAGAGGATGCTGCCATATCTCTCAGCAAAGAGAAGACTATGGCCTTCAGAGCTGAAGCCACAAGAAGAAACAGGGAAAAGACTCCTTCTCCACCAAGGAGAGTTGTAGAGTTAGAGAGCTCAGATCCCAGCTCCTCTGGAAATAAGATGTCAGATGGAGAACTAACACTATTCTCCAAGAATTTCAAGAAGATGCTAAGCTGGAGGAGATAGTGGAAGAATAAGGCACTTCAAGCTCCTCATCAAGGAATCCCTATCCCAGTAAGGACAAGTCAAGAAAAGACCCCTCCTAGGAAAGTTATGACTCCAAACAGAACAAACATATTAAGTCTAATGTTGTTTGTTACGTTGCAATAGGAGTGTACATGTCATTGCTGACTATCTAATTAAAAGGCGGGAGCTCACAAAGATTGAAGGGAAAAAACATCACAAGGACAAGAGGCTGAAAAGAGCTTCTTGGCCATTAAGACTGTCAGCCTATCAGACAGTGATTATGAATCTTTAGAATCAGATGAAGAGGAGGACTACATTGGTCTCATGACTATTGAAGAATAGGCTGAACATCCTGCTTCCCCATATGGCATAAAGGCCACACTGTACTCTATTGATAGTGACTGTGAAGAGGATGAGGAGTTCAGTCTCATGGCCATATCAAAAGACAATCAGGACAATCTAATTCCTGATGAGGTACACTCTATTCCTAGTTCTCCCTCTATCTATGAGTCTGGCTCAGACTTTGAAGCATCCACTTCCTCCAGTGGGAATGATGGTTCAGAATCTGAAAATGATGTCAATCAATTGATTGACAAATATTATGCAATTTTGGATGCTCTAAAGAAGAGCAAAAGACTTGTAAAGATATAAGATAAGAAGATTGCCTCCCTACAGCAAGCTGCTTCCCTACAGTCTGAGTCAGCACCCTTGCTAGCTCATATGAGGAGGGAAGTTGGCCAACTGAAGTCAATCTCAATTATCCAAATTAGGACCATTAGCCAGAAAAACAAGATCATCATGGATCTTGAAGATAAGCTTCTCAAAGAGAAGAAGATTGTGGCTAAATTCTCTAAGCCTAAAACTGTGCTACCACTGATTGACTCCTTCACCTCTCAAAAGGATAAGAGAGGTTTGGGGTTCAAGTGGAACTTAAGAGCTGCCCATTTCAAAGGGAAAGGCAAAGATCATGTAGTGCCTCAGACCATCTTTCAAAAGGTAATCCTCACTTCCAACAGGTATGACCAGAACAACATGTATGGTCACTGGAAGAATGGGAACTCTTCATGTAAGAATACTATGGTATCTTATAGTGGAGGGAGAAAGGATATGGGTGTGAGTGAACTGAAGGCTCCCCATGAGGAAATCCAAATGGCCCATTATGGACTATTTATGTTTAGTGATCCATCCCCCACACACAAGAATATGGTAGTGGCTTATTCTCAGGTTCCTCTAGCAAACACCTTGACTAAGGGTAAGTCAGTCAGTAAGCCACACCCAGCAATTTCGGAAGCCATCAACTCCATGTCAACTGCAAAGATGACATTTGTTTGTGATACTCAGAATAAGCTATGTGCACCCACTGGCAGACTAACTTTCAATTAGAAACTTGTTGAAAGAAACAAGAAGAAAGCTACTACTCTCCCCACTAAATAGACAAATATTGATTGCTTGCACTCTTCCAAGGCTATTCAAAAAAGGAGATACAACATTCATGAATGTTGTTGTTGTGGCAAGGTGGAACACTTTGCCATCAATTGTTGGCACAATCATAGTATGCCAAGTGCAAGGGTGAGTCTTCCTGTCAGAATTACTGTAGGTAGATATATGTATTTTCAAGCTAACAAGAACCAAGGACCCAATCTCTTTTGGATTCCTAAGGTAAACTAATCTGTGTGTGCAGGGTAGTCCAAGTATCCATACAATGCCTATATGATACTTGGACAGTGGATGTTCTAGGAACATGATTGGAACAAGGAGCTACCTTGAGGGTTATACTCCTGTGAAGAAAGGACCTAAGGTGATCTTTGGAGGTTCAGATAGAGGAGTCACCAAAGGCTATGGTATGTTCACCAATGGCATAGTCTCCATCACAAAGATAGCTTATGTGGAAGGATTGCAGCACAATTTGATAGCTTTTGCCGATCTAAAGGTGCTGGACCTTGATCAAAAGATCAAGTGACCAAGAGGTCATTTTGATAGGCACTAGGAGTGGAAATATTTATTGTTTAAACTTCTTATGTTTAAATACAGACTCACCAATATGTCTGGTAGAAAATTATAAAGTCTCTTGATGTGTGCAATTGCACAAAAGGCTTGCTCACTTAAACTACAAGATAATTAGAAAGCTATTCAATGAAGGGCTAGTCAAAATGGGCTCAATCTAAGCTGCACTAAGGAGGGCATTTGTTTTTCATGCCAAAAGGGCAAGTAGACAAAAGCCTCCTTTAAGAGTATTGGGGCTAAGGATTCTGAGAGGTGTTTGTACCACTTGCATATGGACTTGTTTGGTCCTATGCTAGTTTATAGTCTAGATAGGAAAGTCTATACACTTGTGATAGTTTATGACTATTCTAGATTTTCTTGGGTTTTCCTTTTAAGAAAAATTCGGAAACCCATAACAACTTTGCGACCTTTATTAGGCAAATTCAGAATGAAAAGAACCGTTCTGCGATCAAAATAAAAAGTGACCATGGTACTGAATTTCAGTCTGAAGGCATGACAAAGTTCTGTAAAGAACAAGAGATTTATCAGGAAATTTCCTCTCCAAGAACACCCAGCAAAATGGATTGTTAAGAGGAAAAAACAAAACTCTCATAGAAGCTGACAGGACACTACTCAATGATACTTCTCTTCCAGAATACTTCTAGGCTGAGGTAGTGAACACTGCTTGTCATGTCCTGAATAGAGCTTCCATCAACAAGTATCACAAGAAGACTCCTAATGATATTATGAAAGGCAAAAAACCAAATCTAGCCTATCTTAGGATCTTTGTAAGCAAGTGTTTTGTGCTCAATAATGGGAAGTCCTACTTGGCAAAGTTTGCTGTCAAATCCTATGATGGAATCTTTGTTGGGTACGGTAACCATAGCAAAGCCTATAGAGTCTACAACTTGAAAAAACAAGTTGTAGAAGAGTCTGGAAATGTTGTGTTTGATGAATCATCTATGAATAACAGTGAGCTTCCTAGCTCCTCTAGATCTGCAGGTGTGGAATTGAAGATAGATAAAATGACCATCAAGGATACTCCTCCTATTGCCCAAGAGTAAGATGATGGTGTGTGCATTCCTAAAGAAGGACAAAGTATAGAGGACATGGGTGAAGACTAACAGGATCCAACCATTGAAGTTCAAGATGCTGATAATAGAATGTCAGCAGCTGTCAGGCATTTGAGGAATCATCCAAGAGATCAGATGTAACACCCTTGATTTTTTTGGTGTTTATTTTAAATTTTTGTAGTGATGTAATTATGATGTTAGGGTGTTACGTGGATGTGTAGTTAGCGGGCGCCGTTGTTGGAGCGTGATTTTTGCTCATCGGAATCCGAGGTTTTGACTCGGTGGTTTTTAGTAGGTTGTTATTGGTTCTAACTTCAGAGAGTTGTAACTCGAGTTTGGTTTGTCGAATCTTAATTTTGACTACTCCATTGGTTTTGTAGAATTGGTATTTAGTCTCAGAGCGAATTTCATGGAAATCTGAGTTGGTTCGAATTTTTGGGTCATTTTGGCATTTCGTTATTAATAATTATATTATATTATATCATATGTATATATAATATTATATTTATATAATAGATAATATATTAAATGTTATATTGTATGTATATAAAATATAATATATTATTTGTAATATTGTATTATATATATATATATATATATAAAGACTCAAGACCAATCCTATTCATTATCTTCTTCCCCAAGCCATCGGACCGAGAGTGCGGAAGTAAAGAGGGCGACGGATATCGTGAGGCCTTTAGCCACTAACTATAGGTGTTTCGGTGCTCGGAATTGTCGACGAATGGTAGATTCGGAAAGCTCTCGTCGAGATCTACGTGTTGGTTGTATGTATTTTTGTTTTTCTTGGACTTTTGGGATTGGGATGTGTGGTCCTAAACTTTCGTTTTGTCCAAATCTCTCTATATTTCATTGTTGTACCTTCCTTTTGGCAGATCTATATCGTGGAGTGTTCATAAGGTTTAGAAAAGGAAGTTTAAGGCAAGTGGTGGATTGCTCCCTTGCCTAGCCTCTTACAAATTCCTCATATTTCTTTTTTTCTATTTTTTTTCTATCAATCCAACTGTTAGTTCTTATATTTTCATGGCCCCTAGTTGTACCTTATGTAGCATAACAGTACTTTTTTCCCTTTCTCCTTACTGTGTTGTTGGGGGAGGGTTCTTTTATCTATGTTTGGACTCCTGCCTGGTCTACCCCATTGTTCTCTTATTTTTTGGAACTTATTCTAGGTCTGAGCTTAATTATTGTCAAAAGTTAGGAGTCTATTAACCTCTGTTAGATAAGAGAGTTTCTGTAAGGAATCTACCAAAATTCATTGAGTGCGTTGAGTGAAGGCTTGGTGTTGAGGGAAAAGCGTTGAGTGCGTCAAGTGAAGGATTGGCATTGACTGAAAAGCATTGAGTGCGTCGAGTGAAGGCTTGGCGTTGAGTGAAAATTGTTGAGTGCGTCAAGTGAAGGCTTGGTGTTGAGTGAAAAGCGTTGAGATCATCGAGTGAACAAGGCAGCGTTAAGTCAATATTCCTTGGCATTGAGTGCGTTGACTAAATAAAGATTGGCATCGAGTGAATATGCTTTGGCATCGAGTGCATTGAGTGTATCCATTGGCATTGAGAGCATTGAGTGAAGCAGTTAGGCGTCGAGTGCTTTGACTGTATCTGTCCAGGCATCGAGTGAATTCAGAGCCTTTGTTTAGGCATTGAGTGAATTCAGAGCCTTTATTTAGGCGTCGACTGAACTCAAAGCCTGTGTTTTGGCATTGAGTGATCTCAGATCTTGTGTTTTGGGAATTTTGATGTGTCCTTTGAGTGATCTTGAGTTCGTCGAGTTTACCTTAGTAACTTCTGGTTTTCTTCCCTTTGCATCGTCATGAAAATCTCATGCTAAGCCTTGGGTTTTTTTGTTTATTAATATAATTTATGATTATTTGTGACCTTGGTTGGCAGTTGATAAAGGACCACCACCTAAGTGTCAGTTTGTGAATCATTACACCTGGTAGGTTTTCTTCTCTTCTTATGAGTTGTTGGGTTGTGTTGGACAATGTGGCCACCACCATAGTGCCTTTTTGTGATGTTAGGTCTGAAGGTTGGTGTTGGAAAATGTGGCCCCCCAACTTAGTACAATTTTTATCGGTGTTAATGATTCACGTGTTTTGAGCTAATCAGTCTCTATTGTTTATATATATGCACATATGTTCTTATGCATACACTTGCAGATTTTATAGAAGCATGGCTTCATTTCGCACTTGGTGCACCCTTTCTTATTACTTTGTTTGAGAATTCTTCTCTGCCAATTAAAGTATGACTTTTTGCTGCAATTGGACAACTTTTTTTTTAAGGGTTGGTAACCCTTTTGTCTCTTTCGATTATTGCTACTAATGATCATTGATTACCACTTGTTTATTCTTGTTGAGGTATTTTTTCTTTTAAATGCCTCAGGCTTGGATTAGTAGCCGGTTGAGTGGCTAGTGTTGGTTATTGTGTAATACCCCATTTTTTTCTTTTAAACCACCGAGGTCTTATGCCCATAAATGCCACTTTGCGGTGACACCAACGACCTATCGTACGCTTCGACACTGGTGCACTAAACAAAGCTCCTGCGTACTCTTGTCAGCTGCGCACCAGACTTTATTTGGCCAAGTACTAAATCACACTTGCTGAGTAAACGTATTGGTGTCGGTGTGATGACTCTCCAATACCGAAACCCACCACCTTTTATCTTATGCACGTGCAATATTACTATATTTTCCCACCTAGCCGAAACTCCCCGGACTAACCTGTCTGTCACCATTATATATCGAGCCATTGGCCTAATTAATTTACCATTTATTAGATTGTGTTTCATACCAATTTAGCCTAAATACAGAACTTGTAATTTTCCTAATTAATTTATCATTTATTAGATTTTCCCAAAAGTTAGGCCATGGGTAATTTTGAACATGAAGTACTAGATTTCCTTAATTTATGGCCACCAGAAAATTATAAACAGTGTATGATAGCAAAACATCAGTGAGTTCCAAATTTCACAGATTTTCATAAATATAATAACCTCTAAATAATTAATTCAAGATAATTCAAATGATTTTAGAGAATGAAGGGAGTACCATATTTCATAGTCCAAAAATTGTATAAAAATTACCAGAGCTACATTGTGATCATAAAACATTATTGACTAAGTTTCATGCAATTCCTAGGAAAGTGAGCCATGTATAAAAATACTTCAATTAATTCCATTCAAGTGCACTTTGTGAAGCAACATTCTTATAAACTCATCAAAATAACAAGTATAAGATTTTTTGGATAGGTTCTAGGTATAGGTAAGAGTGACCCTCATCCAAAATTTAAAGTCATTTGGATGGTTGGATTGGTGGGGGCACTCAAAACAATCTCTGACCTACCCTAGGTATAAACCTCACCAAAATGAGTGTTGTGGTCTGGCCTGAACTCCAAATTGGTTCAAACCAATTTTAAATTAAAGTAGACTCATAGAGCTACAGGTTTCGAATTGACCATGTTTTCTGAAATTACCTTTAAGTATTTTTAATTTAAATCCTAAAGTAACTGATATTATGTGACAGAAAATACATAAATCAAAACTTAATATACAAGATCTAGCACAGATCTTAAAGTAGATCAAGTGGCCGCTGGTTTTCTTCTTCCTCTAGCTTAAGGCTATGATTAACCCGATCTGGAGCACTTCCAAGTCCATTTGCCGACCACCAAGCAACCTCCCTGGCCAACCACCTCCACCACCATCTCTGTTGAGGTGAGGGCTATCGGGTAGAGGTGGTTTGGCCACCGGAGATGGCGGATTCCGGCGAACCCGACACTCTCATTTTGATGGAAAACCAGTGGAAAAATTCCACTTGAATGTGCTAAATTGAGCCCGATTATCTTCTCTAAGGATTCCTAAGATCTATCCCATGAAGAAGGAGTAGAGGAGGATCTGATTTGCAGCCTGACGATGTGTGCTTTGCCTCCTCACCATTTCCGGCCACCAAACTTTGGCTCCTCTACAACCTATACACCAACCTCAACGAAAATGAAAAGTAATCAGGGGAAACATTTGCCCTTGCTCTGGTGAAGGTCCTTAAAGAGTAAATTTGGGAGAGGAGGCTTGTAACTCCCCAATTCCATTAAATCCATTAATGGACATTAACTCCACCCCTTCGGTTTCAACCAAATTAAGGGGGCTGAACCAAATTAATGGCCGACCATCTCCAGAAACTCCTCTCCCTCAGAGGAATAAAAGCCCCATAAAAGTGGGATTTATGGAGCCTCCATGGCCATGATGGCCATTAATCTCAAGCTTTTCTCTCTCCTCCAAATCACCAATTCCAGGAGCTTAGTTCGACAAATTTTGTTCTATTCGTCGAAATCCGTTCGACAAATTTTCCCCATTCGTCGAACTCTGTTCGACGAATTTACTCCATTCGTCGAACTCTGCTCAACGAATCTGCTCTATTCGTCGATCTCCATTCGACGAATATGCCCCGTTCGACGAAGGTTGAATCTTGTTCAGCAACTTGCTCCGTTCGTCGAACTCCGTTCGACGAACTCTGAACCCAATTCAGCACTTGCTCCGTTCGACGAATTCTTACTGAGCTTGACAAATTCGCTCCCTTCAACGAACTCTTACTGAGTTTGCCAAATCCGCTCCGTTCGACAAACTTCTTGTTAAGTTCGACAAACACGCTTTGGTTCGACGAATTGCTGGATGAGTTTGACGAAACCGACCGGTCTATAATCTCTAAGTAAAATGGATTTGAGTGAGCTAAACTCACTCAATGCCAATCAGTCCATAGCATTGAGTCAAGACACCACACTCAACGCCTAAATCGTCCAGAAACCTTTCTATGAAAAATGGCATTGAGTGAGCTCAACTCACTTAATGCCAACCAGTCTATGGTGTTGAGTGCGGTTAATGCACTCAACACCCCGAGCCAGAAAACCTTCCAAGTATAATGGCATTGAGTGAGCTCAACTCACTCAACGCCAAGCATTCTATGGCGTTGAGTGCACTTAACGCACTCAATGCCCCGAGCCAGAATCTTCCTAAGTAAAATGGCAATGAGTGCACTCAACGCCAATCATCCCATGGCATTGAGTGCACTTAATGCACTTAATGCCCCGAGCATAGTTCGACGAATTTGCGTCATTCGTCGAATTTGACAGGTTTTATATCAACATGATACCGAATATTTTCAAAAGGTCAAGATAACTGCAACTCACTATTTGCAGCACAAGGTGTTTCACACCTTAATTCCCTTGTTCCCCCAAACCCTTTAGTGCTTCCCCGGGTTTTGTCATGACCCGGTCATGACAAAACCATCCTAGGGGTCTAGAAGCCTGAGGGATGTTACAAATCCCAATACATAAAAATAAAAATTTCGTCCTCAAAATTCAAGTTAGGCCTACGGGGTTTCAAGTACGAGAAATAAAGTGTAACATCCCGAGTGGTTAATGGGAATACCTGACGTGAAAAGTCCCGAGTACGTTTGCTGCATCAAGTCCTATGGCTCCCACGTGTGCTCCTCTTGTCTATGATTCTTCCACAATACCTTGACAAGCATAACCTTCTTGCTCCGTAAGACCCGCATCCTAGTATCTTCTATTCGGATCGGCTCCAGGTGCACCGATGGATCAGAAGCTATAGGCCCATCTATAGTCATATTTTTCTGCTTCGACCGAAGTAGATCTCTCCTGAAGGAGGAGACATGGAAAATATCATGCAAACCCGCTAGCTCTGGTGGCAGCTCCAGTCTATAAGCCAAGGGGCTGATCCGCTCAAGGATCCTATAAGGCCCATGGTATCTCGGATTGAGATTCTTCCGACCACACACCCGCGAGACTCCATGCATCGGTCGTATCTTCAAAAACACTCGGTCTCCTACCTGAAACTTTACCTGACGATGTCGAGCATCGTAATACTTGGCCTGCCTGCTATGGGCCTCCAACATCCTATCTCAAATCAACCATACCTGAGCATTCGTATCCTCGATGAACTCTGATCCAAGTGCCTTCGGATCCTCATCCTGGATCCAAGACAAAGGAGTCCTGCATCTCCGCTCATATAAAGCCTCATAAGGAGCCATGCTGATGCTGGACTTGTGGTTATTGTTGTACGAGAATTCGATCAATGGTAGCTGCTTCTCACATGGCACTCCGCGGTCAAGTATGCAAAGATGCAACAAATCCTCCAGTGTCTGATTAGTGCGCTCTGTCTGCCCATCCATCTGAGGGTATAAAGTGGTACTAAATGTCAACCGAGTCCCAAAATAATCCTGGACCGACCTCCATTCCTTAGACATAAATCGTCCATCATGATCGGACACTATCGTCCTCGGCACTCCATGGTATCGGATGAACTGCTCCACAAACTTCCACACCAAGTCACCCACCGGAGCGTCCTTCTTAATCGGTAGAAATCTTACCACCTTCATCAATCGATCGACGATCACCCATATCGAGTCATTCCCCGCATGTGATCGAGGAAGACCATGTATGAAATATATGGCGATATCGTCGAATTTCCACTCAGGCACCGGAAGTGGCTGCAACAATCCGGCCGGACTCTTACACTCGGCCTTCACTAACTGACGGGCCTCATAATGGGTCATGAAATACGTGATGTCCCTCTTCATGCCCGGCCAGTACATCATCCTCTTCAGGTCGTCCGTCATCTTGGTGATTCCTGGGTGGACCGATTACCTGTTGTAGTGAGCCTCAGTCATAATGTCCTCCCGAATCCTGCCCCCAACCGGTATGTACACCCGTCCTCTAAAGCATATCAGCCCATCTCTCTCTCTCTCTCTCTCTGCATACTCCCCAGTCATGCCTGCCTCCAAGGTCCTAAATACTGGCTCTAGCTTGTCATCCCTCCTCTGCTCAGGCCTGATGTTATCTCGAATATCATCGGTAGTGCTCATCGCTGCCAGATACTCCTCATAAAGCTCTGATTCGTCCGAGGACACCAAAGTAATCCGCATACCCTCCATCATTTGTATCAGCTCAATAGACATCAACTGGGGCTCTGCTCCTGAAGTGGTAGCCCTCTGGCTCAGTGCGTCCGCCACCACATTCACCTTCCTCAGGTGATAGTGTATTATGTACTCATAATCAGATAAGAACTCCACCCATCGTCTCTGGTGGATGTTCAACTCCTTCTGCGTATCGACATATTTCAGATTCTTGTGATTCGAAAATATTTTGCATTACACCCCATAAAGATAATGCCTCCAAATCTTCAGAGCAAACACCACTGCTCCCATCTCCAAGTCATGCACGGGGTAGTTCTACTCATGCTTCTTCAGTTGGCGTGAGGCATATGCTATCACATGTCCATGATGCATCAGTACAACGCCCATCCCCTGAAATAACGCATCAGTGTACACCTGGAAGCCCTCCTTCCCAGACAGGAGAACGAGGATAGGGGCTGATGTAAGCCGACCCTTCAAATCTGAGAAGGCTGCCTCACACTGCGGCGTCCAAACGAACGTAGTGTCCTTCTTCATCAAAGAAGTGAGGGGAAGGACTATCTGAGAGAATCCCTGCACAAACTTTCGGTAGTACACGACCAATCCCAGAAAACTTCGGACATCCGTGGTCGTCTTCTACTAAGTCCAGTGTCGCACTGCCTGAATCTTCGTGGGATCCACCGCCAATCCTGCTCCACTGATAATGTGACCTAAAAAGGCCACCTCTGTCAGCCAAAACAATCATTTGTTGAACTTGGCATATAACTGGTGATCCTTGAGCTTCTCCAAAGTTAAGGCCAGATATTGTGCGTGCTCCTCCTTCATCTTCAAATAAATACGAATGGCATCTATGAATAGAATGACAAACCTATCGAGGTATGGCTCGAACACCCGATACATCAAGGTCATGAAAGATGATGGCGCGTTCGTAAGCCCAAAGGGCATCACGATAAACTTGTACAAGCCATATCTGTTGCTAAATGTTGTCTTAATGATATCTTCCTCCTGAATCAGTAGCTGATAGTATCCCGACCTCAGATCCGCCTTCGAGAACCAATGTGCTCCCTCTGGCCGATCAAATAACTCATTGATCCTTGGCATTGAATATGTGTTACAGACTGTCAACCAATTTTGTGCATGATAATCGATGCATAACCTGAGGGTCCAATCCTTCTTCTTTACGAACAAGACCGGAGCTCCCCAAGGCGAGGAACTTGGCCTAACGAATCTATCCTCCACCATCTCCTTACGCTGACTCCTAAACTCCACTAGCTCCTTTGGAGCCATCTGATAGGGAGCCCTAGTCACCGTCTTAGCTCCCAACACCAATTGGATCTGGAAATCCTTCTCTCGATACGGCGGCAATCCTGGTAGCTTCTTTGGGAACACATCCGCAAAGTCCCGCACCACCAATATATCGACAACCACCGTCTTGACCTCGACCATCTCGAAGAACACCTGATAGACCTCATCTCCCTTCATGTGGGCCTTGACGGTCTAAATAGAAGATAACATCCTACGGGAGACGGGAGTAAGACCTTCAAAGGTCACGAAGGTTCCATCGTAACTCAGTACGACCTTCTTTGTCGGGCAATCTATTTGGGCATAGTTCCAAGTAAGCCATGTCATGCCAAGAATCAGGTCGAAGTCCGGCATCCTCATGACCGTAGTCTGGGCCTCGAGTGTCATTCCATCAATAGTCACCTTTAGGAGGCACTTAGTAGTAGCTAAGACCTCCATCCCATTGGGGAGACGCACCCTCCTGGTGACTCCCAAATAATGCCTGACTCCTTCCAGTCCCATTACGAATTCCTCGGAGATGAAATTATGTGATGCCCCCTATCCACCAAGGTGTGGGTAGGTTTGCCACACACCATGACTATTCCTGTTTATTTAGATGTTATTAGGTAACTGAACCTATGGTTTTATTTCCTAGTATGCTACTGTTTGCTTGTTGTTTCAAAGGTTCTAAAAGTAAATACAACATAAAATTAACAGCATACCTGCAATAACCCTGCCCATGTCCTGAGGTGGAGCTAAGTCTAGAGCATACACCTGCTCCCTCCCTTGCCTCCGATCTCTGCCCTGGAAACCACGTCCTCCTCCACGGTCTCGATCTGCAAACTGCTGAGCAGGAGGGTCAGCCTGTGGTGCCAGTAGATATGCCCCTCTCATAGGGCAGTTCCTCTGGATGTGCCCAACCTGATGACAGTCATAGCACTCGGGCGGGGGAAGTGCCACACCTCCAGGCCTATGTATCTCCCGCATTTGAAGGGGTTGAGGGGCAAATACCACCGTCTCCCTCGGCTCCTGTCTCACCTCCTGGCGAGGTTAGTCCTCTGCCCTTCTCTCCTCAGCAAAATGGCACCTCCGCTAATCATTCCTGCCTCCACGACCCTGATCCTCAGTTAGTCTCTTCCGGCCTCGAGTCGTGAGCCAAACAGCCTCCATCCTCTTTGCCATCTCCAAAATCCGAGGTATAGGTCCTTCGGATACAAACAAAAGAGCCTCTCTCAGGTCCTCTCGAAGGCCCTTAAAGAACCTTTTGGTATACCCTACTTCATCCAGCTGATAGGAGTTCGCAAACCGGGCTAAATGATTGAACTCCCGGTGGTACTCCACCATCTCCTATTGCCCTGCCTCAGCTGCACGAACCTATCTTCCAGCTGGTCTCTTGCCGATAGTGGGATGAAGTGCTCCAATAGTACGGCCCTGAACTCCTCCCAAGTGACGTTAAAAGCCTCCCGATCTGCAAATGTCGTATCCACAAGTATCTTCCACCATCTTTTGGCATGAGATTCCAAGCAGGAGACCACTAGAGGTACCCTCTCCTCCCACGGCACCATATCCCCTTCAGCATCTCGAACATGATATCAAGCCACTCTTCCATCCATACTGCCGACTCCGTCCCCAAGTAAGGTGGGGGAGAGAGTCCTCGGAAGATGCTCAACCAATTGGCCCCCGGTTTTGGCTGTGGAGCCGGAGCCTGCTGGGCTCTGAAGGCCTCCAGAATGGTCTTCAGCGTCTGCCCCATCTCCGATTATAGAAATGGAGTAGGAGCCGAGGGAGGTGGTGCAACATTCGGAGTTTGTTGAGCTCCGCCCTGCGGTGTTGAATGTGTCGGCGGCTGCATAACAAAGACCAATTATAAGAAACTTGACTCGAACCAAGTTAAAAGTGGACAATTATATGTGATAACCCATATGGGCACACCATAGCTTCTGCTGCTTAGTTTGCCCCAAAACTTAACTCGAGAGGGGGTGACCCAGGGTTACTAGACTTCTACTTTTCCGATCGAGGTTTCCTCAGATACCAGTTTATAAGACCCCTTTTTTTTCTTTTAAACCACTGAGGTCTTATGCCTAGAACCACCGCTTTTTGGTGACACCAACACACGCGAGAAGGTCGTCACTACAAAATGCCGATCTTGCCGGCATACCGATCGCTAAAGAGTAGAATGAATATAAGAGTACATGAAAACTCAAATACTGGTCCACAAAAAATCACATGAAATATATTAAATCTCCACGAAGGGAGAGTCCACAAAAAAGATCAAGTAAAGTACTAAAGAGGGCTCCTGCCCAATACATCAAAATCCTCACTATAAGTCACTCAATCACAGAAGCAAATCTATAATCTCTATTAATGATTAGGACTCACTGTCCCTGCTGGCTAAACTCTCGTGCTAGACTGTCCCGTCTCCAAGCGCACCGACCTCTGGGACTGCATCTCCTGGTTCGGCTCCACAATCCCCTTAAATGATTTGGTCAATGACCGTTAGTCTAAAATACTAAATCCTATCATCCCCCATCCCTCCCCCATGGCTCCTAGAAACCGAGCGGGGAGAAGGAAAGGGAAGGTAATGAAGGTGGAGAGTAACAAAGGTAAGCAGGTGGCCGTGGAACTAGTCAATCATGAGTTCATAAATAGAGTAAGTATACATAAGCAGTAGCAGGTAAGTAATATAAGCATACACAAGAACAAGTGAGTAAGTAAAGTAGGAGAAGGTAAACTAAGTAAGTAACCATGACCTATAGGAATGTTTATACAAACCTATAGACCAAGGGATCGTTTTGCAAGGCCTATTATATAAAGTGTCCCATACCAATTTAAACAATAAGTGTCAAAGGTTATATGCAATGATGATACTATGTCATGCAAGTATGATATGATGTGAACATTCAAGTGCAACACACACACTCGACTATGTGCACACAGACCTTTAGTTCCCCCTTTCTGGAGCCTAACCTCCCAAAATACCTCTATAGTGGCAAACGGAAGCGGTGGGTTAGGCCTCTCCCACCTCTAAACTGGTATCAACACTACCAGTCAGACCAATCGTATGCCTCGACACTGGTGCACTAACCGGAGCTCCTTCATACTCTTGCCGGCTGCGCACCGGACTTTATTTGGCCAAGTGCTAAATCAAACTTGCCGAGTCAACGTATTGGTATCGGTGTGACGACTCTCCAATACCGAAGACCCACCACCTTTTATCTTATGCACATACAATATTACTATATTTTCCCACCGATCCGAAGCTTCCCGGACTAACCCGTCCGTCACCATTATCTACCGAGTCATTGGCTTGTTGGGCTAACCTGCCCATCACTAAAACCACCAAGCCTATCGCTCGAGTGACCCAACCTAACTCCCACCACCCCGAGGAGTGTGAGTGTAAGTGTAACCTTAGATTATTTCTAATTACTCTTGTAATCCATTTAGTCTTACGGCTTACGCTAACCTTGGACTGCCCAGGGCATTCCCTGTGAAGGGCACTCGGGGGCACTAGGAACTACGATGGGCTGAAGCCCAAAGCTCCCTTTTGTAAGGCACTTACTATTATTGGTTAATACCCAATTCCCGATCCCTTTTAATGTTATTCTGGATCTAACCCTACTGTATTTTGACTCTCTCTCTCCACAGGAAAGACGATCTTTTGTCGATCCCGAGCACCTCTTAACACTAGTCTACCCAACACTCTCCTTATCATGACTCCTAATTAAGCTCACTTTTTCACCTACTAAACCAGCAAATATTACTCCCAACTTCCTATGACCATCCCCCATGTTATCACAAATTCCGCAGTTTTATTAAATGCAGACCAACCTAAGCTATATGATGTACATGATAGGAGGTACTCAAAATTTTCTTCCAAATGCCCTAAGATAATTATTGTGGGTCTATCATGATATATTTAGCCTAAATCCAGAAACTTGTAATTTTCCTAATTAATTTACCATTTATTATATTTTCTCAAAAGTTAGGTCATGAGTAATTTTGAACATAAAGTACTAGATTTCCTTAATTTATGGCCACCCAAAAATTATGAACAGTGTATGATAGCAAAACATCAGTGAGTTCCAAATTTCACAGATTTTCATAAATATAATAAACTCTAAATAATTAATTCAAGATAATTCAAATGATTTTAGACAATGAAGGGAGTACCATATTTCATAGTCCAAAAATTTTATAAAAATTACCAAAGCTTCATTGTGATCATAAAACATTGTTGACTAAGTTTCATGCAATTTCTAAGTCATTGAGCCATGTATAAAAATACTTCAACTAATTCTATTCAAGTGCACTTTGTGAAGCAACATTTTTTCTAAACTCATCAAAATAACACGTAACAAATTTTCTAGAGTTTATTCTGCCCTAAAAGATTCTCTGGACAAGTAACACAATTTTCTAGCAAAGTATAATATTTATTATCTATTTATCATAGTATGGTGCACTAATTTACTTTACACATGAAATACTAAGAGGAAATGCCCAAATGATCCAAATAATTTACTAGTGCCTCTAAATAATATTTAATTAACTTTGCCAGATTTTCATATCATTCTAAGTTAATCTAACCATGGTTACTTCAAAATCATTAAAAAAGTGCAAGGTGGAGATTATACCTATAAGTATGAGCTATTATTTTCTAAACATCCTATAATAAATCTCAGAGGTCAATAGCACTATAAAATTACTTCTACCAAAGTTTCATAAGGATCCAAGGTAATAAGACCCTTATTTATTCGTTAAGGTGCATAGACCTAAATAATTTCAAAGTGATTTAAGTGGAGTTCATGTGTCCAAATACTACCAAATTCCTTCCTAGGGCATTTCACCACCCTAAGATCACATAGAATAAACACCAAGTCCATACAAGGACATATCACCCCATGTCCTTCACAAACCCCAAAGTTCAACCTTAGGGTTTGAACTTGGGTCCTAGGTCAAATCCACCCTAATCCACCCTAAACTCCATGTGAGGGTGTTTAAACAAACCATGGGGCTCTAGCCAAAGTCCAAACCCCTTTGGGTGAGAATTGTCCCCTTCATGCCCCAAGATCACACTGGCCCTAATTAACCCTTAAGGGCCACACTTTGGTCTCACCAAAACCTATTCAAATATAACTCAATTGGGCTGAGATTTTTATCAGAGTCATAATATGACCCTGAATGACAGTCACCAAAATCTTGGTGGGTTTAGAGGTCATTAAACCATTTAAATAATTCTTATATGGTTTATTAAATTCCTACAAAAACTTTAAGAAACTGTTTTCCAAAAATTCCCATTTTTGGATATGTTTTAAGTATAGGTAATAGTGACCCCTATCCAAATTCAAGTAATTTGGATGGTTGGATTGGTGGGGGAACTCAAAACAATCTCTAATCTAGCCTAGGTATAGACCTCACTAAAATGAGTGTTGCTGTCTGACCTGAACTCCAAATTGGTTCAAACCAATTTTAAATTATAGTAGACTCATTGTGCTACAAGTTTCATTTTGACCACTTTTTATGAAATGGCCTCTAAGTATTTTTAATTTAAATCCTAATGTAACTGATATTATGTGATAGAAAATACATAAATCAAAACTTAATATAAAAGATCTAGCACAGATCTTAAAGCAGATCAAGTGGACCCTCGTTTTCTTCTTCCTCCAGCTTAAAGCTGTGATTAACCTGACCTAAAGCACTTCCAAGTCCATTTTCCGGCCACCCAGCCACTTCGCTGGCCAACCGCCGCCGCCACCACCTCCGTTGAGGTGAGGGCTATCGGCCGGAGGTGGTTTGGCCGCCGGAGACGGTGGATTTTGGCATACCTGACACTCTCATTTTCATGGAAAACCAGTGGAAAAATTCCACTGGAACGTGCTCAATTGAGCCTGATTCTCTTCTCTAAGGATTCCTAAGATCTAACCCATTAAGAAGGAGTAGAGGAGGACCTGATTTGCGGCCTGACAACGTGTGCTTTTCCTCCTCACCATTTCCGGCCACCAAACTTTGGCTCCTCTGCAACCTCTACACCAACCTCAACGAAAATGAAAAATAATCATGTGAAACGTTTGCCCTTGCTCTGGTGAAGGTCCTTAAAGAGGGAATTTGGGAGAGGAGGCTTGTAACTCCCCAATGCCATTAAATTCCATTAATGGCCATTAACTCCACAACTTCGGTTTCAACCAAATTAAGTGGGTTGAACCAAATTGGTCGGCCACCACCAGAAACTCCTCCTCTTCCTCAGAGGAATAAAAGCCCCATAAAAGTGGGAGTTATGGAGCCTCCATGGCCATGATGGCCATTAATCTCAAGATTTTCTCTCTCCTCCAAATCACCAATTCTAGAAACTTAGTTCGACGAATTTTATTCTATTCATCGAACTCCGTTCAATGAATTTTCCCCATTCGTCAAACTCCGTTCGAAGAATTTATTTTATTCGTCGAACTCTGCTCGACAAATCTGTTCTATTCGTCGATCTCCGATCGACGAATATGCCCCGTTCGACGAAGTCTGAACCTTGTTCAGCAACTTGCTCTGTTCGTTGAACTTTGTTTGACGAACTCTGAACCAAGTTCAGCACTCCGTTCGACGAATTATTGATGTGCTTGACAAATTCGCACCCTTCGACGAACTCTTGCTAATTTCGATGAATCAGCTCCGTTCAACGAACTACTTGCTGAGTTCGACGAACATGCTTTGGTTCGACAAATTGCTGGGTTTGTTCGATGAAACCGACCAGTCTATAATCCTTAAGTAAAATGGCATTAAGTGAGCTCAACTCACTCAACGCCAATCAGTCCATGGCATTGAGTCAATACACCACACTCAACGCCTAAATCGGCCAGAAACCTTTCTAAGAAAAATGTCATTGAGTGAGCTCGACTCACTCAATGCCAACCAGTCTATGGCATTGAGTGCGCTTAATGCACTCAATGCCCCGAGCCAGAAAACCTTCCAAGTATAATTACATTGAGTGAGCTCAACTCACTCAATATCAAGCAGTCTATGGCGTTGAGTGTGTTTACGCACTCAATGCCCCGAGCCAGAATCTTCCTAAGTAAAATGGCATTGAGTGCACTCAACGCCAATCAACCCATGGCATTGAGTGCACTCAACGCACTCAACGCCCCAAGCACAGTTTGACGAATTTGCTCCATTCGTCGAATTTGACAGGTTCTATATCAACATGAGGCCGAATGTTTTCAAAAGGTCATGATAACTACAACTCACTATTTGCAGCCCAAGGTGTTTCACACTCTAATTCCCTTGTTCCCCCAAACCCTTTAGTGCTTCCCTGGGTTTTCTCATGACCCGGTCATGACAAAACCATCCTAGGGGTCTAGAAGCCTGAGGGATGTTGCATATTATTGGTGTTCTGCAGCTGTTGTAGTTGTTCTTTCCTCATCATTGTGAGGTAGATCTGTTGATTTCTTGTTTAGACATACATGTTTTTAGTGGGTTTGTGTCAAGTTGTTGATGCCCACGGGAGATTTGTTTATGGAATGTTAAGTACTTGTTAGCTGCTAAGTCAATTTTTGATTGAATTGTTGGTTTACTTGCTCTCTGGGAAGGTTTTATGTTATGATTGTATGTTAGTTATTTTAAAGCATAAAAATATCATTTTGGATATCTCGTGCATAACATCTTTTAACCCAAGCCATTACATTTTAACGAACGTAAAAGTTATTTCTATACGTACATTAAATTTAGAGGTATGAATATCATGTGTTGTCCTATTTGGATGTTTTTGCTCATATAGGATGTTAATCAATATAAACAAAGTATTTTCCGCAGCGTTTGTTCATGTTTTCACTTGTGTACTAGTTGATCCACTGAGCCGAGGGATATGGCTATCAAAACATAACTTAAATTGCAGTTTCTTCATAATAACTTGAGGATTTCATATAAAGTGTTGGTTCAAGTTCATTCCTGAGCGTCTGCAGTTATCCCATGCACGGCGTGGAATCATGACATAAGTTTTCTCTTACTCTGATATATTGTTTAAATGCGGAGAAAATGCGGGTTGTGACAGTTGGTATCAGAGGTGTAGTTTTAGCAGTCTTGTTCCATTTCATACACACGCCAATGTATCATCAGTACGTCTTGGCTGAAGCATTAACACTACACTTATAAGCATGATAAGAAGTATACGGGGCATATTATGTAGTATGGGATGCATAATATGTGTTTGTATATGGATCCTCATAGGAAGAAACATGTGACTGTTATGTTGTATGGGATGCATAACAATCATCACATGAATTCCCATTAGATTTTATCTTTTCGTTACATGTGATATTATGTAGTATGGGATGCATAATATTTTATGTGTACGCTGCTCATAATATGCATTAAGGCCTTTATTAGAATGCATAGCACAGCATGCATAAAATAACATAGCATTAGCACACATGCCAAGCTAAAATTAATATGATGGCATACATACACAAATGGATTTAAACAAAAAAGAATAAGAATTCATTCATTCATAGATTATCCACAAGAGTCAATGGGATGACGGTATATCATTCTAAGTTAAGCATGACATCATTAATGAAAATCCCATACCAAGTTAGCAGCATGAGTAAGTGTCTATATATGTATGGTCTGAACTAAGTTGTGTAGTTCTAGTGATTAAGATAGGTGGTTGTTTGTTGTATTCTTAGGATGTCGCCTAAGAGTGTTGCGATGAGGTCAATTCCCCAGTCGATGGCGAGTCATCTGGTGCGCAGAGTGAGGATGTGATTGAGGGACTATGGTAGAGCAATATGGTTCTGTCTAAGCAGATGGTGAGATGTAATTGTAGGTCCAAGCATCGTTGACCGTCGTTTAAGGGCAGTAGCCGAGAGTGCAGGACCCTACTGTGGTTCAAGCCGTTCTTGTTCCTCCTGCTCCATTGGTGCCTCTAGTTCATCTTCCACTATAGATGAATTTTATCTCGCATTTTTAGTGACTAGGACCTCCTACCTATGATGGTAGAGCTGATTTCATGGCTTTGGACGATTGGATTATCGTTATCGAGGAGATATTCTCGTACTTAGAAATTTCTACGTACTAGAGAGTGAAGGTCGCTGGTTACCAGCTTAAGGGTCTTGCAAAGAGCTGGTGGTTGAGAGAAAATGAAAACCTCACTAATGGATGATCGTGGGGATCGTTCAAGTAATTGCTGCTTACGAAGTTTCTGTCGTTGGTCGAGCAAGACCGTTTGATGAACAATTTTTTGCATCTGAAGCAAAGGCAACTCACGGTCAGTGAGTATGAGATATAGTTCAGCAAGTTTAGCAGGTTTGCTCCAAATTTGGTAGCCTATGAAGCGAGTAGAATGAAGTGCTTCCTGGGTGGTCTTAGGAGTGACATCTAGCAACTGGCTAGTGCGTATGGATCTGAGAATTATGCTGAGGCAGTGGAAGTTGCTCTGAAAGTTGAAGCGATTGATAATGCAAAGAATCGAGGCATGCAAATGAGTATGGATAAGAGAAAATCTGACGATAGTGAAAGCTTCCGGGATTCTGGCCCTACTTCGAAGAAGGGAAACAAAGAGGCGTGTAGATTTAGTGGCCGTCCAGGCCATGCTTTCGAAAAGTGTTTCAAAAGATTGAAGGTTCAGAAGCAGTAGGTGCATGCAATTCAAAGCACCCCCAAAGGAGATATGGTATGTGCTTTATGTAAGCAGAAGGGGAATGATATTGTCGGTTAATGGAGTAAAGATAGGGTGTGATTCCAGTGTGGACAGAAAGGGAACTTGAAGTCTAGATGCATGCGGTCTCATCCCCCACTGCAGCCAGTTCCACTTCAAGCATTGTCGTCGCCACAGTTTTTGGATAAAGGGAAGGGCAAGCTAAATGTGGTGACTTTGGAAGAAGCGCAGACGTCCACCAAAGTGATCTCAGGTTAGATTTTAATCTCATTTTTTATCGTAGCTATAGTTTCAATGTTGGTCGATATGTTATGCATGCAATTATATAGGGAAGTTTAAGGTAAAGAATCGTTGGGTGCGCGTTCTTTTGATTCCAGTGCTACCCACTCATTTGTAGCTAGGACTTTCGTGGAATGTCACCGTCTGACTCTTAATCAAATTGTCGATCCATTTTGCATTAATTTTCCCTCTGGTGACTCGGTGGTGTCAGACCAGGGTATCCAGAGTTGTCCTATTCTCTTAGGCAATTTTCTAGCTTTTGCTGATCTAAAGGTGCTGGACCTGGAGGAATTTGATGTGATTCTGGGTATGGACTGGTTGTCCAGATATGATGTGGTTATCCAATGCAAGGTTAAGCATTTGGACTTCAAGAAGGACAACGACCACCACAAGAGTGTGTATGGCTTTTCGCGCCAGGATTCCCCGATCATTTCTGCGGTATGTGCTGGGAAGCTTTTATATTTCGGTTATTGTGCTTACTTGGTTTCTATTTTGGAAGTCATTAGTAATTTGCCACGTATCGAGGATGTTCCTATGGTGCGAGATTTTCCTGATGTTTTCCCTGATAGTCTTCCTGGTCTTCTACCGGAGAGAGATGTGGAGTTTGTTATAGATCTAAGGCAGGTTACTCGCCCTATTGCTAAGTCATTGTATCGTTTGGACCCGTGTGAGCTGGATGAGTTATATATACAGCTGGATGAGTTGTTGCAGAGTGGATTCATTAGGCCAAGTTCTTCGCCTTAGGGTGTTCCCATTTTGTTTGTAAAGAAGAAGGATGGATTTATGAGGATGTGCATCGATTATATGGAATTGAACAAGTTAACGATCAAGAACAAGTATCCCTTACCGCGGATAGATAATTTGTTTGATCAGTTGCATGGTAGTATAGTGTCTTAAAGATTGACCTTCGTTCAGGCTACCATCAGTTGAGAATCTGTGAGTCGGATGTTCTGCGGACTGCTTTCTATTCTTGGTATGGACATTTTTGAGTTCTCAGTTTATGTGGATGCATCGCATGTCGGACTTGGATTTGTATTGATGCAAGAAGGAAGGGTGATTTCATATGGGTCAAGGCAATTAAAGATTCATAAAAGAAACTACTGTACTCATGATTTAGAGTTTGTGCCAGTAATTTATGCCTTGAAGTTGTGGAGACATCTTTTGTATGGTGCGCTGTACAAGATTTATACGGACCATAAGAGCTTGAAGTACGTCTTCACTCGGTAGGAGTTAAATTTGTGTCAGCATAGATGGTTAGAGTATGTCGCGGATTATGATGTTGAGATCCAATATCATCCGGGCAAAGATAATGTGGTAGCTGAAGCCTTGAGTAGAAAGACCGAGCAGATATTTGGTCTCTCGGTAGAATCCTTGGTGTAAGAGTTTTTGTTAATAGGTATTTCTGTTGGGAGTACTGATTCACTAAGCAGCCTGGAAGTGGCAAAGCCTTCATGGATTATTCTTACAAGGCTACATCAAAAGGATGATCCTGATTTGCAGTACATTCGTGGTAGAACTGAGAAAGTGGAATTACCAGACTTTTCAATTGATGATGCGAGTACGAGGTACTGCAGTAGATATTATATTCCCATTGTTGAGGATATTTGAGTTAAGTTGTGTTGTGAGGTCCATGGATCTAGTGTTGCCTACCACCCTAGTTCTACAAAGATGTATAGAGATCTGAAGCAGAACGTTTGGTGGAATGGGATGAAGAATGATACAGCAAAATTTGTGTCTAAATGTTTTACTTGCAAGCGAGTTAAGGCAGATCATAAAAGGCATGGTTGAAAGATAACGCCTTTGGATATTCCAAGTTAAAAGTGGGAGAGTATTTCTATGGACTTTATTACAGGTTTGCGGAGATCTCCCGGAGGACATGATTTAGTGTGGGTCATAATTGACAGACTAACGAAGTGTGCCCACTTCATGTCGTTTATGATTTATTACTCCAAAAAGAAAATAGCAGAGTTATATTTGGATGAGGTCATCAGACTACATGGAGTACCTATTAGTATTTTGTCAGATCGAGATTCCAGGTTTACGTCTTGTTTTTGGAAAAGTCTATAAGAAGTTTTGGGTACTGACCTTAGATATTCAACCGCTTATCATCTGCAGATCAATGGTCAGACGGAGAGAGTAAATAAGATTTTGGAAGATATGATCAGATATTACATCTTAGACCACGGAGGAGCGTGGGACAAGCGGCTTAGATTGATGGAATTTGCCTACAATAATAGTTATCAGGAGAGTTTATAAATGGCCCCTTTGAGGCTTTGTATGGGGGACGTTGCAAAACTCCCTTATTTTGGGCTGAAGTTGGTGAAAGACCGGTGTTGGGTCCAAAAGCTTTGGAAGAAATGAGTACTTCTATGACGCATATTCGAGAAAAGCTTCGTATAGCTCAGGAGCATTATGAGAAGAACACTAATCGGAGAAGGATTGATCTGGAATTTGCAGTTGGAGACATGGTTTTTCTCAAGGTTTCTCCGATGGCAGATGTTAAGAGGTTTGGAAAGAACCACAAGTTGGATCCTAGGTATGTGGGACCTTTCCAGGTTGTTGAACGCATCAAAGTGTCAGCTTATAAGCTGGATTTGCCCTCTAATTTCCCTGGTGTGCATGATGTATTTCATGTGAGCCAGTTGCAGAAATGTATGCTTATTGACCGACATATTCTAGTCTTGGTTCCCCAATTGCAACCTAATCTTTCTTATGTTGAGGTGTCTGTTCGCATTCTGGATACTCAAGATTGGGTGTTACGAAGGAGGACAATACCCATGGTCAAGGTTCTTTGGCGAAAGCAAGATGTTGAAAGCACTGCTTGGGAGTTGGAGTAAGCTATGAGAGAGGCTTATCCTCATCTTTCTCCTAGTTTATTCTGGTAAGTGTTTCTATCTGATAACCTTTGGTTATTTTCCTTCTCTAATAGATTCAATTTTGTATCAAGTTTCGGGACGAAACTTTTTTTTAGGGGGAGTGACTGTAATGCACCTGATTTTCTCGGTGTTTATTTTAAATTTATGTAGTGACGTAATTATGATGTTGGGGTGTTATGCGGACACGTAGTTATCGGGCATCGTTGTTAGAGCGTGATTTTTGCACATCGGAATCCAAGGTTTTGACTCTGTGGTTTTTAGAAGGTTAATATTGGTTGTAACTTCGGAGAGTTGTAACCTGAGTTTAGTTTGTCGAATCTTAATTTTGACTACGCCATTAGTTTTATAGAATTGGTATTTAGTCTCGGGGCGAATTTCGTGGAAATCTGAGGTTGTTCGAGTTTTTGGGTCATTTGGGCATTTCGTCATTAATAATTATATTATAGTATATCATATATATATATTATATTGTATATTTTTAATAGATAATATATTATATGTTATATTATATGTATATAATTTATTATATATGTAATATTATATTATATATATATAAAGACTCAAGACCAATCCTATTCTTTATCTTCTTCCCCAAGCCATCAAATCGAGAGTGCGGAAGTAAAGAGGGCGACGGATATCATGAGGCCTTTGGCCGCCGACTGTAGGTGTTTCGGTGCTCGGAATCGTCGACGAAGAATTGATCCGGAAATCTCTCGTCGAGATCTACGTGTTGGTGGTAGGTATTTTTGTTTTTCTTGGACTTTTGGCGTTGGGGTGTGTGGCCCTAAACTTTTATTTTGTCCAAATCTCTCAAGATTTTGTTATTCTACCTTCTTTTTGGTCGATCTATACCGTGGAGTGTCCAGAAGGTTGAGATAAGGAAGTCTAAGGCAAGTGGTGGATTGCTCCCTTGCTTAGCCTCTTGCAAATTCCTCATATTTCTTTTTTTTCTATTTTTTTCTGTCAATCCTACTGTTAGTTCTTATATTTTCATGACCCCTAGTTGTACCTTATGTAGCATAACAGTAATTGTTTTCACTTTCTCCTTGCTGTGTTGTTGGGGAGGGTTCTTTTATCTATGCTTGGACTCTTGCCTGGTCTACCCCACTGTTCTCTTATTTTATAGAACTTATTCTGGGTCTGAGCTTAATTGTTTTCAAAAGTTAGGAGTCTATTAACCTTTGTTAGATAAGAGAGTTTCTGTCAGGAATCTGCTGAAAAGCGTTGAGTGCATCGAATGAAGGCTTGGCGTTGAGTGAAAAGTGTTGAGTGCGTCGAGTGAAGGCTTGGCGTTGAGTGAAAAGCATTAAGTGCATCAATTGAAGGCTTGGCGTTGAGCGAAAAGTGTTGAGTGCGTCGAGTGAAGTCTTGGCGTTGAGTGAAAAGCGTTGGGAGCGTCGAGTGAACAAGGCGGTGTTGAGTGAATCTACCTTGGCATTGAGTGTGTTGATTGAATCAGGCTTGGCGTCGAGTGAATATTCTTTGGCATTGAATGCGTTGAGTGTAGTCGTTGGTGTTAAGAGCGTTGAGTGAAGTAGCTAGGCATCGAGTGCTTTGATTGTATCTGTCCAGGCGTCGAGTGAATTTAGAGCCTTTGTTTAGGCGTCGAGTGAATTCAGAGCCTTTATTTAGGCGTCGAGTGAACTCGGGCCTGTGTTTTGGCATCAAGTGATCTCAGAGCTTGTGTTTTGGCAATTTTGATGTGTCCGTTTAGTGACTTTGAGTTCGTCAATTCATATTCGTCGAGTTTACCTTAGTAACTTCTGGTTTTCTTCCCTTTGCATCGTCATGAAAATTCGATGCTAAGCCTTCGATTTTTTGTGCTATTTATTAATATAATTTATGATTTTTTTTGTGGCCTTAGTTGGTAGTGGATAAAGGACCACCACCTTAGTGTCGGTTTATGAATCATTGCACATGGTGGGTTTTCTTCTCTTCTTATGGGTTATTGGGTTGTGTTTGATAATGTGGCCACAACCACAATTCCTTTTTGAGATCTTTAGTATGAAGGTTGGTGTTGGACAATGTGGCCTCCCAACTTAGTACCTCTTTTTACTATTGTTAATGATTCTCGTATTTTGAGCTGATCAGTCTCTGTTGTTTATATATATATATATGTTGGGTACATTGGAAAATGTGTACCTGATTTGAAGAAGCCCAACTTAGCTCAATGATATACATCAAGGTGTATTTGATGTTGTTTTGAGTTGACATGTGCAGGTGAAGAAGTATTAAAGAATGCAGAAAAATATTCTAAGTCCACATGTCGACACCTGAAGAAATTGTGTCGACACTTCAGAATATTTGTGTCGACACTTCAGAATATCAGTGTCGACACAGAGAAAGATGGTCGACCATATTTATGTCGACACTGGGAAGCAGTGTCGACACATAAAGAAAATCGTCGACCTCAGCACTGGGAAGCAGTGTCGACACAGAGGAAGATAGTCGACTAGTGAAAGATAGTCGACCAGAGAAAGATTGTCGACACAGAGAAAAATAGTCGACTAGTGGAAGATAGTCGACTAGTGAAAGATAGTCGACCAGAGAAAGATAGTCGACTCACAGAAGAAGATAGTCGACCTCTACTGTGTCGACACTGGGTGGATGTGTCGACACCTTGAGATTGAGTCGACACATATTGGCAGGAGTCGACTATGCTTGTGTCGACACCAGAAGACTGAGTCAACACATTTTGGCAGAATTGAAGATTGATGTGTCGACACCTGAAGGCTGAGTCGACACATACTGAGTTCTGAATCTACAACAACTGTGTCGACACACAGGACTTGTGTCGACACACTGCAGAGTCTAGACCAAGTTATTTTCTGAAGAAGCTGTGTCGACTTAAAGGCAACTTAGTCGACATCATCAAAGACTGTGTCGACACCAAAGTCACTTGTGTCGACACAGATAGACAGATTGGTCTCGACACTTTCTAACTGACTGTCTCGACATTTTGCTGTCCAAGGCTAAGGTACAGGAACTGTTTGAAGACTTGACAGCTGTGAGTTGCCACCGTTTAACTGAAGCTGTCAGACCTGTCAGAAATCAGTTAGAAACCGGATCAGCCGGTTACCATGAAGAAAGTCTATAAATAGACATATTCAGAAGGAAATAAATAGTTAAGAAAGATAACAGAAGAAGATCTAAGAAGAAGAAACAAAAGGATTACGATCCTATTGAAGTTTCAATTCAAGAAAGTGCTAAGCTCTAAAGAAGATCTTCATCAGAAAATCTAAGAAGAAGTCTGAAGTATCAGAAAAGGTGTTGGATAGAGAGGGATCCAGTCATCTTGAAGAAGAAGAAGGAAGCCATCTGTGGTTTCTCAAGAAGCTGTTTGGAAATCAACTCAGCTAAGTTCAGATTCAAGAAGCTTTGAAGAAAGCTTAGATTCAGTTGATTTCATCAGCTGATCAAGAAGTGTCTTGTCCTCTTCTCTCTCAACAAAGGCAAGACATTAAAATATCTTTTCTAAATTTTTGTTGGATCTGTTTACACAGATCTGAGTTGTAAGCCTGTGTTATAAAGGCTGAGTGTAGGAGAGGTGATCTCTGAGTGGTAGGGCTATTTGCCTGAGTGTAGGAGAAGGTTATTCTCTGAGTGGTAGGCCTTGAGGCAAGGCTGAGGTAGGGCTGTTGAGCCTGAGTTGTAGGAACCTATCCAGGTTCTGAGCTGTAGGATCTGAGGATCTGAGAATAGTGGAAGTTTGGCCGAATCTAGCATATTGCTAGATAGGTGAAGGGGGAAAGTGGATGTACCCAGACCTTGGGGAACCACTATAAAACATTGTGCAATTTGTGATGCTTAGTTTTCTGTGAATGCTGTGCTAGATGTTTTAATTTGCAATTGAATTCTGCCTAGAAGTATAAACAAGAAATTAGAACCTATTCACCCCCCCCCCCTCTAGGTGTTTAGGTTATCTTGAAAGTAAAACTATCAAGTGGTATCAGAGGGAGGTTCCTCAGAAAGGACTTAACAGTCTGAGGTAGATCTGAAAGGCAGAATCAAGATTCAAAAAGATGGGTTCTGGTGAGAATCATAAGGAGCTAGGGTCTATGAAATTACCCATATGCAAGAAAGAAATTTTTGGAATTTGGAAAGAAAGAGTCAGATTGTTTATGGAGGCATCTGACCCAAGGATTTACATCACAGTACAGGAAGGCCCCTTCATACCAATGAAGGTATCTGTTCTTGATGCAAATGTCCAAACTCCAAAGAGTTATTCAGAAATGACCAAGGATGAAATCATCTTGGCAACCATGGATAAAAGAGCTCAGAACATTATTGTTAGTGCCATAGATGATTCAACATTTCAGAATCTGATTCACTGCAAGACCTCCAAAGAGATGTAGGACACATTGATTGTCTACATGGAGGGATCTGAAGAAGTAAGGCAGGACAGGAAATCAATGCTCAATCAGGAGTATGAAAGTTTTAGACAAGAAAAATCTGATAGCATAACTGAGTGCTACAAGAAATTCTATAGAATTGTGAATGAGCTTATGTCCTATGGAAGAGTCTTCAGTACTTATGAACTGAATGACAAATTCTTGAGATCCTTAACAAAGGATTGGGACACAAAGATCTGTGCCATAAGAGAAGTGGCTAAATTGGCAGAGATATCTCCTCCCACCTTGTTTGGAAAGTTGCTATCCTATGAAATGCAACTTATGGTGAGGAAGGAGGAGGAAAAGAATTCAAGAGGAGAGAATAGAGAAAAGACTGTGGCATTCAATGCAGAAGCTACTAGAAAGAATAAGAGGAAATCACCATCTCCTCCTAAGGAAGTTGCAGAAGATAGTTCTGAAAATTCAGATAAGGGTTCAAAAAGCTGTGATTCAGATGCAGAATTTGCTGCATTCACAAGGCAATTCCAGAGGTTCTTGAAAAAGAAGCAATGGAAGTCTAGGCCTTCCACATCACAGCAAGTTGATGACTATTATCAGAAGAAAAGGTCATCAAGGAAAGAGAAGAGCAGATTAAAGCCCAGCAAAGCCACTACTTCAAAGATTGTCTGCTATTGTTGCAATAGGCCTGGACATGTAGTGGCTGACTGTCCTGATAAGAGAAAGGAGTCTTCAGACAAGAAGACTCATCACAAAGGCAAGAAGGAGAAATCCTTTGTTGCAAAGAAAGATAGGAGTCTAACAGACCAGTCAACTTCAGAGTCAGAATCTGAAGCTGAAGCATATATTGGACTATATGCTGCATCTGAAGAAGAGGAGTTTCTGCAGTTGCTAGACTCCATCAATGAACAAAAGGATCATCAGTGTATGGGGCTAATGGCAGGATCAGAAGAGGACATATGCCAGAATCAGTCTGGTCCTAATAAGGTACAATGTCCTTCTATTACATCTGTTTGTTGTACAAGTGAAGAATCAGCTACATCTGCATCAAGTGATGTAGATGCATCTGAATCTGAAGGAGATGTCTATCAATTGATAGACAAGTATGGGGACTTGTTGAAGGCCCTTAAGAAAAGCAAGAACCTGGTTAAATCTCAGGCTCAGGAAATTGCTGAACTAAGGGTTGCTACAACTGAGTTAGAGAAAGTTATTGATCAAAAATTAAATGAAATTGCCAAGCTGAAGAATATAACTATTATTCAGATGGGCACAATTAATTATACTAATGATCAAGTGAAGAGTCTGGAGGCCAGACTTAGAATTGAAAGGGATTTAGTGGCTAGTTACTCTAAGCCAAAATCTGTCTTACCCTTGATAGATGAATTTGTCACTCAAAAGGGTAAGGCTGGATTAGGATTTAAAGGTAACTCCAGGGCTGGCAGATTCAAGAGGAAAGGCAAAGCTCCTGTTCAGCCACTAAATCTTTGAGTCCCCATAAAGTTTAGTAAGGTGGAAGTGCCTTCTAACAAATATGATCATGAAGATATTCAAGGTCATATTAAGACTAATGTTCTGAAGAACAAGGGTGTAAATGCAAGCAGGCCTACCTATGGTCATAAACCCAATGGTTTTAAGAAATCAGTAGGTGAAGTTGCTGCAGCACCAGCAATGAACAGAAATTCTTCTGACAAGGATGTATCTAGATCTAGATACAATAAGTTTGAATGTTGGTGCTGTGGCAAGAGAGGCCATTTTGCACTAGACTGCTGGTATAACCCAAGTGTTATAAAGAACAATAGTCTACCTATTAGAAGAGGTTACGGTAGCTTTATTAATGCTAACCTGAACCAAGGACCCAAGACTTACTTGGGTTCTAAGGGTAAGTAATTCTGTGTTGCAGGTGAATCCAAGTAACCATGCCCCTATATGGTACTTGGATAGTGGTTGTTCCAGGCACATGACTGGAACAAAGGGGCTGCTGAAGGAGCATTCATCTGTCAAAGATGGACCTAAAGTGATCTTTGGTGGATCTGAAAAAGGAGTCATCAAAGGGTTTGGTAACATTTCTTCTAACCTAATTACTATCACTCAAGTGGCTTATGTAAAAGGTTTGAAACATAATCTAATAAGCATAAGCCAGCTAAGTGATTTAGGATATGACATTTCATTTGTTAAAGATGGATGTCATATCAAGAGATCAAGTGATCAAAAGATTATACTGACAGGGTATAGGAAGAGAAATGTATATTGTCTTAATTTTAAATGTGAGAATAAGGCTTCTCCCATCTGTCTTGTAGCTGATGACAATGCTTCTCATTGTATTAAGTGGCACAAGAGATTGGCTCATCTAAACTACAAGACAATTGGCCAACTCTTTAGCAAAGAGTTGGTGAGGAATGGACCTCAAGTTAAGTGTATAAAGGAAGGGATATGCTCAGCTTGTCAAAAGGGCAAGCAGACAAAATCCTCCTTTCAAAGCCTTGAAAACAAGGATTCTGTGAGGTGCTTATACCTCTTGCATATGGATCTTTTTGGTCCTATGCCAGTTCATAGTCTAGGTAGGAAGGTCTACACTTTTGTGGTTGTAGATGACTATTCTAGATTTACATGGGTGTTCTTTCTGAGACAAAAATCTGAAACCCCAGGTGTACTACTTAATTTTGTAAAGCAAATTCAGAATGAACTGAATAGTACAGTGGTCAAAATCAGAAGTGACCATGGTACTGAGTTTCAATCTGAAAGCATAACAAAATTGTGTAAAGACTTTGGGATTTTCCAAGAGTTCTCCTCACCTAGAACACCTCAGCAAAATGGAATTGCTGAAAGAAAGAATAGAACATTAATTGAAGCAGGTAGAACTCTGTTGAGTGACACCTCTCTCCCAGAATATTTTTGGGCTGAGGCAGTTAACACTGCTTGTCATGTAATCAATAGGGCTACTATCACCAAAAGCCACAAAATGACTCCCTATGAGATTGTGAAAGGCAGAAAACCAAATCTATCTTACTTTAGGATCTTTGGTTGCAAGTGTTATATATTTAACAATGACAAGTCATATTTGACTAAGTTTGCTGCCAAATCCCAGGATGGGATATTTGTTGGTTACAGCACTAATAGTAAGGCCTATAGAGTCTTCAACTTGACTACTCAAGTTGTTGAAGAATCTGTGCATGTTGTGTTTGATGAAACAAGATTAATCAACTGTGAGTTGTCTTGTAGATCAAATGACTCAACAGGTATAAGCAAAAGTATGGACAATCTCTCCATTACTGAAGGATCAAAGGAAGATGGGGCATTGGAAAATGAAGGCTTCTGTCCAGGGGGAGAATAAGACACTATAGAAGCTGATGAAAACCAAGAGATTCAGCTAAATGAAGGAGCTGGAGATGTTCAACCAGAAGGGAATCTTCCTCCAGCTACAAGACATTTGAGAGATCATCCAGCTGATCAGATAATAGGTGATCCAAGACAGGGGGTGCAAACTAGAAGCAGAAATCAAAACACAGTTCTACATTCAAGTTTCCTGTCACAAATGGAGCCTAAGAAGTTTGAAGAAGCTATCCAAGACCAGCACTGGATTGATGCTATGCAAGAGGAGCTGAATCAATTCAGAAGGTGTAATGTCTGGGAGCTTGTTCCTAATCCAAGAGGCCACAACATAATTTGCACAAAATGGATCTATAGGAACAAGCTAGATGAAAGTGGAATAATAGTAAAGAATAAAGCAAGATTGGTTGCAAAAGGATACAGGCAGGAAGAAGGGATTGACTTTGATCAAACCTTTGCTCCAGTAGCAAGGCTGGAGGCAATCAGAATATTCCTTGCCTATGCAGCCTATCAAGACTTCAAAGTATACCAGATGGATGTGAAGTCAGCATTTCTGAATGGTGATCTTAAAGAAGAAGTATATGTAGAGCAGCCATCAGGTTTTGTAGATCCTTTTAAACCTGATTTTGTTTATAAGCTTAGGAAAGATCTGTATGGGTTAAAGCAAGCTCCAAGGGCTTGGTATGAAACCCTGTCTACTTTCCTTATTGAGAATAAATTCTCAAGAGGAAAAATTGACAAAACTCTATTCCTTAGGGAATCCAAAGGCAAGATCATCTTAGTTCAGATCTATGTTGATGACATAATCTTTGGGTCTACTGAAAACAACCTTTGTAAAAAGTTTGCCAAACTTATGCAAGGGAAGTTTGAGATGAGCAGTATGGGGGAACTGAAGTTCTTCTTGGGACTCCAAGTAAGACAGACTGATGATGGCTTGTACATATCCCAGTCTAAGTTCACCAAAGAATTGATTAAGAAATATGGTATGGAGTCATCCTCCACCATGAGAACTCCTATGGGAACAAGTATGCCTATATGCAAAGATGATGCAGGTAAACCTGTTGATGAGACTTTGTATAGAGGAATAGTTGGCTCACTACTATATCTCACTGCTAGTAGACCAGATATTATGTATGCTACATGTGTCTGTGCTAAGTACCAAGCCTGCCCTAAAGAATCTCATTATACTGCAGTCAAAAGGATTCTGAGATATCTTAAGGGCACACCTAATCTAGGTCTTTGGTACCCTAGGAATAGAGATTTTCAACTAACAGGCTATTCAGATGCAGATTTTGCAGGATGTAGAGAGGATAGGAAGAGTACTACAGGTACTTGTCAATTCCTGGGAGGAAGACTAATATCATAGAGTAGTAAGAAGCAGACCAGTGTGGCAATTTCCACAGCTGAGTCTGAGTATGTTGCTGCTGGAAGCTGTTGTGCACAGCTATTATGGATGCAGCATCAGCTTAAGGATTATGGTATTCAAGTAAGTAGAACACCTCTTTTGTGTGATTCTAAGAGTGCAATTTCTATTGCTAATAATCCTGTTTCTCATAGTAGAACTAAGCATATAGAAATAAAATACCATTTTCTTAGAGAACATGTAGAAAAAGAAGACATTTCATTGGAATTTGTGAAAACAGATTATCAAATAGCAGATGTGTTTACTAAGCCCCTAGATGAGACCAAATTCAATAAATTCAAAATTGAATTAGGTATGTTAACCATTGATTAGTGTAATCACAATATCATCAACAATGAAGTTGAAGTGGTAACAAGACATTCATGTGATATAAAGACACATTGAAGTAGTATCAAGTACTCTGTAGTACTTATAAGTTGTGATGAACAAACAGAAATTGGCTAAGTAAGATGGTGTCGACACATTCAGTAATATTATGTCGACTCAGGGTTGTAATGTCGATAAGTCAGAGATATTGTGTCGACACAGAAAATATGTGTCGACACTTAAGAATCTTATTGTCGACTTATCCAGGAATGTAGTGTCGACTTCACCAGGATAGTGGTTTCGACACTTACAGATTTTGTGTCGACACTTATACTAAGAGTCGACACAGAATTTCTGATGCTCTTCTATATATCTCTGGGGTCGACATAACTGCAAATTGGTGTCGACACATAATAGACGGACTTGATGTCGAGACAATAGAAGCTTGTGTCGACACATTCCATCTGTGTCGACACTTATAGTCTGTTTTTGGCGTCTTTTGATCTTCTTTAAACAGAAGGTATAAATAGGTCAAAAACTCATTCTGTCGACACGCTTACAAGGTTTTCGAAACCCTGTGTCGACATTCTCCCTCTCTCTCTCTTTCTCTCATCTTTCAAGCTTTCTCGACTGATCTATGGCGCCAAAGATTGAAGATAATGTGAATGAAGGATATGAGTTGGTGCGCCAGGCCTTTGCAGCTGCCCCTCCAGATGTTCTTGGGGTTATCTCTCTCCTCTCCAACTCAGGATTAGAATTTCTGGTCTCCGAACCATCTAAGATATGGAAGAAGGAAGTGCATGAGTTCTATACTTCTGTATCTGTAGTCTCTGAAAGTCATGAGATTAAATCAACAGTTCATGGGTCACCAGTGGAAATTACACCAAGTAAGTTAAGAACAATTCTACACTTACCTATAATCGAGAATGAAGAGGATGTCCCTGCTTCTAAATCAAGGGAGGCTCTTCAATGGTGTGGATTGGATTCCACCATGAAAATTGGAGCTGCTTTCAATAGGAAAGGAATGAATCAACAGGGCAAGTTTCTGTCTGAGGTGGTTGGAAAAGTTATTCTGTGCAAGCCAGGTGGACATGATAGGATTTCTGCCTATATGTTCAGCCTAATGACCAGGATTGTATTTACAATTCCAACGGATTGGTCAACTGTAATCTTTGAAAAGATTAAGGAAGGAATCAAGAAGCCAAATCTGGCTAGAATAATGAGTATATACCTAAGTAAGGAGATTCCTGATGTTATGCAACAACAATCTGGAACAAAGATTAATCACATGAGAAGGATGGACATGAGATTGTTCTCCAGATGGGATAGGGTGCTGACCAAAGAGATGCCTGAAGTGGAAAGGCAGGATTCACCTGAGAAATCCCCAGGTCATGCTACCAGTACTGAGCACCCACAAGAAGAACAAGTAAGACAAGAGGTTGAAGATCAGCCTGCTTCTACACAAGTTCAGGATGCCACAATACCTGCAATTCAAGAAGAAGAAGTAAGAATACCAGCTCAGCATGTTTATTCACCTACACAGACTGTATCTACTCATGACCAGGTACAGGTGCAGGGGGAGCTGGTGTATTTTCCTACAAAATACATCTCTAATATTTCTATTTCTGCACAGGTCCAGGGAAAGCAAGTGTCCTCACCTTCCCAAGACATCACCAATACTGAACAAGTACAGGGGGAGAGACTGTCTGAGCAAGTGCAAGAGGATGCTCCAATTGATATATCTCAAAATTTGAATACTGCAGATGTTCCAGCCCAGAAGGAATATACTCTAGAAGAGTTATTTCCAAATGATGAAATTATTACTGATAGCATGGAAGTGGAGCAAGAAATTGAGGGGGAGCCTGTGCATGTGGAGACTGTACAACATGGCACTGAAGCAGCTGTTCCTCCTCCTCCCAAAGAAAGAGTACAAATTGATAGTACTTCTGATTCTGAGAATGAAGAAGCCAGGGTGGCTAAGAAGAGAAAACTTATGGTCTTCCAGAGAAGGAGCAAGAGCTATAAGCAAGCTCTACAGTCTACAGCACATCACACTCCTTCTGACTTTGATTATAACAAGTTTTTGATCGATTTACAAGTGAAATTGGATGAACACAGAGTGGCTATTGAAAAATATGTTGATGAGAACAACAAGTCCCTGCAATTTGACTTAGCTCAAGATATAAAATCTATTAGGTTTGAGGTCAATATGCATAAAAAGGAGATGACAGATTGCTTCCATAAGGGAGGTAATGCTGTGGTATATTTGGCAAAACAACAGCAGTCTATCATCCCTAAGGTGGATGATATTGCTTTAAAGCAAAGCTATGTCTTGGAAAATCAGCTAAGGATGAATGAGAATTTAACTGAATCTCATCATGAGATCATTGAGGAATTGAAAAAGATTATTCCAGGCCTGCCTGCAGCTAGAGCAAAGGAAATGGAAGAATTTGATAAGAACTTTCAAGCTGCTATTGATTCTATTAAAACTGCTATCACTACCTCTCAAAAGGAAATATCTGACAAGCTTCTAAAGTTAAAACCATTTTTTAAAGAGGGTGTGAATTATCTGGATGGCCAAATCAGATTTCAGAAGGAAGATCTCAGAGATCATGTTACTAGAGAAGCCATAAAGGGGGAGAGGATGTTAGTTCATGCGGGCTCAGAGCACACCAAATGGGTGACCAATAGTATTCGAGCCACATTGGGATATCCACCATTGTGTGATGATGCTATGGTGGCTGAGTCAGGAATACAAACAAGTCTACTTGAAGGCAATCAACCTGAGGTTGCCCAAGTCATTTACCCTCCTCCAGATTATGATATGATTGATCAGCAAGTTCAAGGAATGTATAGTCCTCCAAAGGAGGTTACTAATGTTGTTATTGGGAAGGTTGATAAGCCTAAGGCTACTTTGAAAGACCAGCAAGATGCTCTACTATCTAAGAAAAGATTTAGAGAGCAGGCTGAACTTAAGCCAGACTTTGAGCAGTGGAGTCCTACTTCCAGAAATATTATACTCACTGCATGGAAGGCTGTCAAAGACCAAGTGCAGGAAAGAGGCAAGTGGTACAATGAGATGGAATGGCAGAAGTATGAAGCCAGGCAAGAGGCCATAGTACAGTTTAGAAGAAAAGCCAAGCTGGGTAGGCTGCCTCCAGATGCTCAGGAGCCAAGCAAGTACTTCTCAAAGCCCTTTCATTATTTTGAAAGGTAAAGGCTCAAGGAAGAAGCAAAGAAGAAGGCTGATCTAAAAGGCAAGAAGCCAGCTGAAGATTCTGAAGCTCCTATGAAGGCTCAAGTTCTATCTGGCAAAGGGATTGTCATAAAAGAGCCTGATCAGTCTTAATTCTTAGTTCTTTCAAAGTATTTTGTAATGTTTTGATTAAATCATTAGATGTAAATCTCTGTATTCAAACATTATCAAGTTATAAACAAAATGTTGTTTGGTATCATATAATGTTCATTCTGTGATGAATTGTTTCTATTTTGTTTATATTAAGTATTCCTGTTATGTCATATATCATCAGTACATACTTTTTATAAATGGTGTATATCATTGACTATAGGGTTATGACTTCTCCAAATAGGGGGAGATTGTTTGGTACATTGGAAAATGTGTACCTGATTTGAAGAAGCCCAACTTAGCTCAATGATATACATCAAGGTGTATTTGATGTTGTTTTGAGTTCACATGTGCAGGTGAAGAAGTATTAAAGAATGCAGAAAAATATTCTAAGTCCACATGTCGACACCTGAAGAAATTGTGTCGACACTTCAGAATATTTGTGTCGACACTTCAGAATATCAGTGTCGACACAGAGAAAGATGGTCGACCATATTTATGTCGACACTGGGAAGCAGTGTCGACACATAAAGAAAATCGTCGACCTCAGCACTGGGAAGCAGTGTCGACATAGAGGAAGATAGTCGACTAGTGAAAGATAGTCAACCAGAGAAAGATTGTCGACACAGAGAAAAATAGTCGACTAGTGGAAGATAGTCGACTAGTGAAAGATAGTCGACCAGAGAAAGATAGTCGACTCACAGAAGAAGATAGTCGACCTCTACTGTGTCGACACTGGGTGGATGTGTCGACACCTTGAGATTGAGTCGACACATATTGGCAGGAGTCGACTATGCTTGTGTCGACACCAGAAGACTGAGTCGACACATTTTGGCAGAATTGAAGATTGATGTGTCGACACCTGAAGGCTGAGTCGACACATACTGAGTTCTGAATCTACAATAAATGTGTCGACACACAGGACTTGTGTCGACACACTGCAGAGTCTAGACCAAGTTATTTTCTGAAGAAGCTGTGTCGACTTAAAGGCAACTTAGTCGACATCATCAAAGACTGTGTCGACACCAAAGTCACTTGTGTCGACACAGATAGACAGATTGGTCTCGACACTTTCTAACCGACTGTCTCGACATTTTGCTGTCCAAGGCTAAGGTACAGGAACTGTTTGAAGACTTGACAGCTGTGAGTTGCCACCGTTTAACTGAAGCTGTCAGACCTGTCAGAAATCAGTTAGAAACTGGATCAGCCGGTTACCATGAAGAAAGTCTATAAATAGACATATTCAGAAGGAAATAAACAGTTAAGAAAGATAACAGAAGAAGATCTAAGAAGAAGAAACAAAAGGATTACGATTCTATTGAAGTTTCAATTCAAGAAAGTGCTAAGCTCTAAAGAAGATCTTCATCAGAAAATCTAAGAAGAAGTCTGAAGTATCAGAAAAGGTGTTGGATAGAGAGGGATCCAGTCATCTTGAAGAAGAAGAAGGAAGCCATCTGTGGTTTCTCAAGAAGCTGTTTGGAAATCAACTCAGCTAAGTTCAGATTCAAGAAGCTTTGAAGAAAGCTCAGATTCAGTTGATTACATCAGCTGATCAAGAAGTGTCTTGTCCTCTTCTCTCTCAACAAAGGCAAGACATTAAAATATCTTTTCTAAATTTCTGTAGGATCTGTTTACATAGATCTGAGTTGTAAGCCTGTGTTATAAAGGCTGAGTGTAGGAGAGGTGATCTATGAGTGGTAGGGCTATTTGCCTGAGTGTAGGAGAAGGTTATTCTCTGAGTGGTAGGCCTTGAGGCAAGGCTGAGGTAGGGCTGTTGAGCCTGAGTTATAGGAACCTATCCAGGTTCTGAGCTGTAGGATCTGAGGATCTGAGAATAGTGGAAGTTTGGCCGAATCTAGCATATTGCTAGATAGGTGAAGGGGGAAAGTGGATGTACCCAGACCTTAGGGAACCACTATAAAACATTGTGCAATCTGTGATGCTTAGTTTTCTGTGAATGTTGTGCTAGATGTTTTAATTTGCAATTGAATTCTGCCTAGAAGTATAAACAAGAAATTAGAACCTATTCACCCCCCCCCTCTAGGTGTTTAGGTTATCTTGAAAGTAAAACTATCAATATATATGCACATATATTCTTATGCATACACTTGCAGATTTTATAGAAGCATGGCTTCATTTCGCACTTGGTGCACCCTTTCTTATTACTCTGTTTGAGAATTCTTCTCTACCTATTAAAGTATGACTTTTTGCTGCGATTGGACAGCTTTTCTTTTTATAAGGGTTGGTAACCCATTTGTCTCTTTCGATTATTGCTACTAATGATCTTTGATTACCACTAGTTTATTCTTGCTGAGGTATTCTTTTTCTTTTGAATGCCTCAGGCTTGGAGCAGTAGCCGGTTGAGCGGCTAGTGTTGGTAGTTGCTGGTGTTTTGCAGTTGTTGCAGTTGTTCTTTTCTCATCATTGTGAGGTAGATCTGTTGTTTTATTTTTAGTTCAGACATACATGCTTTTTAGTGGGTTCGTGTCAGGTTGTTGACTCCCATTAGAGATTTTTGTATGGAATGTTAAGTGTTTGGTCCATTAATCCCAATGTCCCAGATTTGTAAGAAATCAAACAAGTCAATGATATACACACAGTTGTATTTGATGTATGTTTAAGATTATGCATGCAGGTTAGTCCTTATTACACTGATTGGACAAGTGGTCACAAGATAGGCATGTGGAGAGACTGAAATTCTGTTTAAGTTCATAGGCGTTGAGTGAAGCAAGCTCAACCAATGCCAGATGCCTTAAGAAAGGAAGCTACATAGAGAAATTAAATTAAGTCCATAGGCATTGAGTGAAGCAAGCTCAATCAACACCAGAAGTCAAGGCCAGATAATGACAAAGGCAGAAAAGCAGCTAAGTCCACATACGTTGAGTGAAGCCAGTTCACTCAACACCATACAGCTAAAAAGTGCTGAGACAAGTATGGACAGTCAAAGGCAAAGTTACAACAAGCATGAAAATCAACTAAGGCAAAAGGCATTGAGTGACATCAATTCACTCAACGCCATGCAGCATAATCCGTCGAGTAAAGCGGCCACATTCAAATCCCCAGAGTTTCTGGAAAAGAAAAATATACTAAGTACAAAGCATTGAGTGAAGCTTGGTCACTCAACGCCATAAAGTGTCTGTCAAATCCACAACAAATCTGTCAAAGAAACGACTAAGTTCAAAAGCATTGAGTAAAGCTAGTTCACCCAATGCCATCCTGATTCAGCCAAAACCTTGGAAGAAAGACGGAAACTTATAAGTACAAATAACATTGAGTGAAGTCAGCAAACTCAATGTCAAAGGAAGAGAGCATTGAGTCATGTTGCTGCTATCAATGCAGAATAAGAATCAAGGTTATGAATTACTTCCAGCACAAGCAACAGATTCTTGAAGATTGTTATTCTTGTTGTTGTGAAGAAGATAGGGCTGAGATTCTCTCAGCTTAGGAAGCAATTGACTCAGAGATTAATTTCTCTTGAGTCAAATCATTATTACTCTTCAATTTCTATAGGATTTGTATAAGATCTGTATTGTAAGACTAAATTATAAAGGCTGAGTGGTAGGATCCAGTCTTGGATCTATGTGATAAGGCTGTTTTCTCAGCCAGTGTTATAGGGCATTTGTGTCTGTAGTAGGTCATCAGGTGATTACAGAGTGGGTGGGTTGTGTGCCTGTGTTGTAAGTCTTAGTGGAGACTGAGAGATCCTGTGGGATCGTGTTATAATCTCTGAGGAGCCAAGTTATTGGAGAAGTGTCTTGTCTAACATTCTGATAGAAATGCAGGAGGGATAGTAGATGTATCCATACACTGGGGAACCACTATAAAAATCTGGTGTGCTGTGTGTGAATTTCTTAAAAGATAAAATAATCCCTCACAATAAAGCCTAACTCAGTTAAAGGCTTAAAGAACTCAAAAGATAATCCAAAAGATCTGAATAGCCTATTCACCACCACCCCCCACCCCCTCTAGGTGATTAGCTACCCTTGAATTCAAAGACTTTCAATTGGTATCAGAGGGAGGTTGCTCAAGAAAGGCTTAACAGTCTGAGTAGATCTCCAAGTGTAGCCGAGAAAAGATAAGTATGGGTTCAGGAGAGAACCATAAGGAACTAGGTTCTATGAAGCTTCCTCTATGCAGGAAAGAAAACATTGAAATCTGGAAAGAAAGTATCAGATTGTTTATGGAAGCATCAGACCCTAGGATTTATGTTACAGTATTAGAAGGACCACTCATCCCATTGAAGGTGTCTGTTCTTGATGAAAATGTCATGACTCCTAAGAATTATGCAGAAATGACTAAAGATGAAATTTTCTTGGCTGCAAAGGATAAGAGGGCGAAGAATATTATAGTTAGTGCAATAGATGACTCTACTTTTCAAAACCCGGTACACTGAAAGACCTCAAAGGAAATATGGGACACTCTAGTGATATACATGGAGGGTACTGAGGAAGTTAGAGATGATAGGAAGTCTATGCTCAATCAAGAATATGAGGCTTTCAAGCAGATCAAGGAGGAGACCATAGCTAGTTGCTATGAAAGGTTTCTCAGAACTATAAATAAGCTAAGGACCTATAGCTGGGTCTTTAGTAACTATGAGCTAAATGATAAGTTTCTTAGGTCTCTTACTAGAGACCGGGACACTATGATATGTGCCATTAGAGAAGTGGCAAAGCTGGCAGATACTCCACCATCCACTTTGTTTGGGAAGCTATTGTAGTATGAAATACAGCTGAATGTAAGGAAGGAGGAAGAAAAGACAAGCAAAGCTCAGGCCAAAGAATAAACTATGGCTTTCAAGGCAGATAGTTCCAAGAGGAGCAAAGAGAAGAATCCTTCTCTCCTAAGAAGGCCAGTTGAGTCTGATGATTCAGATCAAGATACATCAGAATGCAATATGTCTGATGAGGAATTTGCTGCTTTATCAAGGCAATTTATGAAGCTAATGAAGAGGAAGGGATGGAGAAGCAGACCTTCTTCTTCCTTACAAAATAAGGAGGACTACTACATAACCAAGAAGAAACTTTCCAAGGAAGGAAAGTATGACTCAAAACCTAGTAAACATATTACTAATAAGATTATTTGTTTTTGCTACAGCAAGCCAGGGCATGTTGTGGATGAATGTCCTGTAAAGAAGGAGGTTGATGAGAAAAATCATCACCATAAGAAGGGAAAGAAGGAGAAAACCTTCATTTCTAAGAAGGAGAAAAGCTAGACTAACTCATCCAGATGAAGCCTATATTGGGCTGATGGCTAGATTAGATGAGGAATCTTGCTAGGATCAGCCTGGTATATCTAAAGTACACTCTCCATTCAGCTCTTCATCTAAGTCAAGTTAAAAGACTGGTCCAGGTTTAGAAGCATTTTCATCTAAGAATGAAGGTGATTCTGAATCTGAGGATGACATCAATAAAGTGATAGATAAATATGGTGAACTTTTGAATGCATTTAAAAGAAGTAAGCAACTGTCAAAAAAGCAGGCTCAAGATATTACATCTCTTAAGCTTGTTGCTTCTCAGCACTCTGAGACAGCTATCATGCTAGAACAGAAAATTAGGGAAGTCAGTCAGTTGAAGACTATTACTATTATACAGATAGGCACCATAAAGTATAAGATTATCCTTATTAAGGATCTAAAAGAAAAGCTCCAAAGGGCGAAGAGAATTATGGCAAGTTTTTCTAAACCTAATTCAGTATTTCCCATTATTGACTCCTTCACCACTTTGAGAAATAAGAGTGGAGTTGGATTCAAGAGAAACACCAGAGCTACCTCTTTCAAAGGAAAGGGAAAATCTCTAGCTAAGTCACTGATTGCCTTTAAAAGGGTAATACTCCCGACTAACGGGTATGATCAGGACTCTATGTATAGTCACTGGAAGAATGGGAATTCTTCCTCGAAGGATACTAATATATCTTCCAATGTAAGGAGAAGAGGAATGGGGATGAGTGCCTTCAAGGCTGCTCATGAAGAAATACAAATAGCCCATCCTGGACCATTTGTCTTTGGTGTTCCGCCCCCCACTCTTAAGAATGGGGCAGTGAGCAAACATCAGACACAATCAGTAATGATTCATACTAAAGGTCAATCTTAAAACAAGCCTGATGTGGGTGTTTCTGATGCTATCAAGAGCACAATTTCTGCAAAGAAAATTACTATTGATGGCACTCAGAAAAAGCTAAATAAAGTTACTGAAAGACTTTCCTTCAGCCAGATAGTTGCTGAAAGAAATATGAAGAAGACTACTACTATTCCTTCTGGAAAGGTTGTTGTGGTTAACACAGTCACTAGACCAGCTCAGAAAAGAAGGTATAACCTTTATGAGTTCTGGTGTTATGGCAAGATAGGGTATTTTTCCATTGACTGTTGGCATAATTCTAGTGTGCCTAGAGCTAAAGTAAGTCTACCAGTCAGAAAAACTGCTGGTAGACATGTTCATTTTGAGACTAACATGTACGTAGGACCAATAAATATTATGTTCCTAAGGTAAAATAAACATGTTTTGTAGGTTATTTCAAGTTTCCATACCCTTATATGGTACTTAGACAGTGGTTGCTCCAGGCACATGACTGGAACAAAGAGCAATTTGAGGGATTTCATTCTAGTGAAGGACTGACCAAAGGTGATCTTTGGTGGATCAGACAAAGGGATTACCAGAGGTTATGGTAAGATCTCAACTGGCTTAGTCACTTTCACAAAAGTATCTTATGTGGAAGGGTTGCAACACAACCTTATAAGCATAAGCCAACTTTGTGATCTTGACTATCACATTTCATTCCACAAGGATGAGTGCCACATAAAGAAGTCAAGTGACCAAGAGGTCATCTTGACAGGCACTAGGAGTGGGAATGTGTACTTTTTAAATTTTCTTTGTGTAAATTAAGACTCTTCCATATGCCTAGTTGTAAATGAGAAAGACTCACACTGTGTCAAATGGCACAAGAGGCTAACTCATTTGAACTATAAGACCATATGCAAGCTCTTCAGTAAAGAGATAGTTAAAAAAAGGTCCTAAAATGGTATGCACTAAGGAAGGCATTTGTTTTGCATGCCAAAAGGGTAAGCAAACCAAAGCTTCTTTTAAAATCATTGGGACTAAAGACTCTCTGAGGTGTTTATACCTCCTGTATATGGACTTATTTGGTCCTATGTCAATTCATAATCTTGGCAAGAAAGTCTACATCTTTGTGGTTGTTGATGAATTTTCAAGATTTACTTGGGTTTTCTTTTTAAGGAAAAAATCGAAAACCCCTGATGTCTTCAAGACATTTGTCAAACAAATACAGAATAAATTGAACAGTTCTGTGGTCAGAATCAGAAGTGATCATGGAACTGAGTTTCAATCTGAATGCATGAAAACGTTTTGTGAAGAACTTGGGATTCATCAAGATTTTTCCACTCCAAGAACACCCCAGCAAAATAGGATTGCTGAGAGGAAGAATTGGACTCTCAAAGAAGTTGCAAGGACATTACTGAATGACACATCTCTCCTAGAATATTTCTGGGCTGAGGCAGTAAACACTGCTTGTCATGTTCTCAACAGGGCTTCTATCACCAAGAGCCAAAAAAGACTCCTTATGAGATATTGAAGTGCAGAAAACCAAACCTTGCATATCTCCGAATTTTTGGCAGCAAATATTATGTTCTTAATAATGGGAAATCCTATAAAACTAAGTTTGTTTGCTAAGTCCTATGAATGGATCTTTATTGGGTACAAGAATCATAGTAAGGCTTATAGGATCTACAACTTGACAATTCAAGTTGTAGAGGAGTCAGTGTTTGATGAATCAAACATGATTAATAATGAGCTGTCAAGCTTCTTTTCTAGTCCTACATACACAAAAGTGATGATGGATAAGCTGACTATTAAGGAAGTTAAACCTATAGTTCAAGAAAAAGATGAAAGTGTGTGCATTCCAGAGGAAGCACAAGGCACACAAGAAGTGGATGATGTTCAACAAGATGGAGACTTTGAAGCACAGAATGTTGAAGGAAGATTGCCTCCAGCAGTCAGACATTTGAAGGATCATCCAGGCCACCAGATCATTGGTGATGCAAGTCAAGGTGTAGTGACAAGGTGCAGATATCTCAACACAGCAATGTACTCTAGTTTTTTATCACAAGTAGAGCCCAAAAAGTTTGAAGAGGAAAATATGGATCAGTTTTGGATTGTATCTATGCAAGAAGAATTGAACAAGTTTAAGATGTGTAAGGTCTGGAAGCTGGTTCCCAGACAACAAGGACATAATGTCCTTGGAACCAAGTGGATCTATAGGAATAAACTTGATGAAATGGCATTATAACCAAAAACAAAGCTAGACTAGTAGCTCAGGGGTACAGGCAGGAAGAAGGTATTGACTTTGATCAAACCTTTGCCCCTGTAGCAAGACAAGAAGCCATCAGACTGTTCCTTGCATATGCCGCATACCAAGGTTTCAGAGTTTACTAGATGGATGTGAAATCAGCCTTCCTGAATGGAGACTTGAAGGAAGAAGTCTATGTTTAACAACCTCAAGGTTTTGTTGCTCCAAACCAATCAAATTTTGTTTATAGACTTAGGAAAGCTTTATATGGGTTGAAACAAGCTCCTAGAGCATGGTATGAAAACCTATCTAGCTTCCTCATTAAGAAAAAATTCTTAAGGGGGAAGTTAGACAAGAACATATTTCTAAGGGAATATAAGGGCAAGATCATTCTAGTACAGATATATGATGATGACATTATCTTTGGATCTACTAATGACAAACTTTGCAGAAAGTTTGCCAAACTTATGCAAGAGAAGTTTGAGATGAGTAGTATGGGTGAACTTAAGTTCTTCTTAGGTTTATAAGTAAGACAGACTGACAATGGGTTATCCATATCTCAGTCTATGTTTACTAGAGAATTGATTAAGAAATTTGGGATGGATAATACCTCCACCATGAAAAATCCCATAGGGTCAAACATGTCTTTAGACAAAGATGAGATAGGGAAACCTGTTGATCAAACTTTGTATAGAGGGATAATTGGCTTCCTTCTATTCCTAACTGCTAGAAGGTCAGACATTATGTATGATGTATGTGTCTGTGCTAGATATCAGGCATGCCCAAACATTATGCTTCTAAGAGAATTTTGAGATATCTAAAGGGCACACCAGACTTTGTCCTTTGGTACCCTAAGAATAGGGATTTTGAACTAATAGGCTTTTCAGGTGTAGACTTTGCAAGCTGTAGAGAAGACGGGAAAAGCACATCAGGCTCCTGTCAGTTTCTGGGAAAAAGGCTAGTGGCATGGAGCAGCAAGAAGCAAACAAGTGTTTCTATTTCTACTGCAGAGTCGGAATACATAGCTGCAGGGAGCTGTTGTGCGTAATTGTTGTGGATCCAACATCAACTTCAGGATTATAACATTCAGCTAAGTAAAAGCTCTTTATTTTGTGATTCTACTAGTGCAATCTCTATAGCTAGGAATCCTGTCTCATATAGTAGGACTAAGCACAAAGAGATTAGATATCACTTTATAAGAGAGCATATGGAATATGAAGATATTAGTCTTCAGCTTGTTCCAACAGACAAGCAAGTGGCTGACATTTTCACCAAGCCACTAGATGAAGCAAAGTTTGACACCTTCAAGTTTGAGTTGGGAATGTTGAACTTGTTATAGCTTCAGTTGCTCTTCATATTGTTTTGCTGCAGGAAATACTTCATCTTGCAGGATGGAGTAGAATGAATATCAAAAAGGTTGATAGAAGTTGCTCTTAGTGAGGGGGAGCAAGTCCAGCATTATTGGGTTATCTTTAATCAAAAAGGGGGAGAAGATAACCAGAGATGGCCAGCTTCTCCCTAACTATTCTACAGAAGTCAAAAAGGGGGAGAAGAAGAAGCAAATCAGGGGGAGCAGCAAGGGAAACTGCCAAATGGTATGCAGATGGTGTTCCCATTGAAAGTCTTTGTTTTCAAGGTAGCTTACAACCTAGGGGTAAATAGGTTATCTCACTGATATTATTAGCTTTTAATTTTATCTTCCTTAGTGCTTAGTGTGTTGCCAGTAATTAGCTTTCAAGTACCTGTACAAAGAAAACAACACAAAAAAGCACACACAGATTTATAGTGGTTCCCCAACTTTTGGGTACATCCACTCTCCTCCCACCTTGCCAACTTCCTATTAGTTAAGGCACTTCTCCAAACCACTGCTTCAAAGATCTTACACCTCAGATCCCTCAGGATCCTCAGTCTCCTCCAAGACTTACAACTCATACACAAGAGCCTACAACTCGGTTATTATAAGATCACCTACCTTAGGCCAAATACCCTACACTCAGGCTAGGAGGATAGCCCTATCTCAGATCATTAGGGATCCTACCTCAGACCCAAAGTTCCTACTCTCTGAGAGTATTCCTCTCCTATAGCTCAGTGATAAATTAACCACCTACCTCTGATCCAAACTGGATCCTATAGCTCAGGCAAATTTTCCCTACCTCAGGATTAGAGAGCCCTACAACTCATATCAAAAAGGATCCTACTGGACTGAAATAAATTTATATTTATCACAGAGAAAATTCTCTGTGATAACCCCTTGAGCTGAGTTATCTCAGCTCTAAATTTCTTCACAGCTACATGGATCTTGAGCTTGAAGTAACATGCAATAAAACTGCTCTGCTTCCTCTTCCTTCCCAGGACAGAATAAGCAACTTTGTTCTTTCTTCTTCTCAGCTTTAAAAGTAGATCTTTAGATTTGAGCTTGCTGAACTGAGAAGCAACTTGAACTGTAGAAATATTTTCTCTATTTTTGCTCCTCCCTCAGAAGAAAGACTTCTGAACTTGCTGGTGTAGGTGAAGATGGCACCAGCTAACTGAACTTTTGGTCCTTGCAGGAAGACTTCAAGCTTTTTCTCGGCAGTAATGTCGAGGAAGATGAAGTCCAGCCACAACTTTTAAAATCAATAAAGCCCTAAATGTTATTTGCGTCTTGGAAAATCTTTTCCTTTTGCATTTTTCCGATCAATGACTCTTAGCAATCAGTGGGGCCCACCTGCAGCTTCCAGCTGCACCTTGCTTTAACGGAAGAAGACGTACAGTAGCTTTTCGGTAAAGTTTGTTGTGTCCTTTAGCTTATCCATACTTGATTTGAAATTAGTTGACTCTGTCAATTTTGCTGATTTTGCTGACGTCAGCACTTGTGAACTTAGCAAAAATCGAGCATTTGTAGAATAGTCATTGAGTGAATGAGCTTCACTCAATGCTAAGACACTTAGACATAATTCTATCTATGTAGGCGTTGACAGCATTGAATGAGAAAGCCTCACTCAATGCTTTTTTTTGCCTTAGCTTATTCTTCATCCTTTTCTGCATGCTTGGCGTTGAGAGGGTTGAGTGAGCACGCCTCACTCAACGCCTTGTTCCTTAGCCATGCTTTTTGTATTTTATGCGTTGAGAGCATTGAGTGAGCACTCCTCACTCAACGCTTTCTACCTTAATCAATTTCTTGCTTCTTCAGCATCTTAAGCATTGAGAGAGTTGAGCGATCACGCCTCACTCAACGCTTTTTGCTTTAGCCAGATTTTTTGAGTCATGGCATTGAGAGTGTTAAGTGATCTTGTTTCACTCAATGCTTTCTGCCTTAACCAGATTTTCTGCTCCTTGGCGTTGAGTGAGTAAGCTCCACTCAATGCATTTGTACTTAGCAAAATTTCTACGTCTGAAAACTCAGGTTCTGACTGAATAATGTTCAGTCAACGGTTTATCATATGGCGTTAAGTGAGCTTGCCTCACTCAACGCCTGTGGACTTAGTCAAATATCAGCATAGATTTTCTATGCCTTTGACTTACAAGGCAATACTCAATGAATATAGAGTATGGCGTTGAGTGAGTGATACTATACTCACTCAACTCCTATGGACTTAGCCACTTTTCTTCCCATTTCTTCTTATGTTGTTACTGCATCAGCCTGTCTCACATCCTTTTGTTGTATGGCATTGAGTGAGTTGACTTCACTCAATGCTTGTGTACTTAGCCACTTTCTCAGTTTGCCACTACTTTGGCTTTGACTATATAGGCTCCACTCAACGTTATAAGTCATCTTGCATTGAGTGAGTAACCTTCACTCAACTCCTGTGGACTTAGACAAATTTCTATCTATCGACAACTTAGGTAAGTGTTTACCTGACCTGGACACTTAGGCTACCTGTCCCATCATTATTGCTTGGACATCCCCCCATTCATGAACTCAGGCACTCATTAAATACAACTTTTTGTATATTATTAACAAGATTGAATTCCTCAAATATAGGACATTGTGGGCAATGGACCCAATAATCTCCCCCTATTTGAGGTAGTCAAAACCCTTAAGCAAATGAGTCAATAATGAGTCAATGACATACATAGTAATATGCAGCAATAAGAATTTAAAAAGCATATAACTAGGGAGTGATTTATAGTTACCACACCTCCTTGCCTGTAGGATAAACATTACTACACCTGCTCCCCATGAATTGATGCTATCATTTTTGATCATACGCCTGATCATCTTTTCCTCCCCATTTTTGACTTCAGCAAATAGCCAATAAGGTTCTTATCATCTACTCCCCCTTTTTGATTATAGGTAGGTAGCAGGTGATCCTCATGAGAGTGCTGGAGCAATGCTGGACATGCTCCCCCTTAACAGATGCATCATCTATCATTTTTCTTGGTATACACACTAGTCTATATTAGTCTGGACAGCAGTTGACCATGATGCTACTGAAGGTATATCACATCAAGAGTGTCCATTTTACTGAGGAACAATTCCATCTGCAAGATACAAAATAACCTGCAACTAAATGAGGAGAAACTGAAGCTATACTAGGTTTAACATACCCAAATCAAACTTGAAGGAGTTAAACTTTGCTTCATCTAGTGGCTTAGTGAAGATGTCATCACTTGGTTGTCGGTTGGGGCAAACTCAAGGTTGATATCTTCACATTCCACATACTCCCTAATGAAATGATATATGATCTCAATGTGCTTAGACCTGTTATGGGAGACAGGATTCCTATCAATTGAAATAGCACTAGTAGAATCACAGAATATAGGACTTCTACTTATTGAAGGTTGTAGTCCTGGAGCTGATGCTGGATCCACAGCAACTGAGCACAGCAGCTACCTGCTGAGATGTACTCTAACTCTACAGTTGAAATTTCAACACTAGTATGCTTCTTGTTGCTCTATGAAATTAGTCTTACACCTAGGAATTGACAGGTGCCAGAAGTGCTCTTCTTGTCCTCTTTGCAACCTATAAATTCTGCATCTGAATAGCCAGTTAGTTCAAAATCCCCATTCCTAGGGTACCACAGGCCAAGATCTAATTTGCCCTTAAGATACCTTAGAATTTTCTTTGCAGCAGAGTAATGAGATTCTTTGGGGCAAGCCTGATACCTAGTAAAAACACATATAGCATACATGATGTCTGGCCTACTTACAGTTAGATAGAGAAGGGAACTAATTATCCACCTATATAAAGTTTCATCAACAGGTTTTCCTGTCTCATCTTTGCATATGGGCATACTTGGCCCCATGGGAGTTCTTATGGTGGAGGAAGTCTCCATACCAAATTTCTTTATTAACTCCCTGGTAAACTTAGACTGGGATATGGACAAGCCAGCATCAGCCTGTCTTACTTGGAGACCCAAGAATAATTTAAGTTCACCCATACTGCTCTTCTCAAACTTCCCCTACATAAGTTTGGCAAACTTCCTGTAGAGGTTGTCATCAGTAGATTCAATGATGATGTCATCTACATAGATCTAAACTAGGATGATCTTGCCCTTAGATTCTCTTAGGAATAGGGTCTTATCTATCTTCCCCCTTGAGAATTTGTTCTCAATGAGGAAGCTAGATAGAGTCTCATACCATGCTCTAGGAGCTTGCTTTAGCCCATATAGAGTTTTCCTAAGTCTTTAAACAAAATCAGGAGAGTTAGAAACTACAAAACCTGGAGGCTGCTCAACATAGACTTCCTCTTTTAAGTCTCCATTCAGGAAGGCTGACTTCACATCCATCTTGTAGACCTTGAATCCCTTGTGTGCAGCATATGCAAGGAATAATCTTATGGCCTCCAACCTTGCTATAGGGGTAAAGGTTTGATCAAAATTAATGTCTTCTTCCTATATGTACCCCTTAGCTACTAATCTTGCTTTGTTCTTGATTATAATGCCATTTTCATCAAGTTTGTTTCTGTAAATCCACTTGAATCCAATGACATTATATCCATGAGGTCTAGGAACCAACTTCTAGACTTTACATCTTTTGAACTGGTTCAGTTCCTCTTGCATAGCCACTATCCAGAATTGATCTATGTTGGCCTCTTCAAACTTCTTTGGCTCCACTTGTGACAGGAAGCTTGCATACATAGTTGTATTCAGATTTCTACTTCTTGTCACTACTCCATGGCTTAGTTCACCAATGATTTGGTGAACATGATGGTCTCTTAAATGCCTAATTGTTGGAGGTAATCTTCTTTCAGCAATAGCTTCAGGAACGATCTCTTTCTCATCATCCACTGCTCCAAGTGTGTCTGGTAGACCTTATGGAGTATCCACTTCATCTTGGATAACTGGTTCTGCCTCCTTGATGGTTAGATTGTCCATCATCTGTTGTGTATCTGCAGTTCTGGAAGAGGAGCTTGGAAGCTCCCTATTAATCATGCTAGACTCATCAAAGAATACATGCACAGACTCTTCTACAACTTAGCTTTTCATGTTGTATACCATATAGGCTTTACTATGATTAATGTACCCAACAAAATCCTATCAAAGTACTTGGCAGCAAATTTAGTCACATAAGACTTTCCATTATAGAGCACATAGCACTTACTACCAAAGATTCTGAGATAGCCCAGATTTGGTTTTCTGCCCTTCAAGATCTCATAGGGAGTCAGCTTATGGATTTTGGTGATATAGGCCCTGTTGAGGACATGATATGTTGTATTTACTATCTCAGCCCAGAAATATTCTTGGAGAGATATGACATACAATAAGGATCTTCTAGCCTCTATGAGAGTTCTGTTTTTCCTCTCAACAATCCCATTTTGCTGGGGAGTTCTGGGAGAAGAAAATTCTTGATGAATCCCTTGCTCTTCACAGAACTCTGTCATGCCTTTAGATAGGAATTCAGTTCCATTATCACTTCTGATTTTGACCATAGAATTGTTAAACTCATTCTGGACTTACTTGACAAACTTGATGAAGATATCAAGGGTCTCATTCTTTTTCTTGAGAAAGAACACCCAAGTAAACTTGGAATAGTCAGAAACCACCATAAGGGTGTAGACTTTCCTACTAAGACTATGAACAGGCATAGGACCAAATAGGTCCATATGCAAGATGTATAAGCACCTTAAAGAGTCTTTCAAACTAGTGCCCTTGAAGGAAGCTTTGGTCTACTTACCCTTTTGGCAAGCTGAGCAAATGTTATCCTTGTTGCATTTCCCATTTGGACCATTCCTAACTAACTCTTGACAAAAGAGCTTGCCAATAGTCTTATATTTCAAGTGAGCTGGTCTCTTGTACCACTCGACACAATATGAGACCTTTTCATTTGCTACAAGACAAATAGGAGAATCTGAGTCGAGACATAGAAAGTTTAAACATTAAACATTTCCACTCTTAGTGCCTGTCAAAATGACCTCTTAGTCACTTGACCTCCTAATTAGGCACTCATCCTTATGGAAGACAATATCATAGCCAAGATAAGAGAGTTGGCTTATGCTTATAAGGTTGTGTAGCAACCCTTCAACATAAGCCACTTTTGTGATAGTGACTATGTCATTGGTAATCTTACCAAAGCCTCTAGTTACCCCTCTATCAAAACCACCAAATATAACCTTGGGTCCATTTTTCACTAGGGTGAACTCCTTCAAGTTGCTCCTTCAAGTTGCTCCTTGTCCCAGATATGGCCACTTGAACTAACCTGCATTAAGAAGTTAACTTTACCTTAGGACCCCAATTTCTATTGGGTCCTAGGTGCACATTAGTTTGAACTTGAACATGTCCACCAACAAGTTTTCTGACTGGTGGACTGAGTCTAGCTCTGACCACATTAGGATTGTGCCAGCAGACAATGGCATAATGGCCTACCTTGCCATAGCACCAGCAGTCATGTATGTTGTATCTTCTTTTCTGAGTAGGCCCTGCAGTTGATTTGACTGTAGTCTTGATAGAAGGAAGTGGTGCAACAGCCATTTTCTGATTCCTTTCAGCATAGATTTGACTGAAGGTTAGTCTTTTTGCTAGCTTGTGTTGCTTGTTCTGGATCCTAACAATAGCATATTTCTTTTCAGACAGAGTGCTCTTGATAGAATCAAAAACAGCCATATCAGGCAAGCTAACAGACTGACCCTTAGTCAGATTCTGTGCTGACAGGTACTGAAAATTTACTGCAGCGACATTTTTGAGTGAGGGGGCTGTAGCACCAAAAACAAATGGTCCATGATCGTCCATTTGAATTTCTTAATGGGAAGCCTCAAAGGCACTTACCCAGCTATACCTTCCACAATGGCTAAGAACATCTTTTGTTCTACTTATGGAAGCACCATTCATATATTGACCATATATACTTTCCTGGTCATACTTATTTGAAGGGAATATCACCCTCTTGAATGGGATAGGTGTCCTAGATGTCATAGGAACAACTAGAACTTTCCCTTTCCCTTTAGGATGGGAAGTTCTTGTGTTACCCTTGAAGCCCAACCCCTTCTTACCCTTCTGTGAGAAGAAGGATTCTATCAAGGGCAACACTGTATTGGGCTAAGAGAAACTGGCCACAATACCTTTATCCCTCTGGAGCTTTTCTTCAAGATCTCTAATGAGACTATTCTTGCTCTTGATAGTCTCCATTTGGATGCCTGATAGGGTTTTCAGTTGATTTAGTTCCCTCATGGTCTGATTCAGCACAAAAGCTATTTTAACAAGCTGAGAAGCAACAGGATGAAGAGACAAAATCTCCTTAGCCTGCTTCTTAGTCAACTTCTTGCATTTCTTAAAGGCATCCAGAAGTTCACTATATCTGTCAATCAGTTGATTGACATCACCTTCTGAGCAAGAATCATCTTCACCATTAGATGAAGAGGCTTCATCATAGGTACTTGTCTCATACCTAGATACAGAACTGGATAGGGAATATACATGACTTTAACCAGGCTAATCCTGGCTGCCCTCATCATTAGTCATGCCCATCAGCCCATGGCAGCTGTAGGCATCTTCTTCATCATCATCCAGCTCTGAGTCACTCTCCAACAGTGTCAGAGGGGCTCTGACTCCTATCCTTGCAGTAGGATAGTCTTTATCTGCTGAAACAGTTTCCTATTCAGCAGCAATAGTAACTAACCCAATATAGGCTTCCTCTTCTTCAGACTCATATGATGATGAGTCTGTCAAGCTCTTATCTTTCTTAGCCACAAGGGACTTTTCTTTCTTACCCTTATTCTTTTCATGAGATTTCTTCTCACCATCCTCTCTTCTCTTCACAGGGCAATCAGCAATGACATGCCCAAGCTTGTTGTAGCAGTAACAGACAATATTAAATGAATTCTGTTTACTGGGTTTAGAGAATATATGTCCTCCTTAGAGGTTTTCTTCCAGTGATGAGCTGAGGTGAAGGGCCTACTCTTCAAGTGCTTCTTCTTCATCAGCTTATGGAGCTGCCTGGAGAAAATTGCAAAATCCTCATCATACATACTACTGTCTGATGCCTCTGATTCAGAGCAGTCTGAATTTTTTGGTCTTCTTGGAGGAGAAGAGGTCTTTCTCCTACTTTTCCTTGTGGCTTCTGCTTTGAAAGCCACAATCTTATCTTTGGCTTGAGAGTTGTTGTTGGTCTCTTCCTCTTTCCTGACTGTTAGCTGCATCTCATAAGAGAGTAGTTTTCCAAATAGGGTGTTAGGTGGAGTGTAACCCAGCTTAGCCATTTCTTTGACTGCACATATCTTTGTGTTACAGTCTCTGGTGAGAAACCTGAGGAGCTTATCATTTAGCTCATAATGACTAAAGACCCTTCCATAGGTCCTTAGCTCATTTACTATCCTAAAGAATTTTTCATAGCAGGTGGTTATGTTCTTTCCCTTGGACTGTCTGAAGGCCTCATACTCCTGGTTGAGCATAGACTTTCTATCATCCCTGGCCTCCTCTGTGCCTTCCATATAGATCACCAGAGTGTCCTACATCTCCTTTGCAGTTGTGCAGTGAATCAAATTCTGAAGGGTAGAATCATCAATTGCACTGACAATGACATTCTAAGCCCTCTCATCCATAGTGGCAAGAATGACTTCATACTTTGTCATCTCATCATAAGTCTTGGGTGTCTGGATGTTTGCATCCAGGGCAGACACTTTCATGGGGATGAAAGGTCCTTCTTTAACAGTTATAAAGATTCTAGGGTCAGCTACTTCTATGAACAGCCTGACCCTCTCCTTCCATATGCCAAATCTCTCCTTCATGCAGATAGGAAGCTTCATGGCACCCAGCTCCTTATAGTTCATTCCTGAACCCATAAGGATAGTCTATAGCTACCTTGGAAGATCACTCAGATGGTTAGATCCTTTTTGAGCAACCTCCCTCTGATAGCACTTGAAAGTCTTTATTTTCAAGGTAGCTTTCAACCTATGGGTGAATAGGTTGTCTCACCGATATTATTAGCTTTTAATTTTATCTTCCTTAGTATTTAGTGTGTTGGAAGTAATTAGCTTTCAAGTACCTGCACAAAGAAAACAACACAAAAAGAACACACACATTTATAGTGGTTCCCTAACTTTTGGGTACATCCACTCTCCTCCCACCTTGCCAACTTCCTGTTAGTCAAGGCACTTCTCCAAACCACTTCTCTAAAGTTCTTACACCTCAGATCCCTCAGGATCTCTCAGTATCCTCCAAGACTTACAACTCATCCACAAGAGCCTACAACACAGTAATTAACAGATCACCTACCTTAGGCAAAAGGCCCTACACTCAGGCTGGGAGGATAGCCCTATCTCAGATCATTAGGGATCCTACCTTAGACCCAAAGTTCCTACTCTCTGAGAGTATTCCTCTCCTACAGCTCAGTGATAAATTAACCACCTACCTCCGATCCAAACTGGATCCTACAGCTCAGGCAAATTTGCCCTACCTCAGGCTTAGAGAGCCCTACAACTCATATCCAAAAGGATCCTACCGGAGTGAAATAAATTTATATTTATCACAGAGAAAATTCTCTGTGATAACCCCTTGAGCTGAGTTATCTCAGCTCTAAATTTATTCACAGCTACATGGATCTTGAGCTGGAAGTAACATGCAATAAAACTGCTCTGCTTCCTCTTCCTTCCCAGGCCAGAAACAACAACTTTGTTCTTTCTTCTTCTCACCTTCAGAAGTAGATCTTCAGATTTGAGCTTGCTGAACTGAAAAGCAACTTGATCTGTAGAAACTTGTTCTCTGTTTCTGCTCCTCCCTCAGAAAGAAGACCTTCTAAACTTACTGATGTAGGTGAAGATGGCACCAGCTAACTGAACTTTTGGTCCTTGCAGGAAGACTTCAAGCTTTTTCTCAGCAGTAATGGCGAGGAAGATGAAGTCCAGCCGTAAATTTTTAAATCGATAAAGTCCTAAAAGTTATTTACATCTTAGCCAATCTCTTCCTTTTGTAGTTCGCCGATCAATGGCTCTTAGCAATTAGTGGGGCCCACCTGTAGCTTCCAACTGCACCTTGCTTTAACAGAAGAAGACGTACAATAGCTTCTTGGCAGAGTTTGTCATGTTCTGTAACTTCTCCGCACTTGATTTGAAATTAGTTGACTCTGTCGATTTTGCTGATTTTGCTGACGTCAGCACTTGTGGACTTAGACAAATTCGAGCATCTGTAGAATAGGCATTGAGTGAATGAGCTTCACTCAATGGCAAGACATTTAGATAGAATTATGTCTATCTAGGCATTGAAAGTGTTGAGTGAGCACGCCTCACTCAATGTCTTGTTCCTTAGCCATGGTTTTTGTATTTTAGGCATTGAGAGCGTTGAGTAAGCACTCCTCACTCAATGCTTTCTGCTTTAATAAATTTCCTTCTTCTTCAGCATCTTAAGCGTTGAGAGCATTGAGTGAGCATGCCTCACTCAATGCTTTTTAGCTTTAGCCAGATTTTCTGAGTCATGGCATTGAGAGTGTTGAGTGACCATGTCTTACTCAACTCTTTCTGCCTTAGCTAGATTTTTCTGCTCCTTGGCATTGAGTGAGTAAGCTCCACTCAACGCTTTTGGACTTAGCCAAATTTTTTATGTCTGAAAACTCAGGTTTTGACTGAATGATGGTAAGTCAATGCTTTATCACATAGCATTGAGTGAGCTTGCCTCACTCAACGCTTGTGAACATAGTCAAATATCAGCACAGATTTTTTGTGGATTTGACTTACAAGGCTATACTCAACGAATATAGAGTATGGCGTTGAGTGAGTGATACTCACTCAACGCCTGTGGACTTAGCCACTTTTCTACCCATCTCTTCTTAGGCTGTTACTGCATCAACCTGTCTCACGGCCTTTTGTTGTATGACGTTGAGTGAGTTGACTTCACTCAACACTTGTGGACTTAGCCACTTTATCAGCTAGCCACTACTTTGGCTTTGACTATATAGGCTCCACTCAGCGCTATAAGTCATCAGGCATTGAGTGAGTAACCTTCACTCAATGCATGTGGACTTAGACAGATTTATGTCTATCCACATCTTATGTTAGTGTTTACCTGACCTGGCCACTTAGACTACATATCCCATCATTATTGCTAGGACATCCCTGCATGCATGAACTCAGGCACTCATCAAATACTACTTTATTTATATCATTGATAAGATTGACTTCCTCAAATCTAGGACATTGTGGGAAATGGACCCAACACACATACAAAGGGAAAAGGTGAACCATGCCCATACAGAAAAGAAGGGGGAGCAAGTGATGCTCACTATACTAGCAGAAAATGGGAAATGTGGTAACCCTGGCAACCCTTAACTCTCTTAGAGTTAATATGTTGTTGTATTTTGTTGCTGCATATGTTAGTGTATATCATTGACAAAGATTTTTCAAGTGGTGTTTTGACTTCTTGAAATAGGGGGAGATTGTTGGGTCCATTGATCCCAATGTCCCAGATTTGTAAGAAGTCAAACAAGTCGATGATATATGCATAGTTGTATTTGATGTATGTTTAAGTTCATGCATGCAAGTTAGTCCTTATTAAACTAATTGGACAAGTGGTCACAAGATAGGCATGTGGAGAGACTGAAATTCTGTCTAAGTCTACAGGCGTTGAGGATGCAAGCCCACTCAATGCCAGATGCCTTTAGAAAGGAAGTGGGACAGAGAAATTCCACTAAGTCCACAGGTATTGAGTGAAGCAAGCTCACTCAACGCTAGAAGTCAAGGACAGTTGATGACAAAGGCAGAAAAATAGCAAAGCCCACAGGCGTTGAGTGAAGTCAGTTCGCTCAACACCATACAGCTAAAAAGCGTTGAGACAGGTGTGGACAGTCAAATGCAAAGTTTTAGCAAGCAGGAAAATCGACTAAGGCAAAAAAGCGTTGAGTGATGTCAACTCACTCAACGCCATGCAGCATAATTCGTCGAGTAAAGCTGCCACAGTCAAAGCCCTAGAGTTTCTGGCAAAGAAAAATATACTAATTCTAAAAGCATTGAGTGAACCTTGGTCACTCAATGCCATACAGTGTCTGTCAAAGCCACAACAAATCTGTCAAAGAAATTCGAGTAAGTTCAAAAGTGTTGAGTGAAGCCAGTTCAGTCAACGTCATGTTGATTCAGTCAAAGCCTTGGAAGAAAGACAGAAAATTCTAAGTACAAATAGTGTTGAGTGAAATCAGCTCACTCAACACCAAAGGAAGAAAAATTTCAGTCATGCTTCTATTGTCAATGCCAAAGAAGAAAATGGAATTTGGCTAAGGAAAAAGCATTGAGTAAAGCCAGTTCACTCAACGCCTAGTCAAATGTTGAGGCTAAAGGAGAAAGCGTTGAGTGTAGTCAACACACACAATGCCTTCATGCAGAGCAGAATTAATCTAAGTCCTGAATCGTTATGTGAAGCCAGTTCACTCAACGCTCTCAATGCCATAGTTGCAGAAAGGGCTAAAGATCAAGCTAAGACAAAAAGCATTGAGTGAAGCTTATACACTCAACGCTATCAACGCCTAGAGCTGTAGAAGGATGCAGAATGTTGACTAAGTTAAAAGCGTTGAGTGGAGCTTACTCACTCAACGCCTAGCAGAGCATGAAATTTTCTAAGTCCGGATTTGTTGAGTAAAACTTTTTCACTCAACGCACTCAATGTCTTGCTAGTTGTCTGAAATTTTCTAAGTCCAGAATGGCTGACGTCAGCAAAGTAAACAAAATTCAAAATGATTAAGGAAGAGCTATAATTCATTACTAACGTCATCTTTAGTCTCATTCTGTAAAACTAAGGATATAATCAGTCGTTAAAGTATCAACATGTGTCAATCAACTCGCTCGATGACAGGATTATAAATAGAAGATGAGATCTGGATCGAAAAAAATTTCTGAGGGATCAATTCATTACGAAAAATTTTTGCAAGGGTTCGTCTTCTTACCCCGCCATTACTGCAGAAACAAGAAGATCGTATCGACGATTCTGAAGGGTTTCTGAGTTAGCTGTGGTGATCAACATCTACTACAGCAAGATCATGGGATTTCTCTGAGGAAAAAGAATCAGTCTAGGTTAGACCTAGCTGAAATTGCTTCAAGATCTAAGTCGGGCTGAATTTGAAGATCAATCTCTTGATCTGTGAAGAAGAGGTAGAGCAGTCTGTGTTCTGCAAAACAGGTTAGATGATTGAAGATTGTTCTTCTTTCTCCTTCATCAGTAGAATCAGAATCAAGGTTTTGAGTTACTTCTAGCACAAGCATCAGATTCTTGAAGATTATTATTCTTGTTGTTGTGAAGAAGATAGGGCTGAGATTCTCTCAGCTCAGGAAGCAATTGACTCAGAGAATAATTTCTCTTGAGTCAAATCAACATTACTATTCAATTTCTGTAGGATCTATTTAAGATCTGTGTTGTAAGCCTAAATTATAACGGATGAGTGGTAGGATCTAGTCTTTGATCTATGTGATAAGGTTGTTTTCTCAGCCAGTGTTGTAGGGCATTTGTGCCTGTAGTAGGTGATCAGGTGATTACTAAATGGGTGGGCTGTGTGCATGTGTTGTAAGTCTTAGTGGAGACTGAGAGATCCTGTAGGATCGTGTTGTAATCTATGAGGAGGCAAGTTATTGGAGAAGTTCCTTGTCTAACATTCTGTTAAAAAGGCGAGAGGGATAGTGGATATACCCATACACAGGGAAATCACTATAAAAATCTGGTGTGCTGTGTGTGAATTTCTTGAAAGCTAAAATTATCACTCACAACATAGCCTAACTCAGTTAAAGGCTAAAAGAACTCAAAAGAGAATCGAAAAGATTTTAATAACCTATTCACCCCCCCCCCCCCCCCTTCTAGGTGATTAGCTACCCTTGAATTCAAAGATATTCATTAAGTACTTGCTAGCTGCTAAGTCTATTTTGATTGAATTATTAGTTTACTTGCTCTCTGTGAAAGTTTTATGCTAGGATTGCATGTTAGTTATTTTAAAGTATAAAACTATCATTTTGGCTATCTCATGCATAACATCTTTTAGCCCAAGACATTATATTTTAACGAACGTAAAAGTTATTTCTATACTTATATAAAATTTAGAGGTATGTATATCATAAGTTATCCTATTTGGATGTTTATGCTCGTGTAGGATGTTAATCAATATAAACAAAGTATTTTTCGCAGCGTATATTCATGTTTTCACTTGTGGACTAGTTGATCCACTGAGCTGAGGGATACGACTTTCAAAACTTAACATAAATTGCAGTTTCTTTATAATAACTTGAGGATTTCATACAAAGTAAAAGGATAAAAGTTGAAAGAAGGGAATCTTATCATTAGAGTCTGATGTGATATAAAGTTATGTATTATGTATGATGTGACATAAAGTTATGTATTATGTATGATGTGACATAAAGTTATTACGGTGGGTCGTATATGTCAAGAAAGGAATAACTTGTATCATAAGGAAGGAATATTCTTAGAATATTCTTAGCGTGTGTTGTAAGTTATCCCCTCACGGGACAACTATAAATAAGGGTCGAGTGTAAAGAGTTGAGGCATCTCAGTCTGTACAAATCTCTCTAAGCAGTAAAGTTTGAAGTGTTCTTCGAGTGTTCTAATACTTTCTCTCTTAGTGTTTTAATATCTTCTTGTTATAGTTTTTATCTTGTATCCCTCCTATGTGGTTGTACCTCTCTCCGTGAGTTGCAAAATTGGTATCAAAGGGATGGAAGCTTAAAAAACTTCCCCTTATTTCTCTTGATGACCCAAAGGTGTTCATGATTTGTTCATGATGGTATTGGCATGGTTTGCTCATGCTGGCTTGCATGTGATTGAGGATAGTATGCTCTGTGGTTGCCCTTCTAGGGATCCTCCACATCAGAAATCTTATACCAAAACTTGTGGCATAATTCTTTGTGAAAATAACGGAGTTGTGGCCTTTGAAGTTGCTAGGTGTGCGGTTGTGGGTATATGCTCAAGTTTTCACAAGAATTAAGCAACAGTTGTATCATTCTTTGTGATAGCAAGTCACCTTAACACCAAAGGAGATTCCCGAGAAATAAGGCCTCTTACATCTATGGAAAATTCATAATCAGTTACTCGTTCGTCTTCTTTTTCGTACCCTCGAAATTCCTACAGTTCTTCTTCCATCACAAAAATCTCTGATTTGCTTTATAAAGTCGATTACCTTACTGAGGATAGTCGAATTCCCGTCATAGACCTCCCCATGTTAAACCAATATAAAACCTTCATCAAAAAACATCATCTAGTTTCTCGAGTCTTCCGACAGGCCCTCACTTCCAATAAGACACTTATTGCGAAAGAACTCGTTCTAGCCTCGAGGCTTGAACTAGTACCGATTTCTGCTACAGAAGCAAAGCAAATATTTCCTATACAATTGAATGAAGTGCTTCATGGACAATGGAAGGCCCTTGGTTATTCCCACATAAATTTTGGAGCTGTGAGAATGGCTCTCACTTTGCACTCAAGAAAGAGACTACCGGTGGTAGCTCGATTAGCTCTCTTGGTCACAAGGTTTCAACAATACTGTCATGCCTGCATCGCAACTGTCCAAACTACTTTGAATGTTGGCACTGTGTTTTTAACACTATTCCCAAACTTCAACTTGAGGCTTGATGATCCTCATATCTACAACAACCTTAATGTCAAACTTCAAATTATTGGAGCACCTCAAGTTGCGGGAATATATGCCGCAATGCTGCACCACCAAATGGCTTATCGTGTCCAAAATCATTCCTTTGATCTAAGTCTTCCTCAAGACACTGATGAAGCGCTCTACTTGGAAATTTGCACTCACTTCGGCCCCTCATGTGTCCACATCCCAAAGCAACCTCCGAAAGATGAGCTTATTAAACTTCTCCCTTAATCATGGGTCACTCACTATGAAAAAATACGAAGCAATAACCAGCTTATCCACTCTGTCAAGTTTTCATTCATCAGAAAGAATGACGGTGTAAGACCCCCATTTTTTTTTCTTTTTCGACACCGGGGTCTTAGGCCCAGAACCGCCGCCTTGCCGTGAAACCTTCTCACCCGGGAAGGTCGTCACTACAAGATGCTGATTCTGCCGGCCAAATCGATCTCTACTGTAGCATAAGTATAAAAGCAAGTCCACAGAAATCACATATATAGAAAAATAAACTCCACGAAGGGAGTGTCCACAGATAGTACATATAATGAAAATCTCGGGCTTATGCCCGGTACATCAAGTCCTCACTACAAATCACTCATCGCGGAAGCAAACTAATACAACTACTGGTGTTCGGGACTCACAGTCCCTGCTATCTGGACTCCAGTGCTAGACTGTCCGATCTCCAAGCGTGCCGACCTCCGGGGCTGCCCCTCCATGCTGGTCTCTGTGGTCCCCTAAATGATGTGGTTCGAAAACCGTTAGTCTAAAAGACTAAGTCCTATCGTCTCCCACCCCTTCCCCCATGGCTCCTAAGCACCGAGCGGGGAGAAGGAATGGAAAGGACATGAAGGTGGAGAATGTCAAATTGCAGATGGCAGCAGAACTAAACTAACAGTGTTAAGTGTGATAATAATTATACAAAATTTAAATAAGTAATCTTAACTTATGTGAAAACACATAAGCTAAGGGATCTCTTGCAGGGCTCCTATCGTATAAAAAGTCTCATACCGATTTATACGATAGGGTGTCGGTTTTACTAACAGGCATAACATATAAATAATACTGAAAGAGAACCTTGACTTATAAGCATGCTCGCACGAACTTATAGGCCAAGGGGTCGTTTTGCAAGGCCTAATATATAGAGTGTCCCATACCGCTTATACATTAGGTGTCAGGTTATATGCAATGGTTATGCTATGAAATGCAAATATGCTATGATGTGAACATGCAAGTGCAACTCACCCACTCGACTCTGTGTACACAGACCTTTAGTTCCCCCTTTCGGAGCCGTTACCTCCCAGGATACCTCCGTAGTGGCAGACGGAAGCGGTGGGTTGGGCCTCGCCCACCTCAAAACCAGTATTTGCACTACCGGTCTGACCTATCGTACGCCTCAACGCTTGGTGCACTAAGCGGACGCCTGCGTACTCTTGCCGGCTGGCGCACCGGACTTCTGTTGGCGAAGTGTAAAACCACACTTGCCGAGTCAACGATATTGGTGTCGGTGCAATGAACTCCCCAATATCGAAGACCCACCACCTTATACCTTTTATGCACATGCAAAAGTTATGAGTCCAACAAATAACCGAGCCGAATCTTCCCGGACTATCCCGTCTGTCATAATCAACCACCGAGCCGAAACTCCCCAGACTAACCCGTCCGTCATAATCTACAACTGAGCCGAAGCTCCCTGGACTATCCCGTCCGTCATAACCAACAACCGAGCCAAAGCTCACCGGACTAACCCGTCCGTCATAATCTACAACCGAGCTGAAGCTCCCCGGACTAACCCGTCCGTCATAATCTACAACAGAGCCGAAGCTCCCCGGACTATCCCGTCCTTCATAACCAACAACCGAGCCAAAGCACACCGGACTATCCCGTCCGTCATAATCTACAACCGAGTCGAAGCTCGCCGGGCTACCATGCCCATTACCTTAACCACTGGGCTTATTGCCCGAGTAACCCAAACTATCTCTCAGGACACAGGGGTGTGAGAGTGTGAAATCCTAAGTTTACTACCTACTCCTCAATTTACTTTATGCCTACAACTTAGGTTTTACCCATTTCATTTTCATATTACAGTAAACTATACCTAAGGTGATTTTGACCTTCTACTCTACGGGGAAGACGATCTTTCGTCGATCCCAAACACCACCTAACTTTTTGTCAAACCCATCCCTAGCTCATCCAACCCTGAGTGATGAACTCATTCCTATAACCACTAATTTTTGACTTATGTGCCTAACTTGTACTCTATATTATTTCTGTAGATTTACTATATGCAGACCACCAAGGTTTAATGTTATGTAAAATGGGAAGTATATCAAGTAATCATCCAATACTCCTATAATAATTAATGGAGGTCCATTATGACCTTTATTACCCAAATCCAGAGTTTTACAATTTTCCTATTTATCTAGGAATATATTAAATATTTATAGTGGCCAAAGTCTCCAAGATTGAGCTGAAGGTACCAAATTTTGACAAGATAAAATCTCCCCAGATTTATGTTATACTTAATATAATCATTTAACCTAAGATACAAAATCTCTTAGTTTTTTAGCAAGGTTCAGGCCACTGATTTTTATTTAAATGGTATATTACAATAATTCATAAAAATAATAAACAGGGCAATATTATTTCTGAAAATTCAAGGATAACTCTAACATGATTGCAAGGGCCCATAAATGCTCTGGGTCAAATATCATCAGTGATTAAGGAGTGATAAGCTTCAAACAAATTAATATACAGTTTTCCAAAATTGCTAAATGCAGACCACCATGTCAAACTTGATGTAAAATAGGAGGTACATCAAATAATTATCCAATACTCTTATAATAATTAATGGAGGTCCATTATGACCTTTAAGCCCTAAATCCATAGATCCAAAATTTTCCTTATTTATTTAATAATTTATTTATTTATTCTATTGACTAAAATTTCCAATAATGAACATGAAGTACCATTTTCAGTCAAGATATCATTCTACAATTTTTATATGTTATTCAAAATAAGGATATCACTCATCTTCCAAAATATCTAAATTTTTCAGTAAGGTTTTATTCCCCAAATCATTATTTTATTTTAATCCTTAAAAATTCATTTAAAGAAATATAAAATACTATATGGCTTCCAAAAATTCAGAGAAAATTCAAGTATGAATCTAATGGCATTTAAATGGTTTGGGTCAAATTTCATAATTTATTTATCAGTATATGGACTAATTTAAATTATTATATAATTCCATTATTTAGCAAGCTTGTGAAGTAAGTATCTCAAATATATATCCAAAAATTTTCATAAATTTTATATAAGCTTATAATGGTTCAAAACATCCTCTGCCAAATTTTCATGACCTCCCAAGGGTCAGAGGAACCATAATAATTAGTTAATTAAAATGAGGCATCCCTTGTGTTACAAATGAAGTGCCATAAATATTATCCCAAAAGTCCCAATTAAATTACTAGAGACTAATAATATCCTTATGACCATTATACTAAAATTTTACCTTATTTGGAGGAGTTTAACTAGCATGTTCCAACCCTACAAAGTTTGTGGCCTAAACTAGGGTTAGGGTTTTGTGGGTCCCAAACTTTTCAAAACACCCTAAGATTTTTACCAGAGGGTTATAGTTACCATAAAGCCATCCCTACAAAGTTTCATAGTCATACAAGGTGTTATGGCCATATGTCCTTCACAAGATACAAAAGCCCTTCCTTAGGATTTGACCTAGGATCTTGGGCCAAATCAACTCCAATGCCCCCAAGTTTTCATTTGAAGGTGTATAAAGTTATTCCAAGTCATTGTCCCAAATTTGAACCTCTGTTGAGGTGAATTAAACACTCTAAGCCAAAATTACATTTTGGACCAAAATGCCCTTCTTAGGGCAAGGCTAGGGTTTGCTTGATTCCCATTCAAATGACTTCCAAACCTAATGAAATTTTAACCAGAGGTCTATATTGACCTAATATACCTTTCACCAAAATTTGGATGAATTTAGAGTTCATTTGACCCATAAATTAATTTACCCTAGCATAATTAAATTATTTACAAAACTATAGGAAAATTATTCCCAAAAATTCCCATTTTTGGGCAGGGTCTAGATATAGGGTAGGGTGACTCCCTGCCAAACTTTCAGCTCATTTGGACCAAGTATGAAGTGTGGGCACTTAGTTTAATTACTGCCTAGTCATTTGTATAGACCCCGCCAAAATGAGTGCCCTGGTCAAACCAGTCACCCAAATTGGTTCAAACCAATTTTGTATAAAATTAGACTCCAGGGGCTACATTTTTGGTGTTGACCATTTTCTCTGAAAATGGCTCTAAGTATTTTTAATAATTAAAACAAATAAATACAAAATTCTGTGATAGATAATGAAATGATTCAAATATTTAACCTATAGTTTAATATCATTATTGCACGAATCTTGGCGCAATCCTTGACGGCATCCCGTCATCGTCCCCGCGCGCCAACGACCAGGATTGCTCCTGCCTGGGCCAACTTCCAGCGGCTGCCGCCGGCGCTACGGCCACCTCCCCGGCCTGCCACCGCCGCCGACACCTTCGTGGTGGTCGGGGCTATCTCCAGGCGGCGGCTAGGCCGCCGGGAAGCACTATTCTGGAGATTCTACCAAGAAGAATTTTCGGCCGAAAACCATGAAAATCCAAATCGGATTGGGCTCAATTGAGCCCCAACCTTGGCCCTAATGATGTCTACGATCTACCCATGCAAGAAGGAGTAGAGGAGGACCTGTGGTGGCGGCTGTAGCCGTGCTGATCGCCGGATTGGCATGGTGGTGGCCGGAGGTGGTTGGCTTGTTCAGAAATGGAGGAAAGGGCTCGGCTTCTTCAGGAAAAGAGTGGGAAATACTCCTTGGACCTCACTGAAGCTTTTAAAGAGGGAGAGTTGGGAGTTTGGTGGTTGAATTGCCATGTGCCATTTTTGGCCTAAGTCAATCTTGGTGGCTAGGTTGGTAGGGGGGTGGAGCTTGCTCTAACCAGTCCACAATGGCTGCTGCACTCCCCCTTGTCCTTCTGAAATGAATGGAGAGGTTGGGGAGGGGGAGGAGGAGCACAAAGTCCTCCTTCCTTCTTCTTCCTTCTCTTTCTCTCTCCTCCATGGGTGACTTTCTCTCTCCTAGTCACCAAGCCTGAATTTTTGGCTCCTACATGTTCCATGGAAGCCCACAAGTCCATTTGGTCACTTAAGTCATGGTTAGCCCAATTGAAATGGGCTTGAGCTTGAGTTAGCCCATTTGGGCTAACTTGACCCAAAGTTGGACTATGGCCCACCTAGGTCAATTTGGACCTTGATATTTCTTTAATGGGTCCTTGGTGACCCATTAGCCTCCCCTAGGGTCAAGGTGGGGTTGGATTGGCCCTTGGAGGTCACTTGGCCCTTAACTAGGGCACTTTGACCATTTTAGGTCAAGAGTTGACTTTGGTCAACCTAGTCTTTATGATTGGTCCCAATGAGTCCTTGGTGACCTATTGGCCACTCACTAGGCCTATGAGGGTAGGGGTGGGGTCCATTTGGCTAAGGGACTGCAATTGACCCTTGTGTAGGTCAATTTGACCTATTTAGGGTAAGAGTTGACTTTGGTCAACTTAGCTACCTTGATTACCCTCCATGGGTCCTTAGTGACCCATTGACCCCTACCTAGGGTTATGGAGGTATGGGTGGGGTATATTTGGCTAATATACTGCAATGGACCCTTGTGTAGGTCAATTTGACCTAGCTAGGGTTATAGTTGACTTTGGTCAACTTAGGTCCTTTGATTGCTCTCCATGGGTCCTTAGTGACCCATTGACCCCCTTCTAGGGTTATAAGGGTATGGGTGGGGTCTTGGAGTCTTGGTGAAGCCCCATGATCACCTTTAACCAAGGTTTAGAAATCTGCTAAGTGCAGACCATAGTGGCCCTATCCACACCACCAGGTCCACTTGACTCTTTTTTGGGCTTCCTAGGGTTTTGTCATGACAAAACCACACTTAGGGGTCTAGTTGGAAATGGGATGTTACAAATCCCAATAAACAAAACAAAGATTTCGTCCCCGAAATCAAGGTTAAGCCTACGGGGACTCCTATCAGGAAGGAAGAAACTTGTAACATCCCATGAGAGTTGAAAGGTTTACGTCACGACACCATGTTTGATTATATGAGGTTTAAAGGTGATAGTCAAATTTAAGACCAAATCCCCCAATTGGCAAAGTCTAGACCCCAATAAACAAAGGTTTAGCCCATATCCTTGAAATTTCAGTTCTACTAGTTTAAAATAGGAAGGTAAATTGAACATCTTGAGTGGTTGTGAGGAATACCTGATTGAAGAGTTCCGGGTATCTTTGTCGCATCAAGTCCTGGGGCTCCCATGTGTGCTCCTCTCTTCCGTGATTTCTCCACAGGACCTTGACTAACGGAACCTTCTTGTGGCGTAAAACTCGTAGCCCCTTGTCGTCAATCCGGACCGGTTCTAGGTGAACTGACCGATCAGATGTTATCGGTCCATCTGTGGTTATAACTTGCTGCTCTGGGCGTAGTAGAGCTCTCCTAAGAGAGGATATATGGAATACGTCGTGCAGACTCGCTAGCTCCGGTGGCAGCTCCAGCCTGTATGCCAAGGGACCGATCCGCTCCTGGATCCTATAAGGCCCCATGTATCTTGAACTAAGCTTCTTCCTCTGTCCGCGTACCCGAGTAACTCCATGCATTGGTCGGATCTTCAAGAACACCTGATCTCCCACCTGGAATTCCACCTGACGGTGCCGAGCATCGTAATACTTAGCCTGTCGGCTCTATGCTTATAGCATCCTGTCCCGTATCAATCTCACCTGAGCCTCAGTGTCCTCGACAAACTCCGAATCCAATGCCTTAGGGTCCTCGTCCTGTATCCATGACAGCGGAGTCCTGCACTTCCGTCCGTACAACGCCTCATAAGGAGCCATCTTTATACTAGACTGGTAGCTGTTATTATACGAGAACTCGATCAGCGGTAACAACTTCTCCCAAGGTTCACCGCGATCTAATATGCAGAGTCGTAGTAAATCCTCCAACGTCCGGTTAGTTCGTTCAGTCTGTCCATCCGTCTGGGGGTGGAAAGCCGTACTGAATGTTAGTCGAGTGCCTAAGTAAGTCTACACTGACCTCCACTCCCTGGATGTAAATCATCCATCTCGATCTGACACAATCGACTTGGGTATGCCATGATAGCGGATGAATTGCTCCACAAACTTTCGGACTAACACGCCCATCGAGTCATCCTTCCTGATTGGAATAAACCTTGTTACCTTTGTCAGCCGGTCGACGATCACCCAGATCGAATCATTCCCTGTCCTTGATCGAGGAAGTCCGTGTATAAAGTCCATGGCGATATCATCGAACTTCCACTCTGGTACTGGGAGTGGCTGTAATAATCCTGCGGGGTTTCTGCATTCCGCCTTCACTAACTGGCATGCCTTGCAATAGGTCACGAAGTAGGTGATATCCTTCTTCATGTCGGGCCAGAACATAGTCTTCTTCAGATCTGCAGTCATCTTCGTAATCCCCGGGTGTACCGAATATCGACTGCAATGAGCCTCCATCATGATATCCTCCCGGACCTGGCCTCCCTCTGGTATGTAGACCCGTCCTCTAAAGCATACTAAGTCATCCCTCAGTGTGTAATCTCCCGCAGTGCCTGCTTCTAATATCCGGAATATCGGCTCTAGCTGAGTATCCTGCCTCTGTCCATCCTTGACCCTTTCTAGAATGTCATCTGTGGCGATTAATGATGAAAGATACTCTCGGTATAACTCAGGGTGATCCTCGGACACCAGGGATATTTGCATCTTATCTAACATCTGAATTAACTCCAAAGCAATCAACTGTGTTCCTACTCCGGCATTTGTGGTCTTTCGGCTCAGTGCATCTGCTACCACATTCGCCTTTCCCGGGTGGTAGTGCATCTCATACTGGTAGTCTGCCAAAAATTCCACCCATCGTCTCTGTCTGATGTTCAGCTCTAATTGCGTGTCCACATACCTTAAATTTTTATGGTCGGAGTATATGTCGCAGTGGACACCGTATAGATAGTGACGCCAGACTTTTAGTGCAAAGATGACAGCTCCCATCTCTAAGTCATGGACTGGGTAGTTTTGCTCGTGCTTCTTCAGCTGCCGAGAAGCGTAAGCTATCACATGGCCATTCTGCATAAGCACTGCACCCATGCCCTGGTAGGAGGCATCGGTGTAGACCTGGAATCCTTCTTTCCCTGAAGGGAGAGCAAGTATAGGAGCCGAAGTGAGTCGCCCCTTTAGCTCTTGAAAAGCCGCCTCACACTGTGGGGTCCAGATAAAGGGCACCTCCTTCCTTGTCAGAGATGTGAGTGGAAGGGCGATACGAGAGAATCCCTCTACGAACTTCCGGTAGTAACCGGCGAGTCCTAGGAAACTTCGTACATCTGTGGCCGTCTTCAACTGTGGCCAGTCCCGGACTGCTTGGATCTTGGCCGGGTCCACCGCCAACCCAGCACCACTGATGATATGGCCTAAGAAAGCCACCTCCTTCAACCAAAACTGGCATTTGCTGATCTTCGCATAGAGCTTGTGCTCCCGTAGTCTCTCCAGAGTCAGTGTCAGATGCCGAGTGTGCTCCTCTTCCGTCCTAGAGTAGATCAGGATGTCGTCTATGAATACTATGATGAACACATCCAAGTAGGTCTCAAAAACCCGGTTCATGAGGCTCATGAATGCCGACGGAGCATTTGTGAGCCTGAAGGGCATCACGGTAAACTCATATAGCCCATATCTGTTACTGAAAGCAGTCTTTGGAATGTCCTCCTCCTGGATTCGTAACTGTTAGTAGCCCGACCTTAGATCCAATTTGGAAAAGAAATACGCACCTTCTAGCTGGTCAAACAGCTCATCTATCCTTGGCAGTGGATATGGATTTCGGACTGTCAATCGGTTTAGTGCTCGGTAGTCGATGCACAGTCTCAGAGTTCCGTCTTTCTTTTTAACGAACAAGACCGGGGCTCCCCAAGGCGAAGAGCTCGGTCGGACAAATCCAGCCTCCACCAGTTCCTGGAGTTGGCTTCGAAACTCTGTCAACTCTTTCGGGGCCATCCGGTAAGGGGCTCTAGCTGCCGGCTTAGCCCCCGGCACCAGCTGTATCCGGAAATCCTGCTCCCGGTGCGGGGGTAGCCCAGGCAGTTTCTCTGGGAATACGTCGGCAAAATCTCGCACCACCGGAATACCCGAGGTGGAGACCTTGGCCTCAGTCATTTCAAATATTACCTCATACACTTCTTCCCCCTGTAAGTGAGCCTTGACGGCCTGTACAGATGACAGCATGAGAGGGGGAATAGATCTAGTACCTTCAATGACGAGGTAGGAATCTCCATGTCTCACGGTAACTCTCTTGGACGTGCAGTAAATTTGAGCATGATTCCAGTTCAACCACGTCATTCCTAGGATCAAATCAAAGATTGGCATCTTTATGATCGTCGCTGGAGCTTCAAATATCCTTCCGCCGATCTCCGCCTCCATATTGTAGTGGGCAGAGGTGAACAACTCTGATCCGTCGGGTAATCGTATCCTCATCACCAGACCCGTGAATCGTTCCACGCCTTCCAACAGTTCTACGAAGGCTTCCGATACAAACGAGTGTGAAGCACCCGTATCAAATAGCGTATAAGCGGGTTTACCGCTGATGAAAACTATTCCTGGGGGTGGGGAAAGTTAAATGTCTTAGAATCTAGCTATGGTTTTCTTCCCTAGATTATCAATTCTATATAAACTTAACGGTCATGAGGAAATAAGTTTACAATTTTCTGACGTACCAGTGATTACTTGCTCCGGGTTCCGGGGTTGAGCCAAATCCAGTGCATAAATTTGCTCCCTCTGCTGCCTGCGATCTGCACCCTGGAAACCACGTCCTCGACCACGTCCTTATCCTCCAAACTGTTGGGCATGCGGGGCATCCTAGGGTGCTGGTAAAGGTGATCCCCTCATGGGGCAGTTTCTCCGAATGTGTCCTATCTGATGACAGTTGTAGCATTCTGGTGGGGGAAATGTCATTCCCCCGGGTCTTGGTGCCTCCCTCATCTGAAGAGGTTAAGGAGCCATTACCATCGGCTCCCTCGGCTCATGCCTCACTTCCTAACGAGGCTGGTCCTCTGTCCTTCTCCCACCTAGTATAGCACCTTGCCGCTGATCATTTCGGGCTCTCCGGCCCTGATCCTCCACTTGCCGCTTTTGGCCCCGAGTGGTGTGCCAATCGGCCTCAATCCTCTTTGCCATCTCCAAAATCCGGGAGATAGGCCCGTCAGATATAAACAACAAAGCCTCCCTCAAGTCCTCCCGCAGGCCCTTATAGAATCTCTTGATGTATCCCGCTTCGTCCAGCTGGTAAGAATCTGCATATCGAGCCAAATGGTCGAACTCCCGATGGTACTCCACCACTGTCCGGGTGCCCTGCTTCAGCTGTAAGAACCGCTCCTCCAACTCATCCCTGGCCGACTATGGAACAAAATGCTCCAGCAGCGCGGTCCTGAACTCTTCCCAGTTAACTTCCGCAACCTCCCTATCAGTAAACATTGTGTCCAGCAGCGTCTTCCACCACCTCTTGGCATGGGACTCCAGGCAGGAGACAACCAAGGCCACCCTCTCCTCCTAGGGACACCGTATCCCATTCAGCATTTCGTACATAATATCTAGCCATTCTTCTGTCCGTACGGCGGATTCTGTCCCCAAGTAGGATGGAGGAGAGAGTCCTCGAAAGATGCTCAGCTAATTGGCCCCCGGGTTTGGCTGCGGAGCCGGAACCTGCTGAGCCCTGAAAGCATCTAGAATGGCCGTCAACGTTTGACCCATCTCCGAGTGTAGGAATGGAGTGGGGACCGGGGAAGGTGGTGCAACAGTCGGAGTCTGCAGAACTCCGCCTTATGGTGTTGGCTGCACTGGGGGCTGCGTAATAGAAGTCAAATATAAGAAGTCTCACAGATTTAACTAAAAGTGGACAATTTTCATGTGATTTCCCATATGGGCCCACCATTGCTTCCGCTGCTTAGTTTGTCCCCAAACTAAACTCGAACGGGGGTGTCCCAGGGTTAGTGGACTGCTACCTTTCTGATCGAGGTTTCCTCTGATACCACTTGTAAGACCCCCATTTTTTTTCTTTTTCGACACCGGGGTCTTAGGCCCAGAACCGCCGCCTTGCGGTGATACCTTCTCACCCGGGAAGGTTGTCACTACAAGACGCCGATTCTGTCGGCCAAATCGATCTCTACTGTAGCATAAGTATAAAAGCAAGTCCATAGAAATCACATATATAGAAAAATAAACTCCACGAAGGGAGTGTCCACAGATAGTACATATAATTAAAATCTCGGGCTTATGCCCGATACATCAAGTCCTCACTACAAATCACTCATCGCGGAAGCAAACTAATACAACTACTGGTGTTCGGGACTCACAGTCCCTGCTATCTGGACTCCAGTGCTAGACTGTCCGATCTCCAAGCGTGCCGACCTCCGGGGCTGCCCCTCCATGCTGGTCTCTGTGGTCCCCTAAATGATGTGGTTCGAAAACCGTTAGTCTAAAAGACTAAGTCCTATCGTCTCCCACCCCTTCCCCCATGGCTCCTAAGCACCGAGCGGGGAGAAGGAATGGAAAGGACATGAAGGTGGAGAATGTCAAATTGCAGATGGCAGCGGAACTAAACTAACAGTGTTAAGTGTGATAATAATTATACAAAATCTAAATAAGTAACCTTAACTTATGTGAAAACACATAAGCTAAGGGATCTCTTGCAGGGCTCCTATCGTATAAAAATTCCCATACCGATTTATATGATAGGGTGTCGGTTTTACTAGCAGGCATAACATATAAATAATACTGAAAGAGAACCTTGACTTATAAGCACGCTCGCACGAACTTATAGGCCAAGGGGTCGTTTTGCAAGGCCTAATGTATAGAGCGTCCCATACCGCTTATACATTAGGTGTCAGGTTATATGCAATGGTTATGCTATGAAATGCAAATATGCTATGATGTGAACATGCAATTGCAACTCACCCACTCGACTCTGTGAACACAGACCTATAGTTCCCCCTTTCGGAGCCGTTACCTCCCAGGATACCTCCGTAGTGGCAGACGGAAACGGTGGGTTGGGCCTCGCCCACCTCAAAACCAGTATTTCTACTACCGGTCTGACCTATCGTACGCCTCAACGCTTGGTGCACTAAGCGGACGCCTGCGTACTCTTGCCGGCTGGCGCACAGGACTTCTGTTGGCGAAGTGTAAAACCACACTTGCCGAGTCAACGATATTAGTGTCGGTGCAACGAACTCCCCAATATCGAAGACCCACCACCTTATACCTTTTATGCACATGCAATAGTTATGAGTCCAACAAATAACCGAGCCGAATCTTCCCGGACTATCCCGTCCGTCATAATCAACCACCGAGCCGAAACTCCCCGGACTAACCCGCCCGTCATAATCTACAACTGAGCTGAAGCTCCCCAGACTATCCCGTCCGTCATAACCAACAACCGAGCCAAAGCTCACCGGACTAACCCGTCCGTCATAATCTACAACCGAGCCGAAGCTCCCCGGACTAACCCGTCCGTCATAATCTACAACCGAGCCGAAGCTCCCCGGACTATCCCATCCGTCATAACCAACAACCGAGCCAAAGCTCACCGGACTATCCCGTCCGTCATAATCTACAACCGAGCCGAAGCTCGCCGGGCTACCATGCCCATTACCTTAACCACTGGGCTTATTGCCCGAGTAACCCAAACTATCTCTCGGGACACAGGGGTGTGAGAGTGTGAAATCCTAAGTTTACTACCTACTCCTCAATTTACTTTATGCCTACAACTTAGGTTTTACCCATTTCATTTTCATATTACAGTAAACTATACCTAAGGTGATTTTGACCTTCTACTCTACGGGGAAGACGATCTTTCGTCGATCCCAAACACCACCTAACTTTTAGTCAAACTCATCCATAGCTCATTCAACCCTGAGTGATGAACTCATTCCTATAACCACTAATTTTTGACTTATGTGCCTAACTTGTACTCTAGATTATTTCTGTAGATTTACTATATGCAGACCACTAAGGTTTAATGTTATGTAAAATGAAAAGTATATCAAGTAATCATCCAATACTCCTATAATAATTAATGGAGGTCCATTATGACATTTATTGCCCAAATCCAGAGTTTTACAATTTTTCTATTTATCTAGGAATTTATTAAATATTTATAGTGGCCAAAGTCTTCAAGATTGAGCTGAAGGTACCAAATTTTGACAAGATAAAATCTCCCCAGATTTATGTTATACTTAATATAATCATTTAACCTAAGATACAAAATCTCTTAGTTTTTCAGCAAGGTTCAGGCCACTGATTTTTATTTAAATGGTATATTGCAATAATTCATAAAAAAAATAAACAGGGCAATATTATTTCTGAAAATTCAAGGATAACTCTAACATGATTGCAAGGGCCCATAAATGCTCTGGGTCAAATATCATCAGTGATTAAGGAGTGATAAGCTTCAAACAAATTAATATACAGTTTTCCAAAATTGCTAAATGCAGACCACCATGTCAAACTTCATGTAAAATAGGAGGTACACCAAATAATTATCCAATACTCTTATAATAATTAATAGAGGTCCATTATGACCTTTAAGCCCTAAATACAGAGATCCAAAATTTTCCTTATTTATTTAATAATTTATTTAATTATTCTATTGACTAAAATTTCCAATAATGAACATGAAGTACCATTTTCAGTCAAGTTATAATTCTACAATTTTTATATGTTATTCAAAATAAGGATATAACTCATCTTCCAAAATATCTAAATTTTTCAGTAAGGTTTTATTCCCCAAATCATTATTTTATTTTAATCCTTAAAAATTCATTTAAAGAAATATAAAATACTATATGGCTTCCAAAAATTCAGAGAAAATTCAAGTATGAATCTAATGGCATTTAAATGGTTTGGGTCAAATTTCATAATTTATTTATCAGTATATGGACTAATTTAAATTATTGAATAATTCGATCATTTAACAAGCTTGTGAAGTAAGTATCTCAAATATATATCCAAAAATTTTCATAAATTTTATATAAGCTTATAATGGTTCAAAACATCCTCTGCCAAATTTTCATAACCTCCCAACGGTCAGAGGGACCATAATAATTAGTTTATTAAAATAAGGCATCCCTTGTGTTACAAATGAAGTTCCATAAATATTATCCTAAAAGTCCCAACTAAATTACTAGAGACTAATAATATCCTTATGACCATTATACTAAAATTTTACCTTATTTGGAAGAGTTTAACTAGCCTATTCCAACCCTACAAAGTTTGTGCCCTAAACTAGGGTTAGGGTTTTGTGGGTCCCAAACATTTCAAAACACCCTAAGATTTTTACCAGATGGTTATAGTTACCCTAAAACCATCCCTACAAAGGTCCATAGTCATACAAGGTGTTATGGCCATATGTCCTTCACAAGGTACAAAAGCCCTTCCTTAGGGTTTGACCTAGGATCTTGGGCCAAATCAACTCCAATGCCATCAAGTTTTCATTGGAAGGTGTATAAAGTTATCCCAAGTCATTTTCACAAATTTGAAACTCTATTGAGGTGAATTGGACACTCTAAGCCAAAATTACATTTTGGACCAAAATGCCCTTCTTATGGCAAGGCTAGGGTTTGCTTGATTCCCATTCAAATCACTTCCAAACTTAATGAAATTTTAACCAAAGGTCTAAGATGACCTCATATACCTCTCACCAAAATTTGGATGAATTTAGAGTTCATTTGACCCATAAATTAATTTACACTAGCATAATTAAATTATTTACAAAACTATAGGAAAATTATTCCCAAAAATTCCCATTTTTGGGCAGGGTCTAGATATAGGGTAGGGTGACTCCCTGCCAAAATTTCAGCTCATTTAGACCAAAGATGAAGTGTAAGCACTTAGTTTAATTACTGCCTAGTCATTTGTATAGACCCCACCAAAATGAGTGCCCTGGTCAAACCAGTCACCCAAATTGGTTAAAACCAATTTTGTATACAAATATACTCAAGGGGCTACATTTTTGGTGTTGACCATTTTCTCTGAAAATGGATCTAAGTATTTTTAATAATTAAAACAAATAAATACAAAATTCTGTGACAGATAATGAAATGATTCAAATATTTAACCTATAGTTTAATATCATTATTGCACGAATCTTGGCACAATCCTGGACGGCATCCCGTCATCATCCCCGCGCGCCAACGGCCAGGATTTCTCCTGCCTGGGCCAACTTCCAGCGGCTGCCGCCGGCGCTCCGGCCACCTCCCCGACCTGCCACCGCCGCCGACACCTTCGTGGTGGTCGGGGATATCTCCAGGCGGTGGCTAGGCCGCCGGGAAGCACTATTCCGGCGATTCTACCAAGAAGAATTTTCGGCCGAAAACCATGAAAATCCAAATCGGATTGGGCTCAATTGAGCCCCAACCTTGGCCCTAATGATGTCTACGATCTACCCATGCAAGAAGGAGTGGAGGAGGACCTGTGGTGGCGGTTGTAGCCGTGCTGATCGCCGGATTGGCATGGTGGTGGCCGGTGGTGGTTGGCTTGTTCAGAAATGGAGGAAAGGGCTCGGCTTCTTCAGGAAAAGAGTGGGAAATACTCCTTGCACCTCACTGAAGCTTTTAAAGAGGGAGAGGAGGGAGTTAGGTGGCTGAATTGCCATGTGCCATTTTTGGCCTAAGTCAATCTTGGCGGCTAGGTTGGTAGGGGGGTGGAGCTTGCTCTAACCAGTTTACAATGGCTGCTGCACTCCCCCTTGTCCTTCTGAAATGAATGGGGAGGTTGGGGAGGGGGGAGGAGGAGCACAAAGTCCTCCTTCCTTCTTCTTCCTTCTCTTTCTCTCTCCTCCATGGGTGACTTTCTCTCTCCTAGTCACCAAGCCTGAATTTTTGGCTCCTACATGTCCCATGGCAGCCCACAAGTCCATTTGGTCACTTAAGTCATGGTTAGCCCAATTGAAATGGGCTTGAGCTTGAGTTAGCCCATTTGGGCTAACTTGACCCAAAATTGGACTAGGGCCCACCTAGGTAAATTTGGTCCTTGAGATTTCTTTAATGGGTCCTTGGTGACCCATTAGCCTCCCCTAGGGTCAAGGTGGGGTTGGATTGGCCCTTGGAGGTCACTTGGCCCTTAACTTGGGCACGTTGACCATTTTAGGTCAAGAGTTGACTTTGGTCAACCTAGTCTTTATGATTGGTCCCAATGAGTCCTTGGTGACCTATTGGCCTCTCACTAGGCCTATGAGGGTAGGGGTGGGGTCCATTTGGCTAAGGGACTGCAATTGACCCTTGTGTAGGTCAATTTGACCTATTTAGGGTTAGAGTTGACTTTGGTCAACTTAGCTCCCTTGACTACCCTCCATGGGTCCTTAGTGACCCATTGACCCCTACCTAGGGTTATGGAGGTATGGGTGGGGTATATTTGGCTAATAGACTGCAATGGACCCTTGTGTAGGTCAATTTGACCTAGCTAGGGTTATAGTTGACTTTGGTCAACTTAGGTCCTTTGATTGCTCTCCATGGGTCCTTAGTGACCCATTGACCCCCTTCTAGGGTTATAAGGGTATGGGTGGGGTCTTGGAGTCTTGGTGAAGCCCCATGATCACCTTTAACCAAGGTTTAGAAATCTGCTAAGTGCAGACCATAGTGGCCCTATCCACACCACCAGGTCCACTTGACTCTTTTTTGGGCTTCCTAGGGTTTTGTCATGACAAAACCACACTTAGGGGTCTAGTTGGAAATGGGATGTTACAAATCCCAATAAACAAAAACAAAGATTTCGTCCCCGAAATCAAGGTTAAGCCTATGGGGACTCCTATCGGGAAGGAAGAAACTTGTAACATCCCATGAGAGTTGAAAGGTTTACGTCACGACACCATGTTTGATTATATGAGGTTTAAAGGTGATAGTCAAATTTAAGACCAAATCCCCCAATTGGCAAAGTTTAGACCCCAATAAACAAAAGTTTAGCCCATATCCTTGAAATTTCAGTTCTAATAGTTTAAAATAGGAAGGTAAATTGAACATCTTGAGTGGTTGTGAGGAATACCTGACTGAAGAGTTTCGGGTATCTTTATCGCATCAAGTCCTGGGGCTCCCATGTGTGCTCCTCTCTTCCGTGATTTCTCCACAGGACCTTGACTAACGGAACATTCTTGTGGCGTAAAACTCGTACCCCTTGTCGTCAATCCGGACCGGTTCTAGGTGAACTGACCGATCAGATGCTATCGGTCCATCTGTGGTTGTAACTTACAGCTCTGGGCGTAGTAAAGCTCTCCTAAGAGAGGATATATGGAATACGTCATGCAGACTCGCCAGCTCCGGTGGTAGCACCAGCCTGTATGCCAAGGGACCGATCCGCTCCTGGATCCTATAAGGCCCCATGTATCTTGAACTAAGCTTCTTCCTCTGTCCGCATACCCGAGTAACTCCATGCATTGGTCGGATCTTCAAGAACACCTGATCTCCCACCTGGAATTCCACCTGACGGTGCCGAGCGTCGTAATACTTAGCCTGCCGGCTCTGTGCTTCTAGCATCCTGTCCCGTATCAATCTCACCTGAGCCTCAGTGTCCTCGATAAACTTCGAATCCAATGCCTTAGGGTCCTCGTCCTGTATCCATGATAGCGGAGTCCTGCACTTCCGTCCGTACAACGCCTCATAAGGAGCCATCTTTATACTAGACTGGTAGCTGTTATTATACGAGAACTCGATCAGCGGTAACAACTTCTCCCAAGGTTCACCGCGATCTAATATGCAGAGTCGTAGTAAATCCTCCAACGTCCGGTTAGTTCGTTCAGTCTGTCCATCCGTCTGGGGGTGGAAAGTCGTACTGAATGTTAGTCGAGTGCCTAAGTAAGTCTGCACTGACCTCCACTCCCTGGATGTAAATCGTCCATCTCGGTCTGACACAATCGACTTGGGTATGCCATGATAGCGGACGAATTGCTCCACAAACTTTCGGACTAACACGCCCACCGAGTCATCCTTCCTGATTGGAATAAACCTTGCTACCTTTGTCAGCCGGTCGACGATCACCCAGATCGAATCATTCCCTGTCCTTGATCGAGGAAGTCCGTGTATAAAGTCCATGGCGATATCATCGAACTTCCACTCTGGTACTGGGAGTGGCTGTAATAATCCTGCGGGGTTTCTGCATTCCGCCTTCACTAACTGGCATGCCTTGCAATGGGTCACGAAGTAGGTGATATCCTTCTTCATGCCGGGCCAGAACATAGTCTTCTTCAGATCTGCAGTCATCTTCGTAATCCCCGGGTGTACCGAATATCGACTGCAATGATCCTCCATCATGATATCCTCCCGGACCTGGCCTCCCTCTGGTATGTAGACCCGTCCTCTAAAGCATACTAAGTCATCCCTCAGTGTGTAATCTCCCGCAGTGCCTGCTTCTAAGGTCCGGAATATCGGCTCTAGCTGGGTATCCTGCCTCTGTCCATCCTTGAACCTTTCTCGAATGTCATCTGTGGCGATTAATGATGAAAGATACTCTCGGTATAACTCAGGGTGATCCTCGGACACCAGGGATATTTGCATCTTATCTAACATCTAAATTAACTCCAAAGCCATCAACTGTGTTCCTACTCCGGCATTTGCGGTCTTTCGGCTCAGTGCATCTGCTACCACATTCGCCTTTCCCGGGTGGTAGTGCATCTCATACTGGTAGTCTGCCAAAAATTCCACCCATCGTCTCTATCTGATGTTCAACTCTTTTTGCGTGTCCACATACCTCAAATTTTTATGGTCGGAGTATATGTCACAGTGGACACCGTACAGATAGTGACGCCAGACTTTTAGTGCAAAGATGACAGCTCCCATCTCTAAGTCATGGACTGGGTAGTTTTGCTCGTGCTTCTTCAGCTGCCGAGAAGCGTAAGCTATCACATGTCCATTCTGCATAAGCACTGCACCCATGCCCTGGTAGGAGGCATCGATGTAGACCTGGAATCCTTCTTTCCCTGAAGGGAGAGCAAGTATAGGAGCCGAAGTGAGTCGCCCCTTTAGCTCTTGAAAAGCCGCCTCACACTATGGGGTCCAGATAAAGGGCACCTCCTTCCTTGTCAGAGATGTGAGTGGAAGGGCGATACGAGAGAATCCCTCTACGAACTTCCGGTAGTAACCGGCGAGTCCTAGGAAACTTTGTACATCTGTGGTCGTCTTCAACTGTGGCCAGTCCCGGACTGCTTGGATCTTGGCCGGGTCCACCGCCAACCCAGCACCACTGATGATATGGCCTAAGAAAGCCACCTCCTTCAACCAAAACTGGCATTTGCTGATCTTAGCATAGAGCTTGTGCTCCCGTAGTCTCTCCAGAGTCAGTGTCAGATGCCGAGTGTGCTCCTCTTCTGTCCTAGAGTAGATCAGGATGTCGTCTATGAATACTATGACGAACACATCCAAGTAGGCCTCAAAAACCCGGTTCATGAGGCTCATGAATGCCGACGGAGCATTTGTGAGCCCGAAGGGCATCACGGTAAACTCATATAGCCCATATCTGTTACTGAAAGCAGTCTTTGGAATGTCCTCCTCCTGGATTCGTAACTGGTAGTAGCTCGACCTTAGATCCAATTTGGAAAAGAAATGCGCACCTTCTAGCTGGTCAAACAGCTCATCTATCCTTGGCAGTGGATATATATTTCGGACTGTCAATCGGTTTAGTGCTCGGTAGTCGATGCACAGTCTCAGAGTTCCGTCTTTCTTTTTAACGAACAAGACCGGGGCTCCCCAAGGCGAAGAGCTCGGTCGGACAAATCTAGCCTCCACCAGTTCCTGGAGTTGGCTTCGAAACTCTGTCAACTCTTTCGGGGCCATCCGGTAAGGGGCTCTAGCTGCCGGCTTAGCCCTCGGCACTAGCTGTATCCGGAAATCCTGCTCCCAGTGCGGGGGTAGCCCAGGCAGTTTCTCTGGGAATACGTCGGCAAAATCTCGCACCACCGGAATACCCGAGGTGGAGACCTTGGCCTCAGTCATTTCAAATATTACCTCATACACTTCTTCCCCCTGTAAGTGAGCCTTGACGGCCTGTACAGATGACAGCATGAGAGGGGAAATAGATCTAGTACCTTCAATGACGAGGTAGGAATCTCCATGTCTCACGGTAACTCTCTTGCACGTGCAGTCAATTTGAGCATGATTCCAGTTCAACCACGTCATTCCTAGGATCAAATCAAAGATTGGCATCTTTATGATCGTCGCTGGAGCTTCAAATATCCTTCCGCCGATCTCCGCCTCCATATTGCAGTAGGCAGAGGTGAACAACTCTGATCCGTCGGGTAATCGTATCCTCATCACCAGACCCGTGAATCATTCCACGCCTTCCAACAGTTCTACGAAGGCTTCCGATACAATCAGTGTGAAGCACCCGTATCAAATAGCGTATAAGCGGGTTTACCGCTGATGAAAACTATTCCTGGGGGTGGGGAAAGTTAAATGTCTTAGAATCTAGCTATGATTTTCTTCCCTAGATTATCACTTCTATATAAACTTAAAGGTCATGAGGAAATAAGTTTACAATTTTCTGACGTACCAGTGATTACTTGCTCCGGGTTCCGGGGTTGAGCCAAATCTAGTGCATAAATTTGCTCCCTCTGCTGCCTGCGATCTGCACCCTGGAAACCACGTCCTCGACCACGTCCTCGTCCTCCAAACTGTTGGGCATGCGGGGCATCCTGGGGTGCTGGTAAAGGTGCTCCCCTCATGGGGCAGTTTCTCCGAATGTGTCCTATCTGATGACAGTTGTAGCATTCTGGTGGGGGAAATGTCATGCCCCCGGGTCTTGGTGCCTCCCTCATCTGAAGAGGTTGAGGAGCCATTACCACCGGCTCCCTCGGCTCCTGCCTCACTTCCTAACGAGGCTGGTCCTCTGTCCTTCTTCCACCTGGTATAGCACCTTGCCGCTGATCATTTCGGGCTCTTCGGCCCTGATCCTCCGCTTGCCGCTTCCGGCCCCGAGTGGTGTGCCAATCGGCCTCAATCCTCTTTGCCATCTCCAAAATCCGGGAGATAGGCCCGTCAGATACAAACAACAAAGCCTCCCTCAAGTCCTCCCGCAGGCCCTTATAGAATCTCTTGATGTATCCCGCTTCGTCCAGCTGGTAAGAATCTGCATATCGAGCCAAATGGTCGAACTCCCGATGGTACTCCACCACTGTCCGGGTGCCCTGCTTCAGCTGTAAGAACCGCTCCTCCAACTCATCCCTGGCCGACTGTGGAACAAAATGCTCCAGCAGCGCGGTCCTGAACTCTTCCCAGGTAACTTCCGCAACCTCCCTATCAGCAAACATTGTGTCCAGCAGCGTCTTCCACCACCTCTTGGCATGGGACTCCACGCAGGAGACAACCAAGGCCACCCTCTCCTCCCAGGGACACTGTATCCCAGTCAGCATTTCGTACATAATATCTAGCCATTCTTCTGTCCGTACGGCGGATTCTGTCCCCAAGTAGGATGGAGGAGAGAGTCCTCGAAAGATGCTCATCCAATTGGCCCCCGGGTTTGGCTGTAGAGCCGGAACCTGCTGAGCCCTGAAAGCATCTAGAATGGCCGTCAACGTTTGACCCATCTCCGAGTGTAGGAATGGAGTGGGGACCGGAGAAGGTGGTGCAACAGTCGGAGTCTGCTGAACTTCGCCTTGTGGTGTTGGCTGCGCTGGGGGCTGCGTAATAGAAGTCAAATATAAGAAGTCTCACAAATTTAACTAAAAGTGGACAATTTTCATGTGATTTCCCATATGGGCCCACCACTGCTTCCGCTGCTTAGTTTGTCCCCAAACTAAACTCGAGCGGGGGTGTCCCAGGGTTAGTGGACTGCTACCTTTCTGATCGAGGTTTCCTCTGATACCACTTGTAAGACCCCCATTTTTTTTTCTTTTTCGACACCGGGGTCTTAGGCCTAGAACCGCCGCCTTGCGGTGATACCTTCTCACCCGGGAAGGTCGTCACTACAAGACGCCGATTCTGCCGGCCAAATCGATCTCTACTGTAGCATAAGTATAAAAGCAAGTCCACAGAAATCACATATATAGAAAAATAAACTCCACGAAGAGAGTGTCCACAGATAGTACATATACTGAAAATCTCGGGCTTATGCCCGGTACATCAAGTCCTCACTACAAATCACTCATCGCGGAAGCAAACTAATACAACTACTGGTGTTCGGGACTCACAGTCCCTGCTGTCTGGACTCCAGTGCTAGACTGCCCGATCTCCAAGCGTGCCGACCTCCGGGGCTGCCCCTCCATGCTGGGCTCTGTGGTCCCCTAAATGATGTGGTTCGAAAACCGTTAGTCTAAAAGACTAAGTCATATCATCCCCCACCCCTTCCCCCATGGCTCCTAAGCACCGAGCGGGGAGAAGGAATGGAAAGGACATGAAGGTGGAGAATGTCAAATTGCAGATGGCAGCGGAACTAAACTAACAGTGTTAAGTGTGATAATAATTATACAAAATCTAAATAAGTAACCTTAACTTATGTGAAAACACATAAGCTAAGGGATCTCTTGCAGGGCTCCTATCGTATAAAAAGTCTCATACCGATTTATACGATAGGGTGTCGGTTTTACTAGCAGGCATAACATATAAATAATACTGAAAGAGAACCTTGACTTATAAGCACGCTCGCACGAACTTATAGGCCAAGGGGTCGTTTTGCAAGGCCTAATGTATAGAGCGTCCCATACCGCTTATACATTAGGTGTCAGGTTATATGCAATGGTTATGCTATGAAATGCAAATATGCTATGATGTGAACATGCAAGTGCAACTCACCCACTCGACTCTGTGTACACAGACCTTTAGTTCCCCCTTTCGGAGCCGTTACCTCCCAGGATACCTCCGTAGTGGCAGACGGAAGCGGTGGGTTGGGCCTCGCCCACCTCAAAACCAGTATTTGCACTACCGGTCTGACCTATCGTATGCCTCAACGCTTGGTGCACTAAGCGGACGCCTGCGTACTCTTGCCGGCTGGCGCACCGGACTTCTGTTGGCGAAGTGTAAAACCACACTTGCCGAGTCAACGATATTGGTGTCGGTGCAACGAACTCCCCAATATCGAAGACCCACCACCTTATACCTTTTATGCACATGCAATAGTTATGAGTCCAACAAATAACCGAGCCGAATCTTCCCGGACTATCCCGTCCGTCATAATCAACCACCGAGCCGAAACTCCCCGGACTAACCCGTCCGTCATAATCTACAACCGAGCCGAAGCTCCCCGGACTATCCCGTCCGTCATAACCAACAACCGAGCCAAAGCTCACCGGACTAACCCGTCCGTCATAATCTACAACCGAGCCGAAGCTCCCCGGACTAACCCGTCCGTCATAATCTACAATCGAGTCGAAGCTCCCCGGACTATCCCGTCCGTCATAACCAACAATCGAGCCAAAGCTCACCGGACTATCCCGTCCATCATAATCTACAACCGAGCCGAAGCTCGCTGGGCTACCATGCCCATTACCTTAACCACTGGGCTTATTGCCCGAGTAACCCAAACTATCTCTCGGGACACAGGGGTGTGAGAGTGTGAAATCCTAAGTTTACTACCTACTCCTCAATTTACTTTATGCCTACAACTTAGGTTTTACCCATTTCATTTTCATATTACAGTAAACTATACCTAAGGTGATTTTGACCTTCTACTCTACGGGGAAGACGATCTTTCGTCGATCCCAAACACCACCTAACTTTTAGTCAAACTCATCCCTAGCTCATCCAACCCTGAGTGATGAACTCATTCCTATAACCACTAATTTTTGACTTATGTGCCTAACTTGTACTCCAGATTATTTCTGTAGATTTACTATATGCAGACCACCAAGGTTTAATGTTATGTAAAATGGGAAGTATATCAAGTAATCATCCAATACTCCTATAATAATTAATGGAGGTCCATTATGACCTTTATTGCCCAAATCCAGAGTTTTACAATTTTCCTATTTATCTAGGAATTTATTAAATATTTATAGTGGCCAAAGTCTTCAAGATTGAGCTGAAGGTACCAAATTTTGACAAGATAAAATCTCCCTAGATTTATGTTATACTTAATATAATCATTTAACCTAAGATACAAAATCTCTTAGTTTTTCAGCAAGGTTTAGGCCACTGATTTTTATTTAAATGGTATATTGCAATAATTCATAAAAATAATAAACAGGGCAATATTATTTCTAAAAATTCAAGGATAACTCTAGCATGATTGCAAGGGCCCATAAATGCTCTGGGTCAAATATCTTCAGTGATTAAGGAGTGATAAGCTTCAAACAAATTAATATACAGTTTTCCAAAATTGCTAAATGCAGACCACCATGTCAAACTTCATGTAAAATAGGAGGTACATCAAATAATTATCCAATACTCTTATAATAATTAATGGAGGTCCATTATGACCTTTAAGCCCTAAATCCAAAGATCCAAAATTTTCCTTATTTATTTAATAATTTATTTAATTATTCTATTGACTAAAATTTCCAATAATGAACATGAAGTACCATTTTCAATCAAGATATCATTCTACAATTTTTATATGTTATTCAACATAAGGATATAACTCATCTTCCAAAATATCTAAATTTTTCAGTAAGGTTTTATTCCCCAAATCATTATTTTATTTTAATCCTTAAAAATTCATTTAAAGAAATATAAAATACTATATGGCTTCCAAAAATTCAGAGAAAATTCAAGTATGAATCTAATAGCATTTAAATGGTTTGGGTCAAATTTCATAATTTATTTATCAGTACTAATTTAAATTATTGAATAATTCCATCATTTAACAAGCTTGTGAAGTAAGTATCTCAAATATATATCCAAAAATTTTCATAAATTCTATATAAGCTTATAATGGTTCAAAACATCCTCTGCCAAATTTTCATGACCTCCCAAGGGTCAGATGGACCATAATAATTAGTTTATTAAAATGAGGCATCCCTTGTGTTACAAATGAAGTTCCATAAATATTATCCCAAAAGTCCCAATTAAATTACTAGAGACTAATAATATCCTTATGACCATTATACTAAAATTTTACCTTATTTGGAAGAGTTTAACTAGCCTATTCCAACCCTACAAAGTTTGTGCCCTAAACTAGGGTTAGGGTTTTGTGGGTCCCAAACTTTTCAAAACACCCTAAGATTTTTACCAGATGGTATAGTTACCCTAAAACCATCCCTACAAAGGTCCATAGTCATACAAGGTGTTATGGCCATATGTCCTTCACAAGGTACAAAAGCCCTTCCTTAGGGTTTGACCTAGGATCTTAGGCCAAATCAACTCCAATGCCATCAAGTTTTCATTGGAAGGTGTATAAAGTTATGTTAAGTCAGTGTCCCAAATTTGAACCTCTGTTGAGGTGAATTGGACACTCTAAGCCAAAATTACATTTTGGACCAAAATGCCCTTCTTAGGGCAAGGCTAGGGTTTGCTTGATTCCCATTCAAATCACTTCCAACCTTAATGAAATTTTAACCAGAGGTCTATAATGACCTCATATACCTCTCACCAAAATTTGGATGAATTTAGAGTTCATTTGACCCATAAATTAATTTACCCTAGCATAATTAAATTATTTACAAAACTATAGGAAAATTATTCCCAAAAATTTCCATTTTGGGGCAGGGTCTAGATATAGGGTAGGGTGACTCCCTGACAAAATTTCAGCTCATTTAGACCAAGGATGAAGTGTAAGCACTTAGTTTAATTACTGCCTAGTCATTTGTATAGACCCCACCAAAATGAGTGCCCTGGTCAAACCAGTCACCCAAATTGGTTAAAACCAATTTTGTATACAAATATACTCAAGGGGCTACATTTTTGGTGTTGACCATTTTCTCTGAAAATGGCTCTAAGTATTTTTAATAATTAAAACAAATAAATACAAAATTCTGTGACAGATAATGAAATGATTCAAATATTTAACCTATACTTTAATATCATTATTGCACGAATCTTGGCACAATCCTGGACGGCATCCCGTCATCATCCCCGCGTGCCAACGGCCAGGATTGCTCCTACCTGGGCCAACTTCCAGCGGCTGCCGCCGGCGCTCCGGCCACCTCCCCGGCCTGCCACCGCCGCCGACACCTTCGTGGTGGTCGAGGCTATCTCCAGACGGCAGCTAAGACGCCGGGAAGCACTATTCCGGCGATTCTACCAAGAAGAATTTTTGGCCGAAAACCATGAAAATCCAAATCGGATTGGGCTCAATTGAGCCCCAACCTTGGCCCTAATGATGTCTACGATCTACCCATGCAAGAAGGAGTGGAGGAGGACCTGTGGTGGCGGCTGTAGCCGTGCTGATCGCCGGATTGGCATGGTGGTGGCCGGTGGTGGTCGGCTTGTTCAGAAATGGAGGAAAGGGCTCGGCTTCTTCAGGAAAAGAGTGGGAAATACTCCTTGGACCTCACTGAAGCTTTAAAGAGGGAGAGGAGGGAGTTAGGTGGCTGAATTGCCATGTGCCATTTTTGGCCTAAGTCAATCTTGGCGGCTAGGTTGGTAGGGAGTGGAGCTTGCTCTAACCAGTCCACAATGGCTGCTGCACTCCCCCTTGTCCTTCTGAAATGAATGGGGAGGTTGGGGAGGGGGGAGGAGGAGCACAAAGTCCTCCTTCCTTCTTCTTCCTTCTCTTTCTCTCTCCTCCATGGGTGACTTTCTCTCTCCTAGTCACCAAGCCTGAATTTTTGGCTCCTACATGTCCCATGGCAGCCCACAAGTCCATTTGGTCACTTAAGTCATGGTTAGCCCAATTGAAATGGGCTTGAGCTTGAGTTAGCCCATTTGGGCTAACTTGACCCAAAGTTGGACTAGGGCCCACCTAGGTCAATTTGGTCCTTGAGATTTCTTTAATGGGTCCTTGGTGACCCATTAGCCTCCCCTAGGGTCAAGGTGAGGTTAGATTGGCCCTTGGAGGTCACTTGGCCCTTAACTAGGGCACTTTGACCATTTTAGGTCAAGAGTTGACTTTGGTCAACCTAGTCTTTATGATTGGTCCCAATGAGTCCTTGGTGACCTATTGGCCTCTCACTAGGCCTATGAGGGTAGGGGTGGGGTCCATTTGGCTAAGGGACTGCAATTGACCCTTTTGTAGGTCAATTTGACCTATTTAGGGTTAGAGTTGACTTTGGTCAACTTAGCTCCCTTGACTACTCTCCATGGGTCCTTAGTGACCCATTGACCCCTACCTAGGGTTATGGTGGTATGGGTGGGGTATATTTGGCTAATAGACTACAATGGACCCTTGTGTAGGTCAATTTGACCTAGCTAGGGTTATAGTTGACTTTGGTCAACTTGGGTCCTTTGATTGCTCTCCATGGGTCCTTAGTGACCCATTGACCCCCTTCTAGGGTTATAAGGGTATTGTTGGGTACATTGGAAAATGTGTACCTGATTTGAAGAAGCCCAACCTAGCTCAATGATATACATCATGTTGTATTTGATGTTGTTTTGAGTTGACATGTGCAGGTAAAGAATTGTTAAAGTTTACAGAAAAAATTCTAAGTCCAAGTGTCGACACAAAGGAACATGTGTCGTCACATAGAAGAAAGTTGTCGACACAACACTGGGAAAGTGTGTCGACACAGAAGGTGTAAGTCGACACTACTCTGGGAAAAAGTGTCGACACATAACATAGTCGACACAACACTGGGAAAAAGTGTCGACACAGAAGAAGTAAGTCGACACAACACTGGGAAATTGTGTCGACACAGAAGAAGTAAGTCGACACAACACTGGGAAATTGTGTCGACACAGAAGAAAAACGTCGACCTCAACATTGGGAGAATGCGTCGACACTGAAGAGTATAGTCGATCTCAAGTTTGTCGACATCATCTGAATATGTCGACACAGAAGAAAATAGTCGACCACAAGTTTGTCGTCACCAGCAGAATGTGTCGACACATAGTGAGTAAGTCGACACATTATAGCAAAGCTAAAAAATGAATGTGTCGACACCTGAAGGCTAAGTCAACACTTACTAAAGTTATGATTCTACAACAACTGTGTCGACACACAGGACTTGTGTCGACACACTGCAGAGTCAAAGACCAAGTTATTTTCAGAAGAAGATGTGTCGACACAAAGGCAATTTAGTCGACATCACTGAAGGCAGTGTCGACACCAAAGTCAATTGTGTCGACACAAATAGACAGATGGTCTCGACACTTCCTGACAGACTGTTTCAACACTAAGGCACAGGACTTATTTGAAGACTTGACAGCTGTGGGTTATCACCAATTAACTGAAGTTGTCAGACTTGTCAGAAAACGGTTAGAAACCGGATCAGCCGGTTACCATGAAGAATGTCTATAAATAGACAGATTCAGAAGGAGAAAATTATGAACAACATATAGAACTGACCCTTTGAAATACATTGGATCAGAAAGTGGAGAAGGATTACATTCTACTCATTTCAAGAAAGTGCTAGGCACTTAAGAAGATCTTCTCCGGGAGATCTAAGAAGACTATCTAAGGATAGATCTAAGAAGAGTTCTAATCAGAATTCAGAAGAATCATTCAAAGTTCTGGATAGAGAGAGATCAAGTCAGAATTTGAAGAAGAAGAAAGAATCCACCAGTGGATTCTCAAGAAGCTGTTTGGAATCAACTCAGCTAAGTACATTTTCAAGAAGCTTTGAAGAAGGCTAAGAAATAGTTGATTGCATCAGCTGATTAAGAATTGTCATTGCCTTTTCTCTCTCAACTTGGCAAGACAATTTAAACAATCTTTTCTATATTTCTGTAGGATCTGTTTATACAGATCTGAGTTGTAAGCCTATGTTATAAAGGCTGAGTGTAGGAGTGTTGAACTCTGAGTGGTAGGGCTGATTGCCTGAGTGTAGGAGAAGGATATTCTCTGAGTTGTAGGCCTTGGGGCAAGGCTGAGGTAGGGCAGTTGTGCCTGAGTTGTAGGAACCTGTTGGGTTCTGAGTTGTAAGATCTATTGATCTGAGATAAGTGGAAGTTTGGCCGAATCTAGCATACAGCTAGATAGGTGAAGGGGGAAAGTGGATGTACCCAGACCTTGGGGAACCACTATAAAACTTAGTGCAATCTGTGATGTTTTGTTTTCTGTGATTGCTGTGGTTTTTATATGAGTTAATAAATTGAATTCTGTCTAGAAGTTTTAGAAAGAGAAGCAGAACCTATTCACCCCCCCCCCCTCTAGGTGTTTAGGCTGCCTTGAAAGTTAAACTATCAAGTGGTATCAGAGGGAGGTTCCTCAAAAAGGACTTAACAGTCTGAGGTAGATCTGATAGGCAGATTCAAGAATCAAGAAGATGGGTTCTGGAGAGAATCATAAGGAGCTAGGGTCAATGAAATTACCCATATGCAAGAAGGAAATCTTTGGGATCTGGAAAGAAAGAGTCAGATTGTTTATGGAAGCATCTGACCCAAGGATTTACATCACAGTACAGGAAGGCCCCTTCATACCAATGAAGATATCTGTTCTTGATGCAAATATCCAAACACCAAAGACTTATTCTGAAATGACCAAGGATGAAATCATCTTGGCAACCATGGACAAAAGGGCACAGAACATCATTGGCAGTGCCATAGATGATTCAACATTTCAGAATCTGATTCACTGCAAGACCTCCAAGGAGATGTGGGACACATTGATTGTCTACATGGAGGGATCAGAAGAAGTAAGGCTGGACAGAAAATCTATGCTAAATCAGGAGTATGAAAGTTTTAGACAAGGAAAATCTGATAGCATAACTGAGTGCTATAAGAAATTCTATAGAATTGTGAATGAGCTAATTTCCTATGGAAGAGTCTTCAGTACCTATGAACTGAATGACAAATTCTTAAGATCCTTATCAAAGGATTGGGATACAAAGATCTGTGCCATAAGAGAAGTGGCAAAATTGGCAGAGATATCTCCTCCAACTCTGTTTGGAAAGTTGCTATCCTATGAAATGCAACTTATGGTAAGGAAGGAGGAGGAAAGAAACTCAAGAGGAGAGCATAGAGAAAAGACTGTGGCATTTAATGCTGAAGCCACCAGAAAGAATAGGAGGAAATCACCATCTCCTCCTAAGGAAGTTGAAGAAGGTAGTTCTGAAAATTCAGATAAGGGTTCAGTCAGCAGTGATTCAGATGCAGACTTTGCTGCATTCACTAGGCAATTTCAAAGGTTCTTGAAAAAGAAGCAATGGAAGTCTAGGCCTTCCTCATCACAGTAAGTAGATGACTATTATCAGAAAAGAAGGTCATCTAGGAAAGAGAAAA